>CM038224.1:66841787-68041787 GCA_021442155.1 Cymbidium sinense | reverse complement strand
AAATCATCTTCATTTGGATTAAAACTAACTTTGTCTTCCTCTAGGTCAGACCAAGAATACCCTAGAATTTCCTTCTTCTCAATTAGATATTGTGCTACAATATAATAGGGAGCGTCCAGCCTGACCATGGCGGTGGTAGATCATGCTCATGGAAAGATACATCCCTCCCTTCTTTGGAAGCTCTTGTGAGGGCTATGCTCATTGGAAGATACATGCTCCTGGCTATAATCTGATGTGGGTGGAGGCTACTCCTGGGAGAATCTATGGCTATGGGGACAACTAAATTGTCTCCTTCTCCCCCTATTCTATCTCCATGATCTGGTGGTGGTGGTGATGGCATGACTTCTGCTCCATGGTGCCACTCTTCACCACAATTGGTAGGAGGTTGGAGAGGAGAGCTCGGCCTCACCTCAATCGGCAGTGTAGATGGAATGGGATCTTTTGGCCGTAGTCGGATCACCAGTGGGGTGCTCTTTTCCCCGGATGCTGCCTTCATGGCTTTGATGGAACTATAGAAGATGGAACTTGTATTGGAGATGGTGGACGTGGAGTAGAGTGGTGTGGCAGAGGCACCACCAACTCTCTCTATGCAAGAGCTCCCCTCTTATGGTGAGTAGTATCGGTCAATACAATGTTATTAGTATGATCGATGTGGGTATCATCGATCATGAGGAAAGTCCAGGAGCGGCTGCTACCTTCTCTCTCTTTAACATTAATACAGCTCGGCCTCTCTCGGATGCTGCTCTGCTAGAATGATGGATCATAGATCAAATTGAGCTTTGGACTCTGATCATCCAAGCACCCAGCTTTAATTGTCTGCACGACCTCCTCCTCTCTATATCTTATAGTGGGGTGAGGTGACATTGAGATCCTCCTTACATCTTCCTCCCCATTAGATCTGGAGAGAGGATGAAACTTATTTTGTGTGATAAGAGGAGAAACTATCATGGGTGTCTCCTCTACTGAAACTAGAGAAACTACCTCCATCTCTTTGGCTATGTGCACATGATGCTACTTGATCTTAGGGCATCTGTTGCAGTGTTGAGTTCTGCTAGGAGGAGCAGGACAGGAACTAGACCCAATCTCAAAGGTTGGGGAGACTATCCCTGGAACTAGAGTAGCCTTCCCCTTAGAAGAAGCCAATGAGTGGGTTCTTGCCCATATTGGGGTAGTAATGGGATCCACTGAATGCACTAGCGCTAAACTATAACTGGTACGGGAACTGCCATAGCCTTCTTCTTCAGTGAGGGAAACTTTGAATATGACGACATCTCAACATGGATGACCGGCTTCACGGTCACCACATCTTGATGGTTGTGGTGGTCCCTCACAAGTGATCCAGCCCCTCAAATCCTCAAATGAATGAGATGGGCAAAATTACTGTGGAGGCGCGATCAAGGCCAAATCCATCCCAAAAGGAAAAGTGAAGACATATACTTGCATCCATTAATGACTGACTTGAGAAAAAACTTAGAGAAATTCTATAATTTTTGAAAACAAACTCATATCAGATTTTTGCTTTAAATTATTTTTAGAATTTGAGCCCACACTCAATAATTTGAATATGTTAAGTGGGGCTCTATGATTTAGGAGAGAGATTTTGAGTTTAGAATTGGAGGAGAGATTTTTTAAATTTAGAATCCATTTTTATCAAATTTGTGTATGTTGGAAATGGGTTCAAATATTTTGAAGAGATTGATGCTTCCACTTGTTCATATTTGATTTTGATTTTTGTGGTTGGGGACCCTTTATTAAATAAATTTGAGTATGTTAAAATAAAGGGTCAATTGATTTTGTTTGGCATTACTCATTTAGCAAATTTGGTTATGCTAAATGATTTGTTTGAAAACAATTTTCTTCATTTGTTTATTTGTGAATCATGTGTTAGTTTTAAAATGGAATCTTTACTTAGCAAATTTGTGTATGCTAAATAAAGTCCAAAGGTGTTTTTTTTTTTTTTGATTTTGAAAAGTGGGTATGCTAAATAAAGAATTCAAATGTGTTTTGATTTTTGAAAAAAGGATCTTTACTTAACAAATTTGGGTATGCTAAATAAAAGGTCCAAATGTGTTTGATTTTTGTGATTTTTTTGTGATTTTGATTTTGAAAAGTGGATCTTTATTTAGAAAATTTATGCTAAATAAATGATCCAAAATGTGATTGATTTTTGGAAAGAGGATCTTTACTTAGCAAATTTGGGCATGCTAAATAAAGGATCCAAATGTGTTTTATTTTATGATTTTTGAAGAGGATCTTACTTAGCAAATTTGGGTATGCTAAATAAAAGATCCACATGTGTTTGATTTTTGTGATTTTGAAAATAGGATCTTTACTTAGAAAATTTGGGTATGCTAAATAAAGAATCCAAAAGTGTTTGATTTTTATGATTTTAAAAAGAGGGTCTTTAGTTAGCAAATTTGGGTATGCTAAATAAAAGATCCAAATATGTTTTGATTTTTGATTTTTGAAAAGAGGATCTTTACTTAGCAAATTTGGGTATGCTAAATAAAGGATCCAAATATGTTTGATTTTTATAATTTTTGAAAAGAGGGTCTTCACTTAGCAAATTTCGGTATGCTAAATAAAGAATCCAAAATGTTTGATTTTTATTTTGATTTGATTTTGAAAATGATCTTTACTTAGAAAATTTGGGTATGCTAAATAAAGGTTCAAATTTGTTTTGGTTTTGATATTTTGATTTTGAAAAGAGATCTTTACTTAGCAAATTTGGGTATGCTAAATAAAAGTTCAAATGTGTTTTGATTTTGATGTTTTGATTTTGAAAAAGATCTTTAGCAAATTTATGTACTAAATAAATCAAATGTATTTTTGGTTTTGATGTTTTGACTTTTGAAAAATGAGAACTTTACTTAGCAAATTTGTGTATGCTAAATAAAATTCAAATGTGTTTGATTTTTGAAAATGAAACTTTAATTAACAAATTTGGGTATGTTAAATAAAGTTCAAATGTGTTTTTTCTATTTTGATGTTTTAATTTTTGAAAAGAGGGATCTTTACTTAGAAAATTTGGGTATGCTAAATAAAATAAAAATTAATTTTTGAAAAATGAAACTCTCATTTGACAAATTTATTATGTCAAATGAGTCAAATGTTTTATTTTCAAAGATGAAATTATGTTTTTTTGAAAGAGAAATTCATTCAACTTGACACATGTGGGATGTGTTGAGTGGAATTTCAAATGCTGTAATTTTATTTGAAAATAAAACCTTCATCCAACATATTTGGATATATTCATTGAAGAGGCTTTTTTTCAAATTTGTAATTTTTGAAAAGAAAGAAATTTCAACTTCAACATATGTGAGATATGTTGAAATGGAATTCCAATGCTATGATTTGATTCTATTTGGAAATGAACTCTTCATTCAATAAATTTGGGTATATCAAATGAGGGTGCTTATTTTCAAATATGTGCTTTTTGAAAAGATGATTTTTGATTTTGTTTTTGAAAAGATGATTGTTGATTTTTATTTTTGAAAAGATGATTGTGATTTTGTTTTTAAAATAAAATCTTCATTCAATAAATTTGGGTATATTGAATGAGGATGTTCATATGTATTTTTTTTTGAAAAGATGATTGTTGATTTTGTTTTTTGAAATGAAATCTTCATTCAATAAATTTGGGTATATTGAATGAGGATGTTCATTTGTGCTTTTTGAAAAAGATGATTGTTGATTTTTATTTTTGAAATGAAACCTTCATTCAATAAATTTGGGCATATTGAATGAGGATGTTCATATGTGCTTTTTGAAAAGATGATTATTGATTTTTGTTTTTGAAATGATGATTGTTGATTTTGTTTTTGAAATGAAATCTTCATTTATTAAATTTGGGTATATTGAATGAGGATGTTCATTTGTGCTTTTTTTTAAAAAATTTGATTATTAGTTTTGTTTTTGAAATGAAATCTTCATTCAATAAATTTAAGTATATTGAATGAGGATGTTCATTTTTAAATATGTGCTTTTTGAAAAGATAATTTTTTTTTTGAAAAGATGATTGTTGATTTTATTTGAAATGAAATCTTCATTCAATAAATTTGGGTATATTGAATGAAGATGTTCATTTTGCTTTTGAAAAAAATGATTGTTGATTTTATTTTGAAAATTTGATTAATGAAATCTTCATTCAATAAATTTAGGTATATTGAATGAGGATGTTCATATGTACTTTTTTTGGAAAGATGATTATTTTGTTTTGAAAATGAAATATTCATTCAATAAGTTAAATGAGAATGTTCATTTGTAGTTTTTGAAAGATGATTTTTAACTTTGATTTTTGAAAAGATCCTACATGTAACAATCTTGAAGATTGTTTGAGATGAAAAAATATTTTATTATAGCTTTTGAGAGTACTTTTGGAAAATGATGTTTTTATAAAGAATTTATTTTCTTTATTTTTTTGAATGAACCTTACCAGAAATGGTAAGGAGGAAGTCTTAGTTATTTATTTTATTAAATTTTTATTTTCACCTATTGGGAACCCAATAGGTTTAAGACCTAGGGTGAGGTCTAAAACTAAGGATGTTGGCTAGCTTAACTTAAGGATGAAATAAACTACCAAGAAAGAAGGATAGTCTCATTCATACAAGTACAAATCACTATAGACAACGATGATTTTCAAAGATGGAGAGAGGAACCATCCCAACAAGTTGAAAATCGTTAAAATTTTTACCTTCATCTATCTTAAAATAAATGAAAACAAAAAAAATGCTTGTTGGACACCATGTAGATCTGCAGATGTTCTCATTAGAGTGATCAGGTATGATATTGATAAATGATGTACTATCTCGAGAGATAGAAGTCACCATCCTACAATTGACCTAATCACTCAATGAGGACTCCTAAGGACAATGGGCCTTCAGATGTAGCAAAATTCTTTCCCTACTTTACATGGAAATGTAAAGCAAGGTTTATTAATTAAATTGAGTTCATTAAGATCCCTATGGAGGCAAGCTCTCATAGTTAATTACATCTTAAGGAATGAGATTTCTTAAGAATACTCCCGATTAAGGTAAATTGTCATTGTCTCGAAAGATTTTGAAGGTAGGACTACCAATAAATTGGTTATTTTTGGAAGATCAAGTGGGATTGATTAAAAAGAGAGAATTATTATCACAATCAAAGGGAGATGAGTAGGGATGCTTGATACTAGTAAGCATCCAAACTATCTATGGTTGGGCTTTATATTTTGAAATTTGAAGAGTTAATTGTTTGAGTTGAATTTTATTAGAAATCTTAGGGCTTACAATTCCACACAAGATCATGGAAATGCCTAAGAGGTGAGGATTTATGGCACAAAGGGAAAACATCAATCAGAACCTAAATCTATGAGCGAGAGGCTAACACAACCTAAATCTAAGGTGAAAATGGGTATACGGTTTACCTCCATAATAAAGGATAAATCACACAACTGTTGGACATACAACCGCCTAGGGGTGGCTACCAACTAACTCCTCCTACTATTTTAAATACATGTACGCAAGTCTTATGCTTTTGCAAGATAGCTAGGTTATTATTTATTTAGAAAGAAAACTAAGTTCGTAAATACACTCTCTAAGAGACTAGATCATGTAGGGCATGAATAATGACTTAAATCTAATACAAACTTTTGTTAAGTTTTTTTTTTATTTTTGGAAAATTTATTTGATACAGGCTATGGGATTCATATGCCTAATGCATAATAAATTGGTTATGGGCCAAAATCAGAAAGAAGGAGGTGCGTTTTCACCATAGTTCTCAAAGGTCAAGCCAAGTTCTCTAGCAAAGGTGGAAGCCCTCCATTAGCAAGAGTGAAGCAAGATGATTTTATGCATGATGTGAGACATACAACATCCAGCTAAGGGGTTGCTAAATCTTTTATTATCTTGATTTATGTCATAGGCTTTAGGTGAGGTTATGAGTTATTAATTTTAATTTTGAGTTAATTAATTGGATAGAAAATTTATTTTTCCCTAAGAGTCTAATCGCATATAGGCCATCAAATAATCAATGAAGAAACTAAGAAAACATGTTATCTTAATGCACAAGCTAAACAAACATCAAATAATTTTATAAAGCTAGTGCAAAATAATAAAAGGCTGATGTGGTCGGGATCCACTGCACAAGCCAAAAAAGAAATGTGGGTAGCCAAGCTCTGCCCTTATACAACCCAGATTAAAAATAAATTAATTAAAATTAAAATGAATTCATGTTATGGGGCCTTCATTCTTCATTCTTCTTTCTTCTTTCCTTCATTTCTTTCTTTCTTTCTTTCTTCTTTCTTCTTTCTTCTTTGGACTTGGGATGTGGTATGTTCCATCGCTTCACATTGTGTATAAGACTTGGTCTTATGACCAATGTTCATCCTAATCCCCCCATAACATTCATTCCAAATCTTAATTATAAAATTACATTAAAATGGGAAAGATAAATCTAACTAAACTTGTAAATAGATATTAGCTAAACATACACAACGCAATTATAGAATAATTAGACTTACCCCACACATGGGTAACCAAGTCCACTATCCTAATTTGGATTATGCTTAGGGGTATAAGCAACACAAAAAAATTTATATTTTTATTACAGTGCCCCTTAAGCATAATCCCCTGCAGAAGATAATGATTAGACTAAGATCATCTTATCATCCAGTCTATGCACATGCACCCTAATATCCAGTCTAAAAATATTACACCATAAAAAAATCAAGCATCAAGCCATGCATCGCCTTAACATAGAACTTGAAATGGTGACTTAGCCTAATGTGTGTGTCATTTAAGGCTTGTGTGGCATGTCTTAACTAGGCTTTAAGATTGGAATTTTTTTAAAGTGTGACGGATTCAACTTAGAGGGTGGTTTCATTTAAGTAGTTTAGTTGATTTTTTAATTTTATTTCATGATTTTATTTTGTTTGAATGAACCTACATTTAATTACTAAATATTGAAAAGAGAGGAAAAGAGAAGAGAACTCATCTTTCATCCCTACCTTAAGTAATTTCTAAGGTAGATTCATTAATGATTTTCTTTAGTGAATATTTTATTATGTTTTTATTTAATCCTAAGTTTAGATTTACTCTAAATAAACCTATTTAATAAGAAAGGAATCTTGGGATTAATTAAGGTGAATTACTATCACATAACACAACCATTTATTTCTTTCCAACATGTATATCATGCATATGAAAAATCCTAAGCCTATCTTTACAAGAAAATACAAACCTTAACACACCTTAATGACGAATGCAAAGAGATGTTGCTTATTTGTATATTCCATGATGCATGATTTGTTAAGTAGAAAAGAGGGATTCTTTTATCCATTAATCAAATGCACATTTACATGTATAAAAGACATAAGTGAGTACTGCACCATTATTTTTTTTACACTAGGTGGGTACAAGACCTTACTTAGCTACTTAACTTAACCCGGGATGTCCAGACTAATATACCACTTTTCTTAAATACATGTGCATGTACAAAAAGAAGCAAATGGATGAAGAATCATGCAAAAGATTTTTTTTTTTGATTTATGTGTGTGTGAAGATCCTTCTTAAGTCATAACATAGAAGTGTATAGGAATGGATTTAAACAAGTGTTATGTTCTTTTCAAATGAACTATACACTTTGCAAATCCTATTCAAATCTATGTTAAGAGGAGAGAAGGAAAATCGCATAACACATTTTACGCTATAATCACATGCAAGCTTATAAGTATTTATAAGTAGCATACCTCCATTTATAATCTTTGATTTATAAGTTTTGAAAATAATTTTTGATTTAATATTGATAATAGCCACTCATATACTTACTTTAGCCAAAACATGCAATTTGATATAAAGGAAACATTTCATTTATTTTGATTTTTCAAAAGATATGAATGCATGACTTCATATGGCACACAACATTTAGCATGCTTGGAAAGAAATAAAGTAATGTAAGCATGTAACTTCATTCACCCTAATTAATTCCTAAGGACAATCTTATAAGATAAGATTATTTAAAGTGAATTAAATTTTTTTAAAGAGATTTTTATTTTTATTTTGAGTTGATTTAGGAAATGATTTGTCAGAAAGCGTTTACTGGTCCTAACCCATTTCCCCCATGTGTGAATCAATTTAGTTTAATTTTAGGACAATTAAGTTGATTTTATATTTTGTTTAGGTTAAGGTGTGAATTAAACCCATTAATTACCCCTTACCTATACCACTTTAACATAATTAACCAAATAATTATGAGCCAACATATGATATGCAACCACATGGAATTTAAATCAGCAATGCACCTAAGAAATAAAGGGGCCTAATGCAATTGGCTCACAATTATTTATTAATTAAGCTAATTGGTTCTCATTAAGTACTTTCATAACTTTCCCACACATGTGGGTTAGAAATATTTTCCTTGAACTTACCTTAGGCTCTTGAACACCTAAGGATCTATCCAACAAGAGATTGATTAAGTTCAGATTGATTTTGAAAGTTTGATTAGGCTAATTAAGTAGATCATTAGTTGATTAATCCTTTATTATGTTTGGATTAAGGAAGAAATGGTAGGGAATAACTTAGGGAAAATACCCCTAACCCATTCCATAACCTCCTACTTACTTAAACAATGTTTAAATATCTCAATTAAGTGATTAAACTATTGTTCACATGCTTAGCTGCTTGGGTGATTAGCAGTTCATTAATTAATTTCCCTAATTAACTCATTAATAAATTTCAAGAAAATTAGGGGAGGCAGAAGTCATCCCATTAAATATGTCTAGGAAACTTAGAATTAATTAATGAAGTAATAAGGGAACAATTCAAGTAATTAGATTTTTAATTAAACTTTAATTAAGTAAAATCCACTAATCAAAATCAATTAAACTTAATTTTATTTGATTCCCCTCTTAATTATCTTTAAAATAAACTTGAGTTTGATTTTTTTTGGATTTTTCTACATTTAGTTATGAATTTATGAAGTTTCTTTGACTAAAGGGTAATTAAATAACCCTAATTAATTAACTAATCTCATCGGCACCACGTGGACTTCTAACACGATGTGCTATCCATGTGGTGTGATGGGATTGGTTATTTAAGTTGTAACATCGCATGTCGCGTCAGACGGTGGCGCAACACGCTTTCCCCTAGGCCGTCTGATCAAGGATCGGATGGTCAGGAATAAACCCATGGTTTTAAAAGGATTAAATCAGAGATCTAACAAATTTTAATCAGGGCCATCTATCCAAAACACATGGGATGGATGGCCCATGATTCATCCCCGCCTGCTACGGAGACAAACCAGTCCTCCATATTTGATCCGAGCTCACTTGAGCTCACTGAGATTCAACCACACCATCAAGAGCATAGAAGAACATCCAATAGTTGAATTTAATGGGATTACAATTCCTTCACAAAGGACCAAGCATTTTCAATGGGGATCGATTTTTTGAGTCATACCTCACCAGGCTATCACCGGCATCCAACAGGAGGTAGCTTGCCTAGTGAGATGAAGCTCATTGAAGGTTTCAAGCTTCAATTTGAAGTGATCTCAAATTGACCAAGCTCTCAATGGCTTGCTTTGTTCTAGGTCCCCTTCCATGGCTTGGATACTTGGGAAAAGCTTTCTGACTTGCCTCCTTGATGGTGCTTGCAAAGTGAATTGAACTTTGATTGAGAATTGAGTAAGTTTGAAATTTCCCTCACCTCCCCTATTTCAACTTTGAAGAAATCTGAGAAGGGGAAATTCAAATGAGCTTGGGAATCCTTGGAGAAGCTTGGAGAAGCTTGCTTTAATCCTCTAAGCTCAATCGAATGCAAGGAAGGTGGTTTGAGTGGGAATGAGGGGGAGTATATCTCCCCCTACTTGGATCGGACGACCGAGCCTTGCCTTATCAGTTTGATCAAATTGAGGAGGTTGAATGGTTTTTTTTTGTTTTAAGTAGTGCCATATGCTTCGATTTTGGCAGAATAGTGGAGGTGTGGAGGTGCACATGTGTTAAATGAATGTGGGAGGTGATCCAAGTGGAGAATTTTGATTGGAGGGGTCAATTTCGACTTGGGTTGGGTCATGGCTGACCCAAACCCATTGGATCATGCTCACCACTCTCCTTAGTGTCCATGTGGTCCACTAAGAGGATGCCAAGTGAACATGAAAAGGAATTGGCCAAATTCCAAATGAATTTGGCCATAGGTTACACTTTGATCCAAGGGTAAAATGGTCATTTGTCCTTGATTTTGATTTTGGCAGATTTGAGAAGTTTCAAAAATATGTTGGGCCAAATTTCAAAGAATTTGGAGTTGATTTGATATGATTTGACTCAAGTTGACCCATTTTAGTCAAAATGGGTCAACTTGGGTCAAGTTGACCAATTGGTCAAATTGGGTCATGGGTTAGGTCACGTTCATATGACCATTTGAAGTATTTTGGTATCATTGGTTTGGTTCAATTTGGTTTTGGTTCATTTGAGTTCACTTAGGTCAAATGGGTCAAGTTGACCAATTTGATCCATTTGACCCAATTAGATTAGGTCATGGGTTGGTTTAGGCTTGGTCAATCATTTGAAATATTTTGTAAGCTTTGGTTTCAATCAATTTTGGTTTGGTTTAATTTTAAGTTTATTTTACCTTTTAGTTCAAGTTAGGTTCATGGTCAATTGGGCTAGGTTGGGTCTAGTTGGCTAATTGGAGCTTTGGTCAAGTTCAATAAGTGATTTTGAATGAATATGACCCATTGGTTGCAATCAATTTGGCTTAGATTAATATTTGACCCATTTTGATTTTTTTAGCTCAACTTAGATCAAGTGGCTAGTTGGGCTCGGTTTGGCTCAATTTATGGCTTGGTCAAGTCCAATCATTCATCATGAATTACTTTAGATCAATGGTTTCAATCAATTTGGCCTACGATGGATATTGGCTAGTTTAGGTTTCATTTGGGCTAAGTGTTGACTTGGTCAAAGGCTAAGTTTGACTTGGTTTGACCTAATTTGAGTGATTGATCATCCTATGATGATTGTTGCTCATAATGTGAGGCTTAGATGGGTTTAGTTCAATCCAATTTTGGTTGGATTAGAATTTGGCTCAAAAAGGTGCTTTTAAGTCACTTTGGGTCAAACCTAATGGGTCAATTGGCTTGATCAAGGCTTGATTCAAGTTTGGTTGAACTCACATATGGACTTATGATTAAAATATAAATCCATTTGCAAGTGATTTGGAGTCAAATGGGTTTTGATTCATTTGATAATTTCAAGTTCAAAAGGGAGAACATGGGTTTGATTTGGTTTGATTTGATTTTGGTTTGATGATTGAAGTTTATGATTGAGTTTTATTGGTGATTGAAGAAATGATTGTTAGGAGACAAAATCCAAAGGTTTGGATTGATTTGAGTTTTATTTGGCTAAGTTCAAGAATTTGACTTGAAAGAGTTTATGTTGGGTTTAGGTTAAATTTGGATTTGAGCTTTGAATTTAGTTTTGGTCATTTGAATTTATATTTTATTTTATATTTTTGAACATAAATGAGAATATAAATGGGTTATGAGAAAATCTTTTGAATTTGAAGTGATTTGGATTTGATTTGAGCTAAGTCCATAAGATGAGATCGAAGGCTTATGAAAGATTTTGGATTTGGAATTGATTTGAATTTGAACTTGATTTGAATTTGAAGTTGGTTTGAATTTGAAGTTGGTTTGAATTTGAAATTGATTTGAATTTGAAGTTGATCTAAATTTGAAGTTTGACTTGAAAGAAGGAAGTAAGGATTTTGTTCAAGCTATAGGGTAGGTAAGTTTTCCTAATACCCCTAAGGCATGATCTATTCCTATGGCTAACTCTTATAAGTCTCTAAGGTTAGGTTGAGTGTTCACCTAATCACTAGAAGTGTCTTACGACTAAGAAACTCTTAATGTCTAAGAGGAGTCCTATGTCTAAGATGGAGAAGTTGAGAGCTCACTCCAAAAGTGAGGTCAACAAAGGGTTCCCAATATATGTGGTGTGACTAACAAGGCATACATCACATATTGGTGTTGACCGAGATGATCAACAACACCAAACGATCACAAGCACTAACAGAAATGATCTACTCCCAAACCAGAGGTACAGTAGGAATCAAGAGCTTAGTGCAATGTGACTCTACTCATGTCAACAACATAACAGTGTTAAGCAGGAATCCATTAGGGATTAAGTATTTGAACCTTCCAATAGGGGAAAAGGTTCAAGTCATCCATCAAGGGATGAGAGGTTTGATTTAAATTGCATCTCGCTGGGGAGAAATTTTATTTGATTTGTTGATTTTGGATTTAGTGCTCCACCAGGGATGAAAAAGTGAACTCTCCACTAGGGGAGCAAGTTCAAGTCATCCATTGGGGGAAAAGAGGTTATGAAATCTGTTGGAGATTAGAATTGATCCACATGAAAGTGAATTCAAGTTAGATTCTAATCTAGGAGAAGGATTTAATTTGATTATTTGATTATTTGATTATTTTGATTGTTTGATTTTACTCCACTAGGGGAGGTTGATTGGATTTGCTTTGTTTGTTTAGTTTGACTCCATTGGCGAGGAGGGTTGAATTTTTTTTAGATTTTAAATTTTTGGATTTTGAGATGGACCCTGTTAGTTTGCGATTGATCGTACTAAGTAAAGGCCATGTCAGCCTCGGCCTAATTCAGCTTTACCAAACCAAAGGGGTAGTCAACCAACCACATGGTTGGACTATCCAACAAAAGGGGTGTCTTCGGTGCGAGGATCAGGAAAAGCATAAGACTACATCCCTAGGAACATTGGGGTGATCTGTTGGCGAGGCAATAGATTGAACCCAACCTAGGGCTGACTATTGAGTGAATGCCTCTGGGGAACTTAAATTAGCTCAAAGATAGTCAAGATTCATTTCATTTTTAATTGTTTATTTTTTTGGATCCCATCGATTTGTGATGGATTGCATTGGGTAGGGGCCATGTTTTCCTTGGTCTACTTCAGATTTATCAATATAAAGGGGTAGTCTACCAACCACATAGTAGGACTATACAACCAAAGGGATTGCCTTTCGATTTGAAATGGTCAAGTTTAAAAGAAAGCGCAGGGACTCATATCTTCAAAAATAAGGAACCACTGGGTGATCGGCTACTTGTGCAACAAATCGAACCCAACCTAGGGCTGACTATTGAGTGAATGTCATTGGTGGACTTAAATCACCTCAAAGATAGTCAAGATTAATTTCATTTTTTAATTATTTGTTTTATGGATCCCATCGGTTTGTGATGGACTACACTGAGTAGGGGCCATGTCGACTCTGATCTAACTCAGATTTACCAATCTAAAGGGAGTAGCTTCCTGGCCGAGGGGAGAACTATCCAACCAAAGGGGTGTCATTCGATTTGCAATGGTTAATTCATGGAAGAAAGCTCAAAGACTCACTTCTTTCCTGAATAAAAGACCACTAGGGTGACACATTAGCGAGGTAACATGTCAAGCCGACCTAGGGCTGCCCATTGGTTTGTGATAGTCATGCTAGAAAGAATGCGTAGTAGACTTATATCTTCTAAAATGAGATGATTGTCAGGGTAACCTATTTTTGGATACACAAATTCAACCCGATCTAAGGGTGACTATGGAAAGAGTGCCAACCTAGGGACTTATCTCAACTCAAGTGTAGTCAGCCAATTCCTATAGGGAGTTCTGCTGACACTGGCCTAAAGATAGGATGCCTGCTTGGGAAAGGAGCCACTGGGGGCTTGAATTCCTAATCTAGAAGTGAATAGATTGTTTGTTTGTTTTGTTTATTTGTTTATCATGGACCATATTGGTTTGTGAGGGATCATACTGAGAAAGATCTTATATTAGCCTAGACTTATCTCAGATTTACTGAACCAAGGGAGAATCTGCACATCCGTTGAACAAATTTTCCAACCATGGGGGTGGCTACTAGAAAATGGGGACTATCCAATCCAAAAAGAACTTAGGTAGTGTCTAAATAGGGTCACAAAGAACGTGATCCAAGTAAAGTGCCCATAGGGAGAGGGGTCACTAAGGGTTTTATCCAAAACCCTAAATAAGATAATATCTATAGGTGTTCGATGACCAACTCAAGGTGAAAGAGTGGGGACTCACATCTGCCAAGAGTGATGTATCCATCGGGTGAGTCACCACAAGATAGAACATCAACCAACCTAAGGTGCCATGGTTTCAATAGGAAGAAAGCATCGGGGGCTCACATCCTTCTATAGCAAAACTGATTATTGGGATAGTCTATTTTGACTCAACATGTGTTATCTAACCTTGGGCTACTACTAAGTGAATGCCACTAGGAGACTTATATCAACTCAAAAGTAGTCGAGAGGAAAGGAGCCACTGAGGGACTTATCCTAAACCTCAAATATACTCGACCTAGTCAGTGCATGATGGTTAGTTCAAGAAGAAAGCTCAGGGACTCACATCTTCTTAAACAAAATCAACATGAGGTAACTTATTGGCAACGCAGTGAGGTTTACCATACTGACAAGGCACTCGTTGGTTGGTAGTGGTCAAGTCAGGAAGAAAGCACAGGGACTCACATCAGCCGGCCAAGTTGCCACTGGGGTGACATACTAGCAAGGTAACATGTTAGCTTAACCTGGAGCAACTAATGGGTGAGTGCCATAGGGGGCTTGTTCCCACATCAAAATAGCCCAAGATAAAAGATATGTGTTTATTTTTGTTTTTATTTATGTTAGAAGGAATAGGATGCCTCTCGGGTTCTCTTACACCAATCCAAAAACACATTGGGGAATTGATGAAAAGGTGTCATGAATGGCAGTTGAGATTCCACCAAGAAAGGATGTCGTTCAGGTTCTCTTACACTTAACTTAGTTGTGCTAGTTGAAATAGGATGCCTCTCAGGCTCACTTACACCTATTCTAGTAGAGTTGGGGAATTATGTTTAATTTGTGTTCATGTTATGAAAGAGGGATAGGATGTCGATCGGGTTCTCTTACACCTACCCTAAACACGTCATGGTGGATTCGCAAACTAGCAGATAACACTTCGAATGAAGAGAAGATTTTGATGAATTGGAATGAAAATTTTTTTCTTGATGATAATTATTTTTGAACATGATTTAATGGGTAATATTTCCTCAAATAGAGCTCATTAATTGGAAGCATTGGGGGTTCCCCTATATAATCAATAAGCTGATAAGATCCTCTTCAGAAGGCCTTTTCTATGACAAAAGGGTCTTCCCAAGTGGGTCCAAACTTGCCTCCCATCTTTCAACGGGCAACTATTGGTCTCCTTAGAACTAATATAAGCTCTCCCACTTGAAAAGCTCTAGGGTGGACTAGCTTGTTCTATGCTTGAATCATTTTGGATTTGTATAACTTGAGGTTTTGGCATGCCCATAAGCATCTCTCCTCCAAATCTTCGAGCTCTTCAAACCGCAATTATGCATTCTTCTCTGTAGTGATTTTACTACATATTGCTATCCTTGGTGACAGGAGTTGAACTTCTAATGGTAGAATAGCTTGCTACAAAAGAGAATGGGGTAGATTGAGTTAGTGTGCCCACAAGGCTTCAACCAGCATGCCATATCACTTATTATGGGTATCTTTAGTATCTGGATGAGAGTTTTGTTGAATGCTTCTGCTAGGTGGATGAGGTAGATTGAGTTGGAGTTCTGTATGTCGTGCAGTATGCCCACAAGGCTTCAACCAACTACTCATGCCACTGTCACTTGTTGTCGTCAAGTGTCTTCTTTAGCATCTGGATGAGAGTTTTGTTGAATGCTTAGTGACGGGAGTTAAACTTTTAATGGTAGAACAACTTCAAACCCATACACTAAAGAGAATGGGGTAGATTGAGTTGGAGTTCTATATGTGGTGCGGTATGCCCACAAGGCTTCAACTAACTGCTCATGCCACTGTCACTTATTATCATCGAGTGTCTTCTTTAGTATCTGGATGATAGTTTTGTTGAATGCTTCTGCTAAGTCATTTTCTCTGGGATAGTTGATAGTGGAGTACCTCCAATCTATACTATGTCTCCTAGCAAAGCTATTGATCTTGGTGCTCTTAAATGCATTACCATTATCGGATATAATTCATCGAGGCACCCCTAACCTATGTATGATATGGTTCTTAAACAATTGGAGCACATGCTGATCTATGACCTCTCTAAGAGGGATTGCCTCCGCCCGCTTGGAAAATTTATAGGTGGTAGCTAAGATAAACTGATGACCCTTGGAAAAAGGAGGATCGATAGGACCCACTATGTCGGTACCCCCAACACTCAAATGTCCATGAGCCCAATTTAAGATGAACAATGTTGGCTGGTTAGTGTAGCACCACACCGTGCACCTGACATTGATGGCATCTCCTAGCCATGTTCATGCAATCTGTAAACATCGATGGCTAGTATTATCCTAGTCTCTTAATCTTTACTTTCATCTTTAGACCAAATTGATGCGCTCTACATAGACCTAAATGTACCTCGGTCACAAACTTAGGGCTTCGTGTTTGTCCAAATAGCATAACCACATTTGATCACAAGACCATCGGTACAAGGTGTCATCCACGAGAGTAGATAAGAGAGCCCTCTGCTTCATGTGATGGGCTTGTGACTTTTCTTGAGGTAGTTTACCTGTGTTCAAGTAATCTATGAATGGTTGCCTCCAATCTAGCTCCTTGTCTTTGTTGGCAATGGCAACCTCCCCTTCAAGAGAAAGTCTCTCTACGAGTTCAGCATCAATAAGGGATAGGATCTGTCTGTTTTGGACCCTTATTGGAATGGACTCATCTTTCATACATGCCAATGCCTTGGCAAGCTTGGCCAAAGCATCTGCTACTATGTTCTCTCCTCAACGGACCTTGTAGATGATGATCTCAGGGATTTGGGCCAGCAACTTCATGGTGTACTCATGGTAGTGACAAAGTTTAGGTTTTAGAACCTTATAGGATTTGGCAATTTGGTTGATAACCAGTTGAGAATCTCCATAGATGTTGATGCTTTTGACACACACTGTAACGGCTAACTCTAGATTGGCAATCATAGCCTCTACTCAGCTTCATTATTGGTGCATGGATTGGAGAGATAGTATGAGAATCTCATCACATCACGGTCTGGAGTTAAGAGAACTATTCCTACCCCTACCTTTTCTAGAAGAGTAGATCGTGGTTCTTCTCCTTTGTGAAAGGAAGCCGTACCATCGAAATACATCTCCCAATGGCGATTTTTAACCTCCCCTAAGTTCATGATTTGTTCGTCAAGGAGATCATCACTAAGCGGAGAATCAGTAGGAAGTGGTGTGCTCCTAAGAAATCCACTAGTGCTTGTCCTTTCACCGCACAGAGGAGTACGAATGTAATATCAAATTGCAAGAGAATCATGGACAAGCGTGCCAACTGTCCGGATAATGTTGACCGTTGTTGACCTTATTTTTAGAATGAGCTCTCAAACCCTCCATCTTAGACATAGGACTCCTCTTAGACACTAAGAGTTTTTTAGTCTTAATGCACTTCTAGTGATTAGGTGAACACTTAACCTAACCCTAGAGACTTAGAAGAGTTAGTCATAGGAATTGGTTATGCCTTAGGGGTGTTAGGAAAATTTTTCTACCCTATAGCTTGAACCAAATCCTCACTTTCTTCTTTCAAGTCAAACTCCAAATTCAAATCAACCCCAAACTCAAATCAACTTCAATTCCAAAAACAAACCTTAAATCAATTCCAATGGATTTTTCTCAAATCATGAATCAATTCCAAATGATTGAAACCCATGATTGAATTCCAAGTTCAAAAATCTTTCCTAAGTCACTCTGAATCCATCTTATGGACTTAGCTCAAATTCAAATCACTTCAAACTCAAGAGATTTTCTCATAACCCATTTATATTCTTATTTATATTCACAAATATAAATGAAATATAAATTCAAAAAACCAAAAATAAATCCAAAACTCAATTTCAAGTTCAAAAATCTTTCCTAAGCCCTTTAATTTAATCTTATGGACTTAGCTTAAATCAAATCCAAATCAATTCAAATTCTAAAAATTTTCTAAATTTTCTCATAACCCATTTATATTCTCATTTATATTCACAAATATAAACGAAATATAAATTCAAATGCACAGAACCAATTCAAAATTCAAACCCAAATCTAACCTAAATCCAACCTATGCTTCTTCAAGTCAAATTCTTGAACTTAGCCAAATCAACTTCAAATCAATTCAAACCCTTGGATTTTCTTCATGAGTCAATCAATCCTTCAATCATGAATCTAAATATAAACACAAACTTCAATCATCAAACCAAAATCAAATCAAACTAAATCAAACCCATGTTCACCCTTTTGAACTTGAAATTGTCAAATGAATCAAAACCCATTTGACTCCAAATCACTTATAAATGGATTTATATTTCAATCATAAGTCCATATGTAAGTTCAACCAAACTTGAATCAAGCCTTGATCAAGCCAATTAACCCACTTAGGCTCACTTGACCCAAAGTGACCTAAAGTATCCCTTTTGAGCTAAATTCTAATCCTACCCAAATTGGATTGAACTAAACCCATCTAAGCCTCACATTATGAGCAACAATCATCATAAGATGATCAATCACTCAAATTGGGTCAAACCAAGTCAAACCTAAGGGTTGACAAAGTCAACACTTAGTCAAAATGAAACCTAAACTAGCCAAAATCCACTATAGGCCAAATTGATAGAAACCATTGATCAGAACCAATTTATGATTAATGTTTAAACTTAACCAAGTCATCATTTGAGCCTAACCTAGCCCAATTGGCCACTTGACCCAATTTGAACCAACTTGACCTAAAAAATTAAAATATATCAAATCTTGATTTAAGCCAAATTGATTGCAACCAATGGGCCAAATTCATTCTAAACCACTTGTTGAACTTGACCAAAGCCTCAATTGGCCAACCAGGCCCAACCTAGCCCAATTGACCATGAACCCAACTTGACCTAAAAAGTCAAATTGAGCCAAAATCAAACCAACCCAAAATTGATTGAAACTAAAGCTTGCAAAACATTTCAAATGACCAACCAACCTAAACCAACCCATGACCTAACCTACTAGGTCAAATGGGTCAAATTGGTCAACTTAACCCATTTGATCTAAATGAAATCAAATGAACCAAAACCAAATATAAACCAAATTGAACCAAACTAATGATGCCAACACATTTTAAATGGTCCTATGAACTTGACCCAACCCTTGGTTTGACCCAATTTGACCAATTGGTCAACTTGACCCAAGTTGACCCATTTTGACCTAAATGAGTCAACATGCGCCAAATGACATCAAATCAACCCCTAATTCTTTGAAATTTGGACCAACCCAATTTCAAACTATTCTGAATCTGCCCAAAGTGAAATCAAAGACAAATGACCATTTTACCCCTAGGTCAAGGGGTAACCTATGGCCAATTCCACTTAGAATTTGGTCATATCCTTTTCATGGCCACTTGGCATCCTAGTGGACCAAGTCGACAGTAGTGAGTGTGGTGCAGATGACCCAATGGGTTTGGGTTAGTCAAACCCAACCTAAGGCCAAAATTGACAGCCCAATAGGAAATTCTCCGCTGAAAATAGGGGAGCTCAAGGAAAATTCAAACTCATCCATCACTCAATTTCAATCCAATTCCTCTTGCATGCACCCTCAGAGGATCCAATCGAGCTCACCCAAGTCTTCATCCAAGATTCCAAAGCACGGGAATGGGGAGCTAGACCAAAGCCACAAGCCTAGGAGGAGGAATTTGGCCAATTGGAGGATCTACTCAACCTCAAGCCTTCAAACTTTCAACAGGGCTTCATCTCCACTAGACGAAGCTACCTCAACAGTTGGGAGCGCCAGTGATATCTTCCAACACGGTATGAATCAAAACCAATCAGGTGTAGATTTCTTTAGTCCTTTGTAAAAGAAAGTTTCATCCTAAGTGAATTCAACCATTGGATGTCTTGCTCCTTGTATGTTAATGGTGTGGGTTGAATTTTAGCTCAATCCGAGCTTAATCAAGCTCGGATCAAACCCTAAAGGATGAACGGTTGCCCTATCCAGCAGGCGAGCTTAGAGATGAATCATGGACTGTCCATCCCATGTATTTTTTTATGGATGGTCCTGATTAATCCATGGATCATCTGATTAATCCCATTAATACCGCGGGGTTGATCTTGATCATCCGATCTTTGATCGGACGGTCCAAGGGAAATTGCATAGCGCCACCAACTAACTGTGTAGCCGATGTGACAACTTAAATAATGAATCTCATCGCGCCATGTGGAAAGCAGCGTCAGTGGTCCACATGGCGCCGTATTAGTTATATAATTAGAAATTTAATTAAGTTTTAATCACAAAATCTTCAAAATTACATAACTAAATGTAGAAAAATCAAAAAAATACAAACTCAAATGCATTTTGAAGATATTTCAAAGTGGAATAATATAAAATTAAGTTTTATTGATTTTGAGCAATAAATTTCATGCAATTTGGGATTTATTGGAAATGTAATTATGTTAATTACTCCTGAATTATTCTATTGATTAATTCCAAACTTCTCATATATGTTTAGTGGGATAACTTCTGCCTCCCCTAACTTTCTTGGAATTTATTAATGGTTTAATTAGGATAATTGCTTGATTCACTCCTAATTACTCTCTTAATTAATTAAATGATTAATTAACCTTTTAAATTGTGATAAATTAATTAATTAAATTTTTTATTCACCTTAGAACTGTGAATGGACTTAGGGAATGAGATTAGGACTTCTTTCTCAAATCTTTTCCCCTAAGTTTATTTCATTTGGATAAAAATCTAATTAAGGTGCAGATTAATTAAATTATTTAATCACTTAATTAAATGGCTTAATTAGTCAAATTTTTAAAATCAAATCAATCTAAATTTAAATCATTTTTTCTTGGGTATATACTTAGGTGTTCAATAACCTAAGCAGCTTAAGAAAATCAAATCTAACCCATATGTATGGGAAGGGTTATGAAAGTACTTAAATTAAACCTTTTAGCTTAATTAATGATTAATTATTAGCCAAATGCATTAGGCCCCTTTCTTTCTTAGGTGCATTGCAAATTTAAATTCCTTGTGGTTTTATGTCATACATTGGCTCATAATTATTTGGTTGAATATGTTAAAGTGGTGTAGGTAAGGGGTAATTAATGAACTTAATGTACACCTTAACCTAAGAAAAATATAAATTAATATAATGGTCCTAAAATTAAACTAAAATAACATACACATGTGTGAGATGGGTTAGGACCAGCAAACTCTTTTCACATTTCTTAAATTCAAATCAAACTCAAAATAAAATCAAAATTCCTTAAACCAACTTTGATCCACTTTAAATAATCTTATTCTATAGGATTGTCTTTAGGAATTAATTAAGGTGAGTGAAATTACATGCTTACATCACTTTATTTCTATCCTAGCATGCTAAATGTGTATGTCATATGAAAATCATGCATTCATGTCTTTTGAAAAATCAAATTAAAATGAAATGTTTCCTTTATGTCAAATTGCATGTTTTGGCTAAAGTAAGAATATGAATCTATTATCACTATTAAATCCAAAATTACTTTCAAAACTTATAAATCTAACATTACAAAAAAAGGTATGCTACTTTATAATTATTTATAAGCTTGCATGTGTAATATAAGATGTGCATTATGTGACTTTTCTTCTCTTCTCTTTTAACATAGTTTTGAATAGGATTTGCAAAGTGTATAGTTCATTTGAAAAGAACACAACACTTGCTTAAATTTATTTCTATTCACTCTTATGTCATCAATTAAGAGGGATATTCACACTTGCACATATAAATTAAACAACCAATAAATCAAATAAATATAAACTTTTTGCATGACTCTTTTTCCATTTATTTGCTTTTGTACATGCATATGTACTTAAGAAAAGTGATGTATTAGTCTGGACATCCCGGGATTGTGAGGCTTTAATTAGCCCAAAGTAGGTCTTATACCTTACACCCCTGGTGTAGAAAACAATGGCGTTGTACTCACTTATGTCTTTCATAAATGTAAATGTCCATATGAATAATGGATAAAAAAATCCCTCTTTTCTACTTAACAAAATCATGCAAACATGACATATTCCAAAATTGCTTAAACAAGCTCTCTTAGCATTCATCATGAAGGTGTGCTAAACATTTTCATTTGCATGTATAGATATGCTTAGGATTCATCCATATGCATGTTACACATGTTGGAAAGAACTAAAGTGTTGTGTGTTTAGTGAAAGTAATTCACTTTACTTAATCTTAAAATGCCTTTCTCTTTTAATAGGTTTGTTTAGGGAAAATATAAACTTAGGATTAATTAAAACACATAATAAAATATTCATTAAACAAAAAAAATCATTAATGAATCTACCTTAGAAATTACTTAAGGTAGGGAGGAAAGAGAAGTTCTCTTCTCTTTTCCTCCCGCACAACACTTAGTAATTAACTATAGGTTCACTCAAACAAAATCAAATCATTAAATAAAATCAACTAAATCAACTAAATCACTTAAATGAAACCAACCTCTAAGTTGAACCTTTTCATACTTAGAAAACTTTAATCTTAAAGCCTAACTAAGCATACCACACAAACCTTAAATGGCACACACATTAGACTAAGTTACCATTTCTAGTCCTATGTTAGAGCGATGCATGGTTTGATGTTTGCTTTTTTTATGATGTGATATTTTAGTCTGGATTTTAGGATGTATCTGTGTAAACTAAATGATAGGATGATCTTAGTCTAATCATTGTCTTCTGCAGGGGATTGTGCTTAAGGGGCGATGTAATAAAAATATAAATGCTTTTATAGTGCAAGTTGCTTATATCCCTAAGCATAATCAAAAATAGGCCAGGTGGACTTGGTTACCCATGTGTGGGCTGCTAAGTCTAATTTTTTCATATACATGCTTAGGATTGTGTGGTATGTTTAGCTAATATCTATTTTGCAAGTTTTAGTTAGATTTTCCTTTCCCTTTTTCATGTAATTTTGCAATTAGGATTTGGATTGAATGTTAAGGGATATTAGGATGAACATTAGTCATGAGACTATGTCTTATATACCATGTGAAGCCTTTGGAGTAACCACATTCCAACTAACCAAAAGAAGAACGAAGAAAGAAGAAAGAAAGAAGAAAGAAGAAAGAAGAAAGGAAGAATGAAGAATGAAGACTTAGGTTGTATAAGGGTAGAGCTCGACTACCCAATTTATTTTTGGGTTTGTGCGGTGGAGCCCGACCACAAAAGGCCTCTTATTATTTTTTGCTAGCTTTATAAATTATTTGATATTTATTTAGCTTGTGCATTAAGATGGCATATTTTTCTAGTTTCTTCCTCGCTTTGATGTATGGCCTGGATGCGATTAGGCTCTTAGGGAAAAATAAATTTTCTATACAACTAATCAGCTCAAAACTAAAAATTAACAAACTCATAACATCACTTAAAGCCTAGGTTATAAAATCAAGATAAAAGATTTAGCAATCCCTTAGCTGGATGTTGTATGTTTTCACATCATGCATAAAAAGCATCTTGTTTCACTCTTGTTATGGAGGGATTTCACATGTGCTAGAGAACATGGCTTAACTTTTGAGAGTCATGGTGGAAACACACCTCCTTTCTTACTAATTTTGGACCATAATCCAATTTCTCATGCATTAGGCATATGAATCCTATAAGCCTGGGTCAAATGAATTGTCTAAAAATGAAAGTAAAACATAACAAAATTTGCATTAGATTTAAGTCATTAATCATGCTCTACATAATCTAGTCTCTTAGGGAGTGTGTTTAAGGACTTAGTCTCTTTCTAAATAAATAACAGTTTAGCAATCTTTCAAAAGCATATTACTTGCCTACATGTATTTAAAATCATAGGAGGAGTTAGTTAGTAACCACCCTTTGGCAGTTGTAAGTCCAAACAGTCGGGTGGTTTACCCTCTTTTATAGAGGTAAACCAAATACCCATTTTCTCCTTAGATTTAGGTTATGCTCTGGCCCTCTCCAAAGCTCCCTAGATTTAGGTTCAGAGGTTGCTACTTTCCTTTATGGGCTATAATCATAAATCCTCACCTCCTAGGCATTTCCATGATCTTGTATCATAGAATTATAAGTCTTAGATTTCTAATAAAAATTCAACTCAAACAAATAAATCACTCCAATTTCAAAAATATAAAGCCCAACCATAGGATAGTTTGGGACGCTTACTAGGCTTCCCAGTATCCTAAGCATTCCTTACTTATCTTCCATTGGTTTTGATAATAACTCCCTCCTCTTGATCAATCCCATTTGATCTTCTAAAAATAAACCAATTGATTGATAGTCCTATCTTTGAAATCTTTGGAGACAACGATCATTTACCTTCATCGAGAGTATTCTTAAGGAATCATATTCCTTAGGATTTAATTAACTATGGGGGCTTGCCTCCATATGAAACTTAACGAACCCAGTTTAAATTAAACCTTGCTTTAGTTTTCCATGTAAAGTAGGGGAAGAATCTCTAGTACATATGAAGACCCATACTTCTTAAGAGTCCTTATTCAGATGGTTAGGTTCATTGTAGGGTGGTGACTTCTATCTTTCGAGATAGTACACATTTCCTCAATGTCATACTCGATCACCCTAATAAGAATATATGTGGATCTACGTGGTGTCCCAACAAAGGTGTATATTCTTGATTTCATTTATCCTCTCCAAAAAGGGATTAGATGAAGATGAGAATATCTTCACCACAGCCGTGTCATGAGATACCGTAATGGATTGATTCTTGAAATCAAGTTCTCCTTATGAGAAAGCATATAGTGTCGTAGCTTTTGTGATGCAAAGATTAAAGCTAGGCAATGTTTTCAGCAGGGATTAAATGATGTATGAGGTAGTAGAGAGCACTCTCCTTCCCTTCGTCATTAGCTTGAGCCAACAAAGCACTGGGGGAGTCATCCAATGCTGTAGTGTAGATGATAAGTGGCATGCCTGGGATAAGAGCTGCTAGAACCGGTAGCTAGACCATATACTGCTTGATGTTTTTAAAGGCATGCTGGCACTGGTCATCCCACTTAAACTTGGCATCATTTTTCACAAGTGCTAAAAATGGCTTGCATCTTTCCAATAGATTGGAGATAAAGCATCTTAGATACGCCAACCACCCCTGGAAAGATCTGAGTTGAGTTAAACTTTTAGGTGGTGGCATTTTTAAGATAGCTTTGATCTTTTTTTTGATCTATATATATTCCCCGGTGTAGGATAATAAACCCAAGGAACTTCCCTGAAGCTACTTTGAATACACACTTCAGGGGATTCATTTTGAGGTTATATTATCTTAACCATTTGAAAACTACTCTCAAGTAAAAGAGATGGCCTTCTTTTTCTTTGATATTGACTACTAGATCATCAACATAGTATTCAACTTATTGATGAATGAATTTGTTGAAGATCTGAGTCATGGACCGTTGGTATATAGCACCAGCATTTTTAAGGCTGAAAGGCATGACCATATAACAATAGATTCTAATCGGGGTTCAAAAATTAGTGTTTCTTTCATCCTTAAGGGCCATCTTGATTTGATTGTAGCTAGAGGACCCATCCATAAAGAAGAATACTGCATGAGATGAGGCTATGTCCACCATTAATTCTGCTATAAGAAGACAAAACTCATCTTTAGGACATGCCTTATTTAAGTCCCTGAAATCAACGCATATGTGAATTTAGTCATTCTTTTTCTTAATTGGCACGACACTGGCTAACCAGGTAGGGTATTTTTCTTCCCTGATAAAACCAGCATTGATCAATTTCTTGACTTTAGAAATGACATATTGTTCAATTTCTAATCGCATGCGTCTAGGAACTTGTTTGATAATGTTAGCGTTAGGGTCTATTGCTAGTTTGTGGAATACTACATCAGGAGATAATCTAGGCATCTCTTCATAACTCCATGCAAAGCATTCTTTAAACTCAATCAATAGCCTAACTAAGTCATTGGTTTCTTCTTCATTCAACAATGAAATGATGTATGTCGGGCATGGATTTTCTTCTATTCTGAGGTTGATTTCGTTAAGCTTGTCAATAGTTTAATGGATTTCTTCTTCAAACTTTGGAGGTGCATCTTTGATTTGGATATCATCTGGATCATCTAAAATTCCTAGACATACTTCCTCATAAGAGTTAGTGTGGCTTGAGAAGAACCTATCAAACTCCAGATGATTGGTGACAACTAAGCAGTAATCATTATCATCGACTGGACCCACTATATTAAATCTTAGTCCTGATCTTAATTGTGCATCCCTGGCTCTGTTGTTCCATAACTTCTCGAAGTACTCGAACCTATTCTTGGACAATGTATAAGGAATCAAACCTTTCTTTGCAAGATTATGAACACAAGGTGAGTACCAATCAAAAGGTAATTCCATTAATTCTTTATATAAATTATCCTCAAGTTCTATATCAGCTTCTAGACTTGAGGATGATGATCCCAATAGGAATCTCTTTGGCTTGACATTCATGGAAGACTTAGGGGCTTCCTTAACAACTAAATTTTTGACTTTTTGAGAAGAAAGTGAGGTTAGAGCTAAGGTTCCTAACTGTTGCCTAATAGTTCTACATAAACATGATTCAAATACATTCATGCTTTGCTTGGAGGCCTAGTCTTTTCCACTATCCATCTTGAGTGTCACCTCCAATAAAACTCGCTAAGAGGGGTTGGTTGGTATGCTAATCACATGAGACTCATCCTCTGAGCTAGATTCTCAGTCTATGTGAATAGTAGGGGTACTCCTGTGAACTAGAACATAACCTCTGTTGGCTGGCTGGTAACCACAGGGTCTTTCACCTCTGGAACTACCTCTGTATCTACCTCTACCTGGTGGAGGTCAAGTCATCCAACCCATATATCCATATGGTGGAACAAACTGTGGGTGGAATGTGACATGCGGCTCTACTTCTTCCTTTTCTTTTCTTTTATTCTTTTCTTTTCTTATTTTTCTTTATCTTTTGAATTTGAATTTTTACCAGGTTCACAAGGAAAGGCATTTTCATTTTCAGAAAGATAGTAGGTTGCATCCTCATATATCTCGACCTCTCTAACTGAAAAATGGCTTTTCATCTTCCTTGACACAGTATTCGATTCCATCCCTTCTGAACTTGATGGATTGATGAAGGGAGGATGGAATCATATTATTCTGGTGTATCCAAGGACTACCGAACAAAGCAATAAATAAAGTATTTGAATCAATTATATAGAACTGGGCTTCATTCTTCCAGTCACCTATTTCCAAAGGTAACACTATGGAACCGAAAGCCCTCTCGCCCTATTCATTAAATCCTCTCAACATCATCTGATCTTCTCAGAGTGTAGAAATGTCAATCCTCAAGTAGGTAAGAGTCTTTAGACTCATAATGTTCACTGATCCACCTAGATTAACAAGATCCCTAGAAAGTCTGAATCAGCCCATTTCCACTGTGATGTAGAAGGGTCGGTTGTGCTCTATGTCCTCTAGAAGAAGGTCTTTGTTGGTGAATGTGACTCCTTGGGCTTCTCTTAAATAATATGCCTCCCCTCCAACAGTGGTCAGTTGAGCTAAGCATATCTCTAGATCAAGAAGAGCCTTGATTAATGATTCCATCATCTCTTTAGACAAGACAAGAGCATCATATATGCTTAGTTTAGCTGGCAACTTTCTTAGGTGAGCGAGGACATTATAATCAACTCTAGGCTAATCCTCCATAAGCATATCGATGGGTGGAGCATTCTGTGGAGGGGCTTCTTGCTCTTTAAAACTAATAACTTGTTTTCCCTTATCTTAAGGTGCTGCCCTAGGAGGTAGAACCTTGCCACTGCGGAGGTTAACTTTAGTGATCTCTTATGGTAGGTTAGTGGAAGATTCTACCTGCTCGTCAGGCTCACCTACAGCTTCTCCTATAGGACCCTCATAATCAGATGATTCCAAGTCCATCTCAAGAGTTGAACCCATAGTATTCAGAGAAGGAAAGTCCAACTCTGAATCAGAAAGAGAAAGATCAAAGTTGTTATAATTATTATTCAGACTTGAAGAGTTTTCTATGAGAGTAGAATTAGATAACCAATTAGAAGTGACACAAATATAATTCAAACTAGCTTTATTCCTCAATTTCTTGGATTTAGAAGGAGGTACATAGTAGAAATATGGTAAAGTAAGTGGGGTGAGATATTTGATGCCCTCATTCACCGATACAAGATGTTTACTAGAAGAAGAGCTAGCTGAAGTAGAAGTGTCAGTTGATGTAGTAGCTGCAATGGTGGAATGGAGACTGTGCTCGGTCGGTGGTTGCGCTACTTGGCTATCCCGGGCAAGTATGGGCTATTGTTGCTACTGAGCTCCTACTTTTCCCAAGTTGTCTTTGACAACTTGCAAACCTTCCATGATGTTGGAGGTTCAAGATGCCTCAGGCACCTACAAAGGAAAGTTTCTTGATTTTTAAAATAATCTTTTTAGAGGTTCTGGATAAAGAGATATCCCAACCTTCTTTGGTTTTGAGAAGATTGCATGTATCCCCAAGGATTACCCTAACAGAACTGGATGGTTGTTCCACTAGGTATTCCTTTGGGATAACTATGGTGTCTATCTTGTAGCTATGCTCAAGCCAGTCCTCAAATGTAAAGCAATCCTCTAAAATATGGTCTAGCATGCGATGGTAGGGGTAAAAGTTAGGATCATTGCTCATGCCCACTTCCTCCAGCTTCCTAGGCTTGGGTAGCTGAAAATTAGATTTCTTTAAGAAGTTCTTAAAAATTTTCCTGACTACCTCCCTCTTAAATGAATAAGGTTTGCTTAGTTTATCCAAAAGATTAGGTGGAGGGTATGTGTTGCTGCTGTGAATATGGCTAAGGAGGAGGCAGCAAAGATCATGGAGGCAGCTGTGGCGACCGGTAGGATGGCCTAGGTGGTGGTAGAGGAGGTGAAAGTGATGGCTATGGAGCTCGAGATCTCTCATGATGATATCTGGCCGGTTGCTTCCCCTTGTCCAATACTGCTACTACCCCTGGCTTCTTCCCATAAGCTTTGTGCAGCTTTGGCTTTGTTGACTGATCTTGAAAAGGCAATTATTTGGCCTCGCCTTGTAGACTAGCTACCTTGTTGATTAGCTTCTCAAATATCTTGATGGTAAAACCTTTGAGCATGAAGGTGACCAGGCCATGAATATTCTTTAGAAGAATTTTAATGGCATGTTGTTCAGACAGCTGTGGTTCTCATTTCATACTCAAATTGTGCCATCTGAGAATATAATCAATGAGAGACTCACCAGAGTGTAGTAGTGCTACAACTTGATTGCCCATAGTAACCCTTTGCTAAGCTCCAACAAACCTCTTAATAAAGAGTTGCTCTAACTCAGCAAAAGTCTTCACTGAACTATTGAGAAGTTCAGCGTACCAATCAAAGGCTATGCATGCTAAATTGCTCATAAAAAGATGGAATAGTAATGCATAGCTGCAACCAGTATTGTAATAGCTGGCCCTGAAGTGCGCTATATGTTGGCGTGGGTTCTCGCTGCCATCGAAGCTCTTGAAAGAAGGTGGCATAAAACCCTTAGGATACTGGATAGCATCAAATTCCTCTGGGTAGGGTCTACCCTTTGGAATCGATGATCCTCCTCGGGCTTGTGCCAATGCTTCTCTCACTTACTACTCAACCATGAGTTTAATATCCTTTTCTGAGGTGCGTCCACTACCTTCTTACAAGCTAGTCTTTGCCCGCTCTGGAGGTGAAGTCTTGGATTGATCCAAGATATGCAACAACTCAGGCTAACCGGTCTCTACAATAGTAGGATGCACTATTGGGGCTTGATTCTAAAGTGTCAAAACTACTGTAAGAAAATCTTCAAGTCTCTTTCCCATCTTGTCAGTTTGTTCATCCTTTTATTTAAGTTGTTGAAGGAGGTGTGGGTTAAGTAGGCTGTATCATCCTCCTCGACCACAACACCTTCCAAACTCTATTGATCCTAAAGGAGGGAACACCTGGTGACAACCATGTGCTCCTCGACTGAATCTTCCAATAAATGATCTTCATTGGGATCAAAACTAACCTTGTCTTCCTCAAGGTCAGACTAAGCATACCCTAGAATTTATTTCTTCTCAATGAGATATTGTGCTACAATATCATCTAGGGAGTGATCCAACTGTGCAGGCACAAAAGCTCGAGGCTGACCGATGGAAGGATCATGCTCATGGGTAGCGATACATCTCATCTAGGGAGCGATCCAACTGTGCAGGCACAAAAGCTTGAGGCTGACCGGTGGAAGGATCATGCTCATGGGTAGCTATACATTAGACTCCCCATCGGAATAATGATCTTCGAGGGCTATGGTCACTAGAAGATAACATGCTCCTGACTATCATTTGATGCGGGTGGAGTACTACTCCTAGGAGGATCTATGGCCATGGGGATAACTGAACTGTCTCCTTCTCCCTCAGCTGCTGCTATCTCCATGATCTACTGCGGTGGTGGTGGTGGTGGTGATGGCACGACTACGATGCTCCGTGGTCGTCACTCCCTCTTCACCACAACTGAAGCAGGAGGTCGAGCAGGAGAGCATATGTATAATGTAGTAGATCTAAGTGACATTATGTATAATGTAGGATGCATATGAGTAATATTAATATATTAATATTACTTTTATTATTATTTTTTTATCAAGTGATGACCTTATTAAGAATAGAAGTTAACAATGCATACAATATGATAATCATATATTAAATTTACTTTAAACCTTTTTACTTCAGCACTTGATAATAATTAGTATAAGAGCACAAAAATAAGTGATAATTTAGAAAATCATACTAGAAAATAAAGAGTACAAATTGAGTGATAAATTTTGATAAGCATACTAAGTTATAGAGTTATTCATATATAGAGCACTCCCTAAATAGAAATATTCACTTAAATAAGAAAGCGTAAGATATATTCACTCAAAAGGTTGGTTAGGCTTTGCTATAGTGTTATTTAATTGGAAGAGGTCATTCTACATCACATATTTATAAGTAACATCATAATAAGAAAAAAGTTATAACTTGGTTTTATTTAACAAAATAATAAATAAGAAATACACTCCCTTTAAACAAGATAAGTTCTAGCAATCATTACCCAAATAAAATGAAGGTGTCATCTCTCTGTCCCTTTGCTCCTATTGTACCCTCTCACACTAAATAGGATTGTGGTGGGAGGGCATTTCATGAGATTAATAGATATAAATCTATAAATTAGAGTTCAAAAAAGGGTTCTACAATTTGTAGTGAAATTATGAGGGATTTTGACAAGTATAATTGCTAAAAAGGCATGTAAATGGTCAGAATGGGATGCTTACATATAATTTATGATAGTATTGATGGAGTTTATATAGGTGTTGAGGTATGGAGAATAAAACTATATTTGGGCTCATTAAGTGGAGAAGGTGATTGATGGAATAAAGGTACCCCCTTATAAAAAGGAATTAATGGGTTCAACAATAGATGAAAATGATTTTTAAGAATTGCAGATGAAAAGAAAAATAACTTATCTTTAATATTAGAGGTAAAAGAAAGAAAGTGATGTTGGAAAACTAGTATTCCACTATGGAATATTAATTATTAGCCCACCGAGCTCTAAAATAAAAAAAATGCAAATGCAAATATTTATAATTTTTATTAGGTGGTTTTTGTTCTAGTAGTGAGACTATTTATAGCCATCAAAATAATCCATTAAATTTTGGAACAAAAGGTGGGTGGCAACATTAATTGGAGACATTAAGTTACCTTACTATTTTATGTAATATACCTACTTCATATGGTACTTTTTTATACAAATACAACCACTTTACATTCACTACATAAATGTTTGAATTCAAGATTTAAAATTTCAAAACCTGAAGTTTCTAAAAAATTAAAAATTTATTTTTATTTTTAAAAAATTAGAAAATAGGCCTTCATAAGCTAGTGAGATAAGCATTCTTCTTTCATCTTCAGTAGTTTGAGACTAAGTAAATGGTCCTTACAAGTATTGGTTTCTTTGTTCTATTTTAAAATTCTCTTGGGTGTCTTTAATATGTGGACCATATAATCTTCATAAAGTGTTATATCACAAAAGTAGTGTTGTCAATGATAGAACTAGTCCTAAAATTAAGCTATCTTTCTCTTACTAACAGTAATGTTGCACCCACCATAGTTACCCCATATAATGTGATCATCCAACTTAAGTTCTAAGTGGGAGAAGTGCTTAATCTAGGAATATTATAACTAATCATAGGGATAGAAAATAAGAGCTCAAGTGAAATCAAAGGAGGAGCAGGATTAGATGCATCTTCTTCTGCTTTTTCATAGTCAGCTTTGTCTTCATGGACAAGATGTCTCTCCTAACTATAGAAGATATAAAAGGAAGTGATAATAAAAAGAGAGGGTAGTTTGTTAAATTTTTTTGGGTAAGTCACTTTATATTTTACTTCAATGATTTAGATTATGACATGACCATGTGCTAAGTTTTTGCAAAATTTAGTTCAATGTATTCAATATGCTTAGTTGTAGCATTGAATTCCATCAAGGTCATCCAATAATAGGTCACAATGAAGGAAACTAGTTTGATATTAATTTTGTCACTAGATTTAAGAATGAAATTGTACCAAGGCATATATTCGATAACATAGGTATTCTATATAATTTTATTTGCATGTCATAATCTTGTGGTAGTGAGAAATTCCTAAGAACTACAATGATGGAGAACCAATTATAGATTCAATCAAAAGCTAACATATGGACTAACACTGATATTAAAAATGTGTAAATTTGTGTGTAATTCATGATGTGTGATTATAACTTATCATACACACACAAAGGGGGTATAGTTCTCATTAATACATGATTGGAAAAAAAATTAAAAGAAGCTTAGAGTTTGAATGGCTAATGAGATAAGAAATTATAAATTAGTTCAATTAAAATAATTATGAATGGGAAAAAAAGCATATTCATTAATTATTTATTTTAAATTAGTAATGAAAGATGCCCAGTATTGTCTATATATTGTTACATTATTGGTCATCCTAAAGTGCTAGTGTATTGTTGAATAGATTGCAAACTAGCTCCTAGTGATCTCTTGCTTTCCAAGAGGGGACTATATAAATTTTAAACACTCTAAAAAATAAAAAAAAATGAAGTGTGAGAGGTATGAAAGAAATCGAAGGTTATTTATAGGGTTTTGCTAGGTAGATCAAATAGTATGATATAGATTATACCTTATGATCTATACTACATGAGATCATTCTAAGAAAAATATAATTGTTATTTTTAACTAAATTATATTAAACATTTAAATAGTGATCATAGAGTATGATCAACATTACATGAGAACATCTATGCTACTTTTTAAATTGCAATACGATGTGATTTGTGCAAAATAATTTGGATAGTATAGTACAAATTTTTTACATGTTTACTCATCAATTTTCATAGCTTCTCCACTGAATATGATCCTCAATAAAAACATATAAAGGCTTAAACATTAATACATACATCATGAAATATAAAATAAATAAATATTAATAAAAATGTAAAAGTAATGTTTAAAATAATAAGAATAAAATGACACATACACGCATAGTATGACTAGATCTACTTATCTAAGTTTATGACCCTCAATCGTGTTCTATGTGTGCTAAACATATCATGACCTTATGGTTTAGTGAATATATCCACCAATTGATTATCTTTACTATTGCAATTATTGTCAATATCTTCTTAAGACACAATGTCTTTGATAAAGTGATGATAGTTATCAACATGTTAATTTTTTGGCTGCTAAATAGAATTTTAGTGATGCATATTGTACTTATATTTCTCACAAAATCTAGAAGCTATTGCTTAGGTCATTATACATGAGCAACACAACTTCTTGTTATAATGTATTTTAGTTTTATAATAGATAAAACTACTAAATTTTAATTTTTTTAATTAAAATACAAAAATATCCAATAAATTAGCAAGTTTCAAAAGTACTCATTATATCATCTTTACACCACATAAAATTAGAATATGAGTTTCTTACAATATTAAATGATAAGATATCAAGTTCCTAAATTTGGTGTTTCTATAAGATAACTAAAGATACATTTGATTATCGTCAAATGTCACTCCTTGAGGTCAACCTAAAAGCGTGCACAAAGACAAATACTAAATATGATATCCAGTCAACATGTAGTAAAGAATAGAAATGATCTAATCATTCCCTTGCATTTTTTTAGATCTACTGCTTTTTTTTCACTTGGATCTTTGTCTAATTGTGTTGTCAAGCTCTGCTCTCCCATCCTTTCATATCAAATGTAGAATATAAATTTATCCATGAAATAAAGTAGAGCATCTTAAGTACATGAGAAAAGGGGAAAAGTCAAGTAAAGTAGTAAAGAAAAAATAAGGTTGAGAAAAGTACAAATATAAAAATTCCACTATATTAGAAACTTAGATTAGAAATCTCTCTCTCTCTCTCTCTCTCTCTCTCTCTCTCTCTCTCTCTCTCTCTCTCTCTCTCTCTCTCTCTCAAAGAAAGTACAAGTTTTAAGAACCTAAGAGAAGTTGAAAAAGTCCCCCATCCTCAAAATTACCCCATTTAAATAGGATCAAGGGACAGTTGGAAAGTAAACATTAGCTAAAATGGTTACATCTTAGAAAGAGACTCGCCCATGAGAGGCGAGTATGATGTGTCGACTAGTGAGTCCTCTGAGCTTGATCGTCAATGCTGAATTGTGTTATTTTTTCCCTTATTGTCAAATTCTCTTGTGTTGGATCCTTATAGCCTACGAGTGCTCATTAAATGTACTTACACATCTTCGGAATATATTAGCTCCCTAATTCTTTTACTCCTTATAGAGGTGACTCACAATAATGATAGAAGAATAGAAAATAAAGATTAAATGAGCATTTAAAAAATTAAAAAAAAATTCTTAATCATTAATGTCATATCATATATGATTAGACCTCTTTTTTAGGCACTTTCCCACATCCTGAGCTATAAATATGGAATATATCATTGATTTCAAATTTTTCTTATTTTTTATTATCACCACATAGTCCTCATATTCTTTTTGCTAAGTTTTTCTTTCTACCAAAGAGAATACTTGCCATAGATCCCAAAAAACTTGTGATGATATCATTCCTACTGAGCTCTAGTCAAGCCTTTTAAAGAAAAAAAAGAACAAAAAGAAATCAATGGAATTTGATGTCACTCCCTTAGTTGAGGCGAGTGCTTCAACAACTTTTGTTTATACTGACTTTGTTATTCATGCTAAGGATAGTTGGTTTGAATTGACCATGGCTTCCATCCCCATTGATAACATTCTTAACTCACTGCTTCATTAGGATTCTTGTGTTTGTACATAATCATATTAATTCTTGTTGTATAAGGGCCACTACATATTTGTCAATTATCGACTTGGCATCTCTGAGTCTCCCTTTATGGTAGATCTTCCTCTTCTAGAGATGGATGTTGCAACCCCAGCTCTCTCAACCACCAAAGCAACTAGCTTCACTTTAATGGATATACAAGAAATGATGATGATCTTCCCTCTTTCAACTCATCATGATAGCAATGAGTTTGAGAGGGGAGAGCCCTCTTGTCTAGTGGGACATGATGCTGAAGAGGGTCATCAGCCACCTTCTTACTTCATCAAGCTCATCATCTTGCATGGGTGAGTCACTCTTTCTGAAGAAAGTGTGAACTCAATGAGGCAAAAAATGGTTGAGTTGTGGATAATGTAGAGGCTAAGTGGCAATGATGATTTTTGGATGAACAGGAGTCTCGATTAAAGTGAGTGATTATGGAGGCTAAGTTAACTTTTCTTCATCACTCATTAAGTCGAAAGAATCCTCTCTCTTCATTGTTGGAGCCATGTTCTTGTTTAATTACTTGTGCAATAAAGGTGAACTTGCCCATAAATGCATTCAGACCTTATTGTAAAATAATTTCAAAAAAGATAAATGGTAGTGAGTACTTGTAATATTTTATGTTTTAAACAATATCTTTAATAGAGAAAATATTTGTTTTATACTCACTACTTTATTTATGCCAAGTTAATTTAATGTTTTGATTGTGAGTGAGTATATTTATCGTGACTTGCACCATTTGAGATTTCCATGGGATTTTATAATTATTCCTTGATTAAATGCTTGATGTGACACACGCATTACTGAGGATTTCTTGTTGCATCTATAATTTCCTCCTTAATTACCTTCCTTTTTAGCTTTAGAGCTAGTTAATTCTCATTTGTGCAAGTTATTTTCTTTTTCTCACTTTTATTCTCTTTTTCTATGAATTTCTTTAGTGGACATGGTCATGACTAATTTGAAAAAGCATCCACTACTTTTAAAAGTTACTATGGTTAAAGAGTTACCAGTCATTGATCTAGTGGTTGAGACTTTAGTTTTTCATGGGCATTGTCATGACAAGTTAAACTATTTAGTGTGAGTGGCTCATAAAGATAAACAAATAAATGCACTAAGTACAAGTAAGCTCTTGTATCCTTGAACCATTTTTAGTTTGGTCTAAGTTTTTCCCTTCGTGATGACTGGATGGAAATTTTGAATTTTTATGGAGTGATACCCACCCAAGTGCTGTCAAACTTGATTGCAAGTATCAAAAACCTTCCTTTTCTACTTAAATCAAGAGGGGTTAGCTTGGAGTTTGACTCTCTTCTCCCATATCTTCTCCATCAAAATACACAAAGATGGTACTATCTAGTTCTCAATATTTTTATTAAAGATCATTGGCTTGTCAAATAAAGTTAGGAAATGACATAGAAAACTTTATTTTGTTAAGTACTCGATAGAACGGGTCCTTTCATAATGAGTGAGGTTGTGGATCCTGAGGTGAGTGCTTAGAGGAACGAAATTCTTACAGAGTTGACTGGGAGAGGCTAAACATCTAACTTTTACTCAAATTCATGAAGAACCACAAGTTCCTCTATAATAAATACTCGTTATTATACATATCAAGTAATTACTTCTAACTCACATATATTGATTATTAATACTCTCTTTCTTTCATAGAGGATATATCTGCACCACTTCCCTCTATTTTTGAGGTCATAGAGTTTTTTGATGAGCTTGAAGGTGAGGATGATGGTGGGGAGCCTACAATTACTGAGGCCACTTCTAAGAAGTTGATTGATGAAGTTGATCCAAATTTAACTCTTGCAAAGTCTAGAAAGAAGAGTACAAAAAGAAAGGAGGTAGTAGAAGATCAAAGTTTTTTTAATATTAAATAAAATTATACTTTAGGCTTAGATGATCTAACAAGTGAGGTCATTAAGTTTAAGAAAAAGATCTTCTCTAATGAGTTGGACATGCTTTCTAAGAAGATTACCAAGTGAAAACTGTCTTATGCCATAATCATCACTCGAGCAATGGCTTGGTAGTCGACTTAAAAACCCACTATGAATTCATTGTGAAGGATTTTCAACTACTTGAGATATTTTCTTTGAATCTGAGTTAATTATGTCACGGGAAGAAATGCAACAACGTAAAGAAGAGAAAGAGTGAATAGTCATGGAGTTGACTCGCCATTCTGAGATGAATAAAGAGGTAGGAGGTGATTCTTGTCACACTGAGGAGCTCCAAAAGAAAAAGGCTAACTTTTTTAGCCTCTTTGATTCTAACAAGTACAAGAGCTTATTACAATAGAAGTTCAAAGAAGGTGCCAAGTTTGTTATTTTCAAATTGGTGAAACACAATCAACTAGATGTCAAGTTCTCAAACTTTGATAATGTACCCACCTTGTTAGAATCATACTCTAAGGTAAGTGATGAGGAAGGGAGCACTAGTTAGTTTTTCTTCTTCTTTTTTACTTGTAACTTTTTCCTTTTTCATTTTCTTTTTTACTTACTACTCACCTTTGTACTTGAAAAGAATTTCTTCATAGTATTGTTTTATTCATGAATGTTTTTACTTCATTTAGATATTTGCATTTAATCAATATACTCATAGAATATTTGTATTAATCAGAACATATTCACTAAAAGGTCATAAATGTGTTATAATGTATTCGTTGAAATAGTTTATTTGTTTAATGCATATACTCATTAAGTCCATTGAATTATTACTTTGAGTAATTGCTTCATTATTTTGTGGGGAATATTATGCTGCTAATCGCTTGAAGTGTTGACCTTAGTCATCAACCGCAAAGTGTTGCCTTAGTCGCCAACTGCAGTGTGTTAATCTTAGTCACCAACCATAGAGTGTTTGTCTTAGTCACCAACCAAAGGCCTTAGTTTGTAATCACCAACTATGGAGTGTTGGTCTTGGTTGTCAACCATGGAGTGTTGGTCTTAGTCGCCAACCGAAGGACTTAGTTTTTAATCATCAACTATGGAGTGTTGGTCTTGGTCGTCAACCACAGAGTGTTGGTCTTAGTCACCAATCATAGAGTGTTGGTCTTAGTAACCAACCACAGAGTGTTGGTCTTTGGTTTTATAATTGTCAACCACACGAAGTGTCAGTATTACACCTGAGTTGCCAACTACACAAAGTGTTTATCTTTGTGTGTATCCCTTTATATTTGTGAAGTGTTTATTGCAAGTGTGTGTTCATAATTTAATTTAACCTAGACTATCAAATTGACTTTAGTACACTTGGTCCAAGAATAGTACACCAAGATTTTTGGTTCTTTATTTGTGGATCACCAACTAGAACTTATTACCTAGGCCAAAGATGGATCATCGAGTGACCTGAGTCAATACACAACTAGTCGAGTGCTAACTCAAATTGGTTTTACTCACTGGGTGCCCTAAGTTATTGCAACTTCTCAAGCTTTGAGTGAGTTAGTAAAATATTCTTAATACCAAATAAAATATAATATTGATTACTAAATAATGAAATCAAATATATAGAGCTTATCTCATAGGAATTTTTTTCAAGTCTCTCGCATTCCTAGTATGGGACACATTCTCTCACGAATGTGTCTGTAATTGATAAGCTCATAGGCTTACTTGCACCTAAATAATGTAAGGCTCATCCCAAGTGTGGGGGAGTTATGCCCAGCATATTCTGGCAAGTTCTTGCATCCACCTTCTTTAATACTAAGTTGTGGTCTTAAAGTATTTCTTTTTGGCATTGTAATTATAGTAATTCATCATTTACCTTTTTGTCTCTTCACCTTACTCACTTGATAAAACTCATTATTGATGTTGAGTGATCTTGATAGCTCCATGTTTTGTTACCTAGCTCTGCGAGTTGGTGATCCAATGGAACCTTCATAGTCTATGATCATTATACCCTCATTCTTCATCATCTCCATTGCTGCCAGAACTAGGTGAGTAATTCTTTTTTTCCATATTCTTTAGGTCTTATTGCATGACAAATTATTAAGTATTTAGCCCCATGCTCATCGAGTTGTTTCTTATTGATTGACCTACCTCACTAGGTCCTTAACTGCTGGTTCTTAGCCTCATCCTCATTTATCACACCTAAAAGGATGTTGAATCAAAATTTTTATGTCAATAAAGTAGAATCTCTTACGCACCTAAGAGAAGGGGTCAAGTCAAGAAAAGTAGTAGAGCAGAAGTGAGGTAGAGAAAAGTACAAATATAGAAAATTAAATTATGTTAGAAACTCAAATTTTAAAAATCTCTCCCTCACCTTCTCAGAGAAAGTACAAGTACTAATAATCTACAAGAAGCTAAAAAAAGTCCCTCATTTTTTATAAGGTCAAGGGGTGGTTATATAAGGAAAGTACACATTAGCTAAATTAATTACATGAGAGAGAGAGAGAGAGAGAGAGAGAGAGAGAGAGAAGGAGATAGATAGATAAATAGATTCACCCATGAGAGGAGAGTGTGATGTATCGAGTAGTAAGTCCTCCAAGCTTGATCATCAATGTTGAAATGTATTTTTTGATGTGTATCATATAGTGGTCTCCTGTATGTTGGTGAGTATTTTTGTGAAAAGAAGACATATCATATGTAGATTGACTAGCTTGCCTAACTAGGGGTGAGTCTTCCTTTATGAGGTGAGTTAACAAGCAATCCTTTAATGTATTCTTCATATCTAGAGCGAGTCTTCATAAGCGAGTAATGCATTTGTATAGATTTTGACTCTTATTATTAAATGTTCTTGTGTTGAATCCTTCTAGCCTACGAGCATTCATTGAATGTACTTATGCATCTTGGGTATACATCAAACTTTTTTTTTATTTTATGTGCTTATTTGTCATATATATATATATATATATATATATATATATATATATATATATATATATATATATATATATATATATATATATTATTTATAATGTTCAATTTTAGAAGGTATCTTAGTTTTCTCATCATACTCATTTCAAACTTACATAAATGAGAACCCCTCACATAGTGAGTAATTTACTACTCTAAATAATATGTCATCAACATAACTTTGCCTAATTATAATGATAGGCTTTATCATTTTCATAATTATTGTATTAATCATTCCCTTTGTAACTTGCCTCAAGAGCTTACTTTAGGCTATATAATGCCTTTTTCAATTTATAAACATGATCTTGATATGTTGAACTCACAAAGCAAGGTGGTTAATATGCATGTCCTCTTTAGATACACCATCTAAGAAAGCACTTTTAATATTCATCTAATGTAATTTGAAATCATTAAAAGTAGGTGAAGGTATGTAATGTCTGTTGTCCTCTAAATGTGCTATAAATACAAAAGTCTCCTCAAAGCTTATCCCTAGCATTTGATTAAATCTTCTAGCCACTAATCTTCCCTTATTTAATATCATTGAACTAGAGTAATTTATATTAATTTTAAAAATGCATTTAATTCCAATTACATTTTGGCCAGTAAGTCTAGATATTAGCTCCTAATAAACATTTTATGTGTATTGAATTTTCTTTTCCTACATTATTATTACCCAAAATTTATCTAACAACCGCTATTCTAGTTTGCTAAGTTCAATTATAGAAATAAATTTGATCTGACTCACATGTTACTTTAGTGCATTTCTTATTCCAAATTCTACTAGGGACCTCGTATGATATGGTCCTTATGATGACTATAGGCATATATTTATTCTTTGATTTATAGCCTAAATTCTTCTTATTTTAATTTTTAGTTTTCAAAATTTGGTAATCTACATTCTTCTACCTCTACCTCTAGTTCTCTAAGCTAACTTGATGAATCAAAAGTAATCTATGTGGATTTTTCAGCTATTAGAGTCTTTTTATTATCTTTATATGACCGCCTAATAGAAGAATATCCAAAAAATATAACCTCATCTAATTTAGCATTAAAATTTACTAAATTTAATTTATTTTTATTCAACACAAAGCACTTACCTCTAATAAAATATAAGTGGGATAAATATGATTTCTACCCTTCCATAATTTATAACAGTTTTGTTTATCTTGAAGCGACTAGTCACTGTATTTAAAACATTACAAAGTGTATTTATTATCTTTAAGTAATAGTATTTAGGTAATCTATACTAATTAAACATAAATTAGGTAGCCTCTCTTAAATTATATTCTTGTTTTTCTTCTATGCCTTTTATTGAGGCATTCAAGGTGTTGAGAAATTACACCTTATTCTTACCTCCTTATAGAAACTCTCAAACCTCTTATTCTTAAATTCTCTTTTACGATAATTTTAGATTATAAAAACAATACACCTAGATTTCCCTAGATCCAAATTGTTATTATAATAGCTTTAAAGTAAATTTATCATATCAAGCTAATAAAAGTTATTTGTAAGAAATTTATATCAAATCCCTTATCATATAGTTGCCTAATGCTAAATAGTTTATACTTCAAACAAAAACCTAGAACTTAGTGAAGGTGTTGCTTTTCTATGCTAGAAATGTTAGCCATGTAAGCATAATGTAGTCATATAAATTGATAAGTTCATGCAATTTATCATCTAGACTTGTAGCACTAACTAAGTCTCTATATAAAATTTGCAATAATTAAGATTACTATTACCTTTTAAGAACAAAAAAAATGTTCTGACAAACTTTTTTAGCTGACATGCACACATAAATTATTGTTTATATAATCCAACATTAGTATTCTTTTATTTTGTCTAAGTGAGTACTCTTTTTAAATACAATTTTGGAAAATAAACCAGAATCAGATTTTTTGCTTTAATTTTTTTTTAGAATTTGAACCCACACTCAACAATTTGGATATGTTAAGTGGGGCCCTTTGAATTTTAAGAGAGATTTTGAGTTTAGAATTGGAAAGGAGAATTTTTGAATGTAGAATCCATTTACAACAAATTTGTGTATGTTGGAAATAAGTTCAAATATTTTGAAGAGATTGATGCTTCCATTGGTTCATATTTGATTTTGATTTTTGTGTTTGGGGACCCTTTATTTAACAAAATTGAGTATGTTAAAATAAAGGGTCAATTGATTTTGTTTGGGTTTTACTCATTTAACAAATTTGGGTAGGTTAAATGAGTTGTTTGAAAATAAATTTCTTCTTCTTCTACTTGTCTTGTGAATCATGTGTGAGTTTGAAAATAGAATCTTTACTTAGCAAATTAGTGTATGCTAAATAAAGTCCAAAGGTTTGTTTTTTTTTTTTTGTTTTTTTTTTTTTGAAAAGAGGATCTTCACTTAGCAAATTTGGGTATGCTAAATGAAGGATCCAAGAATGTTTTGATTTGTGATTTTTTATTTTGATTTTTTGAAAAGAGGATCTTCACTTAGCAAATTTGGGTATGCTAAATAAAAGATCCAAATGTGTTTCATGTTTTGATGTTTTGATTTTTGAAAAGAGGATCTTCACTTAGCAAATTTGGGTATGCTAAATGAAGAATCCAAGTGTGTTTGATTTTTGTGATTTTGATTTTGATTTTTGAAAAGAGGATCTTCACTTAGCAAATTTGTGTATGCTAAATGAAGAATCCAAATGTGTTTGAATTTTATTTTTTGAAAAGAGGATCTTCACTTAGCAAATTTAGGTATGCTAAAAGAAGGATCCAAATGTGTTTTGATTTGTGATTTGTGTTTTTGATTTTTCGAAAAGAGGATCATCACTTAGCAGATTTGGATACGCTAAATAAAAGATCAAAATGTGTTTCATGTTTTGATGTTTTGATTTTTGAAAAGAGGATCTTCACTTAGTAAATTTGGGTATGCTAAATGAAGAATCCAAATGTGTTTTGATATTGATTTTAGAAAATGAGCACTTTACTTAGCAAATTTGTGTATGCTAAATAAAGTTCAAATGTTTCTTTGATTTTTGATTTTGAAAAGATGATCTTCACTTAGCAAATTTGGGTATGCTAAATGAAGAATCCAAATGTGTTTCATGTTTTGATTTTTGATGCAAGGATCATCACTTAGCAAATTTGGGTATGCTAAATAAAAGATTCAAATGTTGTTTGATTTATTTTTTATTTTTTATTTTGAAAAGAGGATCTTTACTTAGTAAATTTGGGTATGCTGAATGAAAGATCCAAATGTGTTTTGATTTTTGATTTTGAAAAGAGGATCTTCACTTAGCAAATTTGAGTAAGCTAAATGAAAAATCCAAATCTTGTTTGATTTTTTTGATTTTTGATTTTTAAGAAGAGGATCTTCACTTAGCAAATTTGGGTATGCTAAATGAAAGATCCAAATGTGTTTTTAAAAAAAAATGAAACTCTCACTTGACAAATTTGGGAATGTAAAATGGGAGCCAACTATGTTTTATTTTTCAAAGATGAAATATTTGTTTTGTGTGTGATTATTACTTTTTGGAAAAGAAAGAAACTCCAACTTCAACATATGTGAGATATGTTGAAATGGAATTTCAATATTATGATTTGGTTTTATTTGGAAATGAAATCTTCTTCCAATAAATTTGGGTATATTGAAAGAGGATGTTCTTTCAAATATGTACTTTTTAAAAAGGTGATTATTGATTTTAGTTTTTATTTTTTTGAAAAGATGATTGTTGATTTTATTTTTGAAAAGATGATTGTTAATTTTATTTTTAAGAAGATGATTGTTGATTTTTTCTGAAGATGAAATATTCATTCAAAAAATTGAATGAGGATGTTCATTTGTGCTTTTTGAACAGATGATTTTGGATTTTATTTTTAAAAAGATGATTGCTGATTTTATTTTGAAAATGAAATATTCATTCAATAAATTTAATGAGGATGTTCATTTGTGCTTTTGGAAAATATGATTTTGGATTTTATTTTTAAAAAGATGATTGTTTATTTTGTTTTAAAAATGAAATCTTCATTCAATAAATTGAATGAGAATGTTCATTTGTGCTTTTTGAAAATATGATTTTAGATTTTATTTTTGAAAAGATAATTGTTGATTTTGTTTTGAAAATGAAATCTTCATTCAATAAATTGAATAAGGATGCTCATTTGTGATTTTAGAAAATATGATTTTGGATTTTATTTTTGAAAAGATGAATGTTGATTTTATTTTAAAATGAAATCTTCATTCATTAAATTGAATGAAGATGTTCATTTGTGCATTTCAAAAAGATGATTTTTGGATTTTATTTTTGAAAATGATCCTACATGTAGTAATCTTAAAGATTGTTAGATGAGGTTGAAATATTTTATTATGTGCATTTTGAAAAAAGTGCTTTTTGGAAATTATTATTTTTATAAAGGATTTATTTTTCTTTATTTTTTGGAATGAACCTATCCTTACCATAAAAATGGTAAGGAGGAAATATTTAGTTGTTTATTTTTATTAAATTTTTATTTTTACCTATTGGGGAACCCAATAGGGGTTTTAAGACCTACATGGAGTGAGCTCCTAAAACCTAAAGGATGTTGGCTAGCTTAGCTTAAGGATGAAATAAACTAAGTGCCAATAGAAAAGAAGGATAGTCTCAGATTCATATAAAATACAAACCCACTATCGATACTTGGAGACAATGATCATTTACCAAAGATGGAGAGAGGAACCATCCCTAGTGGAATCGCCAAAAAAATCTGTAGTGATTATTTTTTATTCTTATCTTCATCTAAAAAAATGAATTAAATGAAGACAAAAATAAAACTCTTCATTTAGTTTGGACACCACATAGATCCACATAAGTTCTTATTGGGGTGATTAGGTATGACATTGATGAATGATGTACTATCTCGCGAGACAGAAGTCACCATCCTACAATGGACCTAATCACCTTAATAAGGTCTCCTAAGGATAATGGGTCTTCGAATGTACCAGAGATTCTTCCCCTACTTTACATGGAAAAATAAAGCAGGGTTTATTTTAAACTAGATTCGTTAAGTTCCCTATGGAGGCAAGCCCCAATAGTTAATTACATCTTAAGGAATGAGATTCCTTAATAATACTCTCGATTAAGGTAAATGATCATTATCTCCAAAGATTTTAAAGATAGAAATATTAATAAATTAGTTATTTTTGGAAGATCAAGTGAGATTGATTAAAAGGAGGGAGTTATTATCAAAACCAAAAGGAGATAAGTAGGGGATGCTCACAATGCTAGGAAACCTAGCGAGCATCCCAAACTATCTTATGGTTGGGATTTATATTTTTGAATTTGAAGAGAATTATTTATTTGAGTTGAATTTTTATTTGAAATCTAGGACTTACAATTCTATGATACAAGATCATGAAAATGCCTAAGAGGTGAGGATTTATGCTTGTGGCCCTCAAAGGAAAGTAGCCACCTTTGAACCTAATTCTAGGGAGCTTTGGTGAGGGCTGAAGCACAATTTAAATCTAAGGCAAAAATGGGCATATGGTTTACCTCCACAAGAGAGGACAAACCACCAAACTGTTGGACTTACAACTGCCTAGGGTTGGCTGTCAACTAACTCCTCCTACGATTTTAAATACATGTAGGCAAGTTTTATACTTTTGCAAGATAACTAAGTAATCATTTATTTAAAAAGAAGACTAAGTCCTTAAACTCACTCCCTAAGAGACTAGATCATGTAGGGCATGAATAATGACTTAAATCTAATGTAAATTTTATTAAGCTTATTTTCATTTTTGGATAATTTATTTGACACAAGCTATGAGATTCATATGCCTAATGCATGAGAAATTTGTTATGGGCCAAAATCACCAAGAAGGAGGTGTGTTTTTACCATGGCTCTCAAAGGTCAAGCCAAGTTCTAGCAAAGGTGGAAGCCCTCCATAAGCAAGAGTTAAACATGATGCTTTTTATGCATGATGTGAAACATACAATATCCAGCTAAGGGGTTGCTAAATCTTTTATCTTGATTTATAACCTAGGCTTTATGTGAGGTTATGAGTTGTTAATTTTTAATTTTGAGTTGATTAATTAGATAGAAAATTTATTTTCCTAGGAGCCTAATCACATCCAGGCCATTCATCAAATAATGAAGAAACTAGAAAAAATATGTCATCTTAATGCACAAACTAAAAGAAACATCAAATAATTTTATAAAGCAACGCTAAAGAATAAAATGGCCTTTGTGGTCAAGCTCCACCGCACAAACCCGAAATGAAATTGGGTAGCCAAGCTCTACCCTTATACAACACGGATTACAAATGAATAATTGCAATTTAGAAGGAATTTATGTTATGGGGGTCTTCATTCTTCATTCTTCATTTCTTCTTTCTTCATGTTTTGCATTGCTTGTTTCTTTTCTTCCCTTTGGCATGGCTGAAATGTGGTTGCTCCAAAGGCTTCACATGGTGCACAAGACATAGTCTTATGACCAATGTCCATCCTAATCCCCCATAACATTCATTCCAAATCCTAATTATAAAAATTACATGAAAATGAGAAAAGTAAATCTAACTGGAACCTACAAAATAGAGATTAGCTAAACACACCACACATCCCAAGCATGTATATGAATAACTTGGACTTAGCACCCTAACTTGGGTAACCAAGTCTGCCTGGCCTATTTTTGGATTATGCTTTGGGGTATAAGCAACCCACACAACAAAAGCAATAATAATTTTATTTCAACTCCCCTTAAGCACAATCCCCTGTAGAATATATTGATTAGACTAAGATCATCCTATCACCTAGTCTACACACATACACCCTAACATCATGTTTAAAATATTACATCATAAAATAAAAGCAGGCATCAAACCATGCACAGCACTAACATAGAGCTAGAAATGATGACTTAGCCTAATGTGTGTGCCTTTTAAGGCTTGTGTGGCATGTCTTAGCTAGACTTTAAGGTTAGAATTTTTTAAGTATGAAGGGTTCAACTTAGAGGGTGGTTTCATTTAAGTGATTTAGTTGATTTGTTAATTTTATTTTATGATTTGATTTGGTTTGAATGAACCTACACTTAATTACTAAGTGTTGTAAAGATAGGAAAAGAGAAGAGAACTTCTCTTTTCTCCCTACCTGAAGTAATTTCTAAGGTAGATTCATTAGTGATTTTTCTTTAGTGAATGTTTTATTATGTGTTTTAATTAATCCTAAGTTTATATTTGCTTTAAATAAACCTATTCAATAAGAAAGGTATTTTAAGATTAATTAAAGTGAATTACTATCACAAAACATACAACCATTTATTTCTTTCCAACATGTGTATCATGCACATGAATAAATCCTAAGCATAGCTATATATTCAATGCAAATATTTAGCACACCTTAATGATGATTGCTAAGAGATGTTGCTTAAAATTTTTTTGGATATTTCATGATGCATGATTTTGTTATGTAGAAAAGAGTGGGATTCTTTTATCCATTAATCAAATGCACATTTACATGTATGAAAAATATAAGTGAGTATGATGCCATTATTTTCTACACTAAGGGTATAAGGTACAAGTCCTTCTTAGGGATACTTAAAGCCTCTTATGCCCAGGATGTCCAGACTAATTTACCATTTTTCTTAAATACATGTGCATGTACAAAAGCAAATAAATGGAAGAATAATCATGCAAAAAGGTTTATGTTTGTTTGTTTAATTTGGTTATGCAATTTACATGTGTGGATGTGAAGATACTTCTTAATTTATAACATAGAAGTGGATAAGAATAGATTTAAGCAAGTGTTATGTTTTCAGATGAACTATACACTTTGCAAATCCTATTCAAATCTATATTGAGAGGAAAGAAGATGAGCATATAACACATTTTATTTTATAATCACATGCAAGCTTATAAGTATTTATAAGTAGCATACCTTCATTTATAATGTTTGATTTATAGATTTTGAAAATAGTTTTTGATTTAATAATGATAATAGCTACTCATATTCTTAGTTTAACCAAAATATACAATTTGACATAAAGGAAATTTTTCATTTAATTTGATTTTTCAAAAGATATGAATGCATGATTTCATATGGAATACAACATTTAGCATGCTTGAAAAGAAATAAAGTGATGTAAGCATGTAACTTCATTCACCCTAATTAATTTCTAAAGACAATCCTATGAAGTAAGATTATTTAAAGTGAATCAAAATTCTTTAAAGAGATTTTTATTTTTATTTTGAATTTGATTTAGAAAGTATGAGAAGAGTTTGTTGGTCCTAACCCATTTCTCACATGTGTGAATTAGTTTAGTTTAATTTTAGAACCATTAGATTGATTTTATGTTTTTCTTAGGTTAAAGTGTGAATTAAATACATTAATTACCCCTTGCTTACATCTATTTAACATAATTAACCTAACAATTATGAGCCAACATATGATATGCAACCACATTGAATTTAAATTAGCAATGCACCTAAGAAAGAAAGGGGCCTAATGCAATTGGCTCACAATTATTGATTAATTAAGCTAAAGGGTTTAATTGAGTACTTTCATAACCTTCCCACACATATGAGTTGGGTATGATTTCCTTAAAATGTACTTAGGTTATTGAACACCTAAGTATCTACCCAAGAATCAAGATTATTAAGTTTTGGAATGATTTAATTTTGAATTTTGATTAATTGAATTTATTAATGAAGTGAATAAGCCATTAATTACAACTTGATTAAATGTTTTCCAAATAAAGTGAACTTAGGGAGAAGAGATTAGAAAAGGAATCCTAATAACATTCTTTAAGTTGCTTCAATATTTCATTATGATTAGCAAGCCTAATTAATGGATTCATCACTATTTAATAGATTAATTAATCACTTAATTAATTATGGGAGTGATTAGGATTGAATCAAGCAATTACCCTAATTAAAATAGTAATAAATTCTAAGAAAATTAGGGGAGGTAGAAGTCATCCCACTAAACATAACTAAGAAGTTTGGAATTAATTAATGAAATAATTAGGGAGTAATTAATATAATTATATTCTTAATAAAACCTAAATTTAGTGAAGCATACTATTCAAAATCAATCAAAATTAATTTTATATTATTCCCCCTTTAATTATCTTTAAAATAAAGTTAAGTTTGCATTTTTTTTATTTTTCTACATTTAGTTATGAAGTTATGAAGTTTTTGTGATTATTGAGTAATTAAAAAGCCTAATTATATAACTAATCCCGTCAGCACCACATGTGCTGCTGACGTGGCACGCACTTTCCACATGGCATGGTAGGATTGGTTATTTAAGTTATCAAATCCTATATCGCGTCAGCCGACGGTGCTACGCGCTTTCTCGTAGGCCATCCGATCAAGGATCGAATGGTCTAGATCAAACCTGTGGCTCTAAAGGATTAATCAGCAGATCTGGCATGTTTTAATCAGGACTGTCTATCCAAAACACACAGGATGGAAGGTCCATGATTCATCCTTGCCCTCAGCTATGGGAGACAGAGACCGTCCATCCTCCATGGCTTGATCTGAGCTCACTTGAGCTCGTATTGGGCTAGGATTCAATCCACACCATCAAGAAGTAAGGAGAAGCACATCTAATTATGGAAATTTAATGGGATTACACTTCCCTTCACAAAAGGATCAACAATTTTCAAACTTAAGCTCAGTTTTGAGGCATACCTCATCGAGGCTATCACCTCCAACCGTTGAGGTAGCTTCATCTAGTGGAGATGAATCCCTGTTGAAGGTTTGGAGGTTCAATTTGCAGTGGATCTTCCAATTGACCAAAGCTTTCTTCAATGGCTTACGACTTTGGTTTAGGTCCCTCTTCCCGTGGCTTGGATGCTTGGAAAATACCTTGGGTGAGCTAGACTTGCCTCCCTGGTGGTGCTTGCAAAAGCAATTGGCCTTTGGTGGAGTGATGAGTGAGTTGGAATTTCTTCCCAGCTCCCCTATTTTTGGCTGAAGGAAACCAAGAAGGAGAAGTTTAAATGAGCTTGAGAATGCTTAGGGAAGCTTGTGGAGATTTGACTTTGATCCTCTGAGCTCAATCGAATGCAATGTTCATGAATTGGAATCAAATGAGGGGAAGTATATCTCCCCTTGCTTGAATCAGATGGTTGAAGCTCATTTTACCATTTGATCAAATTGCTCTCATGGAATGGGTTGTTTAGGTTGTTAGGAGTGCCATGTGGTTCAATTTTGGCAAGGGAGTAGGAGTGTTGAGGTGCACATGGGTTAAAATGAGTGTGGGAGGTGATCCATGTGGAGAAATTTGAGTGGAGGGGTCAGTTTTTGCTTTGGATTAGGTTTGGCTGACCCAAACCAATTAGGTCATGTGCACATCCTTGGTGTCCAAATGGTCCACTAAGAGGATGCCAAGTGGTCTTGAGTTGGAAAATGATCAAATTCCAAGTGAATTTGATCATAGGTTACCCTTTGACCAAGGGGTAAAATGATCACTTGGCTTTAATTTTGATTTAGGCAGAATTTATATGATTGAAAATGGGTTGTGCTAATTTTTAATAAATTTGGTGTTGATTTGATATCATTTGGCTCATGTTGACCCATTTAAGTCAAAATGGGTCAAACCATAGGTTAGGTCAAGTTAAAATGATCATTTGAAATATTTTGGTATCATTGGTTTGGTTCAATTTGATTTATATTTGGTTTGCTGACTATGTGTCACAGTGGGATTTGTCCCTTAAATCTTTCAGTGTGTTTGCTGACTCAACGGTGGCGGAGGCACTTTCATCTCAGCCGTTCGATCATGGATCAGACGATGGAGATTAATCCCATGATTCTAAAGGGAAACATTTAGAAATTCTAATGTGATTAATCACTATCGTCAGTTCTAATCATGTGGAACGAATGACCGATGATCCATCATCAACTAGCAGTGAGAGATGAGCATAGTCTGCCTTTCACCTCTAGATACGAGTTTGCTGGTGAATTTGACACTACAATGACCATGGGAGATTTCTAAGGAGATCCCATGGTGGGAATTGTACGAAATGCAAATTTCTTTCACAAAATACCAACATTCTTATGATTTTCTATGGTTGGCCAGAAATTATCTCGTTGTAGCTCAAGACTGATAGTTCATCAACTGAGGTAGCTTCGCCTTGAAAAGTTGATGCCCTATTAAGAAGCTCGTGTGTTGCCTCCCAACCGATCATCCTCTAGACTATACACAATCATGAAGCTCACTAGAGTTGATCAAATTTGATCTTCTAGTGGTCGAATCAATCAAAAATCAATTTATTTTAGTTTGTTGGGGTTAGTGGAAGGTGTGGGAGTGTTTAATTTGATTTTGGTGGAGTTTAGGCGGAGTTGGACAAAGTGAGGGCTCGAGTTGAGGGAGGAGTTAATCTCACAGGCGGTCGAGGGCATGAGGAGCTCTAGGAATGCTTGAGGATTGCTCGGGGCACTATGAGGAATGTCTTTAATGAGTTTGTGTGGGAGAGGAGGTGTATACCATCCTCCCCATATGAACCAACCAAAGGGGTTAGTTCAGGTCATTATAGTAGGTCGACCAATGGGGTGGATGGAAATAGCATGGGACTAATGAGGTGGAGGTCCCCTAGTGGTTGTGGAAGTTTGGTGGCCACTAGTGATAGGGTCAAGTCCTTTAGGCTAAACCAAGGGTCAACCAAGGTGAGAGGGACCTCACCTTGGTCAATGGCTGAGCTCAACATCTTTAGGTTAGGTCCAGTCTATGCTAAGGTGGCTGCCTAAGATAAAGGGAAGGGTTGGACCTTCATATTTTGAGTTTTCATCATATTTGAAACCCGTGGTTTACTTGATTTGGGCTGAATCAGGTACACCTTAGGCTGGTTCCACTTGGGTCAATGGGGACTTAATGGTGAGTTAGGTCATGTTGGTTGGATTTGGCTCAATTTGACCCATATAGGTATATTTGGGTTCAAATGGGTTAGGTTAACCAATTGACCAAATTGGGTCAAGAGGGAACTTGGGTTATGTTCAATTGGTCATCTGGAATGCATTAGTGCAATTGGTTTGATTCAATTTAAAGTGGATATTTAGGCTAAATGGGTCAAGTTGACCAAAATGGTCAAATTGGGTTGGATGAAAGGTTTACTTATGTTTGATTGATCATTTGAGAATGATTGTAGGTGTTGATTTGAATTATTTTGGATTAGAATAAGTTTTGGTTCAATTTGATCCTTTAGGTCAATTTAGGCTAAATGGGTCATTGGGTTGGTTTGATCAAATTGGCTTGGATTTGTGGTTGAAGTGTGTTCAATAATAAATTTATGATTGATTGAAGGTGTGGGTTGCAATCAATATGGATTGAAATGAGATTTGGCCTAATTTGGTCCTTTAGGTCAAATTAGGTCAACTTGGGTTAAGCTATCAAGTTGACTTGGCTAGGTTTAATTGATTGCAATTGGGTGATCAATGATGACCAATAATTATTTTAGAGATGGTTGGATAGATTGATTTGGTCTAATTTGATTTGAATTGAAGTTTGAACCAAATTGGTCTTTTAGATTAAATTGGACTAAGTGAACTAATGGGGTTGGTTGGGTCAAATTGATGCTAATTAGATGTTGATAGGTGTTCACTGATGAATTTAGAGTTGATTGCTGGCCTTGATTGCTATCAATTTGAGTTAAATTGAATTTTGAGTCATTTGAAGCATTTAGATCAAATGCATCAACTTGGGTTAATTGTACCAATTGGCTTGATTGGATGGGTTGGAATGAATTGGAATGTTTAATTGGATGTTTGTAAAACTCTTGATGTTTGGATCAAATCAATTTGCCTTGAATCAATTGAATTGGGTTTTGGCCCTATAGAGTTCAAATGGGTTAATTTGGGTTAAGGGGCAACTTGGCTTAGTTTGATTCAATTGGATTGAAGTCAAGGTCCTATCAGGCTTAGTTAAGATTTAAATGATTTTGGGTGGATTGGATTCCAATTAGGTCAAGAAGTTTTCTTTTTGGGTTTTTCCCTCTTGAATCCAAATGGGCTAGGCTATGTCAACTTGGTTACTTAACCAAATTAAACCATGATGGGTTACATTGAGCATAGGGTAAGTTGGTGTTGGTTGAAGTTTCATTTGCAATCATTTGGTTCGGGTTTAAGGGACTAGTTTAATATAGGGTTTAATTGGGTTTAGGGTAGGTGGTGTTCTACCTATCCTAAGCCTAAGTCTAGCCATAGGGGTTAAACCTTATGAGTATGTAGGCTTGGGATTAGTGTTATCCTAATTACTAAGAGTGTTTTAGAACTATAGATGTCTTAGTGCCTAGATGAATCCTAGGTCTAAGAAATGGATAGTCAACCTCACTCCAAAAATGAGGTCAACTCATCATTGCATTTATACCTCTAAAAGCACTAGGAAACCCAAGATGGTTTTGGTTTCTAAAATTAGAACTTAGTATATCTGTGTAGGTATGTCTTCACAATAAGGTCAATGTAAAAACATGGTACTTAGATAGTCGTTTCATGCAAAATATCCTTATAAATACAACTAAATTCATAACACTTGAGTATTAGGAGTGGTGGTAAATTAACTCTTGATGATAATACTACTACAAAGGTAATTGGTACTGGTAATGTTGGTAAGAGAACCTATTTAATTATTTGGACCTCTTAGTTTATACTTTGAAATATAGCCTATTTAGCATTAGCCAACTACATGATTAGGGATTTGATATAAATTTCTTACAAATAACTTTTATTAGATTAATATGATAAATTTACCTTAAAAGTTATAAAAATAATATTTATATGCTTGACTTAGATCATATAGATGTATCAAAAGTATTTATTGCAAGAAAAGTATAGTACTGAGTCATGGTTGTGGCATATGAGATTGTGTCACACAAGCAAAAGTGCAAGTTTAACCTAATTTCTTTCAGTTCAATTTAAATGGCAGCCTAGAACTACATGTTTACTTTTTCTTCTGGGATGGATTTAGCCTTGGATCGGGTCAGTCTCCCACAGTCTGACTTTACCCACGTCATTCATTTTGGTTGAGGTTTCGAGGGGGTTAGGATCACTTGTGAGGGGACACCCTCACAACCGTCAGTAAGAGTGTGGTGATCGGGCAGAAACCGGTCATCTAGGTTGAGATGTCGTCTGACACAAAGTTTTCCTCACTAAAGAGGAAGGCTATGGTAGTTCCTACAATAGTTGCAGTTGCAGTTCCAGTGCCAATGCACTCAGTGGTTCCCCTTTCTGCCCCAGTATGGGCTAGCACCCACTCATTGGCTCCTTCCAAGGGGAAGGCTACCCTATCTTCAGGGATAGTCTCTGCCACCTATGAGGTAGGGTCTTGTTCTCATGCTTCCCCTCATAGCAGGACTCAGTATTGCAACCGGTGCCACAAGATCAAGAGGCAACACGATCGCATAGCCAAGGAGCTAGAGGTTGTTTCCCAGTCTGCAGTAGAAGAGTTACCTAGGATAGTATCTCCTCTTATCACAGAGAACAAGTTTCAACCCCTCTCTGGATCTGACGGAGAAGAAGATATTAGGAGGATTTTAGTTTCACCTCCACCTATAGTACAGTTTAAGGCTCCTATCCGAGATAGGAGGAGGCTGTATGCTAGCCTTAGATCAGTTTTGTGCCAAGTAGGCGGAGCTTACGGATGATCAGAGTCTGGTGCTCAATTTTGTTTACATTCAGTCATCCTCACTGTGGGAGCACATCAGGCGAGGGGTCGGGGAGGCCTAGGCATCGATGATTACTAGTGAGAGAGGTGGAGAACAAAGCGACAATTTTGTGGATTCTTTGAATCGGTGTGCTACCAGCATCGGTCATTATAATAGCATTATATTGATGGGTACTACCCACCATAGAAGAGGAGTTCCTGCACACAGAGAGTCGATAGTACCTCTGCCACACCACTCTACTCCATGCCCACCATCTCCAGTAAAAGTTCCATCATCCACAGTTCCGGCAAAAGCCATGAAGGCAGCATCCAAGGAAAAGAGAACCCCACTGGTGATCCAGCTATGGCCAAGAGATCCCATTCCATCTACATCATCGATTGAGGCAAGGCCAACCTCTCCTGCTCAACCTCCTGCTCCAGTTGTGGTGAAGAGGGAATGGCGACCTCGAAGCATTGTAGTTGTGCCATCACCACCACCACCGTAGTAGGTCTTGGAGATAGCAGCAGGTGAGGGGGAGTAAGATAGTACCATTGTCCCCATGGCTGTAGATCCTCTTAGGAGTACCACTCCACCCAGATCTAGTGATAGTCAGGAACATTTATCCTCTAGTGAGCGTAGGCCTCAAAATATTAGCTCTCCAATAGCAGGGGAGATTAGATGTCTCTCTGTTCATGATAGTGATCCTACCACCGGTCAGCCTCAATCTTTTGTACCTACATAGTTAAACCATTCCCTAAATGATATTGTAGCTCAATATCTAGTTGAGAATAAGGAAATTCTAGGGTATTCCTGGTCTAATTTAGAGGAGGAGAAGGTCATTTTTATTCCCAATGAAGATGATATATTGGAGGATTCAGCATGAGTGCATATGCTAGACACTAGGGGTTTCCTTCTTTGAAATCAGCAGGGTTTGGAAGGTGTTGTAGCAAAGCAAGAAGATGCAACCTACTCAACTCAACACCTCCTTCAATAATTAAAATAGAAGGATGAACAAATATATAGGATGGGAAAGAGGCTTGAAGATTTGCTAGTAATAGTTTTGGCACTTCAGAACCAAGCCCCAGCAGTGCATCCTACTATTGCAGAGACCAATCAGCCAGAGTTGTTGCATGTCTTGGATCAAGCCAAGACTTCACCTCTAGTAGATCAAAGCAGCACCAGCTTGTATAGGAAGGTAGTGGATAGTACCTCCGTATAAGAAAAGTATATTAAAATCATGATTGAGCAGCAAGTGAGAGAAGCACTGGCACAAGCCCAATGAGGATCATCGGTTCCAAAGGGTAGACCCTACCTAGAGGAATTTGAAGCCATCCAGTATCCTAAGAATTTTGTGCCACCTTCTTTCAAGAGCTTCGATGGCAGGGGAACCCACGTCAGCACATAGCGCACTTTAGGGCTACCTGTTGTAATACTAGTCGCAGTGATGCATTATTATTTTATCTTTTTATCAATAGCTTAGCAGGCGTAGCCTTTGATTGATATACTGAACTCCCCAATAATTAAGCAAAGACTTTTGCTAAGTTAGAGCAACTCTTCATTAAAAGATTTGTTGGAGCTCAACAAAGGCTGATTGTATGCGATCTCGTTGTGGCTCAACAACACTCTAATGAGTTCCTCATTGATTATTTTCTCATATGGTGCAATTTGAGTGTGAAATGCAAACCATATCTATCTGAACAGCGGGCCATTAAAATTCTACTAAAGAATATTCATGGCCCGGTCGCCTTCATGCTCAAAAGTTTTACCATCAAGATATTTGAGAAACTAATCAACAAGGTGACTAGCTTACAAGGAGAAGCCAAACAGTTTCCCTTTTCGGATCAATCAATAAAGCCAAAGCCACAGAAAGCTTTTAAGAAGAAGCCAGGGGTAGTGATAGTAGTAGACAAGGGGAAGCAGTCAGCCAGAGAGCAGTATGAGAGACCTCGAGCTCCACAGCCATCACTTCCACCTCCTATACCACCGCCTAGGCCATTCTATCAACCTCCAAAGCAGCCTCCATAGTCTTCGTCAACTCCTCCTCAGCCATATTCATAGTAGCAGTGGTACACATACCCGCCACCAGGTAGCTACCATCCACCTACTCTTTTGGATAAACTAAACAAACCTTATTCACTTAAGAGGGACGTAATCAAGAAAATCTTTAAGAACCATATAAAGAAACATGATTTTTAGCTACCCGACTATAGAAAGCTGGAGGAAGTAGGCAGGAGCAATGATCCTAACTTTTGCTCCTACCACTGCATGGTAGGCCATATTTTGGAGGACTGCTTTACATTCAAGAACTGGTTTGAGCATAGCTACAAGATAGGCACCATAGTTATCCCAAAGGAATACCTTGTGGAATAACCATCCAGTTCTGTTAGGGTAATCCTTGGGGATACATGCGATCCACTCAAAACTAAAGAAGGTTAGGATATCTTTTTATCATGAACCTCTAAAAAGATTATTTCAAAAATCAAGAAACTTTCCTTGTAGGTGCTTGAGGCAGATAGAACCTCCAACATCAAGGAAGGTTTGCAAATTGCCAAAGATAACTTGGGGAAACTGGGAGCTCAATAGTAACAGCAGTAGCCCATACCAGCCTGGGATAGCTAATTAGCGCAACCACCAATCGAGCCCAGCCTCTAGTCCACCGTTGCAACTACTACTTGAGGAAGCACTTCTACTTCAGCTAGCAATTCTTCTAGTGGACATCTTGTATCGGTGGATGAGGGCATCAAATCCATCACCCCACTTACTTTTCTAAATTTCTACTATGTACCTACCTTAAAATCTAAGAAATTGAGGAATAAAGCTAGTTTGAATTACATCTATATCACTTCTGATGGGTTGTCTAACTCTACTCCTTTAGAAAGCTCTTCAAGTCAAAATAATAATTATAATAACTCTGATCTTCCTTTTTCTGATTCAGGGATGGACTTTTCTTCTCTGAATAGTATAGGTTCACCTCTTGAGATAGACTTGAAATCATCTCATTTTGAGGGTCCAACAAGAGAAGCTGTAGGTGAGCCTAACGAGCAGGTAGAATCTTCCACTAACCTACCATAAGAGATCAATGAAGTCAACCACTGTAGTGGCAAGCATCTACCTCCTAGGGCAGCACCTCAAGATAAGGGGAAATAAGTCATTGTTCAGATGATCAACAAGCCCCTCCACAGGATGCTCCACTCATGGATATGTTTATGGAGGATCAACCCAAAGTGGGTTACAATGTCCTCTCTCATCTAAGAAAATTGTCATCTAAGTTAAGCATATATTATGCCCTTATCTTATCCAAAGAGATGAGGGAATCATTAATCAAGGATCTTCTTGATCTAGAGATATGCTTAGCTCAGCTGATTATTATTAGAGAAGAGGCATATTATTCTATAGAAGCCCAAGGAGTCACCTTCGTAGATGAAGACCTTCTTCTGGGGAATATGGAGCACAATTATTCCCTCTACATTACAGTGGATATGAGAAGATTTAGACTTTCTAGGGTTCTTATCGATCTAGGTGCATCGGTAAACATTATGAGTCTAAAGACCCTTGCCTATTTGAAAATTTATATCTCTACACTCCGAGGAGATCGGATGATGTTGAGAGGGTTCAATGAACAGGGTGAGAGGGCTCTAGGCTCCATAGTGTTACCTTTGGAAATAGGTGATAAAGATCAAGGAAAATTCTATAATTGATTTGAATACATCATTCATGCTTTGTTCAGGCCTTGGATACACTAGAACAAGATGATTCCATCCTCCTTACATTAGTGCATCAAGTTCTGAAAGGATGGAATCGAATACTGTGTCAAAGGAGATAAAAATCCATTTTCAATTAGAGAGGTGGAGATATATGAAGATGCAACCTACTATCTTCCTCAAAACACCTTTTCTCATGAACTTGGTCAAAATTCAAATGCAAAAGAAAAAGAAAAAAGAAGAAAAAGAAGAAGAAAAAGAAGAAGAAAAGAAGAAAGAAAATACAAGTGAATGAGAAAAGGACATCAAGGAAGAAGTAGATACGCATGTCACATTCCACCCATAGTTCATTCCATCATATAGATAGGTAGATGACTCACCTCCACCGTGTAGAGAGAAGGCATACGAGGCAGTTCTAGAGGTGGAAGACCCTCTGGTTGGCAGCCAGCCAACAGGAGTTATGTTCCAGTTCATAGGAGTACTCTTACTATTCACATTGACTTGGAATCCAACTTTGAGGATGAGTCTAATGTGATTAGCATACCAGCCAACCCCTCTTAGCAAGTTTCATTGGAGGTGACATTCGAGCCAGACAGTGATGAAGACCAGGCCTCCAAGCAAAGCATGAATGTATTTGAATCAAGTTTATGTGAAAATATCAAGTAGCAGTTAGGAACCTTAGCTCTAACCTCACTTTCCTCTCAAAAAGTTGAAGGTTTAGTAGTTAAGGAAGCCCCTTATCTTCTGATGTCAAGCAAGAGATTCCTTTTGGGATCATCATCCTCAAGTAAACTAATGTAGAACTTGAGGATAATTCATATAAAGAATTAATGGAATTACCTTTTGATTGGTACTCACCTTGTGTTCTTAATCTTGCAAAAGAAAGGTTTGATTCCTTATACATGGTCCAAGCACGTGTCGAAAAGAGTATGTGGAACAATAAGGATGCACAATCAAGATCGTGACTAAGATTTGGTACAAGGTCCAAATGATGATAACTACTACTTATTTATCACCAATCATCTAGAGATTGATAGGTTCTTCAACCACATTATCTCTTATGAGGATGCGTGTTTAGGAACTTGAAATGATCTAGATGATCTCCAAATCAAAGATGCACCTCTAGAATTTGAAGAGGAGATACATTCAACAATTGACAAGCTTAAAGAAATCAACCTGTGACAAAGAAAATCCACCAACACATACATCGCTTTTCAATGAAGAAGAAACCAATGACTTAGTTAGCTATTCATTGAGTTTAAGGACTTTGCATGGAGCTATGAAGACATGCCCGATTATCTCCGTAAGTCCACAACTAGCAATAGATGCTAACCCTATCAAGCAAGCTCCTAGATGCACAGAAATTAAAAAAATAAAGTCATTTCAAGTCAAGAAACTGATTGATGTTGGTTTTATCAGGGAAGAAAAATACCCTACCTGGTTATCTAGTGTCATCCCAGATAAGAAGAAGAATGGCCAAATTCATATATGCATTGATTTCAGGGACTTAAATAAGGCATGTCCTAAGGATAAGTTTCCTCTTCCTATTCCAGAATTAATGGCGGACATCACCTCATCTCATGCAGTATTCTCCTTCATGGATGGTTCATCTAGCTACAACCAAATCAAGATGGCCCTCGAGGATGAAAGAAACATTGCTTTTCGAACCCCGATCGAAATCTATTGTTATAAGGTCATGCCTTTCGGCCTTAAAAATGCTAGTACTACATACCAATGGGCCATGACTCAGATCTTCAATGAACTCATTCATCATCAACTAGAATGCTATGTTGATGATCTAGTAGTCAAAAGTAAAGAAAAGGAAGACCACCTCTTTGACTTGAGAGTAGTTTTTGAACGGTTAAGATAATATAACCTCAAAATGAACCCCATGAAGTGTGCATTTGGGGTAGCTTCAGGGAAGTTCCTTGGGTTTGTTGTCCAACATCGGGGAATAGAAATAGACCCAAAAAAGATCAAAGTTATCTTAGAAATGCCACCACCCAAAAGTTTAACCCAACTCAGATATTTCCAAGGGCGATTGGCGTATCTAAGATACTTTATCTCCAACCTATAGGGAAGATGCAAGCCATTTTTAGCACTTATCAAAAAGGACACCAACTTCAAGTGGGATGACAAGTGTCAGCATGCCTTTAAAGATATCAAGTAGTATTTAGGGAAGTCACTAGTTCTAGCATCCGCTATCCCGGGTAGGCCACTCATCCTCTATACTCATGGAGATGACTCTGACTTTGTTGGCCCAAACAAGGGAAGGAGAGAGTGCTCTCTACTACCTCAACCGTCGTCTAATCTCTGCTGAAGTAAACTACCCACCTGCTGACAAACATTACCTAGCTTTAATCTTTGCATCCCAAAATCTGCAGCATTATATGCTTTCTCATAAGGAGAACTTGATTTCAAGAATCAATTCACTACAGTATCTCATGACACAGCCGATGTTATCTTGACGGTTGGCATGTTGGTCCATGATTCTCTCATAGTTCGATATCACATTCGTACCCCTCCATGTGGTGAAAGGCCAAGCACTAGCAGATTTCTTAATAACACACCAACTTTTTGCTGATTCCCCACTTAGTGATGATCTTCCTGACAAACAAATCATGAACTTAGGGTAGGTTGACAATCATCATTGGGAGATATATTTTGATGGTGCAGCTTCCTTTCATAAAGGAGAAGAGCCACAATCTACTCTTCCAGGAAAGGCAAGGGTAGGAATAGTTCTCTTAACTCCAGATCACGATGTGATGAGATTCTCATACTATCTCTCCAATCCATGCACCAACAATGAAGCTGAGTATGAGGCTTTGATTATGGAGAGTTAGCTATTACAGATGTGTCAAAAGAATCAACATCTATGGGATTCTGGTCATCAACCAGAATATTGGGTCCTACAAGGTTCTAAAACCTAAGCTTCGTCATTACCATGAGTACACCATGAAGCTGTTGGCCCAAATCCCTGAGGTCACCATCTACAAGGTCCCTCAAAGAGAGAACACAGTAGTAAATGCTTTGGCCAAACTTATCAAGGAATTGGCATGTCTGAAAGATGTGTCAATTCCAATAAGGGTCCAAAATAGACAAGTCATATCCCTTATTGACGCTAAACTTGTCTAGATACTTTCTCTTGAAGGGGAGGTTGTCATTGCCGAAAAGGACAAGGAGCTAGATTAGAGGCAATCATTCATGGATTACTTGACTAGAGGCAAACTACCTTAAGAGAAGTTGCAAGCCCATCAGATGAAATAGAGAGCTCTCTCCTATGCTCTCATGGATGAAATCTTATACTAACAGTCCTTCGATTAAATGTGGTTACATTATTTAGATAAACACGAAGCCTGTAGGATCGTGACTAAGGTACACTCAGGTCTATGCAGAGCACATCAATCCGGTCTAAACATGAAAGCAAAGATCAATAGACTAGGATATTACTGGCCTTTGATAATTACATATTGTATGGATTTATCTCAGAGATGCCATCAGTGTCGTGCACGGTGTGGTCCTACATCATCCACCCAACATTCTACATCCTACTTTGGCCTCATGGCCATTTGAGTGTTGGGGTACCGACAGTGTACGTCCAATCGATCCTCCTTCTTCCAAGGGTCACCGGTTCATCTTACCACCACGACTACTTTTCCAAGTGCGAGGCAATCCACTCAAAGAGGTCAACAAGATGCTCTTTCAAGAACCATATTGTATATAGGTTCGGGGTGCCTCGATGAATTATATTCGATAATGGTACTGCATTCAAGAGCACCAAGATCAATAGCTTTACCAGAATATACGGTATAGATTCGAGATACTCCACTATCTACTACCCCAAGGCGAATGGCCTAGCAAAAGCATTCAACCAAACTCTCATTCAGATACTAAAGAAGACACTCGATGACAATAAATGAGAGTGGCATGAGTAGTTAGTTAAAGCTTTGTGAGCATACCACACCACATACAGAACTCCAACTCAGTCTACTACATTCTCCTTAGTGTATGGGTCTAAAGTAATTCTACCATTAGAAGTTCAACTCCCATCACTAAGGGTAGCATTGGGTAGCAAAATCACTACAGAGCAGAACGTCAAGTTGCGGTTAGAAGAGCTCAAGGTTTGAGGAGACCTATGTGTGCCAAAACCTCTTATACAAAGCCAAAATGATTCAAGCTCACAAAGTCGGGTCCACCCTAGAGCTTTTCAAGTAGAGAGCTTATTTTAGTTCTAAGGAGACCAATTATTGCTTGTCGAAAGATGGGAGGTAAGTTTGAAGCCACTTGGAAAGGCCCTTTTGTCATAGAGAAGGCATACCAAGGAGGATCTTATCAGCTTATTGCTTGTAAAGGGGAACACCATATGCTTCCAATTAATGAGCTCTATTTGAAGAAATATTACCCATAAAAATATGTTTGAAAATAATTATCATCAAAAAAACAAAAATTTCATTCTAATTCATCAAAATCTTCTCTTCATTCGAAGTATTATTTGCTTGTTTGTGAATCCTCCATGACATGTTTAGGATAGATTTAAGAGAAGAGGCATCTTATTTCGATTAGCACAACAAAGTTAGGTGTAAGAGAACCCAAGTGGCATCCTTTCTTTGTGGGATCACAACTGCAATTCATGGCACCATTTCATCAAATTCCCCAAGTGTGTTTAGGGTACGTGTGAGATAACCCAAGAGGCGTCCTATTCCCTTTAACACAAACATAAAAACAAACATAAATCATTTGTCTCATGCTATTTTAATATGGGAGCAAGCCCCTTGTGGCACTCACTCATTAGCTGCTCTAGGTCGGGTTGACATACTACCTTGTTAGTACATCACCCTAGTGGACACTTGTCCGGCGGATGTGAGTCCCCACACTTTCTTCCTCACTTGACCATTGCAAACCAACGAGTGCCTCGTTAGTTTGGTAGGTTTCACTGCCCATCTAGTAAACTACCTCATGGTGATTTTGTTTAAGAAGATGTGAGTCCCCGTGCTTTCTTCTTGAACTAACCATCATGCACTGACTAGGTCGAGTATATTTGAGGTTTAGGATAAGTCCCCCAGAGGCTCCTTTCCTCTTGACTACTCTTGAGTTGATATAAGTCCCCCCAATGGCATTCACTCAAGAGCCCTAGTCGGATAGACCGCCGAGCAAAGACAGACTATCCCGACAATGGCCTGTAGAGGATGTGAGCCCCATGCTTTCTTCCTAGTCGATTGTGCAAACCGATGCACCCAGGTTGGTTGATGTTCGCTATGTTGATAGTGACTCACCCAATGAATACACTACTTTTTGCATATGTGAGTCCCCACGCTTTCTCCTTGAGTTGGCCACTGGATACCTATTGAAACTATCTTCTCCAGGGTGCTAGATAAAGCCCTTAGCGGCCCCTTTCCCTGTGGGCACTCTACTTGGATCACATCTTTTGAGACCCCATTTAGACAATACCCAAATTACTTTTGGATTGGACAGTCCCCCTTTCCTGGTAGCCACCCCTGTGGTTGGAGAATTTATTCAGCGAATGCGCAGGTTCTCCCTTAGTTCAATAAATCTGAGATAGGACTAGGTTGATATAAACTCCTTCTCAATATGATCCCTCGCAAACCAACAAGGTCTGTGATAAACAAATAAAAATTAAATAAATTATTCACTTGTGGATTAGAATTCAACCCCCCCAAAGGGCCTCTTTCCAAGCTGTGCATCCTATCTTTAAGTAAAAACTCCCTATAAGAATTGACCACGCTTGAGTTAAGATAAGTCCCCTGGCCCACCCAGTCGGGTTCAATCTATTTTGCCATAAACAGGTTAGTCATTTCCCTTTGGAAGATATAAGTCTACTACGCATTCTTTCTAGCATGACTATCGCAAACTGACGAGCAGCCCTAGGTTGGGTTGACATGTTACCTTGTTAATGTGTCACCCCATTGGTCTTTTATTCAGGAAAGATGTGAGTCCCATCTCTCTCTTCCCTGAATTAATCACTACAAACCAAATGGCACCCCTTGGTTGGATAGTTCTCCCCTTGGCTAGGAAACTATTCCCTTTGGATTGGTAAATTGAAGATCAACATGGCCCCTACATGTCCATCGAAACCAATGGATCCATCAAAAATAATTAAAAATAAAATTAATCTTGATTATCTTTGAGTTGATTTAAGTCCCTTAGCGGCATTCACTATAATGGTTGGGTTTGATTTGTGCAAGATCACCTTCCTTATTTTGGAAGATGTGAGTCCCCGCGCTTTCTTCTTAACTTGACCATTGCAAACTAAGAGGCAACTCCTTTGGTTAGATAGCCCTACTATGTGGTTGGTAGACCACCCCTATGGATTGGTAAATCTGAGGTAGATCAAGGGCCAACATGGCCCCTCCCGAGTGCAATCCATCGTAAACCGATGGGATCCATCAAAAGAAACTAAAAATGAAATTAATTTTGACTATCTTTGAGCTAATTTAAGTCCCCCAGCAGCATTCACTCAATTGTCATCCTAAGGTTGGTTTCAATCCATTGCCTCGCCAATGGATCATCCTAGCAACTTATCCCTACTTTGGAGAATGTAAGTATACTACGCTTTCTTCCTAGCACAGTTGTTGTACACTGAAAAGAAACCCCTTTGGTTGGATAGACCTACCATATGATTGGTAGACTACCCCTTTGGATTGATAAATCTGAGCTAGATAAAGGCCAAAATGGCCCGCTACTTAGTGCGATCCATCCCAAACCAACAAGGTCCATCTCAAAATCCAAAATTTTAAAAATCTGAAATAGATTCAACCCTCCTCGCTTAGTGGAGTCAACTAAACAAATAAAATAAAATCCAACCAACCTCCCCTAGTGGATTCAAATCAAAATAATCAAAATAATAAAATCAATCAGCTTCTCCTCAGTGAGATGCAAATCTTTCTAGTTCCCCTAGCGGATCTCAAATTCTAATCCCCCAAGCAGATTTCACAACCTCTTCTCCCCAGTGGATAACTTGAACTTGCTCCCCTAGTGGAGAGTTCATTTTTTCATCCAGAGTGGGGCACTAAATCCTAAATCAACAAATCAAAATAATTTCTCCCCAGTGAAACTCAAATCAAATCAAACCTCTTATCCCCCAGTGCATGAATTGAACCTTTTCCCTAGTGAAAGGTTCACATACTCTATCCATATTAGATTCTTCCTTCACTCTCTTATGTCTTTAACATGAGTAGAGTCATATTGCACTAAGGCCTTGATTCCTTCTACACCTTGGGTTGAGAGTAGATGATTTTTGTTAGTGCTTACGATCGCTGGTTGTTGCCTCGATCACAAATGCATGCCTTGTCAATCACACCACACCTATTGGGCTCCCTTTGTTGACCTCATTTTTAGAATGAGCTCTCAACCTCTCCACCTTAGACATAGAACTCCTCTTAGACACTAAGAGTTCTTTAGTCTTAAGACACTTCTAGTGATTAGGTGAATACTTAACCAAACCCTAGAGACTTAAAAGAGTTAGCCATAGGAAGAGATCATCCCTTAGGGGTGTTAGAAAAACTTGCTTACCCTATAGCTTGAACAAAATCATTACTTTCTTCTTTCAAGTCAAACTTCAAATCCAAACCAACCTCAAATTCAAATCAACTCTAAACTCAAATCAACTTCAACTCCAAATCAATTTCAAACTCAAATCAACTCCAATTCCAAATCAAACCTTAAATCAATTCCAATGGATTTTCTTAAATCATGAATCAATTCCAATTGATTGAAATCCATGATCAATTCTAAATCCAAAATCTTTCCTAAGCCACTTTGATTTCATCTTATGGACTTAGCTCAAATCAAATCCAAATCAATTCAAACTCAAAAGATTTTCTCATAACTCATTTATATTCACAAATATAAATGAAATATAAATTCAAATAACCAAAACCAAATTCGAAACTCAAACCCATATCTAACCTAAAACTAATATATACCCTTTCTAGTAAAATCCTTGAACTTAACCAACTCAAACTCAAATCAATCCAAACCTTTGGATTTTCTCTTCAAATAATCAATCCTTCAATCACAAACCAAATTCAATCATAAACTTCAATCATCAAACCAAAACTAATCAAATCAAACAAATCAAACCCATGTTCATTTGAACTTGAAATTGTCAAATGAATCAAAACCCATTTGACTCCAAATCACTTGCAATTGGATTTATATTTCAATCATAAGTTCATATGTGAGTTCAACCAAACTTGAATCAAGCCTTGATCAAGTCAATTGACCCACTTAGGCTCACTTGACCCAAAGTGACCTAAAGCACCTTTTGAGCTCTAATCCTACCCAAATTGGATTGAACTAAGCCTCACATTCTAAGCAACAATCATCATAAGATGATCACTCACCCAAATTGGGTCAAACCAAGTCAAACCTAGCCTTTGACCAAGTCAACACTTAACCTAAAAGGAACCTAAACTAGCCAAAATCCACCATAGGATAAATTGATTGAAACGATTGATCAAAACCAATCCATGACCAATCATTGAACTTCACCAAGTCATCATTTGAGCCAAATTAACCAAATTGGCCACTTGACCCAAGATGTCCCAAGTTGACCTAAAAAGCCAAAATGTGACAAATCTTATTCTAAGCCAAATTGATTGCAACCAATGGGTCAAATTCATTTTAAATCACTTGTTGAACTTGACCAAAGCCTCAATTGGCCAACTAGACCCAACCTAGCCCAATTGACCATGAAACCAACTTGACCTAAAAGGTCAAATCAACTTGAAACTTAAGCAAACCAAAATTGATTGAAAATAAAGCTTGCAAAATATTTCAAATGATCAACCAAGCCTAAACCAACCCATGACCTAACCCAATTGGGTCAAATGGGTCAAATTAGTCAACTTGACCCATTTGACCTAAGTGAACCCAAATGAACCAAAACCAAATATAAATCAAATTGAACCAAACCAATGATACCAAAACATTTCAAATGATCATTTGAACTTGATTAACCCATTTTTTGACCCAATTTGACTAATTGGTCAACTTGACCCAAGTTGACCCATTTGACCTAAATAGGTCAACATGAGCCAAATGATATCAAATCAACACCAAATTCATTGAAAATTGGCACAACCCATTTTTCAATCATATAAAATTTACCTAAATCAAAATCAAAGCCAAATGACCATTTTACCCCTAGGTCAAAGGGTAACCTATGATCAAATTCACTTGGAATTTGATCATATTCCAACTCAAGACCACTTGGCATCCTCCTAGTGGTCCATTTGGACACCAAGGAGGTGCACATGACCAAATGGTAAACCCAACCTAAAGCCAAAATCACCCTCACTCAAATTTCTCCACATGGATCACTCCCACACTCATTTTAACCCATATGCACCTCCACACTCTACCAAATTGAACCACTCCTAACAACCTAAACAATCCATTCCATGAGAGAAATTTGATCAAAATGGCAAAATGAGCTTTGATCATCCGATTCAGGTAGGGGGAGATATACTCCCCCTCATTTGATTCCAATTCATGATCATTGCATTTGATTGTGCTAAGAGGATCAAAGCCAAGTCTCGACAAGCTTCCCTAAGCATTCTCAAGCTCATTCAAACTTCTCCTTCTCGATTTCCCTAAGCCAAAAATAGGGGAGGTAGGAAGAAATTCCAACTCACTCATCACTCCACCAAAATCCAACTGATCTTGCAAGCACCACCAGGGAGGAAAGTCGAGCTCACCCAAGGTTTGTCCAAGCATCCAAGCCACGGGAAGAAGGTCCTAGACCAAAGCCTCAAGCCATTTAAGCAAGCTTTGGTCAATTGGAAGATCCACTGCAAATTGAACCTCCAAACCTTCAACTGGGCTTCGTCTCCACTAGAAGAAGCTACCTCAATAGTTGGAAGTGTCGGTGATAGCCTCTGGTGAGGAATGCCTCAAAATCGAACTTAAGTTAGAAAATCATTGGTCCTTTGTGAAGGAAGTAATCCCATTGAATTTCCACCATTGGATCCCTCTTCTTGATGGTGTGGGTTGAATCCTAGCCAATCCGAGCTCAAGTGAGCTTGGATCAAGCCATGGAGAATGGATGATCTCCGTCTCCCACAAGCAAGTGCAAGGATGAATCATGGACAGTCCATCCCGAATGTTTTGGATGGATGGTCCTAATTAAAATATGTTAAATTTGCTGATTAATCCTTTAGATCCATGGGTTTGATCCTGACCATTTGATCCTTGATCAGATGGCCTAGGAGAAAGCACGTAGCACCACCCACTGACGTGGCATAGGATTTGACAACTTAAATAACCAATCCCGCCACGCCACGTGGAAAGCATGTGCCGCGTCAGCAGCCCACGTGGCGCCGACAGGATTAGTTATATAATTAGGCTTTTTAATTACTCAATAATCATAGAAACTTCATAAATTCATAACCAAATATAGGAAAATAAAAAAAATGCAAACTCAACTTCATTTAAAAGATGAATTAAAGGGGGAATAATATAAAATTAATTTTGATTGATTTTGAACAGTATGTTTTACTTAATTTGGGTTTTATTGGAAATATAATTATATTAATTACTCCTTACTTATTTCATTAAATAATTCCAAACTTCTCAGGCATGTTTAGTGGGATGACTTCTGCCTCCCCTAATTTTCTTGGAATATATTACTATTTTAATTAGGGTAATTTCTTGATTCAATCCTAATCACTCCCTTAATTAATTAAGTGATTAATTAATCTATTAAATAGTGATGAATCCATTAGTTGGGCTTGCTAATCACTATAAAATATTAAAGGGACTTAAGGAATGAGATTAGGATTCCTTTCCTAATCTCTTCTCCCTAAGTTCACTCCATTTTGAAAACATTTAATCAAGTTGTAATTAATGGCTTAATCACTTCATTAATAAATTTAATTAATCAAAATTCAAAATTAAATCATTCCAGAACTCAATAATCTTAATTCTTGGGTAGATACTTAGGTGTTCAATAACCTAAGTGCCTTTTAAAGAAATCATACCTAACTCACATGTGTGGGAAGGTTATGAAAGTACCCAATTAAACCCTTTAGCTTAATTAATCAATAATTGTGAGCCAATTCCATTAGGCCCATTTCTTTCTTTGGTGCATTGTAGATTTAAATTCAATGTGATTGCATATCATATGTTGGCTCACAATTGTTAGGTTAATTATGTTAAATAGATGTAGGTAAGGGATAATTAATGGATTTAATTCACACTTTAACCTAAGCAAAATATAAAATCAATCTAATGATTCTAAAATTAAACTAAACTAATTCACACATGTGGGTAATAGATTAGAACCAGGAAACTCTTCTCATATTTCCTAAATCAAATTCAAAATAAAAATAAAAATCTCTTTAAAGAATTTTGATTCACTTTAAATAATCTTATTTCATAGGATTGTCTTTAGGAATTAATTAGGGTGAAATAAGTTACATGCTTACATCACTTTATTTCTTTCCAAGCATGCTAAATAATGTATGTCATATGAAATCATGCATTCATATCTTTTGAAAAATCAAAATAAATGAAATGTTTCTTTTATATCAAATTGCATGTTTTGGGTAAAGTAAGAATATGAGTGGCTATTATCAATATTAAATCAAAAACTATTTCCAAAATCTATAAATCAAACATTCTAAATGAAGGTATGCTACTTATAAATACTTATAAGCTTGCATGTCATTGTAAAATAAAATGTGTTATGTGCTCTTCTTCTTTCGTCTTAATATAGATTTGAATAGGGTTTGCAAAGTGTATAGTTCATTTGAAAAGAACATAACACTTGCTTAAATCCATTCCTATCCACTTCTATATTATAACTTAAGAAGTATCTTCACATCCACACATGTAAATTGCATAACTAAACCAAACAAACAAGCATAAACCTTTGTGCATGATTCTTCTTCCATTTATTTGCTTTTATACATGCACATGTATTTAAGAAAAGTGGTATATTAGTCTGGACCTCCTGGGGTTGCGAAGCTTTAACTAGCCCTACGAAGGTTTTGTACCTTATACCCTTGGTGTAGAAAATAATGGTGTCATACTCACTTATGTATTTCATCCTTGTAAATGTGCATTTGATTAATGGATAAAAGAATCCCTCTCCTTTCTACATAATAAAAGCATGCATCATGAAATATCCAAAAATTTTCTAAGCAACATCTCTTAGCATTCATCATTAAAGTGTGCTAAATATTTGCATTGCATGTATAGCTATGCTTTGGATTTATTCATGTGCATGATACACATGTTGGAAAGAAATAAATGGTTGTATATTTTGTGATAGTAATTCACTTTAATTAATCTTAAAATGCCTTTCTTATTTAATAAGTTTATTTAGAGCAAATCTAAATTAGGATTAATTAAAACACATAATAAAACATTCACTAAAGAAAAATCACTAATGAATATACCTTAGAAATTACTTAAGATAGGGAGGAAAGAGAAGTTCTCTTCTCTTTTTCTCTCTTTACAACACTTAATAATTAAGTGTAGGTTCATTCAAACCAAATCAAATCATAAAATAAAATTAACAAATCAACTAAATCACTTAAATGAAGCCACCCTCTAAGTTGAACCCTTCATACTTAGAAAAATTCTAACCTTAAAGCATAACTAAGACATGCCACACAAGCCTTAAAAGGCACACACATTATGCTAAGTCACCATTTTTAGCTCTATGTTAGGGCGAAGCATGATTTGATGCCTGATTTTATTTTGTGATGTAATATTTTAGAGTAGATGTTAGGGTGTATGTGCATAGACTGGATGATAGGATGATCTTAGTCTAATCATTATCTTTTGCAGGGAATTGGGCTTAAGGGGCACTATAATAAAAATATAAATTCTTTTGCTGTGCAGATTGCTTATACCCCTAATCATAATCCAAAGATAGGTCAAGTGGACTTGGTTACCCATCTGTGGGGTGCTAAGTCTAAGTTATTCATATGTATGCTTGGGATGTGTGGTATGTTTCGCTAATCTCTATTTTGCAGGTTTTAGTTAGATTTACTTTTCCTATTTACATGTAATTTTTGTAATTAGGATTTGGAATGAATGTTATGGGAAATTAGCATGATCATTAGTCATAAGACAATGTCTTATGCACCATGTGAAGCCTTTGGAGCAACCACATTCCAACCAAGCCAAAGGGAAGAAAAGAATGAAGAATGAAGACCCCCATAACATAAATTAGTTCTAAATTGTAACTATTCATTTGTAATTAGGGTTGTATAATAGTAGAGCTCGGCTAACCAATTTCTTTATTTGATAAATGGCTTGGATGCGATTAGGCTCCAAGGGAAAAAAAATTTTCTATCTAATTAATCAACTCAAAATTAAAAATTTGAAAACTCATAACCTCACCTAAAGCCTAGGTTATAAATCAAGTTAAAAGATTTAGCAACCCCTTAGCTGGATGTTGTATGTTTCACATCATGCATAAAAAGCATCTTGTTTCACTTCTGCTTATGGAGGACTTCCACCTTTTCCAGGGAACTTGGCTTGACCTTTGAGACCCATGGTGGAAACACACCTCCTTCTTGCTGATTTTGGCCCATAACAAATTTCTCATGCATTTGGCATATGAATCCCATAGCCTATGTCAAATAAATTATCCAAAAAAGAAAATAAGCTTAACAAAATTTGCATTTGATTTAAGTCATTATTCATGCCCTACATGATCTAGTCTCTTAGGGAGTGAGTTTAAGGACTTAGTCTTTTTTCTAAATAAATAATAGCTTAGTTATCTTGCAAAAGCATAAGACTTGCCTAAATGTATTTAAAATCATAGGAGTTAGTTGGCGGCCACTCTCATGCAGTTGTAAGTCCAACAGTCAGGTGGTTTGTCCTCTCTTGTGGAGGTAAACCATATGCCTATTTTCGCCTTAGATTTAGGTCTTGCTTCAGCCCTCATCGAAGCTCCCTAAATTTAGGTTCAGAGATTGCTACTTCCCTTTGCGGGCTACAAGCATAAATCCTCACCTCTTAGCATTTCCATGATCTTGTATCATTGAATTGTAAATTTTAGATTTCTAATAAAAAGTCAACACAAACAAATAATTTTCTTCAAATTCAAAAATATGAAGCCCAACCATAGGATAATTTGGGATGCTCCCTAGGTTTCCTAGCATCGTGAGCATCCCTACCTATCTCTTTTTAGTTTCGATAATAACTCCCTCCTTTTGATCAATCCCACTTGATCTTCCAAAAATAACCAATTGATTGATAGTCCTATGTTTGAAATCTTTGGAGACAATAATTATTTACCTTAATCGAGAGTATTCTTAAGGAATCTCATTTCTTAAGAGGTAATTAACTATGGAGCTTACCTCCATAGGGAACTTAATGAACCTGATTTTAAATAAACCCTACTTTATTTTTCCATATAAACTAGGGGAAGAATCTCTGGTACATCTGAAGACCCATTATTGTTGGGAGTCCTTATTAATGTGATTAGGTCCATTGTAGGATGGTGACTTCTGTCTCATGAGAAAGGCGAGATAGTACATCATTCCTCAATGTCGTACTAGATCACCCTAATAAGAACATCTGCAGATCTACGTGTTGTCCAAACAAAATAAAGAGTTTTATTTTTGCCTTCATTTAATTCATTTTTTAGATGAAGATAAGAAAAAAAAAATTCACCACAATATTCGGTGGCCAACTCAAGGAGAAACTGCGATGACTCATATCTTCCAAGAGTGGTGTATCCACTGGGTGAGTCGCTGTCAGCATAACGAACATCAACCAACCTAAAGTTCCTATCGGTTTGCGACAATCAATCTAGGAAGAAAGCATTAGGGACTCACATCCTCCTATAGTAAAATTGATTGTCGGGATAGTTTGTCTTCAGATCGACAGGTGTTATCCGACCTAGGGCGACTACTAAGTGAATGCCACTAGGGACTTATATCAACTCAAAAGTAGTCAAGAGGAAAGGAGCCACTGGGAGACTTATCCTAAGCATCAAACATATTCGACCTAGTCAGATCATGATGGTTAGTCCAAGAAGAAAGCATGTAGACTTACATCTTCTTAAACAAAATTAACATGAGGTAGCTTACTGGCTACGCAGTGAGGCTTACCAAACTAATAAGTCGCTCGTCAGTTTGCAATGGTCAAGTAAGGAAGAAAGCACGGGGACCACATCTTCCAAAAAAGTGACCACTGGGGTGACACACTAGCAAGGTAGCATGTTGGCCCGACCTAGAGCATCTAATGAGTGAGTGACATAGGAGGCTTGCTCCCACATCAAAATAGCCAAAGACAAAAGATATGTTTTTGTTTTTATGTTTGTGTTTATGTTCGTGTTTTTGTTTGAAGAGGATATGATGCCGCTTGGGTTATCTCACACCTATCATAAAACACATTTAAAAGTTGATGAAATGGTGCCACGAATGATAGTTGTGATCCCACTCATGTCGCTTGGGTTATCTTACACCTAACTTAGCTGTGCCAGTCAAAATAGGATGCCTCTTGGATTCCTTACACTAATTCTAATAGCACTGGGGAATTATGTTTAATTTGTGTTCATGTAGTGAAAGAGGGATAGGATGCCTCTTGAGTTCTCTTATATCTACCCTAAACATGTCGTGGAGGATTTGCAAACAAGCAAATGATGCTTCGAATGAAGAGAATATTTTGATGAATCAGAATAGAATTTTGATGATAATTGTTTTCAAACATGATTCTATGTGTAATATATCTTCAAATAGAGCCCATTAATTGGAAGTATCGGGTGTTCCCCTTTACAATCAATAAGTTGATTGGATCCTCCTTGGTAGGCCTTCTCTTTGACAAAAGGGCCTTCCCAAGTGGTTCAAACTTGCCTCCCATCTTTCAGTGGGTAACAATTAGCCTCCTTAGAACTAAAATAAGCTCTCCTACTTGAAAAGCTCTAGGGCAGACCAGCTTGTTATGAGCTTGAATCATCTTGGCTTTGTACAACTCGAGGTTCTGGCATGCCCATAGGCCTCTCTCCTCCAAACCTTTGAGCTCTTCTTACCGTAACTTAGCATGATGTTCTATACTGATTTTACTACCCATTGCTATCCTTAGTGATGGGAGTTGAACTTCTAAGGGTACAACGGCTTCGGACCCATACACTAAGGAGAATGGGGTAGATTGAGTTGGAGTTCTCAGATGGTGCAAGATGCCACAAAGCTTCAATGCCTCATGCCTTGTTATTGTTGAGTGTCTTCTTTGGTATCTGGATGAGAGTTTTGTTGAATTCTTCTGCTAGGCCATTTTCCCTGGGATAGTAGATGGTGGAGTATCTCCAATCTATACTATGTCTCCTAGCGAAGCTGTTAATTTTAGTGCTCTTAAATGCAGTACCATTATTAGATATAATTCATCGAGGTGCCCCAAACCTATATATGATATGGTTCTCAAAAAAAATTGGAGCGAAGTTATGACCTCTAAGTGGGATTGCCCCCACATGGAAAAGTTGTCACTAAGATGATGAACCTGGAAGAAGGCGGATCGATAGGACCCACTATATCAGTACCCCAACACCCAAATGGCCATGAGGTCAATGTAGGATGTAGAATGTTGGGTGGTTGGTACAAGACCACATCGTGTACTTGACATTGGTGGCATCTCCTAGCTACATCCATGTAGTATGTAATCATCGAACGCTAGTAGTATCCTAGTCTCTTGATCTTTGCTTTTATCTTTGGACTAGATTGATGTGCCCCGCATAAACCTAAATGTACCTCAGTCATAATCTTACAGGCTTCATATTTGTCTAAACAGTGTAACCACATTTGATCAAAAGACTGTTGGTACAAGGTGCCATTTACGAGAGAATCGGAGAGAGCTATCTGCTTCTTCTAATGGGCTTATGATTTCTCTTGAGGTAGTTAGTTTGTGTTCAAGTTATATATGAATGGTTGCCTCCAATCCAGCTCCTCATCTTTATTGGCAATGGCAACATCCCCTTCAAGAGAAAGTCTCTCGACGAGTTCAGCATCAATAAGGGATAGGGCTTGTCTATTTTGGAACCTTATTGGAATGGACTCACCTTCTAAATATATCAATTCCTTTGTGAGTTTGGCCAAAGCATCTGCTATTATATTCTCTCCTCGAGGAACCTTGTTGATGGTGACCTCAAAGATTTAGGCCAACAGCTTCATGGTGTACTCATGGTAGTGATGAAGCTTAGGTTTTAGAATTTTATAGACCCAAGGCTAATGACCAATCGAGAATCCTCAGATATGTTGATGCTTTTGACACACCCTAAAATATTTAACTCCATACCAGTAATCAAAGCCTCATACTCGGCTTCATTGTTGGTGCATGCATTGGAGAGATAGTACAAGAATCTCAACACATCACAGTCTGGAGTTAAAATGATGCTTCCTACCCCTGCCTTTCCTGGAAGAGTATATCGTGGTTCTTCTCCATTATCAAAGTAAACTGCACCATCAAAATACATCTCCCAACAACAATTGTCAACCTCCCCTAAGTTCATGATTTGTTCATCGGGGACATCATCACTAAACGGGGAATCAGCAGGAAGTGGGTGTGCTGCTAAGAAATCTACTAGCTCTTATCCTTTCATAGCATGGAGGGGTATGAATGTAATATCGAACTACGAGAGAATCATGGACCAACATGCCAATCATTTGGATAACGTCGGCCATGTCATGAGATATTGCAGTGGATTGATACTTGAAATCAAGTTCACCTTATGAGAAAGCATATAATGTCATAGCTTTTGGGATGCAAAGATTAAAGCTAAGTAATGTTTCTCAATAGGTGGGTAGTTTGTCGAGGGATCGCAATGGCGAGGTAGAGATCATTCTCCTTCCCTTCATCATTGGCTTGGGCCAACAAAGCACCAAGGGAGTCATCCCATGTAGCAGTGTAGAGGATAAGTGGCTTGCTCGGGATAGAAGCTACTAGAACTGGCAGCTTCACCAAATATTGCTTGATGTCTTCAAAAGCATGTTAGCACTTGTCATCCCACTTGAACTTAGAGTCCTTTTTGACAAGTGTTGAAAATGGCTTGCATCTCACTGATAGATTGAAGATAAAGCATCTTAGATACACCAACGCCTTTGAAATGATCTAAGTTGAGTTAAACTTTTAGGGGGTGACATTTCTAAGATGGCTTTGATCTTTTTTGGGTCTATCTTTATTCACCGATGTCGGACAACAAAACCAAGGAACTTGCCTGAAGCTGCTCCGAATGCACACTTCAAGGGGTTCATTTTGACGTTGTATTGTCTTAACCATTCAAAAACTAATCTCAAGTCAAAGAGATTAAGGCCGAAAGGTATAACCTTATAATAGTAGATTCTGATTGGGGTCACAAAGCAATGTTTCTTTCATCCTCGGGGGCCATCTTGATTTGGTTATAGCCAGAGGACCCATCCATGAAAGAGAATACCACATAAGATGAGGTAATGTCCACCATTAATTCTAGTATAGGAAGTGAAAATTCATTCTTAATACATGCCTTATTTAAGTCCCTAAAATCGACGCATATGCGATTTTGGCCATTCTTTTATCTTAAATGGCATGACATCACAGGGTATTTTTCTTCCCCGATGAAACCAAAGATCTTGACTTCAAAATGACGTTGTTTGATTTCTAACGATCCGCCTAGGAACATGCTTGATAGAGTTTATGCGATCTATTGTTAGCTTTGTGGACTATGGAGATAATCCCGCATCTCTTCATAGCTCCATGCAAAGTAGTCCTTAAACTTAATCAACAGCCTAACTAAGTCATTGATTTCTTCTTCATTCAGGAGAGAACTGATGTTTGTGGGGCATGAATTTTCTTCTGTCTTGAGGTTGATTTCTTTGAGCATGTTGATAGTTGAATGGATTTCCTCTTAAAATTCTAGAGGTGCATCTTTGATTTGAAGATCATCAGGATCATCTGAAGTTTCTAAGAACACATTCTCATAAGAATTAGTATGGTTTGAGAAGAACCTATCAGATTCTAGATGATTGGTGACAACTAAGAAGTAATCATCATCATCAACTGGAAACATTATATCGAATCCTAGTCATGGTCTTGATTGTGCATCCCTGTCTTTGTTGTCCCATAGCTTCTCGAAATACTCTGACCGGTGCCTAGACCATGTGTAAGGAATTAATCCTTTCTTTGCAAGATTATGAACACAAGGCGAGTACTAATCAAAAGGTAATTCTATTAAATCTTTATATGAATTATCCTTAAGTTCCACATTAGCTTCTTGACTTAAAAATGGTGATCCTAATAGGAATCTCCTTGGCTTGACATTCATGGAAGACCTAAGGGCTTCCTTAACTTCTAAACCTTCAACTTTTCGAGAAGAAAGTGAGGTTAGAGCTAAAGTTCTCAACTGCTGCCTAATAGTTTTACATAATTTTGATTTGAATATATTTATTCTTTGCTTGGAGGCCTGATCTTCTCAACTGTCTGGCTTGATTGTCACCTCTAATGAAACCCACTGAGAGGGGTTGGCTGGTGTGCTAATCACATGAGACTCATTCTCTAAGCTAGATTCTAAGTCTATATGAATATTGGGGGTACTCGTGTGAACTAGAACATGGCCCCTGTTAGTTGACCTCCAACCAGGGGGCTTCCACCACTGGAACTGCCTCTGTATCTGCCTCTACCTCTGCCTGGTGGAGGTCAAGTTATTCTACCCATATGTCCATATGTCCAACTGTGAAAACATAACATGCTGCTCTACCTCTTCCTTTTCTCCTTTTCTTTTCTTTTTTCTTTTTCTTTTTCTTTTGTATTTGAATTTTGGCCAAATTCACAAGAATAGACATTTTGATTTTGAGGAAGTTAGTAGGTTACATCATATATCTCGATCTCTCTAATTGAAAATGGCTTTTCATCTCCTTTGACATGGTATTTGATTCCATCTCTTCAAAACTTGATGCACTGATAAAGAGAGGATGGAACCATCTTGTTTTGGTGTATCCAAGGCCTATCAACCAAAGTAGTGAATGTTGTATTCGAATCAATTATATAAAACTTGGCTTCATTCTTCCAGTCGACTATTTCCAAAGGTAACACTATGGAGCCTAAAGCCCTCTCTCCTAGTTCATTGAATCCTCTCAACATCATCCGATCTCCTCAAAGCTTAGAGATGTCAATCTTCAAGTAAGCAAGGGCTTTCAGGCTCATAATATTCACCAATGCACCTGGATCAACTAAAACCCTAAAAAGTCTGAATTTGCCCATATTCATTGTGATGTGGAGGGGAAGGTTGTGCTCCATGTCCCCTAGAAGAAGGTCTTCATCGGTGAATGTAACTCCCTGGGATTCTCTTGAATAATGTGCCTCTTCTCCAACACTGATCAGCTGAGCTAAGCATATCTCTGGATTAAGAAGAGCCTTGATTAATGATTCCCTCACCTCTTTGGATAAGACAAGGGCATCATATATGCTTAATTTAGCTGGCAACTTTCTTAGGTGAGCGAGGACATTGTAATCAACTGTGGGCTGGTCTCTAGAAGCATATCCAGGGGTGTAGCATCCTGTGGAGGAGCTTCTTGATTGCTGGAAATAATGACTTATTTTTCCTTATATTAAGGTGCTACCCTAGGAGGTAGAACTTTGGCATTATGGAGGTTAACTTCGGTAACCTCTTGTGGTGGTTTAGTGAAAGATTTTACTTGCTCATCAGGTTCACCTACAATTTCTCCTATAGGACCCTCGGATCAGATAAATCCAAGTCTATCTGAAGAGGTAAACCTGTAGTATTCACAAAGGAAAGTCCATTTTTGAATCAAAAAGAGGATGATCTGAGTTGTTATAATTATTTAGACTTAAAGAGTTTTCTAAAAGAGTAGAGTTAGACAACCCATCAGAAGTGACACAGATGTAATTCAAACAAGATTTATTCCTTGATTTCTTAGATTTAGAAGGAGGTACATAGTAGAAATCTAGTAAAGTAAGTGGGGTGAGGGATTTGATGCCCTCATCCGTCGATACAAGATGTCTACCAGAAAAAGGGCTAACTCAAGTAGAAGTGTCGACTGAAGTAGTAGATGCAATAGTGGAATGGAGGCTGCTCACTTGGCTACGCTATCCAGCAAGTATGTCATCACTGAGTCTAACTTTCCCTAGGTTGACTTTGGCAACCTTACGAATCTTCCTTGATGTTAGAGGTTCGAGCTGCCTCATGCACCTGCAAGGAAAGTTTCTTGATTTTTGAAATAATCTTTTTAGAGGTTTGGGATAGAGAGATATCCCAACCTTCTTTTGTTTTGAGAGAATCACATGTATCCCCAAGGATTACCCTAACAGAACTGGATGGTTGTTCCACTAAATATTCTGTAGGGATTACTATAGTGCCAGACTTATAGTTATGCTCAAGCTAGTCCTTAAATGTAATACAATCCTATGGCACAAGCAGGGGCAAAGTTGGGGATCATTGCTCATTCCCTCCAACTTTCTCAGCTAAAAATCAGGTTTCTTGAAGAGGTTCTTAAAGATTTTCCTGACTACCTTCCTCTTAAATAAATAAGGCTTGTTTAGTTTATGCAAAAGAGTAGGTGGATGATAGCTACCTAGTGTATATCGCTGTCGAGGAGTATGGTTGAGGAGGAGGCGCAGGTGGGAGTGGCATTGATGGCATGGTCTAGGTGGTGGTAAAGGAGGTAGAAGTGATTACAGTGAAGCTCAAGGTCTCTCATGCTGATCCCTAGCCAGTTGCTTCCCCTTATCCAATACTGCTACTGCCCCTGGCTACTTTTAATAGACCTTCTCCGGCTTTGCTTTTGATGATTGATCTTGAAAATGAAATAGTTTGACCTCTCCTTGTAGGCTAGCCACCTTGTTGATTAGCTTCTCAAATGTCTTGATGGTAAAACCTTTAAGCATGAAGGCAATCAGGCCATGAATATTCTTTAGCAGAATTTCAATAGCATACTGTTTAGAAAACTATGGTTCGCATTTCATGCTTAAATTCTGCCATCTAAGAATATAAATAATGGGGGACTCATCAGGGTGTTGTTGAGCCACAACAAGATTGCCCATAGTTACCATTTGCTGAGCTCCAGCAAACCTCTTAGCAAAGTGTTTCTCCAACTCAACAAAAGTCTTCATTGAATCATTGGGGAGTTTAGCGTACCAATCAAAGGCTATACCCACTAGGCTACTGACAAAGAGACAGAATAATAGTGCATCACTGCCACCAGCATTGCAACAATTGGACCTGAAGTGTGCTATATGCTGGTGTGGGTTCCCACTGCCATCAAAACTCTTGATAGAAGGAGGCTCAAAATCCTTAAGATACTGGATAGCATCAAATTCCTCTAGGTAGGGTCTACCCTTTGAAATTGATGAACCACCTTGGGCTTGCGCCAGCACTTCTCTCACTTGTTGTTTAACCATTAGCTTGATATCTTATTCTTGTATGGAGGTATTGTCCACTAACTTCCTATACAAACTAGTGCTTCCCTGCTCTACCAGAGGTGAACTCTTGAGTTGATCCAAGACATGCAGTAACTCAGGCTAGCCAGTCTCCACAATGGTAGGATGTGTTGCTAGGGCTTGATTATGAAGTGCTAGAACTATCGCTAGCAAATCTTCAAGCCTCTTTCCCATCTTTTCAATCTGCTCATCCTTTTGTTTTGAGTTGTTGAAGGAGGTGTTGGGTCGAATAGGCTATGTCATCCTGTTCGGCCGCAACACCTTCCAAATTATGGTGATACCAAAGGAGGGAACCCCTGGTATCAACCATATGCACCTCGGCAGAGTCTTCCAACAAATCATCTTCATTGGGATCAAAGCTAACCTTCTCTTCCTCTAGGTCAGCCTAGTCATACCCTAGGATTTCCTTCTTCTCAATGAGATAATGTGCTACGATATCATCTAAGGAGCGATCCAACTGTACAGGCACAAATTCTCATGGCTGACCGGTGGTGGGATCATGCTCATGAATAGAGATACATCTAACCTCCCCTGCTACTGGAGAGCTAACCCTATGAGGACTATGCTCACTAGAAGAAACTTGTTCATGGCTATCAACGCCATGAGTGGAGTGCAACTCCTAGGAGGATCTATCATCATGGTGGCAACGGAACTGTCTCCTTCTCCCTCTACTACTATTGATCCCATGATCTGCTGAGGTGGTGGTTGTGATGGCATGACTACGATGTCATCAGGTCGCCACTCCCTCTTCACCGCAACTAAAGTAGGAGGTCAAGCAGGAGAGCTCGGCCTCTCCTCAGTTGACATTGTAGATGAAATGGGATCACGTGGCCATAGCCGAATCCCTAGTGGGGCTTTTTTATCCTCTGATGCTGCCTTCATGGATTTAGGTGGAACTGTGGAAGATGGAACCTGTACTAGCGATGGCAGACATGGAGTAGAGCAGTGTGATGGAGACAACATCACTCTCTACGCGGGGCTCTTCTCATGATGGGTAGTACCAATATTATCGTGACCAAGACGAGCACGACGAGGAAATCTCTGAGGGTGGAGGTTGCTAACTATCTAGCATACCTTTGCCTCTCTCTGCTGGTAACATGAACTAATATGCGGCCTCGCCCTCTCCGGATATGCTCGCCTCACCGTGCATAACCCCCAGATCAACTAGGCACCGCACTCACCGTAAGCCGCCAACTTGGCACAAAACTCTCTCCATTATCATTTACCTCCTCCTCTCTGGTAGGTGCCTCATACTGAACTGCGGGTGGAGGTGACACTGTAAACCTTCTAACATCTTCCTCTCCATCAGATCTGGAAAGAGAATGGAACTTGTTTTGTGTGATCAGAGGAGAAACTACCTTGGGTGACTCCTCTACTGAAATATGAGAGACTTCCTCCATCTCTTTTTGCAATATGCACATGATGCCGCTTGATCTTACATCTCTTATTGCAGCATTGATTTCTGCTAGGTGGAGCAGTGCGGGAACTAAACCCAATCTCAAAGATAGAGGAGACTATCCCTGAAGCTAGGGTAGCCTTCCCCTTGGAGAAAACTAGTGAGTGGGTACTAGCCCGTACTGGCACAGTAATGGCAACAACTGAACATACTGGCATAGGAGTTATGTCTATTGTGGGAACCTCCACTATCTTCCTCTTCAGTGAGGTAAATTTAGAGTCTGAAGGCATCTCAACATAGATGGTTGGCTTCTTCCCAGTCACCACATTCCTACTGATGGTGGTGAGGGTTGCACCCTCACAAGTGATCTTGGCCCCTTTGAATCCTAGGCCAAAGTGTATCAGATGAGTAAAATCTGTCTGTGGGAGGCTGGCCCGATCCAAGGCCAAATCTATCCCAAAGGGGAAAGTAAACACATACTTTTGAGCATCCATTTACTATACTAAACTTGAGAAAAAGTTGACTGAGGCTGAATTGGAACTCTGCAATTATTGGAAACAAACTCAAATCAGATTTTTTCTATTTTTGATATTTTATTGAATTTTTGAATTTGATTTATAATTTGAACCCACACTCAACAATTTGAATATGTTAAGTGGGGTTCTTTGGATTTAGGAGAGAGATTTTGAGTTTAGAATCCATTTTCAACAAATTTGTGTATGTTGAAAATGGGTTCAAATATTTTGGAGAGATTTTTTATGCTTCCATTGGTTCATATTTGAATTTAATCTTTATGTTTGGGGACCTATTGACCTCATTTTTAGAATGAGTTCTCAACTCCTCCATCTTAGACATAGGACTTCTCTTAGACTTTAAGAGTTCCATAGTCTGAAGACACATCTAGTGATTAGGTGGACACTTTATCTAGCCCAAGAGACTTAGAAGGGTTAGCCATAGGAATAGGTCATGCCTTAGGGGTGTTAGGAAACTTTTCTACCCTTAGCTTGAATCATTCCTCACTTTCCTTCCTTCAAGTCGAACTCCAAATCAATCTTATTTGATTTTCTCCAAATTCAAATCAATCTCATATGATTGAAATTCATGATTGAAATCAATCATTGCAACCCATGATCAAAATCCATCAAAATTCCTAAGTTCAAAAGGACTTAACCTAAATTATGATCAAACCAAATCAAACATCTGAGATTTTCTCATGATCAATTTATATTCTTATTTATATTCTCATATATAAATGAAATATAAATTCAAATCAATCAAACTAAACTCAAAATTCAAAAATCAATTCATGAAATTTTTCTAAGTCCTTCAAGTTTTCCCTTAAGGACTTAACCTAAAACATGATAAAATCAATTCAAATTCATGGGATCTTCTCATAACTCATTTATATTCTCATTTATATTCACATATATAAATGAAATATAAATACAAATCAATCAAATCAGATCCAAAAATTAAATTCCAAATCTAAAATCTTTTCCTAAGTCCTTTAAATTCCTGTTAATGGACTTAGCCAAAATCAAATGTAAATCAATTCAAATTCATGGGATTTTCTCAAAACTCATTTATATTTTCATTTATATCCTCATATGTAAATGAAATATAAATATAAATCAATTAAACCAAATTCAAACTCCAAAGTCCAAACTCCAAAATTTTCCTAAGTCCTTTAAATCCCTCTTAATGGACTTAGCCTAAATCATGATCAAATCACTTCAAATCTTTGACATTTTCTCATGATCCATTTATATTCTCATTTATATTCACATATATAAATGAAATATAAAATCAAACAATCAAAATGAATTCTAAAAATCAAACTCAAATCAACTCAAAATTCAACCTAAGCCTTTCAAGATAAAATCTTGAACTTAGCCTGATCAACTTCAAATCAAGCTAAACTCTTGATTTTATTTCATGATTCAATCAACCATACAATCATGAATCCATATATAAATACAAACTTCAATCATCAAATCAAAATCCAATTCAAAAATCAAAGCCAAAATCCTTTCTTGTTCTTCCTTTGAATATGAAATTGTCAAATGAATCAAAACCCATTTGACTTCAAACCACTTGCAAATGGATTTATATTTCAAAAAATAAGTCCATGTACAAGATCAATCAAACTCAAATCAAGCTTTGACCAAGCCATTTGACCCATTTAGGCTCACTTGACCCAAAGTGACCTAAAGTACCCTTATGTGCCAAATTCTAATTCTAACCAAATTGGATTGAACCAAACACACCTATGCCTCTCATTATGATCAACAATTATCATGGGATGATTGATCAATCAAATTGGGTCAAATCAAGTCAAACCTAAGGGTTGACCAAGTAAACATTTAGCCCAAATGAAACCTAACATAGCCAAAATCTACCATAGGCCAAATTGATTGAAACCATTGATCTAAGTTCATTCATGACCTATGTTTGAACTTGACCAAGCCAACTAGACCTAACCTAGCCCAATTGACCTTAGACCCAACTTGACCTAAAGGGGTCATGTTGAGCCAAATTTGAACATAACCAAAATTGATTGGAAACAAAGATATCAATCTACTCCATATGACTAACCAAACCTAAACCTACCCTTGACCTAGCCCAAATAGGTCAACTTGAGCCATTTGACCTAAATGAAGTCATATGAGCCAAATTCAAACTAAACCAAATTGAACAAAACCAAAGCCACTGAAACATTTCAAATGGTCATATGAACTTGACCCAACCCTTGGTTTGACCCAATTTGACGAATTGGTCAACTTGACCCAAGTTGACCCATTTTGACCTAAATGGGTCAACATGAGCCAAACCTTATCAAATGAATTCCAAATCCCATGAAACTTGGCTAAACCTAGTTTCTCCACATACCCAACATACACAAATTGAAAAATCAGCAAAATGATCATTCTACCCCTAGGCCATAGAGCAAATTTTGTTCTAATCCATGGGTAATTTGGTCATACCCTCTTCATATCCACTTCATGCCTTTCTAATAGCACGAGGGGACCTAATGAAGAGTGGTGCACCCAACCCAATGGGTTTGAGTCTGCCCAAATGGACCCAAGGCCAAACCCGACCCCATGGGTCAAATTGGCTCATTACAAATCCCTCTTCCACTCAATTGAATGCACATGGCAGGTTGGCAATCCACTCAGGGCCTCAAACCGACCATGTGCCAACTCAAAATGGATCAAACAACACGTGTAAAGTGGGATGCTCATAGCATGACACGTGTAAAGTGCATTGACCGCCTCCGCCACGCGTCGTGCTGTGAATTGAGGGATTAGTTACGATGTTTAATTAATTCTAATTAATCTATGGATCTTCTAAAAATCATTTCTCCCTCAATAAAATTTAGAAAAATATGAAATAAAATCCTATGGAAAGATAATTCAACCTAGAATGTTTTAAAATTAATTCCAATGGATTTTAAATTATGCTTTTCTCTGAATTTGGGTTTAATTAGAAATTTCATTTTACTAATTACTTCTTAAACTAAGCCTATGATTAATCCCAAACTCCTAGGGTATATTTTAGGGGATGACTTCTGCCTCCCCTAATTTTCTTGGTATTTATTGAAGGATTAATTATGAAAATTGCATATGGGTTTCCTAATTACCCTCCTTATATAATTAACGATGATTAAGGTATGATTAGTGGTTTTAATCTATGATTAGAGTTGCTTAAGGTCAAATCTAGTAGATAGGAGGTTTAGAGAATAATTTTGGAGCATATCCCCTAAGCTATTCCCTAAACCCCCTTTTCTCTCCTTAATCTTCTCTTAATTGAGGGTTAATTCACTAATTATCCCCTTTATTAATTTTCTAAAAATTTTAAAAAATTCCAGAACCTAATTAATCTACTTTGGGTAGATGTTTAGGTGTTTAATAGCCTAATTTAAATTAAAAAAATCAAAGCCCAATTCATATGTATGAAATGGTGTTTTCAAATTACTTAAGCTAAACCCCTTAGCTTAATTAACCTTTAATCATGAACCAAATTGCATTAGTCCTTTTTTCTTATTTTAGTGCATTGCAAATTTAAATTCCTTGTGAGTTTTTATGTCATCTCATGGGCTTATAATTATTTGGTTAACTATACTAAGGTGGTGTAGGTAAGGGTTATTTAACTTGCTTAATTTATACCTTAACTTAACTAATGTAAAAAAAAGGATCTAATCACTTAAAATTAAACAAAAATATCAAACATATGTGGGAATGGGTTAGGAACAACAAACATAATTCACCTTTTCAAAATTAAATAAAACTTAAAACTAAACAAAAGTTATCTTAAATGAACATTGATTTTCTTTAAACTTTCTTATTTCATAAGAATGTCTTTAAGATTTAATTAAAGTGAATGTGTTTACATGCTTTCATTACTTTGATTCTTTCCCCAACTTGTTAAATTTGTATGTCATGTGGTTTCATGCATTCATGTTTTTTCAAATTCAAATTTAAAAATGAAATTGTTTACTTTATGTCAAATTTGCATGTGTTGGCTAAAGTAGAAATATGAGCACTACTAAATTCAAATTATTTTCAGAGTATATAAATCAATTATCAAATCGGAAAATGTGCTGCTTATATTTTAATTATGAGCTTGCATGTGAAAGAATATAAAGGTGTGCTTAGCATAGGTCTCCCTTCTCTTTTATGTTAGCATAGTTTTGAATAGCAGTTGGTAAGATGCATGGTTCATTTGAAAATAACCGAACACTTACCTAATTCCATATCCTATTCATCCCTATGCTATCACCTAAGAAGGGTTACCTATATTTGCATACATAAATTTAATAAACAAAATGAATCAAGTAATATAACTTTTGCATTCTTTTTTTCCATTCATTTATTTTATACACATATTTGTATTTAAGAAAAGTAGTATATTAGTCTAAACAGCCCCGAAGTTGTGAGGCTTTAAGTAGCCCTAAGTAGGTATTGTACCTTACACCTCTGGTTAACAATGGCGTTGTACTCACTTATGTCTTTCCTATTTTCATGTGTGTATGTGAAAAATTGGATAAAGAAACTCTTTTCTACTTAATGAAAATCATGCATCTTAAACTTCTAAATTTCCTTAAATGAATTACTTAGCATGCATCATAAAGTATGTTAAATGTTCTCATTTGTGTGTATATATGTGCTTAGGATTCATTCATATGCATGTTATATAAGTTGGGAAAGAAATGAAGTAATGTGTGTTTTGTGAATTTGGTTCATTTTCTTTAATCTTAAAAAGCCTTTCTTTTTTAATAGGTTTGTTTAGAGTTTATCTAAAGTTAGGATTCATTAAAATACTTAATCAAAACATTCATTAAATAAAACTAAAATGTGAATCTACTTTAGAAATTACTTAGGTTAGGGAAGCAAAGAGAAGTTCCCTTCTATTTCCCTCTCTTTATAACTTAGTAATTAATTATAGGATTCATTTGAACCTAATAAAAAAATGAAATAAAATCAACCTAAAATAATTAAACAACTTAAATAAAACCCTCCTTTAAGTTGAACATATTTTCACACTTAAAAAGTTTGAACCTAAAGCCATAGCTAAGCATACCACCCAAACCTTCAAAGCACACATATTAGGCTAAGTCACCACTTCTAGCTTTAGGTTAGGGCGATGCTTGGTTTGATGTTTTATTTTATTTTTTGATATATGTTTTAGACTGGATGTTAGGATGTTTTCTCGTAGAATGAATGTTAGGATGCTCTTAGCCTAACTATTCTTTTCTACAAGGGATTGTGCTTAAGCGGTGCTATCAAAAATAAAAATATAAATGCTTTAGTTTGTAGGTGCTTCATACCCCTAAGCATAATCCAATAGGCCAAGTGGACTTAGTCACCCATGTGTGGGGTGATAAGCCCAATATACATGCTACGGATTTGTGTGGTTTGTTTTAGCTAACCTTTGTTTTGCAAATGTTAGTTAGATTTCCATTCTTTTCCTATTTCATGTAAATTTATGCAATTAGGATTTTGGGAATGATTGTTATGGAGATCAGGATGAACATTGGTCAGAAGATCTTATCTTATGCATCATGTAAAGCCTTGGAGCATCCACCTTCCAACCATCCAAAAGAAGGAACCAAAGAAAAAAAAAAGAAGAAGAAAGAAGAAATGAAGCTTGGAGACCCCCATAACAATGAATTTCTTACTTAATTGTAATTTAATTCATTTATAATCCTGGTTGTATAAGGGTAGAGCTCGTCTACCCACATTTGTCTTTTCAGGTTTGTGCGGTGGTGCCCGACCACAATGGCCTTTTATTCTTTTTGCGATTAGCTTTATTAATTAATTGATGATTTATTTAGCTTTTGGATTAAGTGGCATCTTTTCCTAGTTTCTTTTTTTCTTTATGTATGGCCTGGATGTGGATTAGGCTCTTAGAAAAAAATAAATCTTTTACCAAACTTAATAACTCAAATTAAAAAATAAAGAACTCATAACCTCACTTAAAGCTTAAGTTTAAAATTAAAAAAAATGAATTAGCAACCCTTAGTTGGATGAGTAATTCTTTTGCAATATCATGCACAACAGCATCTTATTTCACTCTTGATTGGAGGGCTTCCACCTTTTCTAGAGAAACTTGGCTTGACCTTTGAGAGCCATGGTGGAAACACACCTTCTCCCTTCTCGCTGATTTTGGCCAATAACTTGATTACTAATGCATTAGTCATATGAATCCTATTAGCCTGAGTCAAAATAATTGTCCAAAAATAAAAATAAAATGAAATTTGAATTGCATTAGATTTAGGCCATTTGAAGCATGCTCTTACATGATCTAGTCTATTTACGGAGTGAGTTTAAGGACTTAGTCTCTTTCTAAATAAATAACAGTCTAGTTATCTTGCATAAGCATAATTACTTACCTACATGTATTTAAAATCATAGGAAGAGTTAGCTGGCAGCCACCCCGAGGCGGTTGTAAGTCCAAGTTGTCGAGTGGTTTGTCCTCTCTTATGGAGGTGAACCAAATTCTCATTTTTGACTTAGATTTAGGTTGTGCTTTTGGCCCTCGTCAAAGCTTCTTAGATTTAGGTTCTAAGGTTGCTTCTCCCTTTCATGGGTCATAAGCATAATTCCTCACCTCTTAGGTATTTCTATAATCTTGTGTAATGGAATCATAAGTCCTAAATTTCTAATGAAAAATGCAACTCAAACAAACTAAATCAATCTCAAAAATGTAAAGTCCAACCATAGGATAGTTTGAGATGCTTGCTAGGTTTCTTAGCATCATGGGCATCTCCTACTTATCTTCCTTTGGCTTTGTTAATAACTCCCTCTCTTTGATCAATCTCATTTGATCTTCAAAAATGAACTAATCGATTGATAGTCCCTTTCCTATTGAAATCTTTGAAGATAATGGTCATTTACCTTAATTGAGAGTTTACCTAAGAAATTCTCATTCCTTAGGATGTAATTAACTATGGGGGCTTGCCCCTGTAGGGAACTTAACAAACCTGATTTAAAATAAACCCTGCTTTACTTTTCCAGGTAACGTAGGGGAAGAATCTCTAGTACATATGCAGACCCATCATCCTTAAGAGTCCTCATTGAGATGATTAGGTCCATTAAAGGGTAGTGACTTCTATCTTTAGAGATAGTATATTATTCCTTGATGACATACCTGATCACCTGAATAAGCACATCTATGGATCTATGTGGCATCCTAAAAAGATGAATTTCTATATTCTTGCCTTCTCTCTCTTCCCATAGATTTTGAAGGTGACTCTATTGAAATATTATTCACCACAGGAACCCTTTATTTAACAAATTTGAGTATGTTAAATAGAGGTTCAATTGATTTTGTTTAGAATTGCTCACTTAGCAAATTTGGGTATATTAAATGAGTTGTTTGAAAATAATTTTTTTCTTTTGATTGTTTGCCCATGATGTGAATCATGTGTGAATTTGGATATAAAATTTTACTTAGCAAATTTGTGTATGCTAAATAAAGTCCAAATATATTTGATTCTTTGTTTTTGATTTTTAAAAATGAGGTCTTTACTTAGCAAATTCGGGTATGCTAAATAAAGGCCAAATGTGTTTGATTTTTTATTTTTGAAAAACTAAGCGCTTACTTAGCAAATTTGGGTATGCTAAGTAAAGAATCCAAATGTGTTTGATTTTTGTCATTTTGGAAAGAGGATCTTTACTTAGCAAATTTGGATAGCTAAATAAAGAATCGAAATGTGTTTGATTTTTGTGATTTTGAGAAGAGGATCTTTTCTTAGAAAATTTGGGTATGCTAAATAAAGTCCAAATGTTTTTTTGGTTTTGATGTTTTAATTTTTGAAAATGAGAACTTTACTTAGCAAATTTGTGTATGTTAAATAAAGTTTAAATGTGTTTGAGTTTGATGTTTTGATTTTGAAAAGAGGGATCTTTGCTAGCAAATTTGGGTATGCTAAATAAAAGATCCAAAATTATTTTGGAAAATGAAACTCTCATTTGACAAATTTGGGTATGTCAAATGGAAGTCAATCATGTTTTATTTTTCAAAGATGAAATTTTTGTGTGTGATTATTGCTTTTCTGAAAAGAAGGGAATTCAAACTTAACACATGGGGAACGTGTTGAATGGAATTTCAAATAGTGTGATTTTGTTTTGGAAATGGAACCTCCATTCCATAAATTTGGATATATTGAATGAAGAGGTTTATCTTTAAATTTGTAACTTTTTGAAAAGGAAGAAACTCCAACTTCAACATATGTGAGATATATTGAAATGGAATTTCAATTTTATAATATGATTTTATTTGGAAATGAAATCTTCATTTAATAAATCTGGGTATATTGAATAAGGATGTTCATTTTCAAATATGTGCTTTTTGAAAGATGCTTCTGATTTTGTTTTTGAAATGAAATCTGCATTCAATAAATTTGGGTAAATTGAATAAGGATATTCATATGTGCTTTTTGAAAGATGATTTTGATTTTGTTTGGAAATGAAATCTTCATTCAATAAATTTGGGTATATTGAATAAGGATGTTCATTTTCAAATATGTGCTTTTTTAAAGATGATTTTAAAATTATTTGGAAATGAAATCTTCATTCAATAAATTTGGGTATATTAAATGAGGATGTTCATTTTTAAATATGTGCTTTTTGAAAGATGCTTTTGATTTTATTTTTGAAATGAAATCTTCATTCAATAAATTTGGATAAATTGAATAAGGATATTCATATGTGCTTTTTGAAAGATGATTTTGATTTTGTTTGGAAATGAAATCTTCATTCAATAAATTTGGGTATATTGAATAAGGATGTTCATTTTCAAATATGTGTCTTTTCAAAGATGATTTTGATTTTATTTGGGAATGAAATCTTCATTCAATAAATTTGGGTATATTGAATGAGGATGTTCATTTGTGATTTTTGAAAGATGAATCTTAACTTTTGATGTTTTGAAATGATCCTACATATAACAATCTTGAAGATTATTAGATGAGGTTGAGTTATGAAAATTTTTGTGTAAGTATTGAACTTTTTGGAAAGTGCTTTAAAAAGTGAAATTTTTATGAAGGATTTATTTTTCTTATTTGTAGAATGAACCTTACCATACCATAGAAATGGTAAAGGAAGTTCAACAAAATTTGTATTCATTTCTTTTCTTTAAATTTTATTTTCACCTATTAGGAGACCCAACAGGGGTTTTAAGACCTACACTGAGTGAGGTCCTAAAACCTGAAGGATGTTGGGAACAAAATGAGCTAAGTGCAAATGAAAAAGAAGGACAGTCTCAGACTCATATGAGATACAAATTCACTATCGATACTTGGAGACAATGATCATTTACCAAAGATGGAGAGAGGAACCATCCCCAATGGAGTCGCTAGAAAAATTTATGATATTTTTTTATTTCTCAAACTAGGGAATTTGAAAAATAAATAAATGTATATTGTTGCGACACCACGTAGATCTGCAGATGTACTTATTAGGATGATCAGGTCTGACATTGAAGAATGATGTACTATCTTAAGAGGCAGAAGTCACCATCCTACAATGGACCTAATCACCTAATAATGACTCCTAAGGACAATGGGTCTTCAAATGTGCTAGAGATCTTTCCCCTACTTCACATGGAAAAGTAAAGTATGATTTATTTTAAGGTTCGTTTCCTGGAGGCAAGCCCATAATTACATCTTAAGGAATGAGATTCCTTAAGAATACTCTCGATTAAGGTGAATGATCATTGTCTCCAAAGATTTCAAAGATAAGACTATTAACAAATCAATAATTTTTGGAAAATCAAGTCAGATTGATCAAAAGGAGGGAGTTATTATTGAAACCTAAGGGAGATGAGTAGGGCATGCTCATGATACTAGGAAACCTAGTGAGCATCCCAAACTATCCTATGGTTGGGCTTTATATGTTTAAATTTGAGAAGGATTATATGTTTGAGCTAAATTTTTATTAGAAATCTAGGGCTTGCAATTTCACAACACAAGAACATGAAAATGCCTAAGAGGTGAAGATTTATGCTTGTAGACGACAAAGGAAAATAGTAACCTCAGATCCTAAATCTATGCAGCTTTGGCGAGGGCCACAGCATGACCTAAATCTAAGGCAAAAATGGGTATATAGTTTATCTCCACAAGAGAGAATAAATTACCCAACTGTTGGACTTACAACCACCTGAAGCTGGCCACCAACCAACTTCTCCTATAATTTTAAATACATGTAGGCAAGTCTTATGCTTTGCAAGATGAGTAAGTTGTTATTTATTTAGAAAGGAGACTAAGTCCTTAAACTCACTCCCTAAGAGACTAGATCATCAGGGCATGAACTCATGACTTAATTTAATGCAAATTTTGTTAAGTTTTACTTCCATTTTTGGACATTTTTATTTGACACAGACTGTGTGATTTCATATGCCTAATGCATGAGAAAATTGATCATGGGCTAAAATCAGAAAGAAAGAGGTGTGTTTCCACCATGGCTCTTAAAGGTCAAGCCATTTTCTCTAGCAAAGGTGGAAGCCCTCCCTTAGCAAGAGTGAAGCAATATGTTTCATGCATGATGTGAGACATATAACATCCAACTAAGGGGTTTCTAAATCTTTAATTATCTTGATTTATGTCCTATACTTTAAGTGAAGTTATGAGTTATTTAATTTAATTTTGAGTTGATTAATTGGATAGAAAATTTATTTTTTTCCCTAAGAGTCTAATCACATCCAGGCCATTCAACAACCATCAAGTAATTAAGAAACTAGAAAAATCATGCAATCCTAATTACTAAATCATAAATAAAATATCAATCAATTTATAAAATTAGCACAAAAGAATAAGAGGCTGATGTGGTTGGGCTCTACCGTACAAACCCGAAAAAGAAAATGGGTAGTCGAGCTCTACCCTTATACAACCCGGATTATCAATGAATAATTACAATTTAGAAGGAATTCATGTTATGGGGGTCTTAATTCTTCATTCTTCATTTCTTCCTTTCTTCATCTCTTTCTTTCTTCATTTCTTTCTTCCTTTTGATTTGACTTGGGATTTATTTTGGTTCAAGGCTTCACATTGTATATAAGATATGATCTTATAACCGATGTTCATCCCAATCCCCCATAACATTTATTCCAAATTTTAATTATAAAATTTACATCAAAATGGGAAAGGTAAATCTAACTAAACTTACAAAATAGAGATAACATAAAAATACCACACATCCCAAGCATGTATATGAATAATTTTGTACTTAGCACCCCACACACGGGTAGCCAAGTTCACCTGTCCTAATTTGGGTTATGTTTAGGAGTATAAGAAACCTGCACAGCAAAGCATTTATATTTTTTTTATTATAGCACCCCTTAAGCACAACTCCCTACAGAAAATATGATTAGGCTAAGATCGCCCTATCATCCAGACTACGCACATGCACCCTAATATTGAGTCTAAAAATATTATATCATAAAACAAAATCAAGCATCAAACCATGCACCGCCCAAATATAGAGCAAAAAATTGTGACTTAGCCTAATGTCTGTGTTATTTAAGGCTTCTGTGGCATGTCTTAGCTAGGCTTTACGGTTAGAATCTTCTAAGTGTGAAGGATTCAATTTAGAGGGTGGTTTCATTTTAAGTGATTTAGTTGATTTATCAATTTTAGTTGGTGATTTGATTTGGTTTGAATGAACCTACACTTAGTTACTAAATGTTATAAAGAGAAGAAAAGAGAAGAGAACTTCTCTTTCATCCCTACCTTAAGTAATTTCTAAGGTAGATTTATTAATTATTTTTCTTTAGTGAATGCTTTATTATGTATTTTAATTAACCCTAAGTTTAGATCTACTCTAAATAGACCTATTCAATAAGAAAGGCATCTTAGGATAGTTAAGGTGAATTACTATCACATAATACACAACCATTTATTTCTTTCCACCATGTATTACTATCAATAATCCTAAGCAAACCTATACATGCAATGCAAATTTTAGCACACCTTAATGATGAATGCTAAGAGATATGATTTGGAAATTTGGATATTCCATGAATGCATATCTTTATTATGTAGAAAAGAAGGATTATGTATCCATTAACATATTGCACATTCACATGTATAAAAGATATAAGTGAGTACGGCATCATTATTTTCTACACCAGGGGCGTAAGGTACATGAACTATTTTGGGATACTTAAAGCCTCGCAGCCCTGGGATGTCCATACTAATATACCACTTTTCTTAAATACATATAGATGTACAGAAAGAAATAAATGGATGAAAAAATCATGTAAAAGATCTTTTTTTGTTTGATTTAGTTGTATAATTTACATGTGTAATGTGAGAATCATTCTTACGTCATAACATGGAAATGCATAGGAATAGATTTAGGCAAGTGTTATGTTCTTTTTAAATGAACTATACACTTTGTAAATCCTATTCAAATCCATGTTAATAGAAGAGAAGAAAGAAACATAAAGCACATCTCATGCTATAATCACAAGCAAGCTTATAAGTATTTATAAGTAGCATCACTTCATTCATAATCTTTGATTTGTAGGTTTTGAAAAAAAATTGATTTAATAGTGATAATAGCCACTCATATTCTTACTTTAGCCAAAACATGTCATTTGACATAAAGGAAATATTTTACTTAATTGATTTTTCAAAAGAAATGAATGCATGCTTTCATATGGCAAATAATATTTAGCATGCTTGGAAAGAAATAAAGGAATGTAAGCATATGACTTCATTCACCGTAATTACTTCCTAAGGACAATCCTATAGAATAAGATAATTTAAAATGAATTAAAATTCTTTAAACAGATTTTTATTTTTGAATTTGATTTAACTTAGGAAATGTGAAAAGAGTTTGTTGTGAAAAGAGGTCCTAAGGACAATCCTATAGAGTAAGATCATTTAAAATGAATCAAAATTCTTTAAAGAGATTTTTATTTTTTGAATTTGATTTGACTTAGGAAATGTGAAAAGAGTTTGCTAGCCATAACCCATTTCCCCCATGTGTGAATTGATTTAGTTTAATTTTAGAACAATTAGGTTGATTTTATGTTTTGTTTAGGTTAAGGTGTGAATTAAATCCATTAATTACCCCTTACCCACATCACTTTAACATAATTAAACAAGTAATTATGAGCCAACATATGATATGCAATCACTTGGAATTTAAATTAGCAATGCACCTAAGAAATAAAGGGACCTAATGTAATTAGCCCATAATTATTGATTAATTAAGCTAAAGGATTTAATTAAGTACTTTCGTAACCATCCTACACATGTAGTTTAATCATGAATTCCTTTGAAGCCTCTTAGGTTATTGAAAACCTAAGAATCTACACAAGATTAAAATGATTAAGTTCAGGAATAATTTGATTTTGAGTTTAGTTAATTAATCCATTTAATGAAGTGATTAAAACATTAATCAATTTGCAAATTAATTAAGTCTTTATCCAAATGAAATAAACTTAAGGGAAAAGATTAGAAAAGAAATCGTGATCTCATTTCCTAAGTCCATTCACTATTTCAAGATGATTAACAAGATTAATTAATCAATTTATCACCATTTAATAGGTTAATTAATCATTTATATAGTTAAGAGAGGGATTAAGGAAGAAATGAGCAATTCCCATAATTAATCTAGTAATAAATTCTAAGAAAATCATTGGAGCCAGAAGTCACACCACTAATTAACCCTAGGAAGTTTGGAATTAATTGATGAAGTAATTAAGGAGTAATTAGCCTAATTAAATTTCCAATAAAACCCACATTTAATGGCACTATTCAAAATCAATTGGTTTTAATTTTATATTAATCTCCTTTGAATTATCTTTAAAATTAACTTGAGTTTGTATTTTTTGGATTTTTCTACAATTAGTTATGAATATTGGAAGTTCTATAATTAAAATTAGATTAATTAAGCTAATTAAACCCCGTAATCTCATCCATGTGGCCGACGCAAAGACACTTTCCACATGGCATGCGGATAGGTTATTTAAGTTATCACATCATATGACGGCGATGAATGTGCTTTCCACATGGATCTAAGAACGACGGCCGTGATTAATCTCACGCTTATGCTTAAATCGAGGGAGATCTATCATGATTTAATCACAACCGCCCATTCCAACCATGCGAATGGACGTGTGTGATCCTTTCTCGAGTGGAGATGTCGCCCGTGATCATCGCTCAATCTCACGAGCTCGATGGAATTCAAACTCACCACACACCTTCGGGGAAACACAAGCAATGAATCCAACGGCCAAGATCAAATGGGATTACAATTCCCTTCAAAAAGGACCAAGCAATTTTTATCCTAAGATCAGTTTTGAGAAATATCTCGCCGGAGGCTATCACCGGCACTTCCAATGGAGGAGGTAGCTTCATCTAGTAGAGACAAAGCCTTGATTTGAAGTGGATGGCTCGGTTGACCAAGCTCCCCTTCAACGGCAATCGGCTTTGATCGATGTCCTCCTTCCCGTGGCTTGGTGACTTGGGGAACAACTTGATTGAGCTTGATGAGGTCCCTTGATGGTGCTTGCAAGATTAATTTGAGTTTCGTGGAGAATTGGATGGGTTGGATCTTCACTTCACCTACCCTATTTTGGCCTTGAGCAAAACCAAGAAGGAGAAATTAAGGAAGCTTGGAAATGGCTTTGGGGAGCTTAGGGATGTTTAGTTTCGATTCCTAGAGCTCAATCGAATTATGTGCTTCTAGTTTGAGTGGGAATGAGGGGGAGTATATCTCCCCCTCCTTGGATTAGATGGTGAAGACTAGAAATGTCATTTTAGCTCAATTGTTGAGATTAATTGATCAATTTGGACTGTTAAACACTCCATTTGATTCGATTTAGGTAGTGGATGGAAGGGGAGTAAGTGCCCATGTGTTAGGAGAGTGCATTGGTGATTCTAAGTGCTCAATGCCCATTAGAGGGGTTGGTTTGGCCTTTGTTTAGGTCATGGCCAACCCAATGTGATTGAGTCATGTTCACCACCCTCCTCGATGTCCAAGTGGATCACTAGAAGGATGCCAAGTGGCCTTTAGAAAGAATATGACAAAATTCTAAGTGAATTTGGTCATAGGATACCCTTTGACCTAGGGGTAAAGTGGTCATTTAGCATTGAATTTGATTTAGGTAGATTTAAAATGATTCAAAAGTGGGTTGGGCCAAATTTTAAGTGATTTGGAGTTAATTTGGCTTAAATTGGTTCAATTTAACCCATTTAGGTCAAATTGGGTCAAATTGGGTTAGGTTGAGCAATTGGTCAAATTGGGTCAAACAATGGGTTAGGTCAAGTTCAAATGATCATTTGGAGTTTATGGCATCATTGGTTTGGTTCAATTTGGTTTATATTTAGTTTTGGTTCTTTTAGGTTCATTTAGTTCAAATGGGTCAAGTTGACCAATTTGACCTATTTGACCCAATTGTTAGGTGGGGTCAGGTTTGCTTGGTTGGTCATTTGAAATGTATTGCAAGCCTTAGTTTCAATTAATTTTGGTTTGGTTTGATTTCAAGTTTTTTGAGTTTTAAGTCAATGGTCAATCTGCTCTAGTTGAATTGGCTTTGGTCAAGTTCAACAATCAATTTAGAATGAATATGACCCATTGGTTGCAATCAATTTGGCTTAGATCTAGATTTGACCTAATTTGACTTTTTAGGTCAACCTAATTAACTTAGGTCAAGTGGCCAATTGGGCTTGGTTTGGCTCAATTGATGGCTTGGTCAAGTTTAATCATTGATTATGAATTGGTTTAGATCAATGATTTCAATCAATTTGGGTTATGGTGGATTTTGGCTAGTTTGGGTTTCATTTGGGCTAAGTGTTGACTTGGTCAAAGGCTAGGTTTCACTTGGTTTGACCCAATTTGATCAATTGATCATCTTAGGATGATTGTTGCTCATAATATGAGGCTTAGATGGGCTTAGTTCAATCCAATTTGGGTTGGATTATAATTTGGCTCAAAAAGGTCCTTTAGGCCACTTTAGGTCATGTGAGCCAAAGTGGGTCAATTGGCTTGATCAAGGCTTGATTCAAGTTTGGTTGAACTCACATATGGACTTATGATTGAAATATAAATCCAATTGCAAGTGATTTGGAGTCAAATTGGTTTTGATTCATTTGACGATTTCAGGTCAAAAGGGTGAACATGGGTTTGACATGGGTTAGTTTGATTTTTGGTTTGATGATTGAAGTTTATGTTTATATTTGGGCATGTGACTGAAGGAATGATTGTTTGAAGAAAAAATCCAAGGATCTGGATAGATTTGAGAATGATTTGGCTAAGTTCAAGGATTTGACTTGAAAGAGTATAAGTTGGATTTAAGTTGGATTTGCATTTGAGTTTTGAATTTAGTTTTGGTTGTATAAATTTATATTTCAATTATATTTTTGAATATAAATGAGAATATGAATGGGTTATAAGAAAATATTTTGAGTTTGGAGTGATTTGGATTTTATTTGAGCTAAGTCCTTAAGATGAAATCAAAAGGGCTTAGGAAAGATTTTGGATTTGGAATTGATAATGGGTTTCAATTATTTGGAATTGATTCGTGATTCGAGTTTTTGGAATTGATTTATGATTTGAAAAAAATCAACTGAGTTGGAATTGATTTAAGATTTGATTTGAACTAAGTCCATGAGATTAAAATCAAAGGGCTTAGAAAAGGTTTTGGATTTTATTTAAGATTTGAGAAGATGAATTGAGTTGGAATTGATTTAAGTTTGAGTTTGAAGTTGATTCACGATTTCAAAAATCAATTGAGTTGGAATTGCTTTAAGATTTGAGTTTGAAGTTGATTCATGATTTCAGAAAATCAATTGAGTTGGAATTGATTTAAGATTTGAGTTTGAAGTTGATTCATGATTTGAGAAAATCAATTTAGTTGGAATTGATTTGAGATTTGAGTTTGAAGTTGATTCATGATTTGAGAAAATCAATTGAGTTGGAATTGATTTAAGATTTGAGTTTGAAGTTGATTCATGATTTGAGAAAATCAATTAAGTTGGAATTGATTTAAGATTTGAGTTTGAAGTTGATTCATGATTTAAGAAAATCAATTGAGTTGGAATTGATTTAAGATTTGAGTTTGAAGTTGATTCATGATTTGAGAAAATCAATTGATTTGGAATTGATTTAAGATTTGATTTTGAAGTTGATTCATGATTTTATAAAATCAATTGAGTTGGAATTGATTTAAGATTTGAGTTTGAAGTTGATTCATGATTTGAGAAAATCAATTGAGTTGGAATTGATTTAAGATTTGATTTTGAAGTTTGGTTTGAAAGAAGGAAGCAAGGATTGGGTTTAAGCTATAGGGTAGGCAAATCTTCCTAATACCCCTAAGGCATAACCTATTCCTATAGCTAACTCTTCTAAGTCTCTAGGGTTAGATTAAGTGTTTACCTAATCACTAGAAGTGTCTTAAGACTAAGGAACTCTTAGTATTTAGAGGAGTCCTTATGTCTAGGATGGAGAAGTTGAAAGCACACTCCAAAAGTGAGGTCAACATTAGGATGATATTAGACTAATGATGTTTTTTGTGGAGCATTATGCTTAAAAGATCGTTGTAATAATAATGGAAATATAAATGCTTCTTGCTTGAAGATGATGTTAAGTCCTTGAGCATAATCCCATTGGACAGGTGGGCTTAGCTACCCAAGGCAAGGTGCTAAGTCCAAATTTGTGAAATGTAAACTACTTGGTTTGCATGTATGTTGCTCTAATATCTATTTTGTAGGTGTAGTTAGGTTTTTCATTTATAAAATCTAACTTTTATAATAGGAATAAGACTACTTCCATAGGGTTTAAGATGAGCAGTGGCTAGAAGGCATAGACCTGGGAAGCCCTGTGAAGCCTGGAGTGTTACAATCCAAGTAAGAGGAGGTGAAGATGAAGAGTTGAAATCCACCATAGCTTTCTTTTATTTATAATTTAATTGTAATCTAGGTTGTATAAGGGTAGAAGTCAGCTACCCAATTTCTTTTCTTTTTTGAGGTGTACGATGGTACCTGGCCGCACCAGCCTCTTATTTGTTTAATCAATTCATGTTTGATTATTGTGTTTACATTGACTGTGCAACAGAAATGGCATACTTTTCTTAGTCTTCTTAAAGTGTGTATGATTGATGTGTGGCCTGGATATGGTAGTCTCTTTAAAAAAATATTTTTTTCTACCACAACTTAATAATTTAACTAAAATTTAATCAACTCATAACCCACCATAAAGCCTAAGATCTTAATCAAGAAATAAAAGATTTAGCAACCCCTTAGTTGTATGGTTGTATGTTTCAATATCATACATACATATTATTTCACTCTTGAAAATAAGGGGTCTCCATTCTTGCATGATAAGGGATAGGCTTGACTAATAAGGGCAGCCCCCTATAATGGAGAACACTCCATCTCTTTGATTTAGCTCATAACTTATTTTTATCATGCATTTAGGCATAAATTCTCCCAAGACTGAGTCCAAAATTATGAGTCAAAATAAAAGTAAATTTTATCGCATTAGTCTAAGATATTATTTTCACACTAATCATAATCCAGTCTCTTTGGGAGTGAGTTTAAGATTTTAGATTCTTCTCAAATAAACAATAGCAGAGTTACCTTGCATTTACATATGATGAGCCCATATTATTTTAAATCATAGGAGATGTTAGCTGGCGGCCACTCCAGGTAGTTGTAAGTCTAGAAGAGTCCAGATTGGTACAATCTCTATTGGAAGTGGATCGATATATCCCACCTTCCTCGAGTAGATTTAGGTAGAACTTGTAGCTTGTTCTAGAACACCCAAGATGTACGTTCAGAGACTATTTGTTTCTCCTTTGGTACAGGCATAAGTCCTCACCTCTTAGGTATTTTCATAATCTTGTGTATAATCTAAGTCCTAGCATTCTAATAATATTTCAAACAAAATTAATATAATTTTTCTCCTTTAAAAATATAAATACTCACTATATAATAAATTGGAGCATTCAATAAGCCTCCTAGTATCTTGAATGCTTCCTAATTATTCTCCCTTAGAATCTGAAAATAAGTCTTCCCATTTTTCAGTCTTCTCAATTGATTGTTAAAGATTACCAATCCTCTACTAACAAACTTTAAAATCTTTGGAGACATGAATTAACTACTTTAATTGAGAGTGTTCTTAGAAAATTTTTATTTTCTAGGATGTAATTAATTATGGAGGATTGCCTCCATATGGTTCTAAAAAACTTACATAAAATAAACCTTACTTTAATCTATCTATGTGAAGTAGGTGACAGATTTCTGGTATATACATAGACCCATCCACCTTAGGAGTCCTTATTAGGTGATTGAGCCCATTGTAGGGTGATGCTTATATCTTTAGAGATAGTACATCACATCTTCATGTCGCACTCGATCACTTCAATAAGTACCCCCTAAGATCTTTATGGCATCCCTATGAATCCAAATAAAAACACCACATGATGTACTATGAAATTTTTAATGATCCATTGATACCTCATCCATAAACATATTCCATAAGTGCAAATGAGGGGAATATGATCAAACATGCCAAATAGATAATATTTAATGTTATTATTTACATGCATGAGCCAATTAGTTATATGCTTCCTTTGCTTATGAAAAGAAGCAGCATGAGATGTCACCTTATATGATATATGCAAATATGAAATTGTGAGTGAGTAACATCATACTTCTATAACACCTTTTCTTACTTCTTCATTTACACTAATAAGTATATTTATTTTAACTTATATCCATGTTCAAATATGCAACTCAGTGATATCTTCTTATAGTAATTTATATTGCTCATAGTACTTATTGCCCTCACCTTTAGTGAACATCCATCACTTCTTATACCTAGAATTTTAATGTAGGAACTAAGGTTCCTTTACTTAGATGCCAAGACACGCCTAGTGATTAAGAGGATGCCAAAAATAAATCCAAAGACCTATAAAACTCAACCCTAGGGTTACATCATTAGACTAGAATACCCTACCTAGCCTAACTAACCCATCCTTATGCACCACAATCAAATGACTTTGAACCAATCTTAAGCTCAACACATTCATCTAAACAAAAAAAAAAAAAACTCAATTTCCCCCAAAGATGCTATTTGGCCCTACTGACCATATTTCACCTATTTGGGCCTAAACCCAAAAATGACTATGACGATTTGAAATTGACAATGCCTAGAGTACTATGGACCTAAAAAAACCTATTAGGAGCCTAATTAGAAATCAATTTGACTATTTGTCCCACTAAACTCAAGTTAGCCCAAATTGAACCCATAGGATCAAACCTAAACTAAACCCAAGTCGTGTCAAATTTGGTTGTCCTAACACTTCAAAATCATCCCAAACGCACAACGAAACATATCCCATGTTGAATGGAAAACCAATTTAGCTAATTTGTTAATATAGCCTAAGTTGACCCAATTGAACCTTATGGCCAAAAATTGACCTAAACCTATCCAAACAAAATTGAGCCAAACCAAAGCCTTACAATCACTAAAAATACATGACTAAAAAATTTTCAAGGTAAATTACAACTCAATTTGGCTAATTGGTTTACTTAACTCAAATAGGCCTAAGTAAACTACATTGAACCAAAATCCAAATTAACCTAATATGAATCAAATTAACCATTTCAACACATTCCAAAGTAATTATTGAACATAACCCAACCCTTAATTAGGCCCAATTTTGTCAATTTGACTAATTGAGCCCAATTTAACCTAAGAAATAAAATTGAGTCAAAACTTAATCCACTTTAAACAAAATAAAACCAATGCCCATAATCATTCTTAAATTGATAATCAAACACATATCAATAATCAATTGAATCCAATTTGGCTAAGTTGACTCACTTAACCCCAATGAACCTAAAGAGCCAAATTGAGTTAAATCATAACCTAGCCCAAATTAGATCAAACCAATTGCTTCAACATGTTTCAAATCATCATTTGAACATGATCAAATAGACTCCTGAGATGAATTTTTTCAATTGGATAACCTAATACATTTGAACACAAATTGACCTATATGAGTCAAATTGAGTCAAACCTAACCAAATCAAGTCCAAACAATACCAAACTTAGCATGACTCACCTTAGGCTCTTCTGAATTTTCCTAAGTGAACCCAACCCAAAATGAACCTAGTTCAACCCAAACTATGTGAACCAAGGTCACATATAGGGCAAAAACTCAAACTGGCAAAGTCTACCTACTCCCTTTGGCCAAAGAGACTCCTTCCTTAGCATGCCTTGAGCTCATCTCAGCTAATCAAGCTTGACCTAAGGCTATTTGACTCGACCAATAACTAAAGTAAAGTCTCCTTCACCTTGTACAGTCGTTGGTTCACCAACCATGGGATGTCCACTTCACCTCAGACCACTATATCTCCTTAGCCACTAAAAGAGGTTTGGTTAATCAATCCTCTCTTGATTATGGATTGCCTCATTGCCTAGCTAGCTAGACAAGGCTGAACCAACCCAAATGGGTGGCTCATATAGAGAAGAGAATATACTTCTTCCCACACCACCAAATTCAACACACTCACTCCCAAACCTTCCTAAGCTAGTCCCAGGTCTTCCTAGAGTTCCTCCATCACCCCAGCTTCAACGACATTGAGCTACCACAAACCCAACCATCCTCAAAACTCACATATAGCAAAACTCCACTAAACTCCAATTAACTCCTTGCACACCATCCTCACACTAAGTCGAGCTTAAACAAATTATTTCTCATTTGATTTAAGCATTAAAAGTAAGAATTCAATCAAACTCCAGTGAGAAATGGTAGAGCTTCATTTTAGGAGCAATCAATAAAGAGACATGTGGCCATCATCTTATCAAGACTTTCCTTTTTCAACGTGAAGTTATCTTTGATAAAAAATCCATCAGATGTTGGCTCTGGTGAGGTATGGATTCTTAAACCATAAAAAGCCAACTAGGTGTTGTTCTTTTCTGAAGAGAATGTGCATGCCATCATGATCAAGTCATAGAACCCTAGATTTTCTTCCCTTAATTCTTTTCAATGTGCTTCACCCAAGAATCTATCCATGGTTGGCTCAAATCAAATGATGAAAGATGAACATTGTTCATTTCTCACTGAAGCATGAGGATGAATCATAGGCCATCAATTTTGCATGATTAAAGTAGATGGTCATGATTATTTACATTTAGATTTCTCTGATTTAATCCCTTTAAACCATGGGACTAATCAAATTCATTTGATCTCTCATCAAATGGCTTAAAAAAAATCGTGTCCACCACCACTAAGTTAGCAACCATGGAAGATGGTTTAAATAACCAATTTTGTGGGGTCATACGTCAAGCACAACTGATATAGTGATAATTGTGTATTTTTTTTAAAAGTGTTTTAAATAGATTTAACTAGGCATAACTTTGAAAAATTATAATTAATTATAGAAAAATTTAAAAAAAACATAAATATGGGCTCTAGAATCACTGAATAAAGAGAATTTAAGAAAATAAAAACCCTAAGCAGTTCCCATTAGATAAAGGGCAATTAGGGTTTGTTTGAAATGAGTAATTTTATAATTTATCCAAATTTATTTGTCCAAATGGTTTGAAGTTTTCAAGTATCATCCCATATATTGTTCTCTATCTTCAATAATTTTCTCATGACATTTGGGTGAGTATATTAGTGGTTTTGAATTTTGGATGCTTAATATTGTAATTAATCTAATTATTGAAATTAAAAATTATGAAAATTTCAAAGCATATGTTTATGTTCAAGCACTCTTCTTTAACATCATGACACCTAGAAAAAAAATGCTTAGGGCCTTTAGTCTTAACTAAAACCGAAAATTCACACCAATAGGGTATATTATCCCTTACTTACCCATTAAGGAGCTTAGAACTTAGAAAATTCTTAACTAATTATGTAGGTCTCCAAGATTTATGATCAACTTGTTTTTGTGCTTAGCTAATAGAGAGGTTTAGTGGAGGTTAGTTGGAGTTAAACACTCACTAAAAATTTCAATGCAATTAATTAAATCCCAGCTTCCTAGAATTTTTACTAAGTGTTTTACTTATGTTCATGTATGTTTTGTAATTTTTCTATAATTTTGGACTTACGTTTTATGCCTAATTAATTTTTTGAATTTCTTTGTACATAATTATATTAAATAATTATTAAATATTAATTAAATCATAAAAATCATTAGTTTAGCTTTCAAAGCACTTAATGAATAGAGAAGAATTATGAGATAAATTAGAAGTGTCTAATCTCTTTAAATGATCCTAAATCAGTTGAATTAAAAATGTGCTAAGTAAAGCCTAATTAAGCTTAAGTAGTGTAATGCTTATGTGATTAGCCTTATAATTAATGGTTTAGGTAAATCACTCCATAGCACTTGATCATTCTTTTCATCAACTTATATATGCGTGTTTGATCATATGTTTCATGCATGCATGTTTAAATTTCAATTATTAAAGCTCATGCCATGATAATTATTGATTTTATCACTATAAAATTTCAAATTTTATTTTTTTCTTATTATATATTTATGTGTGCGTGTGTGTGTGTTTGTACATAGATTTAAGTTATTTTGAAGTTTATCATCATTAAAAAAATTTAAAACATGCATTTACATAAATATTTATACATATTTGTACATAGCTAGCAAGTATATAGTTTGGACACCTAAGGGTTCATGGCTATTAGTCTAAAGTAGGTCCTAATACCTCAACTCCTTAGTTTAATAATGGCACATACTAGTAAATGCTTAGTGTATGTATATGTATACTTATATATGTAAATACATAATCTTATTTTACAAAAATGCATGCATCTCCATACATATGTATTATTTATTTAAATCCTTTATATCATATATATATATATATATATATATTATTATATATATATATATATATATATATATATATATATATATATATATATATATATATATATATATATACATATTATTATGTGTGTGTGTGTGTGTGTGTGTGTGTGTGTGTGCATAAGTGAAATATTTTATCTATCAAATCACAAATTATTTTTCAAGTGATATTTAAGCAAGAAAAAGTACTTTTCTTAATTATAAAAATAATATTTGAGAAGAAAATATTAAAGTGGTGAAGAAAATTGAGTAAGTGTCATGATATGAATCATAGCTTATGCCCTTACTCTTAAGATATCTTTCATGTCACTGTGGTACTATTTAAACTTGATTCAAACTTGAGACTTAATTAAAATGTGAAGCTTCATTAAGGCAATTAAAAGTCATCCCTTTAACCCTTCATTAAGCATAGAATGTTGAAAAAGAATGGGTTCCACCTAAAGTGGAATTCAACACATTTTCACATTTTTTAAAACATTTAATTCAACTTAAGTCAAAATTAAATTCATAATATAAAATCCACACATAAATTATTAATTATGTAATTTGAAATCATCCTTCATTACACATCACTTAAGTTATAACTTAAACATTTAGAGCTTAGATATGTCTCGCCTCACTTGCTCTTAACACACTTTAGAATGATAGGATATCAATACTTGAATTAAGTTAGAATAGTGCATTGATGTGAATTTTTTATTTTATAATGTAATATTTTAAACTGGATACTAGGTGTATGTTCATAAACTGTATGTTAGGATGATATTAGACTGATGTTATTTTCTACAGAGGGTTATGCTTGATAAAATGAGACACTTAAATAAAATTAAAGTTAAGAAAGTTTGCTTACACGTATTATATATCCCTGAGAATAATCCATTAGGATAGGTGGGCCCCTATAGGTGATAATTCCCAATGTAAAGAATATGACTACTTTGATGTGTAAGTGTGTTACAACTAACCTCCATTTGGCATGTATAGTTAAATTTTTTAATTTCAAATGTAATTTAATTATGTTAAGTTTAAGATTAGAACCATGAGATTTAGGAGTAGTAGCTAAAAATCATCGACTTGGGAGGCCCTATAAAGCCTAGAGTATTGAATACTTGGAGGTGAAGATATGAAGATCATCAATAACTTTTTTGATGTAATATTTAGTTTGGACTTGGCTATACAAGGGTAGAGCTCGGCTACCCATTTTTCTTTCTTTTTTTTGTGGAACCCGGCCATACTAGCCTTTCTATTCTTTAATCTAATTTGATTAATTTGTGTATTTACATTATTTGCACATTAGAAATTGCATATTTTTATAGGTTTCTTCAAGTGTGTTGTCTAATGTATGGTCTGAATTTTGGTAGGCTCTACCCCAACTAATTATAAATTCGAACTAACAACTAATATGACTCATAACCTTACATTAAAGCTTAGGATTATTCAGCTAAATGATTTAGAAATAATTAGGTTCACAATGAATGTATAACCATATCATAATTATCTTGACTTTCTCTCCTCAAATATAGAGGATCTTCATTCATTGCACAGTAAAGGGGCAAGGCCTAACCATTATGGGTAACCACTCTTGAGTAAAGAACACATTTTCTAACTGATTTGGCCATCAATCTAATTTTATCATTCTTATCAACCCAAGCCTAAGTCATAATTTATGATTCTAAAATTTATAAAAGATGAAAGATTTTATTACGTTAGCTTATAACATTATTCATACTATTCATGATCTTAGAATTCTAAAGAGTGAGTTCATGCTCTTAGGTTATTTCTTAATAACTAATAGGTTAGCCACCTTGAACTTACATAAAATATTTTCTACATAATTTTAAAACGTATGAGGTGTTAGCTAGCAGCCACTCCAAACAGTTCTAAGTTTCATTTCTCTCTCGCTAGATTAAGTTGAGCTTCCAACTTATGTTGAAGCACCTTTAGTTTTAGGATTTAAGATTACATGTTTCTCCTTTGTCACTCGTATAAATCCTCACCACTTAGATATTTTCACAATCTGTATTGTTGGGATACAAGACCAAACTTTTAAATTTTAATATAAATTTTAATTTTAAAAAAATATAAAGCCCAATCATAAGATATACTAAAGTGCTTATTAGGCATCCTAATATCAAAGCATCTATACTCATTCTTCTTTGGAATCTGTTAAGAATTATTCCTGCTTGAGTTCTCCCATTTGATTTCTAGATTAGCAATCCTTGATTTAAACTTTGAAATAATGTTAGTCAAGTTTTATTTTTTCAAGATGTAACTCCAACTTATAACCTAGCTTAAAATAAATCATGTCTTAATTCATTCAAGTAAGGCAAGGGAAAAATCTTTAGTATATGTAGATCTATCAACCATAAGAGTTCTTATTGGATGATTGAAACCAACGTAAGTAGTATATTATTTCTTAATGTTATATTCAATCATTTAAAGAAGTACTAACCACCCCCGCCCCATCAGCACTTGCCCCGGTCAATATGCATGGTGTCCTAGCATAATTTTTAACCACATAACTCTATGCACAAAAAACTCTTGTCATCTAACTCTTTATTTATGTTCTCTAAATCATACTACAAAATTTTATGCTATTTTTTTTAAAGATGAGAAGCTACTTTACAACCTACAATAATTTTTTAAGTAATGTAAAGTTATTTTGTAACTCTTCAGTCATAGTAAATAATTCATCAAAAGATATGTTATATACATATTCATTGTCTAACTCATTGGAGTCACCCTTAAACAATAAAGCTCAAGTTGTTTACTTTTCTTTAGCCTCACTTTTTGAAGGATTTGTGTTTGAATTGATCCCAAAGGCTTTTAATTATTTTTAGAACACCTTTTTCTCTTAGATATTTCTATTTGACTCGTACCTTTTATGATTAACACTTCTATATGATGTGACCTAGTTTCTTACACTCAAAATAAATAATATATGTAGTAGCTTTTGAGTCATTTTTACCTTTCCTTTCTTTAATCATTTAGCTTCTTATTTTTGTTCCACAAGAAGCAGTTAATTTTGTTTTTACTAAGATAGCCACATCATATTATCTTTTGATCATTCTATTTTACTATCCTTAGATTTCTCCACCTTTAATCTAAATTATTTTTTATTTTACATCTCGCCTAAACTTGTATCTCTTTAACTAATTTTCTACTTATAAACTATTACTAAATAAAATAAATGATCAATAGAATATGTAGATGAATCATTTCATTTAAAAATATTTATTGTTTTAGCATCCAGAGATTCAAATAAACACCTTAGAATGTTTTAACCTTCTCAACTTGTGAGCAATCTCTTCCTAATACATATAATTAAATAATAACTTTTGTAAATCTCATATGCATATCAAAAATACTTTTATTATATTAGATGTGAAGTAGCTCAAAATTATGCAAGAGAATATTAATATGTGACTATTTAAAACTCATTTATCCCCTCATTAGTAATACAAAAATCTATCCCGCTTTCCTTCTTTGATTTTATAAGTTGTAACTCTCATTTAGTATTTAATTATTCTACTTCATGTTCTTTTGAATTTGAATCACTAAAATGAAATCTATTTATTTTTCAATTCTCTACTTTTGTGAGGAGATGCATATCCTATTTGCCTTAGATTTCACATCCAAAAAATAATAGATTAACTAAATATGATCATATGAATCTTCCAAAAGTCAAACTACAGTTAACAAACAACATAGTTTGGTAGTAGGATGCCTTTTCGATGTGTTTATATTTTAATGCTGCCATTAAGTATCTACTTTAGGTGTGAAACCTCTCTAATAAGTAACTACTCTAATACTAATTAAAGTGAAGTGTACACGCAAAAGGAGGGGGGTAAATTAGAGAATGAACCTAATGATAAATTTAAATATTTAAAATAAATCAAATTTTTTATTTTTTATTTTATATTTAAAAATAATAATTAATAATTAATTTTTAAATTTAATTTTTTTTCTTAGTGACTATAAAATAAAATGTGACAATTAAGAAGAAATCAATAATAAACAATGAGTTAATTTCTTAATGTTATTTTGCATGAGATAAAAAAAGTTACAATTAAAATTACATTAGAAATCTAAGTAGTATATACAATCATCATCATCTTGTAATCCATCAATTGGGAAAAAGTAAAGAAAATAACATCGAACAAAAGAAATGGCGCAAAATTAGTAAAAGTAGGAGAAAATTGATATATTAATTTATAGTGGTTTGATCTATCAGTCTATGTCCACTCCATGATTCCTTTACTCTAGAATTGTATTAACCACTCCTTTTATACCTAATAAGGTGAATAAGACAACTATTATAGCTTACCTTATTTAATTAATAATGGAGAAACCCTAACCCCCCTTCTACTCTAAGTGAGAAGACAACTGCTCTAGCCTACCAGTTAATCAACACCATAACCAAAAGTTCCTCAAGATCTCAAAGATTCCTTAAAATCAACATGTGAAAGATCTCTTAAAGACAAAATATACAAAGAAATGATCAAGGATAAGGATAAAAGGAGGAACAAGTAAGTAACACTCTTTTTTAAATAAAATCTTTCTTTCTTTATTAAAAAAATGGAAAATCAAAAATCAAAAATCCTCGACAAAAGCCTACCTCTCCTCTCCTTTATTTCTATAAGCTAATAGCCTACTTATATGTTCAAGGGTATATATAAAACAATATATATTTCAAGAATATATATATATATATATATATATATATATATATATATATAGATATATATATATATATATATATATATATATATATATATGTTAATCATATAATATGGTCAATAGATTATATAGTATGATTAAAATTAATGCAAACAAATTAATTTCATAAAAAATTAGTTCTAGAAAATCATATAAATTGTGATTAATTTATTATAATTTGTATTAATTATCCTCTTAGTTCTTACTATTTAATTAGATTATTTAGGAAATCAAATATATAATATATTGACCATCATCCAAAACAAATAATTTAACTTTTGAAAAAAAAAAGGTTGAATTAGTTCTAAATTTAAGATAAGTCTAATTATATAATACATTATTCATCATATAGTACAATTAGAACATAAAAACTAAACTAATGCAAATTGATATTAAATATCATGAATTTTATGACATCATTAAATATAATTTAGTTATTTTACAATATGAAGTATTATGAAAAATCTATATTAATGAAAACTTAAATTTGTATTAATTCCTATGGTATGTATGATGGTTGTTGCACAAATAACTTTAGTTGTAACATACATAAAATCTCACATAATAAGACAAATATAATTATGGACTTTAAACTGACGTAGCTCTCATCAAGATTGTTTTCAGTTTAGCTTAAAATTTTTGACCTAGTGAAACTCGGATTAATAGCATTCAAAATCTTCAATGTATACATATAATTGTTAGTACTAAATCTTGCACATTATTTAGTTGGTCCCAAAATCAAATTAACCAATAATATTTATGATCATCAAAATAACAAAAAACATAGCTCTAAGCTCAAGGGGTTATTAGTTAAGGCACATGTTGTAGTTTCTTAAAATATAAAAAAAAGTTTTAATGAGGTCTTGAATAGGTTGTTCAATGATTATGCTTTTCACTAATAAGGTACATATACTTCAAGGTTTCTTCTCTTCTGATGTTTAAATACATGATCAATCATTTTTTTCATGTGTTACCTGAATGTCATCTCAAAAGCTTCTAATTAGGAAGCTGACTGTTAAATCAACTAGTGCATCGATTTTCGAATGTGGAAAAATACCTTTTGTATAAGCCAATCTCAATTTGGTGAGTTAACATGCATTCTCTATTTCATGCTAAATTATTCTAGCGTGACAAAATTGGAATCCCACTTAAGATTTTGTACTTCCCTTATGAATCGAGCCTCGAATAAGTTGTTAAGTTTAGTGAATAAGCTCTAACAAAGATACAATGACTTGTTACGATATCTTTTGATTTTCCCAATGTACTTCTCTACAGTGAGTCAAAAATAAGTGATGTTTTATCCATCCTTGAGAATTTTAAGTACTAAACAAATGAATACTCCAAAAACCCTTTGGATGGTATTAACATGATTGCCTCATTTTTTTACACATCAAAAGTAATGCTTTTTGGATAATATAGATGGAAGATAGGTATTTCCTCAATGGGTTCTATCATAAAGGTTGGCTTCTCTCTAGATCTCAAATTATAAGACTTTCTCGATCATGCTACCCATTATCTTTAGTTATCAATTCCTTAATTGCAACAAGTTTCACCTAATGGCCACCACCTATCCATCTACAACTAACATCATAGTTATGTTGTATGCAAATATAATAAATCTAAGTGTATTCAAGAGTGGGTAGTTGATGATTTTATTATATATATAATTAGAGCATTAATTATGATGATGTCCTTAATGATAGTCATAAGAAAGGGTGACTTAGTTTGCCTTTCCTAGCCTTAGTCACTTCAAAATCACTTACCTTGAAGCCTTTGTTATTGTTCTCCTAAGATAGCTAAGGCTACTCCAATGATATGAATGCTCAAATGGGCCTCAGCACATTGCATGGTTCTTATATGGCTCTTTTCCTAACCTCCTCCTTAGTTTGCCTTCTTATGTTTAACTAATAAGTCAATTAGGTTCTAAAGATGTTGGTAATTTTTTATGTTAAGTTCATGATTCTTATAGAAATCAAAACATTTCAAGGAATCTCAAGTGTGGGCTCTTGTCTTTATTAGCATTGGTCATCAAAAATAGTCTTTGTTTTAAATGGCTTCAATTATTTCAGTCATTTTTATCCATATCAATTTAAGTTTGCCTCTGAGTGCAATAATTCCATGTCTAAAGTCATAAATGGAAAGATTATTATTACAAATTCTAGAAGTGAGACCATTCAACAATGCCTTTTAATTACTCAATCAATTTTAATACATCTTAGTTTGTTATTAATAGCCTCTTATAGAATTGAAGTCATTTGGCTAAGTTGAATTAGTTTAATCTTTTTCACCTATAATATTGTTATATTCTTTAGCATTAATGCTGCTTTTAGCTATTTTGAACAACTCAACTAAGGTGTTTAGTTCTCATAGACTTAATGCATATTTAAAAAAATCCTCACAATTTTTACAAAAGCATGGTTTGCATCATAGACTTGAATTATTTATGAAGTCCTACAAGCTCGCCATGCTGCTTCTTTATTCTAAGAAATGCTTGGGATTTCTTATGTTGCCTTTAGTCACTAATGAACTATATAATTATTTGAAGGTGGTAAAAAGCAACCTACATATTAGTGCATCTTCAATATTTACGAGGGAGGTGGTTGATTCGAAGTAGGTGACATGGTTGGCTTGGTTAATTATCACTTTATATGATTTGATGTGAGGATTTTAAATTTTTTTTTTAAGGGGCCAACCTCCACCTCAATAATCAATAAAGAAAAGGCATTAGTTAGCATGTGCTATCATTTACCGATTCTTATTGGTGTAGTGATCTTGCCACTACTATCTAGGAAATATATGCAATTTACTATTGAGGTCAAACTTAGGTATGAAAACTAGATGGTTGCAAGAGAGGATGGGAGTCAATAGATTCATAAATTGAGGATTGCTATATGATGGCCCCATTTGGTTCTTGCTCTGTTGTGGTGTTGATCATTATCGTGATATACCATTCTATCTAATTAACTTGTAAATTTGTGATAAATTTTCATTCTATATCCCCTTTAATTCTTCCTTTTAGCTATTTCTTGTTGGTTTCAAGGCTTGGCTTCTATCAATGACAACAACCTATGCTCATTGTAGTTCAAAAAATATTGAATTCAATTTTATCATTGAGCAACACTCAAATCTTACTAGTAAGAACGGCTACAAAAATGAGAGAGATGGAAAGAGAGAAAGTGAGAGAAAGACGAAAGCTCAAGATAATAAATTGCATATCCATGCTCACCTTGTGACCTTCTATTTATGTTGGGCCTATAGACATAGCTCTATATGAAAGTTATTTTTAAGATATATATAAGAATAATATGTTATAACTTAATGAAGGCTTTTAATAAAATAAAGATATGTTAGGTGTATCTTTTAAGAATCTTAGATGGATATTTAGGATTTTTCAACAATGTCGTGGACTATTGAGAATTCATTGGTTGACTTTATCTTTTTTTTGACGAGCACAACAAATAGCCATAAGCTACTTGAATGGATCTTTATAGTCAAAATTTAAGGCTACAACAATAGGCTAGTTCTTGGTGTATTTATCGTTGGGTTGACTATAGTGTTTCCCTTGATGATGTTGACTTCTAGTTAATCCCGGGAATGATAATGCTTAATTGCTCGATGATTTTATTCATGTTGGTCCATATTGCTAATTTCTCCTGGTTATTTTGTCAATTGGGACTTGATTTGAATGATTTTGACTATACACGCATTTTATAACATATATAGCATTATTCGTTTGCAATTTCTTTATACCAAAGAATTAAATGAAATATAAAATAAATGATATAATTATATTATTTAATTTTAAAAAAATAAAAATCACGAATGAGAATTTTTAACAGTAAGAGAAACTTAGCTTTTTAAGAAACGTTTCAAATGTTTCAAATGGTTTCAATCATGAGTAAATTAGAATTATAAGTTCACATATTCATAAACAAAATCAGCATAGTTAAAAAAAATTATGCAAGTAATTTGATTTTTTTTTTTTAATATTACCAATGGGTGAAATGATGATGGATAAGGCTGTCAAAAGTTCATGTCGCAAATAAATTTCAAAATTAAATTTCATTAAGTAGTTTGTGTTCGGCTCATTCGTTAAGCAAACGAGTCAAACACGAAAAAATATTTTAATCTTACTTTATAAACAATAAACTTGAACAATCCTTGATTGATCGTATTTAAATTAAAATTTTATATATATATATATATATATATAGAATTCAGAAATAAACAACACCAAAATTTATTTTGAACACTAGTGAATACGAACATAGTATGTTTCGAACAAGCCAAACAAGAACAAATGTTCGACTCATTTACACTCCTGATAATGGGAAAATGATTGTGAAATAGTTTTCTCTTGTTTCTAGACATGTAAGAGAGTTTTGGACATGCTAGAGTGCTCTTGAGATTAGGGTAAGGTTAGATTTGATAAGTTTATTATAAGAGGTCAAATTCATTAGATAAGGAAATTATTTTTGGTAGTATAAAAGGACCTGATTTTTGTGGTTTAATGATCATAGTCAAGAGATGTTAAGAGAATTATGTTTCATAATGTGTAGAGGAAAAAAATGATTACAAGTTTGAGAAAGTAATGAACAAAGAGGCTTGGGTCGAGCACAAGCAAATACCTATGTTAAGCTATTTTATTTGAGTGGATCTACATAGTCGACATTTAAAGCTAAAATAATATGTTGGTTCATGTATTTATCATTGGGTTGAATAGTGTGTTCACCTTGATGATGGTGACTTCTAGTTAATCCTAGGAATGTTAATGCCCCATTGCTTGATGATTTTAATCATGTTAGCCCATATTGCTGACTTCTCTGGGCTATTTTGTTAATTGAGACTTGATATGAATGTTAGTCCCTAAACCCTAAACTTTAATGAGAGAATGTGAAGGAGCTAACCACCTACTGTTTGGATCATACATGAGATTTATTGTAACTTCTGTTGACAAGTGTAGACAGAAAAACTTGCTATGGGACTTTGAGTCGTGTTATGGATCACATAACCATTGACTTTAATGTGAGGTTGGCCACATGGAGATTGGTACGGATGATCAATTAATCTCATTGCAACTACTTTTTAACTAATTTTCAACCACCTGATAACTTTTAAGATATAACCACCTTTTCAAATAAAATTTAGACCTTAAATATCAAAATAATAAGCGACATTATTACTTAGAGCATATATAAACTGCTTGATGTGGTACATAAAGCCAGTATTACCGTGAACTCATCCTCCACTCAGAATTTTAACTTCTAGCCACTCTTGTTCTTATTATAAACCTTCCAAATCACTGAAGCAAATCAAAAATTAAAATGAGATCATTATTTCATATTGTACCAGCTGCAGTCCAATATTTCAATGTTTAAAAAAAAAAACCCTAAATGGTTATCGAGAATACGTCAAATATCTCAACTGTTTCCAACAGTTATATGTACATGCGATCTACACTCAAAAAAGAGCCGCAGCCAAAGATATACCCCTACTATTATTGATTGTATCTCAAACATTTACAGAACTCTAGCATGCATTAGTTGTCCTTTAATCTGAACTTAGAGCCCACATACCATTCCACATCCCACAAGAAAGTTCCAAAAGCCACTGCTTCCAGGATCAATCTCTTCAACCCTGAAACCAAAATAGCCACAACCTCATCCTTGTCAATGGAACTGGTCTCCGGATTTCCAAACAGAGCCCAGCTGTGGTTCTCAATTAGGTTTGCAGCCTCAAAAGATCTCAATTTTGAGCATAGCTTTAATGTAGCTGAATTGAATCCCATCATGTAGCCTCTAAGCTTATCAGCTTTGCCTCTCTGTGCAGCAGCATATAGGGAAGCAGCTTTGTCAACAGAACATCCTAGAGTAACGGCATTCTCCTTCCCCTGCTTTAGGAAACGAGGCCGTGAAACATGCATCATTTGATCCCATAAAATGTCTTCATTGTTTGAAGAAAGACTGAGCTCCAGAGAGTGTCTCAGGCTGACGGATTTCAGGAAGTAGCCATACATTATGGAAGCTGCATAAAGCCGGCCGAGCTGTAGCCTCTCAATCTTGACTGTAGTCCAGTTGCCTGTGGAATCAGATTTTCCCTGCAATCTAAGAATGTTTGAGAGGTGCTCTCTCACCATTTCAAAAAGCTCAATTCCATGAATTGATCCCAGTTCTTGATCCTTTGATGACCATATGTCAAGCCTACCGTTGCTTATGCATTTGGATAAGTTGGGGACCATGGGAACGTTGATTTTATAGAAGCTGTGCACTATGAGCATGTACATGACCTCCTCCACTGCATGCTGGCACTCCATTTCTTTCATTTTTGCTATCCTCCTGAGATTCAAAGCATCAATAGATGGTAATCAATGTTTTAGAGGCACCAAAAAGAACATAGAAGTAACAATACATCCATAAAAGAAGATCTGCATTTAGAGAAATTATGTTATCATTCGCCATCATAAAGGGCCAATTTAACAAGAGAAACATAATTGAACCATTGCTACGGTCATGGGATTGTGAGGAGGGTCAGGAGTTATGAATCTATTAAACATTTAGTCACTTTAAACATTTAGTCACGTTGATGTCTAAATACACTTAATGATGTAAAAGTACTTCAAAAAGAGAAAATTTTGGTTCTTCACTGCAATAAGATCACATTGAAGAGGCCTCACAGCCTACAAGTGAGGAAGTCGGTTTTCATGTCTTAAGACAACTTTCGCTCAGCAGCGCATTAAGACAGGTTATTGTATGATCCAATTGCAATAGAAATTCCGAAAAGCAGACAAAAGTTTCAATGATACAAACTAAGATAGCCTACAAGTGAGGAAGTCGGTTTTCATGTCTTAAGACAACTTTCGCTCAGCAGCGCATTAAGACAAAGGTTATTGTATGATCCAATTGCAATAGAAATTCCGAAAAGCAGACAAGTTTCAATGATACAAACTAAGATAGTTAACGTTGCCCATAGCCTGGCTTTCCACTTCAGGAATAAAATTAGCAAAGTACATCAAAAGAACATTGGCTCAGCACAGTAACCTAGAAGCAAAGGGCTCAAAACAAATAACTATGAAAAGATGAGAAGAGAAACTCAGGTAGATTTCATCGTAAAAAAGAGATTTCTATTTCCTAGACCAGAGGCTTACAAACAGGCTAAAAAAAGAACAAAGTATATTTATTCAGCCGTACAGTTCTAACAATATCATTTGATTGTAACATGATCCCTTTCAGATTCAAACCTATAAGCTATGATATACAAACACATTGATATAAAGAGGTATGTAATAGCAGGTACGTGTCGAATACAAAACACGTGACACTGGTCGGACACGTCTGTCATATGTCAACTTGAAAAAGAGGCATTTATAGACATAGCACACAATTCTTATATAATTATATGTACTTTAATATTTATATAAAAAGTACCCAAATATTTAATATTATATAGAAATAGCACAATCATTAACTTTTTAAAATGAAATTCACTTTTTATGCATAAGAAAAATATTATGTTTATAAATATCAAACTTTAGATATTAGATATATAAAAAAACATAAAAAAAAATATGTGCTATGTATGTAAATATTCCTTTAAAAAAATAAAAAATTTGACATGCATATCTCAAATAATTAAGTTTAAATTTTATAGATATTAACTAAATGTATAATAAAATGTTGAACTTCAAAGAAATATGTTATACAAAATAACTCATGCTTATGTTTTGTTTATAATACTCTAAAAAATTATTGATAACTAAATATTTTTAAATTATTTCTAGAATTTAATTAATTATTATTTTTTATTATACTTGATATTTTTATAATAATTTTTACACTTTCTTGGTCCATTATCATGATTTACAAATGAAACGATAATCTTTTATTCATTTTATCCATAAATATCATTATTTTTTTCATCCTTATCATATTTGAATTTTTGACTTATTTCATGTTTATTTAATTTATGTGATTATATTTTTTTTTAAATTTTTAAGATGTATAAATTATAATAACCTGTCAAATGCATATGCATATACATATTCAAAAATAGATGTGAATAATATGTGTCATATCATGTCCACGCCCTCATTTTGCATTGGTGTGTCTAATGAGCTAATCATCATAATCAAAAAGTGCATGTGCAATATCACAAGTTTGTTTATGTGGATTCATTGTCATAAAAAAAATAAAAATATAAAGAAAATGATCAGAATGAACCCCCAACTATCTATAAAGAATCCAAAATAATCCAAGACTATCTAAATGGATTAATTTAATCCCTTGGCTATTTAAAAAGGACCAAATCAATCCCATCCATCCAAAATAAATAAAAATATATTATTTACAATGTAAAGAATATGGGTATTTTTAAATATATATTTTTTCTTGATTTTTAAACAAACTCAAACTTCTTTATTAATTTTATTTCCTCATGCACAACAAAAATAATCACATTTAGTGAACATGACTTTACTCCAAATAAAAATCATGTATGCTAAATTTGATTGTACCCGTTGTGCAAAAGAAAATAAAATTCATAAAAAATTATAGTTTAAAAATAAGAAATATATATATATTTCAAAAGAATACATGGAGATTATATAATATAATAAGATACATGGAGATTATATAGTAGAATACATGAGAACACACTACTATACATGGTGATTATATAATAGGCTTCAATTAAAAAAAAAGAGAATAAAGGATCTCACTCAAAATTCCTAATTTTATGCCTATTCTGAAGAATGGCTGGTAATGTATATGGAGGAACATAAGCAAGAGCCCTTATATTGACAAGAAGGTATTATTGTGATAGTGTATATCTAGAGGTTGCACAAATCAAGGAGGGAATTCAGCTTTCATCCTTGGTTTTTGGAAAGAATATCATGTATTTTGCTTTTCTATAAGCAATGCAAGCACTCAAATGCCATCATCAATTAAATGAACAATTGTTATACTCTTTCACATTCTCTATCCAAGCCAAGGCTTGATCCATTGCCATCATCAACTGAATGAAAATTTATTATTTTCTCCATATGATGTCTATATTAGTAGACTTGAAATGAATTTAGCTGAGAATATACATTGTGGAATTCATACAAATGATTATTCTCATGAATTGGCCTGTTGCATCTGTAAATTTGTTGCTGAATATAGCGAGTGATTAATAGTTGCTAAACCTAAGGGTAAAGAATTGTTCTGACATCATTTGAATTTTTATTATGTACTTAATCAAAATGCAAATTTTGGAATAATCAATTTTCGTTCTGTTGACAAATAAGCTAAAGCTTGGACCATCTTGGCTACAAAAAAAGTTGAGCTCCATAAAAACGTCATAATTATCATGCATACGTGAGTGAAAATGTGGAGCTCAAGATGTATACATGGTGATGGAAATGCAAGTTTATGGCATTGCATAGATCTTTTCGAATTTTGCATTTTCATTTTGATTTGTGAATCATGCGTCTGTTCTTCATCTCCTTTTATGGTTCCTCCCAGCCCATTAGAAGTACGTGGAAATGTTGATCTCCTGCCGTTATTGAGAAGGCTGACTTAGCAGCATTGTTGATTTTTGTCATGGTTTTGATTGTGAACCTTGTTTTTGGTCCTAAGAGATGTAGCTAAAAAAGTGGGTAGAACAAAGGAATTCAATCACCTCTTTACTGATCTCTTAAAACACAAGAAAAAGGAAAGCCGCACATCACAAGAAATAGAGAGTACCATTGAGTTTGATAAATATACCAATGCAAGCTTCCACTTGAGTGAAAAGGAGGCCATGAAAAAATACCACCGATAAAAAAAGAGTTTAGACAACCATAGATTTAGGGAAAAGATGATGAGATGTGGTGAACGATTAACATATGAGATTGAGTGCAAATATGAACACGTAACAGCAGCATAATGATAGCAGAAGTATGCGGTGATGCAAGGGCTAGGGAATGAGTATGAAGTGAGGGTTTATGAGTGTTGTTGTAACAACAATTTGTTCAACGAGGTTACGGTGAAAGCATAGGCTCAAAGAGGGCTTGGGCAGAAGGTAAAGGCGGGTTGGTAGATGGACTGCGCAGGCTAAGGCCTTGAAAAGTATGAAAAGCTTGGGCATGGAGTGGAATGGTGATCACAGATGATAAGAGAGCAATAGCTAGGGTTTCATTAACCCACCTTTAATACCATACAACAACAAGCCTTTATCCTATTATATGAGATCAGCTATATGAATCATTATTCTCCATTATGTCCTATTAAGTGTAAAATTCTCATTTAATTCTAATAAAATAAGGCCATTTTTTTATAATTCCTAACCAAGTCTTTTTAGATCTACCTCTATCTTTCTTAACATAGGTTCAATCTAATACATCTACTCTCCTAATTGGGTCATTGGATAGCTAACGCTTTATGTGACCAAATCATCTTAAGGCGATTCTCTCTAATCTTGTCTACCATTGGAGCTATTCCACCTTTAATACCATGATAAAAAAAAATTCTCTTCCGTAATTGTCTTATTCACTAGAGGGTCTCTCTACTTATAATCAAGAATGAATACCATGTTCTAAGATTCAACCAAATAAACACACAATACTTGTAAAATATAAGGCACCTTCCTAATTTCGTATTTTTTGTAGGCAAATTAGAAGAAAGAAGAGTTTTATTGATTCAACAATTGAGTGCAATAGATTATCAAAAAGTAGAAATCAAGAAGTAACACTCTTGTTTGTATTCATCATTAACTTATAGGAATTTTTGAAATGAACCTAATATTATTACAATGATTGTAATGTTAAAATAGAAACCATTATAAAATTCTCTCTTGACCAATAATCACCAGCTATTATTTTCAATCTTCATCAAGTAGCATATATTGCTCCAAATGGATAGGTTGGAAATATGATTTTATCATTATTGTTAACTACTAATGAGCAAAAATCAATTAATTAATTAGTCGAGCAACCCATGGGAGTTGTAAGAGTAATGAAATTTAAATGTAGTGTACGCACTTGGCGAAAGTTTATTAGTTGTTCATTTTTTATATTAATAGATATAGCATCAAGTTTAAAAATTTTCATCCTTGCTATAATTTTAGCTAGCTCTTACTTGTATAAGATTAAATCATTGAACATCCAAAAATAATTTGTTAGCATTTTCATGGAAATTAACAAAGACAAAATGGTATTAAAATATTTCAAGTGCCACATGATGACAATTTAAAAAGAGCTTCCACTAGACAATTCATAGAAATACTGAATGTTATGTCTGTACCTAACAAAATAAAAAAATTTGTGCAAATAAAGATAAAACAATCAGTATAAGTTGAGAATAATTTATATGCAAGGGCATGGACAAATGCGTTTTTCTGCCTGTGCTGTGTGAGCCAACATGTATGCTAATTGTCACAGGCAAAATGACTAATTCCTTTGGAAAGCACTATTAAAATTTTCAGTAAAAAAAATAAAAAGGCAATGGTAAACTAAAAGTTTATCATGGAAACAAACTAACCCATGAAGACTGGACTCAGAGGAACCTTGACTAATTTCCCATCGAGCAAATGCACTCTCTCTCTCAAAAGCCAATTCCTCCAGCTGTTTTTGTGCAGCAGCTTGAAAAATATGTGGCTGATTCTTCAATATATCACACAAGAACTTCCCCTCGGGCGTGAATAGTTCAAGAGGAGTGCCCAAACTTCTAGAATCGGACTCATTAGACTCAATCCTTGCCAGTGTAACCAATGATGATAATCTATGATTGGGAAAGTTGTTGCTTTGACAGAATCTAAGTACTCCCTGGGCCAAAAATATAAAGAAGTTTCAAGATGTTGCTCAATAAGCTTAACAAGTGAACCTTTTGGCTTATGGTTAAATTCAAAGGACAGCATATTAATGTTGATAAGGACATTATATAAGGAACAATTCACGTAGGGATCCTCTCTCCCATAATAACATTATAAAATACCATACAAGCCAAAAGAATAACTCAATTCATAACAAAATCAAGATCTGAAAAATAAAAGGTAGTCATATGAACTCTCCAAATTCCATCTTCAACTGATAAGTATACCTTTTTAAAACTAAGAAATCATTATCTTTAATAAGTTGTGAAAATCACTGTAAATGTGAACACTCCTTATCTTAATTCAACAGGAGTAGCAAATGGGAAAAAAATAACGAACTGCAATTCCTAACAAAACCTAGTGTCGTAACAACTAATTTATGTAACGCCAGTGTAGAACTAGGAAGATGTAGAATCATGAATTATGACAAGTTAATTAGGTTTAGATAGTATACAGAACTATGTAAAATTTACAAGCGGTAACCTAAATTTTCTAGCAAGTTGGAAATATAAGATTTATACTGAATGAAACTCAAATAAATAATCAAGTATGTTAAAGTAATCAAATCCTAACAAATTACAAATTAAAATACCAACAATAATAAGCTATCTTAAAGGACTAAAAATATGTACCCAACTGAAACTCCTAAAAATTTTCAGAAAATAACTACTATTATTAAAAGAAAAAAATGACTTTTCAGAACCATTGCATTGAAAAAAATTGGCATACCTTAACGGTAAAATAAAGCATACACAAATTACACTTCGACGAAAACTATATCCCAAACAGAGTATATTCATGGAAATGAAGATCTTCTATTTAGCGCATGTTTGGATTTTTTTTAACAGGTAGTTTAGTATAGAAAATAAGTGAACAATAAATTTTTATTTAATAATTTTAAAAACAAGATAGTTTGTTTCCTAAATTGTGAAAAAAAACAATATAGGAGTTTTCACATCATTTGGAAACATTCCTAGAATTATGAAAACACTGGTGTAGGTGTTTTCACATGCATTGGAAACATGCCTAAGTGATTGATTCAATTAATATGATTGAACAGAGTAAAGAGATATTAACTAGAGTAATTTAAATTAATTAGCATATAACCATCATTCGTAATATTTTGTTAGTGTTTATTTGTGATAATTAAATTTAAACTAATTAATAAATAAATTGAAATAATTTTTCATTATCTATATATAATACATTTTTTAAAGCATAAAGGGAAATATCATTAATCAAATTGGAAATACAAGTTAAGACATTGCATCAATGCCAACATACCAAGAAGCCCAAAACACAATAAAATGAAAGTAGTAACAACCCTAGAAAACTCTATAGCAAACAATATGAGACACACCAACAAAAAAAAGAGCTCGCAGTAATTAATCTCCAAATCCAAAATCATACTTGATAAATTTCTAAGTAGAAGACTTGTATATCTCAAGCTTTTAGTGTTATCCTTTGTTTATCTCATCTATGCTTCTTGTTGAAAGAAAGCAGAAAAAATCACATTCTGGAGAGGCACATATATCATCAAATATGAGAAATTCTCTAAGAAGGCTAGAAGTTGGATTTGGCTCCATATTGATACGGCATCAACTGAGAAATGTTTCAAATTATTGTCTCCATCATTACTGGAGATGAGGGAATAACAATCAATTGGACAGAGCATTCTTTAATAGTATGAGGCAAAGGCAAAGGATCCGTGAAAATTGGATGCATGGGAGCCTCTGCATTTAGAGCCACTTGAATCATTTTGACATTCTCCTGAAATGGAGAAGAAGATTGCTCATTATTGATAGAACAGCCTTTGAAATAAACCAACACTTGAGCAGATGAATATATGATAACATCCAAAACTGAATTTACTTACCTACAAGATATATTGTGACTAAGAAGAAAGCAATAATTATAATAGAATGGAAATCTCTCAAAGATAACTTTATGCTAGCAACCAATTATCTTAATTAATATTCATATTTTCTCTTCAAAAATATTCATATTTTCTCTTCAAAGACCTCAGACACATCAACTTCTGCCAACATTCAAGACCGAAAGAGAAGGAATTTGGATTCCCACGGAACAACTGGACTCAGGGCTGTCAAAAAAAGAGCCTAGCAAAAAATAGGATAGATTTTTCAAATTGATGCACTTTGAGATGGGGAAATGTATTACAAGTCAAGATAATGAGAAATTCATTGGTTAAGTCAAATACTAGTATCCATGTTAGCATCCTCATAGAAAGTTCTCATTATAGATGAATTTGTAGGCGGACAATACAATGTAAGCTTCTACAATTAAGTATATGTTGAGAGCATAGCTCGAGTGTGAAACAAAAATATGCCCACTCATGATTCTCTGAAAAGCTTTTAATAGTGAAAAGCGTGAGATGGCCATAAAGGAACTTTCTCACCTAGGAAAATTCCAAAGATTCAGCGAGCTCATTGACAGAATCATAAGGAATAATGAAAGCAAGTGTAATGTTGTAGTGTGCCAAATGAAAATCAACTAGTTGTGGTGAGGAATAAGTAAAAGATGACTTAGTGTTGTTCAAACATTAATCTTAGACCACCTATGCAAGAGATTTGTCTGAGATGACAGCAAAACCAACACCCTGAAAGGCCTAAAAAAGGGAAGCCATGTCAACACAAGTATTATAATTCTAATCAACAACCAATTTGAGGAACTAAATTTTGGAGACAAGGAAATCCAGTGACTACCACAAGTAGAGGATATGATGGTTGGAGATGAGATGGAGCAAGATCCATCAACGACACCAAATCAATGGATGAAGGAGATGCATCCAAGGGTGCCATAGCAAAAGAGGTATGGTGAGAGATGATGATGTTTCCCAAAGGCCCTTACATCAATAACATGATATGGCCAATGCAAGCAGGACAGAAGTCATTAAGTCACTGCAAATGGAGGCATAGAGTTCACTTGAATTTTAAAGGGATAGACTGATGAGTTGATAGTAATTAATGATTAATTAAAGTGCTAATTAACATCATTAAAGTACAAGAGATAGAGGTGACAATTGATGAATATGGTGTTCAGCAGCAACTCCAATAAAGGGGAAAAGCAACAGAAGAAAATAAGAGTTGAGTTTGATGGAAAAGTAGTAGAGAAGAGAAAAAAAACAAAAAAAAAGATTTTCCATAATCCATTACCTATCTCCTTCCCACTAGGGCAATATGACGCTATAGTCCTGACCATTGTTTGCACCATATGCTAGATAATGCTGCCAAGTGTCCCAGCTCCAAAACAACCTTAGCCAACTCATCCAAAAGAGACCACCTGTCCACTACTCAACAAACTTAGAAAAATTAGAGAAACTTATAATTAGAATAACTGTCTTAGCATTAGAATGGGTGATTCAAGGTTTTCACTTGTTATGGTGAGGAGCTAGGATATGGTGGATACTTTGCATATTTAAAAATAATTTTATTTAAAATGGTGGTTTAAAGGAAGGGTCAGCCAAGTGTTCATGGCCCTCCCTTTAAGGATTTAGATTTAGGATTTATTATGGTAAATGATCTAAAGCATTGACCCCCTTGGGAATGGTCAGCAATATCATTAGTTGTGATCTACAAGTGCTAACGTTCCAAGTGGTTTGGAGTCCAAAGGATGAGAAAAAACTAAAACTAGGTCAACGTGACCTATTTTGGACTTATATAACTAGTTTTGGAATATAGAGTTAGTGGAAGAGTTTAAGGATGTATTGAGAGGTTGAAAGGCTGAGGAATACTAGGGGAATATGTGGAGATCAAGTCTAAGGCAAATGGTAGAGATTCAAGATATTTAAGTGGTAATGAAGAAAGCAATATAAAAAATAAGACATAAAAACCCTAGTTGTGGCCGACTACTTTAATATAAGTTTAAAAATCTTCTAAGGTTGTAGGTTGTGGGAAAAAAATTTAGAATGATGTTAAAAAATGGATGAATATGCTATGAATGATTGGGAGAGAGATCAACAAGAATGATACATAGATTGTCCACCAAGAAGATTCCCCCACCTCCACCCCAAACCCACCCAAAAAAAAAAAAATACAAGGATCAACACCAAGCTCTCAACCTTAAAGAAATCTCAATTTTTTGTCAAAATATCAAAATCTCAATTTCACTCACTTCCAATAATATTTAAGCTATTACATTAGGTTCTACAATTTAAATGAAAAAAATTGAGGTAAAATTTAAATTTAGAGAAGTAAATAAGGTAATTTGGTGGAACCACTCTCTATTCCATCTCTCCACATGGGGTGACCAGCCCCATTGTATTCTAACCAAGCTTAAAACTAATTAAAATAAAGAAAAAATCTAAAATATTTGGCATAAAAATAATAAATTAAAGATTATAAATTTAAAACTTTTTAATAAAAATTTTGAATACTAAGTTTAATGATTATTACAAGTTTTTGAGCTCCATATCAAAGCTCTTTGTTAATATTTTTTTATGATAATAACCTAGCCCTTGATTTTATATTGAGCACTTGATCTTAATCTTATAGGACTATCATAACCATTAGTCTCATCTTGGGTTCTTCATATTGATCCAGTGATGGAACAAAAATAGCCAGATTAATGTTCTGTATCAACTCCCCAAGACCCATTTGAACTATACTTGCAAAGTTGAAAGCCTAACATTCTTCAATATATCTTGATAACATCCTTTTTGAGTCTTCTTTTGTGACCTATACGTTTTCAATAGGTAGCGTAGTCTTCCATCTGATTAAAATAATGTGATCATCAGCTTAGCATATAAGCACCTCCTCTACATTGGTAGCTTCTACTTCTAAAATGTTAGTTGGTACCAACAATTGATGAGGCAAATCTCTTACCAAAGGAATAGCAACAACATTTAGAGGTTTATTAACTCCTTGAATGAGATAATACCTTTAAAATTGAAAATTAGACTAATTAACTTTTCAAATGACAAATCAAAATGGGATACATTAGGTTAAATTTATTTTTAATTATTTTGGATGGGCCACAAGCTTGAGCTTGTAGTTTCTTATAATATGAAGATGGGTCTTTCTAGAAAAATATGAATATGTAATCAATCACCTTTTTTATATTTTTTGAAAGAACAAATGTGAATACCTTTTTTGCACATTTTACATTACTTTTAGTTAGTTTTTCTCACATAAGTATGAAAAGCTTGAAAATATTTTATGAATGTAAAAGCGAAATCAAAGAATGCAAATTTGGGAATACTAGCCACATCAATGGGCCTCTTTGAGCTTTGTTATAAAATATCTTAAAGAAAGATATGTGGATAATATTAGAAAAAATTATTATAGTAAACTCAAAAGTGAGTAAAAAAATCCCAATTGCCAAAGAACTTCTTCTGCTAAGAATCAAAAGAAAAATCCAACAATCCTACTAATCTTCAATTTGGCCATTAGTCTAAGAGTGGTAGAAAGATAAAAAATTTAATTTTGTGCCAAGCAATTTTCATAATGTACTGTAACAATGAAAAATAAACCTCACATTCCAATCAGATACTATAATGAAGGGTAGGCCATGCAATCTCAGTCTACGTAAGAAAAAGCATTTATGAGTGTGATAAATCATGTATTTTTGAGCAAAGTGAAAAAAATGTCATCTTAGGAAAATCTATCCACTACTATAAAAATACTATCATTCCCTTCTAGTCTTTAATAACCTTAAGATAAAATTCATAAACAAATCCTCCAAAGATCTGTAAAGAATGATCAATGAAATGTACTTTTTTTAATTATATTTAGTAGATTTGGCTTGCTTGCAAGTGTAAATCTGAGTCACTAACCGTTGAATATTCCTCTTTAGTGAAAGAGGATAAAACTTAATCTCCATTAGGCCTATTATCATATCCTTTCTAAAGTGGCCTATCATACCACCAAAATGTAGCTCATATATTAGAAACTCCGTAAGAAGTGATCTAGAAATATATAACTAATTCCGTCTATACAATTAACCATCAATCATTAAAAATGAGTATTGTAATGCTAAAGATTATTTAGATGCTCTAAACAAATGGTATGAAAGCATGGGCATATACGTACTCTTCCTTGAGTCTATTAAAATCAAGCGTTTCAAATTCAATGAATGATAACACTAATATTACACTAGATAAATATCTTCAAGTTCATTATCTTTCATAACCTTTTGTTCAGGTTAAATAAAAAAATTTTGCTAGAACAAAACCTATTTAGAATGTTTGTAATTTAACTTAGATTGGGTGTTTGTAAATGTCAAGACAAGATGATCAATATGTTGAATAAATCCTAATGTAATAAATAATGCATCTTTATAGATTGGATGAAAATATAAAATTCTCTATAGTAGATAAACTACTTTTATTTTGTATCATTTAGGCTCACTATAAAAAGTTATTGGATAATATTTTTGGCTGAAGATGCGACCTATACTAATCTTAAATGCAACAAAGATACTTTAAATACATTTAAAAAACCAAGGACTTTAAGCACTAGTGCAGATGTCATTATGACTATCATTTGCTCTAATGCTCCTTGTGCATTAAGTGCAAGTAAATCCATCATACTTTAGGATGTCATTAATAAAAGTAATAATGATACTAAAGTTTTTGATTAATCTCCTATAAAAGATACTTGAGCCATAAAAACTCCTAACCTCAATGAAATTAATTGAGATGGACTAGCCTAAGATTATTTTAACCTTACATAGAATAGGTTTGATACTAGATGTAGATACAAAGAACCCAATGAACATTCTTTAAATATACAAAACAAATATTTCTTTAGGTTGACAATACAACTTGTCCTTTATGAGCGTCTCAAATACCTATTTGAGTTGCTCTAAATGCTCACTCTTACCATAGCTAAAAATAAGAATGTCTTCAAAATAAAACCACAAATATTTTCAATATATGGCTTTAAAATAATGTTTATCAACATCATAAAAATACTAGAGAAATTGGATAGACCAAAGACTGCGACTAACCACTTATAAAGATCATTTAGGATCTTCGAAGCAACTTTTCACTCATAACCTATCCTTATCCTTATTTGAAAATATCTCCTCTTAAGATTTATCTTGAACAAATAGTTTGCCCTAATGATAAGATTTAGCATGTCATCAAGCCTAGCCTTAGAGAACATAGACTTGATCCCTATTATCAATATAGACCCTCAATGTGACATCATTTTCGGAGTAAAAATAACAAGAAATGCACAAGGGCTAAGAATTTCTTAGAGGAAATCTTTTGTGATAGTTCATCAACTCATTAATTCTGCAGTATAGATGTGTGGGGCAAATTTGGGAGTTGAGACTTAGGGGTAATGTTTATAACATATCACATAACTTTTAAAGGTGACAACTAATCAAGAAAATCCTTAAGGACAATGTCACTAAAACCTAACAAAATGTGAGTCCCATCCTCAGTCTTGAATAAAAATAAAAAATAAAAACAGGAAAGGCCAGCAAACTATACCCAACCCTCTCTATCCTACAGTCAAGTTAAATCATAGTGGGAATAGATGCACAATCACCTCCCCCATCAATTTGAGACCTCATCATTTTTAATTGTAGTCTAACATTCTTTTTAAGTGTGACTTTGGGCTGGATATTAGAGGACGACTTGTCTGACGCCATAGTAAAGCATCTGCGCTAGTAACAAGTAAAATTTAATCTTATCAAGTAAAATTTAATCTTATTTTCATGCTTGAACAGATATGTATTCCCCATATCATATGTAACACTCAAGTATACCCAGGACATATAACCAAAGTTGGCCTTATAAAATATGTGATATGCTTATATGTAGGATATTATATCAGATGCAATTCATACAACTACCCACTTTAAGAGAAACTAGACAACTGCTAGTGATGAGGACTATATGGTTCACCTCACTCATATGAGAAGACTCAAGTAAAATTTAACTTTAAGATTAGCCCTTACTAGTATATGAGTAAATATAGCATTCATAGCACTCCAACCATCGATGGCAAGTTTGCATCATTTAGAATTATATAGCAAATGCATGAAGAAAATATCTCTCCTCCAATCCTCTACTTCACTCCTAAAAACGATAAAAAATCTCATGACTCTAAATTGATGTCCATCCTTAGAATCAATCTCTTTTCAGATAGTGGTGTCTCCTCCAAAACCGTCAAATAAATATCATTCTCAAGTAAATTAAACTCTTTTGAGAATAGAATTTTGGTCTTACACTAGTGATATATATGGCCCTTCATGTCATTTGAATCTTATAACTACCCTTGATAGAAGTTCAAGTAATATGCATGCTACTAGTGATAGGATTAGGCCTAACATTAAGTATTTGAGTCAGATTAGGAGTGATCTAAATAAGGAGGTAGCTTTATGCATTCCACCATAAGGCATAGTGAAAAGCATTCTCTAATGTTTGGGGGTTAAACATCGCTGCCTCATTCCTATTATATATATATACTAAGACCAATGAGAAATTTATTAGTTAACTGCTAAATCATTGTTTACAACCATAGAATTAGTGGTTTCCTTAATTTTTATACTTTCTTCTCATGATGTATTAGGCATTATTCGGCTCTAAATATTTTATTCATATTTGCCAAATTGAGATTAATCCCTGATTTTTGCACTTTTGCAATGGTGTTTATCAAATAAATCATTGTATAACCAATGAACTTCATCTTACTAAAAATGATCCTATGATAATCATCTATCTCATACCACTCAAAGAATTTATACGTTTGCATTGCTCAATCTAAAGATTTATTAAAACCTATAAATCATCATAAATAGGTGTTTCAACTTTAGTTTTCACAAAAAGATCATTAAAATTTTTAACATATCTATTACAATGGTCCCCTCTAACAATTCCTTTATAAAGATAACCTTCTAAGAAGTTAATTTTTTTCAAGGTTTAGATAGGACTCATAATCCTTTGAATCAAGTAGGTGGGTGGATTATATAGGTCCAAAAGTTGGGGTAAGATTTCTAGGAGCTAGAATTTTACTGTTTTATAAAAACAACTATTAGTTCTTCAGATCATGAATCTAAACCATACTATCATAAAATTGGGTCCTCGCTTCCTCCATAAATTCTTGAAGCTTAAAATCATTATTATGAAGCCTAACATCAATTATTCATACCAACCTAATTATGCTCTCAACTTAATCTATTAAGAATACTCAATTTAAAAATTTACTAGGATCATGTAAATCATCATAAGAAGATATCTTAACTTTCCTAGAAGGATCATTAAAATTTTTAACATATCTATTCTAATGATTTCTCAAACCTCAATCTTTGTAAAGGTGACCCTTCTAAGAGATTTATTTTCTCTATAGTTTGAGAGGGCTCATAATCCTCCAAATCAAAATGAGTAAATTATGCAAGTGCAAAGTTGGAGTGAAATTTTTAATACTTAGATTTTACACCTATTTCATTAAAATAACTATTTGTCCTTCAAATCATGAATCGAAACCCTACTCTCTTAGATTTGGATCCTCATTCCATAAATTCTTGGTGTCAAAAATCATTCTTTTGAAGCCTAATATCAATTACTTGTACCGGCTAATTATACCCTCAGCTTAATTTGTTAAGACTACTCATCAAAAAATTTGTTGGATCATGTACATTATCATAAGATGCCTTAATTTTCCCAAAAGAATCATTAAAATTTTAACATATCTATCACAATGGACCCTTCTAGCCTCATTCCTTGCAAAGGTGACCCTCCAAAATGCTGACTTTCTCCAAAATCTGTAAAGGGCTCATAATCATTTGAATCAAAGTGGATGGACTATGTAAATGCAAAAGTTAGAGTGACATTTTTAAGAGCTAGGTTTTACACATTCCATTAAAACAACTATTTGCTCTTTAGATAATGAATCTAATCCCTACTCTCATAAAAATTGGATCCTTGCTTCCTTCATAAATTCTTAGTACCTAAAATCACTCTTATGATATCTAATATCCATCACTTCTACCATCCCAATTATACCCTCAACTTAATCTCTTAAGACTATTCAATTTTAAAATTTGCTAGGATCATGTATATTATCACAAGAATTCTCAACTTAAACTTTCTTAAAAGAATCATTAAAATTTTTAACAGATCTATTAAATGGTCCCCTATAAATTCATTCCATATAATCAAGGTTTGGATAGAGCTCATAATTCATAATCCTCTGAATCAAGGTTAGTGGATTGTGTAGGTGCGAAAGTTAGAGTGAGATTTTAAGGTTTTACATTGTTCCATTAAAACAACTATTTGTTCATTAAATCATGAATCTAATCCCTATTCCTATAAAATTGGATCCTTTCTTCCTTCAAAAATTCATGGTGTCTAAATCACTCTTATGAGTCTAATATCTATCACAACTACCATACTAATTATACCCTCAATTTAATCCACTGAGACCGACTTTAGTGGCATGATGTTTAAAGATAAGCCTTACATGATACTATAAAGGTTGTATGCCTTACAATAAATTGTCCACTTTTTTTTTAAATGTACACAATGTTCTCTTCATGAGAATGAATGTAACATGATACATTTATGAATTTTAAACATTTTGCATTGTTTTTGGAGGTAAGCATATAACAAAAAATTTGTAAAGCGTCTCACACAATAAAACACAAGTTAGTCTAAAACAATATAGAGTTGACTCTTTCATATGGATTTGCACAATAGATAGATTGTTGCTTTGAATGTGGAACACTCAAATAAATTTCACTCAATAAGAGTTGTATAGTAAGTTACCACGTAGAAAGTAGGTTAAGTTTTATGGTGGAGACAACTAATTGGATCTAAGCACATAAAATTATAGGCTTGTCATAAACATGCAATAATATATAATATCCTCATTGATTTTATTAAATCATAATATAAAAAATTAACTACATCCAAAATCAAAGATTACCATTTTATAGGTGATAATTCTACCAAGTACAAGCACTAATGGTTAAAATTCAAAAAGGTCCAAATGCTCATTGTGTTGAAATTATCAATCCAAGCTTAGCTATAATACCAAAATTGACCTAGTCTTAAAAAGAGTGATCCAAAACTTTCACTATGTTGTTAGGCTAAAAATGTGGGAGATACCTTAGAGTGCTTAGAATAATTTTATTTGAGGTGATAGTTGAATGGAAGAGATCAATCAAGGAGTTAGTAACAGTGATCCAAAACTTTCACTTGCTATGTTGAAGGCTAAAGATGTGAGGAATACTTTTGAGTGGTTAGAATAATTTTATTTGAGGTGGTCATTAAAAGAAAGAGATCAATCAAGGAGTTATTAATAACCAACCCTTAAGCTCCCCTTAGGAATTTGGATCCAGGATTTCTTATGATGGAGCATATAAAGCTTAGAACCACTTGAGAATGTTAAGAGTATTTTTAGAAGTATTATGGAATACTCGGTGAAATTCCAAGTGGTTTAGAGGCTAAATAGTGGGGAAAAAACAAAGAGTACTTTAAGATGACATAGTTTGGATAAATTTGACTAGGCTTGAAGGCTTGAAATATTTAGTAAAGAAACCAAAAGGTGGGGGTGCGCATTAAGGGATTGGAAAGGCTATGAAACATCAGAGAAATGCTTGGATATTAAATCTGGAGTAGGTAGAAAAGATTCAAGGTTGGTGCAATGAGGAATCCTTTGCAGCATATTATGATAATTCTCTATCAGCTGGACTTATAATATCAAATCTTTAGCAAATTGAGGTATGGAATACTAAAAACTCGCTCTATATTTACCACCTATCTTGACTCATGATATTACAAAGATTCCCATTAACGCCAACAACAGCAATTCTTTAATGATCAAATACAAAAATAACAACTTCTCTATATAAGCTGATTTACAAGAAGATCAGATCTAATGCACCTTCTCCTTGGGGTAAACTAATTTGGAACAAAATTCTCAAGCCAACTATGTCATTCTTTCTTTGGCTTAAGAGTTATATGAAAGAATGAATTCTTGAATGCGGCACTAATTCCAGCTTACAAAGAGACCTATCCAATGTGTTTGAAATCTTTGACAGGTCCAAGTTGCGTTTTAACAACTTTGGAACACATTTCAGAGTGGAGCAATGTCTAGCGTTAAGGCTGAAATGTTTTGAGGGTGAGGTCGTTCACTTCGAATTAGAGATCATGATAGTTTTTATCAGCCTACTATTTCATTTGTTAGTATCTTTGCAGCAAATTACGGTGCAAGCTCTGCAAGATTTCATCTGATCAGAGTAAATGGTGCATGTCACTTACGAAAGTTGAGTAGCCTATGTCTGATTCAATAAATGGAGCTAAGCGGCCATCTAGAGCATATAATGGGAATATTCCAAAGATGAATGAAGTGCGGTGTTATAATAAAATTCCACCCACGATAAAATTTTAGCCACTCTTTCGGATTATGCATAACATGCGACAATAATATTATTTCAAACCATGATTCCTCACTTTCATTTGGCCAATAGATTTTGGGTGATGTGCTAAGCTGAAATGCAAGGGTGTCCCTAGCTCCTTGAGAAGAGCAAGAAAGAATGAGCTCATTAATATATAAACCACAATTGAACACAATTGTTTTTAGAATTCCATGATAATGAAATTTCAGCAATGAAAATGACAGTAACATAGTGTTGTAAAAGTTAATACATGAAGGTAAAGTGGGTATATTTAGTAAAACCAGTCGACCACCACCATGATGGTGAAGTTGTCGTTAGTGTTAAGTGGACAATCCATTCATAATCTTCCCAAGCACTTGTTGGAAATTATAGTTGTTGTAGTGACTCGATAGAGGACAAGGGTTGATATTTCGTGACTTGATAAATGGTATATCTATTATTGAAATCATAGATGTCTTTCTTCATATTAGCCAGTGAAAATGTTGTACCCATCGTAGTTTTTTAATAGTAATTTCTTCTACAACAACTCCACCACTATGTTTTCATACTACTATAGCTACCCCAAATTTACCCTAAAAAAATTAGTAAATGAGTGGTGATAATGGGGTATTCCATATTTTGTTTAAGGATTCTTGATAGAGCATCAGCAACCTTATTGGTATGGCCTAATTTATATTCAATAGTAAAATCAAAGTTGAGTGATTTCAATAAGCATTGCTGCTCCAAGGTTTAGATGGCCTACAACATTTATTTGCAAATACTTTTTGACCAATTCGGATGATAACTTTTGAACCCAACAAGTATCAAACAACAGCTTCCATAATTGCATACACTTCAATGAAGTCCTATTACATACAAGAATTTAGTTTTTAGCTATAAAAAGTAATTGGTTTAGCATTTTGGTTGAGAATTGCCCCACTTTCACTACAAAATATCTCAGTACAATCATGAAAGGTAACAAAATTTCATAAGAGACTGGAGTGGGTAGTCAAAATGTTCTGCAACTCCTTGAATGTTTGCCAAGTAAAATCATTCCAAATAAAAACATCTCGCAACCGTAAATTGATTAACAATCAGAGAATGTTGGCAAAGTTACAAACAAACCTCCAACAGTTTTCAGGAAGTTGAGAATCCTTAAAAAGCTTTGATGATGGTTAGGGTGGACCAATTTAGTATGATTTGAATCTTATCAAGATTGGTATGCCTATAATGCAGATGGAATGGCTGAGGTAGTTGATTGTGGATGGCTAAATGAACATTTAGAACGGCAAAGGTGTAGTTGGTTGAATAAAAAAGCAATGGAAAATGGTTTGTAAATGGAGTTCATGAACATATATGGTTCCACTATATACAAGGATGCCATTGTAAACATATAGTTATATGCTTCAGTAAATAAAACACAAGAATGGAATACAAATTCTTGTGAAAGTAGATGAAGTATTGGTGAGGCCAAATGGGTGTGGAATGCGATCGTATTGATGTTGACATCGACCATTCATGCTTGTTAGAATCCATCTTAAAATCTAATTTAAAAAATATAGTTGTACATATAATTCATCCAACATTTCATCAATTGTGCAGAAGGACAATTTGTTAGACATTGTGGATTTGGTTGAAGGCACAACAATAAATGCAAAAACACCATGTGCTATCTTTCCTTTTAATGAGAAGGTTGAGAGAAGAGAGGTACCTGTACTTGGATAGATGATTCTAACAAGTAACATTTCAGAAACTAGTTTCTTGATTGTTGCCTTTTGATAGTGGGTGTAATGTTAAGCTCTATTGTTAATTAGTTGTGTACCTTAATTTAAGATAATATAATGATCTTTAGCTTGATGGCATGGTAGATTAGAAGATTTGGTAAAAGTTTGTGGTACTGTTCTAGTGGTGGAGTTAAGATGGAATGGAATGGTGCAGAAGATTATATAGTTCAGATGTTGTAAGTGTAAAGAAAGAAATAATAGAACCTTTGATAGATAGGATGAGTGAATCGCTATAGTGAATCCAATTAATGTCAATGGAACAGCAGCCTTGTAATCTATCAAGCTTCCATAGGTTATAAAAGTCATGGTTGGAGAACTATAATTGGTAACAATTTTACTTAATTGATGTAGCTATTGGACACCTAAAACAATATCCATGCTATGAAGTTATAAGACAAAGAGGTTCTCTGTGAAGCAACTTTTGTAAGATGAGCATTAGGCATGTGCATTTGAATATATAGTCTAATTTTGTCTCCATTTCCAACTAAAACAACAAACAGCAAAGTCGTTACAACCAGCAATTGCAAGAATTTTGCAGTATTGTTGTAAAAATTATGTGTAGAGCTAATATTGATCAGTACTTAACAAGATGACTGGTGATAAAGTCAGTGATACTAAAGGTATGAGACATAAATTGTTCATCCAAAGCATGGAAACAAATTTCAGGTTAAGCAGACAAGGTGTTGAGTAAAAGATGTTCTGGTTCTTCCACTTCAATAATCTACCTAGATGTTGTGGCAAGATGCTCGGATATCAATAAAAGACCAAAAATTTGCCTTTGCAAATATGATTTTAATGAAAACAATCATCATAGCTACGACAATGACCCTTTCACATTTCTACATGATTTATACCAATGTGAGTTTTTTTATGGGAAATGTTGGTTTGTTAGGGTTTGGTGGGAGGCTGGGAAGTGGTGAGGGAGGTGGAATGAAGCTAGTTTTTTTATTTTCCATAATTAAATTTGTCATAATGAGTTTGACAAGCTCAATGGCATGATCAAGAGAAGTGTGATGGTAGAAACAAACTTATTTGCAAATTCTCAATTTTAAGCCACATTCAAAGTAACTTTCAAGAAAGAGTTCATCAAGACCTATAATTTGATTGGATATGGTCATAAATTGTAATTGTTAATCAATATTAGTTGTCTTTTGCATGAGATAGGTCAATTTTCCACCTAAAATCTTGATATTTAGATGACAAAAAACTTGTATGAAGGCCAATGGTGAGCTTAATCCATATCAATAAGCATTTCATTTTAGTAAGCAACAAATACCATTACTTTACTAAATCATCCACAGGTAAAGGTGAGTTTGTCAGCATCAGTTTGTTTATAGAAGCTATAATATTGTTCGACCTTTTGAATCTAAGTTTCAAGGTGGTTGTTATTATAATAGGGAATGGTATTGTGCATTGTCTTAAATGCGCAGAATATCTTGAGTACCGGTATGTGTTGTGGAATGAATTGGGCTATTGTTATGATTGTTGCAAATTGATCCTATTTCACCTCAACCAACGGTAGGCAGATCAGGATTTCATGAATGAAATTGATGACCTCTATTAATTGTTCTTCTATAGTTGCAGTGCAGCCTAACATTTGAGCTACGGGTCCCTCCAACAATACACTAGAGAAAAGATGAGAAATGAAAGCATCAAATGCCAGGCTAATAATTAGTCACCATGGAGTTCACTGATAACAACACTTGAAAGAAAAAACAACATAGGAAAATGAGGGCTGAGTCAAAAGAAAAAAAAAGGTAAAGAAGAACAGAAAAATAAAGGAGGAAATCAAAAGAAATTTTTTATACTCTCTTGCCTATCTCTTTCTCTCCGAGTAAGTATGCCCCATTACTCCTATCATTGTTTGCAACATATGCTACCAAATGTCTTGACTACAAAACAACCTTAACCAACTCATCTAATAAAAGGAGGGCACCTATTCACAACATAACAAACTTAGAGAAAATTAAATACATTATTATATTAGATTAACCCACTTTCAACCATTTCCATCCCTCCTCAACACATTAATCCTTCAGCCAGGTCAGGGTCCTGCGAGCTCTAGACGGTCTTGGTGGTGTGGTCCTCAACATATGCGCCTTGGGTTCATATTAACAAAGATTCATATTCGTAGGTTTCTCCGATCAGCTCTTTTCTATGTGTAGATGTCGCTATACCAGCAGTTGTGCAGCCATATGTTCTTGTGTAATTAAACATCTCACTTCTTTTAGGACAACAACATAATCAAAGAAGTTAAAGCAAGCTCAGTGTAAATGAATTGAAACCATAAGTTCAAAATAAGAACTTAATAAACAAATCATCATAATTTACTCTACCTGGTCAATAAAATCAACTTCGAATTCTTGGAGAAACTTTGAACGTAAAAAATGGTCTACATGAAGCATCGATGTGCAAATCCCCGAGTATAACAACTCAGGAAATCCAATTTACTTGCACCGGGTTTATAACCTAAATCATAAGGATGAAGAGCGAGGATGGTGCAGAAACAAATCCGGAAATATTTCACCAACCTGTAAATTCAAAGGGCGAGAAAGCCCAAACTTTTGAAAGCAACTCGGACGACCAACAAGACGGTCTCTTCTCGCCCTCGTCGCCGCGGGCAGAACATCAACGAGAGCTCTTACCTTTAACCGGCCGCAGCAGTCCATTAAAAACAACCTGGCTCCAACCAATCACCGGAACATACAACCTAAATCATGAATCAATCTGGCTGAGACGCGGAGAGAGCTTAAACTCCGTCGGCTCCGTGCTACAATATACTCCCGGGGTGTAATTTCTACGTAAGTAGGTCAGCGTGGAACGCATGCGGGAAAAATTGCAGCTCGATGATGTGATAAAAATAAATAAAGTCGAGGTAATGCATTATTTATTATATTTATTTAAAAAAATAGGCTAAATTTTTATATTAAATCTAATTAGAATTTTAATTAGTTAAATAAGTATAAAAAATAAAAAAATTAAAAATAGGTATAGTCTTCCGTTGAATAGACTATAATAGCGTCTACGAGGCCACGGCTCAATACGAATAAACCAAGTTAAATTTTTATAAAAAATTTGGCGGTCTCGATATTTTTTCAGATCGAACTCATCCTGAGTCAAAGTTTGGTATCTTTGGAAACATAATGAAATTCCTCACGACTTTCATATTGACAAAAATCTGAGATTTCAGCCCGATAAGCCGCAGCTTCTGTAAATTCTCGTAAAAATTGTGGTGCAGAGTTGAAATTTTTTGGCACAAACTGCGGCATATCGAGCTAGAATTGTCGATTTTTGTTAGCATAAAAGTCGTGGAGAATTTTGTTACGTTTTCAACGATACCGAGTTCGGCCAATTCCGACATCAGATGAGTCCGATACGAGCAAAATTATGTGGCTATGCCAAAATTTTTAACTCCATACCGCAATTTTTACGAGCGTTTATAAAAATTGCGGCTTACTGGACTAGAATGACAGATTTTTGCCAATATTAAAGTCATGGGGAATTTCATTATATTTCTAACGATATCAAATTCACTCGATTCTAACACCTGATACAATCAAAATACTAAGACTGCGCTAAATTTTTTTAAAATAATTTATTTAGACTCGTCCTAACGACGACGGCTACTTGACGCCACGTTAGTTAAAAGTCGCCGCTCAACGGCGACATTAATTTTAAATTTTTTATTTTTGATATTTATTTAGTTAATTAAAATTTTAATTATGTTTAATATAAAAATTTAGCCCCAAAAATTATGAGTGAAGGATAAGAAGGCCACGTCATTAGTTCGCGAACACGATCATGGTCACGTGGACTAATTGACCTTTGCGCCTTGTTACTATTATGCTGTAATCTGTATATGATAATTTATTCGGGATAATGACTTAATCAATATAAAGATAATATAATATAATATCTGAGAGAGCAAATTCTTGTTGGATGTTAATAATAACTAAATAATAATATAATCTTTTCTTGTATTTTAATATAAAGAATATTTCAAATAACTATTGAGTAATTTTAAATATTGCAATAATTAGTTGATATACGCTTAGTTACCGAATCAGATTGTAATTAACTTCCAACTCATCAAAAGTGTAAATTTTATTATTAAATATTTTAATGATTGTGGAAAAAAATTAATTTGTAAATCAATTTTTTATTAGATAATAAGCTTTAGTGTAATAATTAATAAAGTAAATAAAATGCATATTTATAAAATATTTTATAAATATAATTGATTCGATAGGACATTTATTTCTTTTAAGTTTGGAATAAAAAAAACTTTTAAAAAACAGGATATATAAAATTTAAAATTTTGAATGAGCTTCATTTACTAGTGGATTTAAAATTTTTAAAATTAAAAGTTTTTGTCATGGTTTAACATATTTATAAAAAGGTAATCTTTATAAAGCAAGAATAAAAATAACAGTATTGGTATTTTTGTTGCAATAAGTCTAGGTATTAGGTTTTATATAATAATTTAAATTAATGATTAATTACTTTCTTGACATTGGCTAATATTTTACTACAATATAAAAGATGATGATGATATTTGATATAACACTGAAATTTTCACTAGTTGAAACACGAATCTTGATATCAAAAATAATTTGATTATCAGTCAAGACTAACCCGCATCAAGCGCTTAAAATATAATTAAAAATTTTGGGATATTAATCTGATCCATAAGTAGCTCATAAATATGGAGTGTTTATAGTCAAATCGAGCATCTTGACGAGACGGATCTAACAAGTCCAAGATCTCATAATTCTGACTTCATTTAAGCATTCAAATACTTAAAATACATCAGATGATCAAGAAAATCATTTTGAGCCGTCCGATGGAGTGATTTGGATTTTGCATGTATTTATAGAAATGTCACTCATTTAATCTATAAATTGACTCTCATTCTTCATATGAGGAGGGCAAGAGGCTAAAGAGAAGAGAGAGCTATGAGGTTTGAAAAACCTCCAAGCATAATCATAAGTCGACGGCTGGCCACCGCTACCATTGCCGCCACAACCACCGCCTCACTCACCGCCGTTCACCATCGGTCCCACCGACATCCCTGGTACCACAAACGGTCATCATCGCCGACCACCGTTGCTTGATCACCGCCGAATTTCGCTGCCGGCATTCCGCTCACTCTTCGCCCATACACACTGGTTGCATTATCATCGGCTAAGATCGCATATGTTGCTGACCGCACGGCCGTACCACTGCTGGCCTTGCTAATTATCTATCACTACTGTGCCGATCTCATCACACCCATTATCGACACTATCGCCGTTTATTAAGATTACGACATATATGAGCGTTAACTGCTGTTGACTACATCGCGGCCTTCGCTGCTGGTCATCGCCCTCAGTTCCATCATTATCGGTCTCGTTCATCGCTTACGCTGCTGACATATCGCTGATCACTACTTGCGCTATTGTCACTACTGCGGTCATACGGGCTGACATTCATCGATCCACATCGTTGCATTACTGCTACCTGCTATTACCCCGCAACACGCCATTTGCCACCACTGTAGATTACGTTGACATCGATTGATCATGCGATATTACCACTGCGGCTGCGCACCACTGCTGACGCTTATCGCTTTCTACGGCCTGGTCCTCATTGCTAACCATCAGATTAATCCGCTGGCCATGCGCGGCTATCATCATACCATTATGGCCACCAATGGGTTTCGCTATTGCTGACCACGCTGTAACCATCGTTGTTGACCACCGCCACAGCATTGACATTGCTTGGTCATTGCACCACCATGCTGATTGCCTAACCACGCTTTATCGGACTTATTGATTGGTCACGGCCGCTCACCGGTTACATCGCTACTACCCGGATAATAGATCATCACTACGTTATTCATCGCTCGATCGCTACCAATAATGCAGCAACCAATCGCAGATAATTATTGTTACCTGATTCTGCGATTCCCGTTGTCATGCTTTCTCGCATACAACTCTGTAATCTCGTTATCGGAAAAACTTAAATTTTGTACTCCAAAGGAGATATATAGTGGAACATTTTTTACTGGCTAGGCCCCGTGGTTTTTTTTCCTCTTTTTGGGGTTTTTCTATATAAAAATCCTGAAGTTTCTTGTTATCTCTTCAAATATCTGTGTGTGTGTGTGCTGGATTTCTCAACAAGGCTAAAGCATAAAGTTCTACTCTACCGCACTGATTTTCTGGTACGCAATAGTTTGACACCGTCTGTGGGAAATATTTTCTTTACATCTTCACAATAGTTGACAATCTGACTTTATGTTCAGAACAGCACTACCTATATGGTGAAGAAAATCTTACTCTCGAGCAATACATAAAAAGAATGAAGATTTATCAAACTTTGCTCCTTCAGCTTAGTTAGAAACTGTGGGGCAACTCTTAATCTCAAAAGGTCATCCAAATCAATATTCTGGATATCGAAAGTTATATGATATGACACTGAAAGTTCTACTAGTTGAAGCATAAATCTTGATGTCGAAAGCAATCTGATTCTGAGTCAAGATTAAGCTAGATCAAGCGCTTAAAATATAATTAAAAACTTTGGGATATCTGTCTGATCCCTAAGTAGCTCCTAAATATGCAGTGTTTATAGTCAAATCGAGCATCTTGATGAGTCGGGTCTAACAAGCCCAAGATCTCCTAATTCTGACTTTATTTGAGCATTCAAATACTCAAAATATGTCAAATGATCAAAAGAATCATTTTGAGCCGTCCGATAGAGTGGTTTGAATTTTGTATGTATTTACAGAAACGTCACTCCTCTAATCTATAAATAGTCCATCATTCTTTATATGAGGAGCCCAGAGGCTAAAGAAAAGAGAGAGCCCCGAGGCTTGAAGAACATCCAAGCATAATCGTGCCACCAGTCGACGGTCGCTAACCCCAACCGGTTGCCGTCGTCGACCGCCACTGCTGGTTCGTCACCGCCATCAACCATCGCAATCACCATCATCGATCACATCGTCACCACTACCGGGTTGTTGTCGGTCACTACCGCGGTCATCGCCGCCATCGACACCGCTGTCCGCCGCCGACCACCGTTGCGTCGCTGACCACCGCCGCTGCCAGCTGCCACCACCTTCGCTATCGCCGCCGGCCTCACGCCGCTGCCTACCATCAGTATTTATCGCGCCATACTGCCGCTACCACGCGAGCATTACCGCACGGTTGGCACCATTGTTATCCCGCATGACCATTATCGCTGTGCCACCGTTGACCACCATCGTCGACCACGCTGATTATCATCGGTTACCACTAACGTTGCCGCGACGGTACCAGATCATCATCGTTGCTGACCACCGCGATCGATTACCGCTGCGGCCACGCATCGATTACCCATCACACCATTCTATCACCACTGGTTAACTGCCGCCATTGCCATTACGGTTGTTGCCGTCAACCACTGTTGACCGCCAGAAGTTACTCACTGCTGGCTCATCCGCGACAACCACTGAATCCAGCCACATTATCGTTATCGTTGCTCACTGACCGCGCGCTACCACTGGTTACCACGCTGACCACCGCCAATATCGCTGCGAACGCCGTACCACGCCACCATCACATCGGTTTCACTACCGCTAACCACCATCGTCGGTCACCGCTGCCAACCACCGCCACTATTGGCCACTATTGATTGGTCACCGTCGACCGCCATCACCGGTTACCACCGCCGCCACCCGACAATCACTAGATCATCACTGACAGTCACCGTTAACTATCACCGACTGCTACCAACAACTGTTATTGCCCAACTACCGATGCATAACTATTGTTACCTGATTTTGAGATTTCTGTTGTCATGCTTTCTCACATACACCTCTATAATCTCGTTATCGGGAAAACTTAAATTTTGTACTCCAAAGTAGATATATAGTGGAACATTTTTTACTGGGCTAGACCCCGTGATTTGTTTTTTTCTTATTAGGATTTTTTATGTAAAAATCCTGGAGTTTCTTGTTCTCTCTTCAAATATCTATGTGTGTGCTTGATTTCTCAATAAGGCTAAGGCATAAAGTTTTTTTCTATCGCAACTGGTTTTCTAGCACGTAATAGTTTGGCGCCATCTGTGGGAAACATTCCCTTTACATCTTCACAATGGTTGACAATCTGACTTTATGTTCAGAACAACACCACATATATGGTGAAGAAAATCTTACTCTCGAGGAACACATAAGAAGAATGAAGATTCATCAAACTTCAATCCTTCAACTTTAGTTGGAAATTGTGGGGCAACTCTTAATCTCAAAAGGCCATCCAAATCAATATTCTGGATATCGAAAGTTATATGATATGGCACTAAAAATTTTACTAGTTGAAGCATGAATCTTAATGTCGAAAGCAATCTGATTCTAAGTCAAGACTAAACTAGATCAAGCGATTAAAATATAATTAAAAAGTTTGGGATATCTATCTGATCCCTAAGTAGCTCTTAAATATGAAGTATTTATAGTCAAATCAAGCATCTTGATGAGACGGATCTAACAAGCCCAAGATCTCCTAATTCGACTTCATTTGAGCATTCAAATACTTAAAATACATCAGATGATCAAGGGAATCATTTTAAGTCATCCGGTAGAGTGGTTTGAATTTTGTATGTATTTATAAAAATGCCTCTAATATATAAATAGTCCATCATTCTTCATATGAGGGGCCCAAAGGCTAAAGAGAAAGAGAGCTCCGAAGCTTGAAGAACATCTAAGCATAATCGTGCCACCAGTCGATGGTCGCCACCATCGGCCACCACTGCTGGTCTGTCGCCGCCATCAACCACCGCCCAGATCACCGTCGATCACCATCGTTGATCACCACCAGTCAACCGTCGTCGATCACCGCAACCACCGCCATCGCCACCTCCACCACGTTGCCGTCACCTCGACCATGCCGCATTACGGCCAGCCATTACCGCTTCGCTGCCGCCGCTGGTCTCAGCCATCGCATACCGCTGGTTCGCCGCTGCAACAATCGCATTATTCCGCCGGCTATCACCGCACCGCCGGCTCGCCATGGTCACCACCGTCAACTATCGCTTCGACACTCATGCTACCACTATTTCTTGCCGGTCACCACCAGCGATCATTGTCACCGTCGACCATCGCCGCCAACCACCATCTCCGGTCACTGCCACTGACCACCGTCAGCCACTATTGATTGGTCCATACCGGCCATCGCTACCGCCAATTACCACCGCTACTGATATTACCGATGTTGTTGTCACTATCGTCGTCACCATAACTTTATGGCTCATTTACATAATATACCTATTTATTTACTCTGATTTTGGCTTTCTGATACAACTCTATAATCCCGTTATCGAGAAAACTTAAACTTTATACTCCAAAATAGATATATAGTTGAACATTTTTTACTGGGCTAGGCCCTGTAGTTTATTTTCTCTTTTCGGGATTTTTCTACGTAAAAATTCTGGAGTTTCTTGTTCTCTCTTTAAATATCTGTGCGTATGTGTGCTGGATTTCTCAACAAGGCTAAAGCGTAAAGTTTTATTCTACCTCAACTAGTTTTCTAACACACAACAATACTATAATTTAAAAATATAAAATCAAGTAAAACAAATCATATAACTTTTAATTGAATTATACTTAATAAAAAATAAAAATTATAATTGAATATTAGAATATTTAATAACTAATTAAATTTTATAATGTTTAAAATTACATGCAACATGAAAGTCGCATTTCTATATCACATTTAGAGTATTTAAAATTAAATTTAATGTTAGTATATGACTTTTAATTACTAAGAGGTAGTTTGTCTTAAATTTTATTATGTATATTATTGAAAGAATGAATTAATCAATAGAATGCCCATATATATACATTAGATTTATTAAACCTATTACTTCAAGTTTAAACATTTGTACTTTGATCTAAAATAAAAAAAAATATTGAGTTATGCCCAATTCAATAAATGGATTTTGAGTTATTAGGAAAATTAACAAGTAAGTGTACACATCAAATTAAGTAATACAATGATGAGAGTAAGTATCATTCCTAAAAAAACTAATTACTTATGCATAATGCTAACTGCCAATTTAAATCATCACCAACTTTATCTAAATACTTTAACAAAATTCAATCAATGAAACAAATTTAAAAATTTTAACTACCTAGAAAACTAATAATGAAGCAAATAATTGAGGATGAAATCCAAATTCATGGTTTTTGTAATCCCATGAATTTTACACCCTATTTATTTATTTATGTGAATGTGTGTCAAATTGATTAATCCAATTGACACAAATCACCTATAATTGATCCTTAGTAGATAGGCCAACCCATAATTAACTTGTGGTAATCTAACATGATTCAATTAGCATAAGTTCTAAGGTCAATTACTAGACACTAATTGTCTTTTTCCACTGAATCATCCCAAAATAATCGCATGCATGTTGCATCTTTGCTCGAGGGTACGAACATGTCAAACAGTTCTATTTGACCCTCAACAAAACTTTTATTTTCTCAGTCAATCAAGCATTATTTCATCGATTATCAAATTGATCAGTTAGCTCATGAAGGTCAATTAAATTAGAAGTTAGGTTTATTGAGAATTTTCTTACAAATTGCATAAAGTGATATAGAGCTCATAAAAATAATGCAAATTACTAAAATAATTGTGTTATTTTTTTTTTCAAATTTATTTTATATTATTTTTCAAGTTTTATGAAGTTTTATTTTTTGGATAATTTGATCACTTACATTATTTAAAGCCTTGTCCATTGCATCCCAAACTTAGTTTAGTTTATTTAATGACATATTAATTAATCTTCATGCTTCATTTATTAAAATATATATTTAATTTAAGCATATGCATTGGAATATTCAATTAAATTAAATAAATATCTTATTCTCTCTCCTAACTATTTTTTTCTCTCATATCAAGTTTTGCATTTCATTTTGTTATCCATTATGGCTTGGCCAATTTTTTACTTGGGTTCATTTCAAATATTTTTGATTTAATAAACTTAAATTATTGTATTAAAGATTTCTTTTTTACATTTTTTTCAAGTTCAATATATTTTGAAATTTCAAATTTGAAATTAGCATTGAAATATTTCAAAATTTGATTTCACTATTTTTGGAATGCTTTGGTCGGGCCCCTCTTCTTTTAAATCAATTTTATTTTTAAACTTTAATTGAATTGATTTGAGTTTATTCAAATTCAATTTTAAAATTCAATTGGAGTTGATTATTTCTTTCTTGAAAATTCCTCAAATTTAAATTATGGTTTGAAATTCAAATTACTTCTTGATTTGTTCCTTAATAAATTTAATAATAGATTTGCATTAAATCTTGATTGATACATGTTTGGAAATCTCTTGGGCGTCCCATGCATAAATATTTATTTATTTATTTTATTTTGATTTAATTCAAACTAGTTCCTTAATTGTTCTCTTGATTAAGTAATAATTATCTAGCTAATTAATTTGCATTAATACATGTTCTCTCCATGTTTTATTATTACACATCAATTTAAAATTGATTAATTTAAATTCTAATTAGATTGACTTGAATTTTTAAACCAATTTTAATTCCTTCTTGCCTTGGCCATCTACTCCATTACCCTCATCCATTTTAATGCATTGCATTTGGGCCATAAGACTCTCTTGATGAACCATAGCTTAGTTTACCACTTAGTGCAAAATAATTCCAAGGAGTTCTTCATTCAAGTGTTCAAAATTTCTCTCCTCACCCTCTTTCTCTTCAAGCCTTCTTAAGAGGAGATCATTCGATCTTCTTTGAGTTTTCATCTTTCATTGGAAGAGAGTCAAACAAGTTTGATCTTGCACACAAATCTTTCATATAAGGGATTGAGTAAAATTATTCTTAATTTCATTTAAGTGTGTTTGATAGTTTTGATCTCACACAATGAATGAAAAGGTTTTGGTTTGAGTTTGCTTAGTGCTTTTAATTCTTAATCATTCTTTATTCAAGTAATTTAATCTTATAATCATCATGGATTTGATTTTTTTTTATTGCATTATTTTTCTAAAAGTTACATATTAAAGGTTTATCATCTCTACAGTGTGAAGTGCTACAAGTTGAAGTTTTGTTGTAATATATTTACATAAGTTTGTTTTTCACTTTAAGATTCATACCAATGCATTTTTCATTTTAAAAATAACAACAATAATTTATCAACCTTTTTATTATTGTTATTGTTTAGTAGGATTAAGAGCAATTTTTTTTTTAATTTGAGAGTTAGAATTAAAGTTTTGTATTTTTATTTTTCTCATAATTTCAAGTTATTGTGGTTGTACTTGCCTTCCTTGGAGAGTACAAGATCTATTTGGGAGTGTACTTACCCGATATAAAAAATTATGTGTTTTGGGAGCCTTCATTTATTTATCATCTTATTGCTTAGTTGGATTGAGAGTAAAATCTTTTTGAATTTTAGAGTTAGATTTAAAGTTTTGTATTTTTATTTTTTTCATAATTTAAAATTGTTGGGGATTGTACTTGCCCGTGTAGAAGAGTGTGTGATCTGTTTGGGGTTGTACTTTCCTAGTGTAGAAAAATATATAATTTAGGGTTGTAGTTTATGTAGGAAAGTATGTGTTTGAGGTTATACTTGGTATAGAAAACTACATGTTTTGGAGTTGTAATTACCCAATGTGTATATCTAAAGTAGCAGGCAAGAGAGATTTGATAAGTCTGAGTACTAAGATAAGCTCACTTGCCATATAAGATACTCGATAACAAAGGCTATCAAAATAAGTATACTAGCTAGAAGATGTGTTTGACAAAGGAATGTCAAATTGAACCAACAAGTTAAAGATTTAGAGAATAACAAACTATAGAACAAGGCAAAAATCAACCCGTTGGCAGTAAGTGAATATTTAAAGGAACATAACAATTACTCTTCTAAGCCCAATCTCACTCACTAGGCCCCTAGTCTTTGTACTTCAATCTTGAGGAATAAAGATGATTATTTCTTCTACATTTCTCTATATTTTTTTGTCTTCTTATCTTTGGTATTTTGTTCATGGACAAATTTGGATTCAATACAGTGTAAAAGAGTACAAAGATTATTATAATCTTATGATATTTAGTGAATTCCTAACTTGTGTGAATAGGCATGGATGCAAACTAATTTTTGAGTTCAGCCAAACCACATAAAAATTATTATTCCGATTAACTATTTACTTTTCTATAAGACTTAAATTATTTTATAATTAAAATTTGTATAAAGATTAAAATTAACTTTAACTTAATACATTTTTAAATATCCAATTCACCCTTCTCTCGAGTGCCATAGCCACTTAATAATTAGTATGAAAACTTTGGCTCAATTTGTGGTTTAACATCTTTGAGTTAATCACTATGACATAAAATTTTCCTAAGGGTTCACTACTTAAGAACAATCTACATATAGATCATCATTTGCTTGATAATATTTTATTTAATTATAATTAAATTTGTATTAGTATTTTCTTCATGGTCAAGATTCTTGCATGTAGCATATGTTAACACATTAATACCACACACCCAAAGTAGAGATAAATTACATAAAAGTTGAAAATCCTTTGATGAATAGACTAATCATGAAAACAAATTGGATGAACTCAATGCAAAGCATGTAATACTTTGTACTATATATTACTTCATGATGATTATATGAGAATATTTATGTTTAGTATTGCTGAAAAAATAATTAGATAAATTGATTGTTACTTATACATGCACAAATGAAGTTTAAGATACACATATCTATAAATTAGTTTATAAGTATGAATTATTTTGCATGCTACCAAGTAAAATTATTTTTTATATGTATACCGATTTATTAAAATTATAAACACATTTACAATAAAAAAATAAAAGTATGGAAAGTCTAAAATTCATAATGATAAGGATAAGTACTAGTTTAGAATCAAGTGAAGAAGGATTATTAGTTTAAGGATATAATGCTAAAGATAAAATCATTGGCATTAAAACCATAAATAAGAATTTTATTACTTTATAAATTAATTATTGTAGAAGTATTAAAACACAATTTGATTTATACTAGCTATCTTTGTGATAAAGGTTTGACTATTGCATTTCATACATCATATTATGTCATTAAAGAAAACAAATATTTACTTAATTAGCAAAGAATGCAAAAATATTTACTTAATTGATTTAAAAAAGGCACATGTAAATCTATATTTGCTTTATTTTAGAAGCACTTCTGATGATGCTTGGTTATGACAGATGATTATGTCGCATAAACATACATTCACGTAATAAGATTGCTAGACTTGATTTAATTGATGGCTTGCATAAATTAAAATTTTATTATGATTATGTTTGTAATGTATGCATTCAGATAAGCATTCAAAGCATTCTTTCAAAAATAAAAATATTACTTCTACATTCAGACCATTAGAACTTTTACATAAACATTTCTTTGATCTTATTAGCACTGCTAGTTTAGGCAGTAAGTTTTATGATTTTGTAATTATAGATAGATAATTTTTTCAAATATACTTTGGTGACATTTTCAAAAATAAGAATGATGTTTATGAGGGTATTAAAAAATTTATTAAATATATTCAAAGAGATCGAGAACATGAATTTGAAAATAAATCATTTGAAAATTTTTGTAAAGAATTTTGTATTATACATAATTTTTTTGCTCTTAGAACTATCCAATGGAATTAAGTTGTTGAAAGAAAGAATAAAATTTTAATTGAATTGAGCAATGATATGTTAGATGAATATAAATTGTCAAAATATTTTTGAGCCAAAGCTATAAATACTACTTATTATGTGATGAATAGAATTTATTTACGATCATTTTAAATAAGGCCCCCTATGAATTATTTTTTAAAAAGAATCTATAATTGATCATCTTTATGTTTTTGGATGTAAGTATTTTATTCTAAATAATGAAAAAAAATCTTTAAGTAAATTTAATTATAAATTTAGTGATGGAATTATCTTAAAATATTTTATTTCTAGAAGAGCATATAGAATTTTTATTAAAAAAATATTTATAAAAGATCAAGTGCATGTTATTTTTGATGAAAACTATGTAATCTTATTAGAGATGATGTTGTTTATGATAAGATTGATAATCATACAAAAATGTATTTAGAAGAAAAAGTTGATGATTTTTTTGTCCAGTGAATGAAAATATAATAAAAATCATTGTGATGATTTGATTATAGGAGATCCATCATAAGCTGTTATGACAAGAAGATATTTTAAGGATGTGATTAATCATTTAGCATTTCTATCTAAGATTGAACCAAAATTTATTGATGAAGTTTAAAAAAATTATTATTAGATTATTACTATGGAATAAGAGTTAAATTAATTATAATAAAAGATACTTATGAATTAGTCCTTAAACCTCAAGATTAGAATGTCATTGAAACTAAATAAGTGACTTAGGTTGTGTTGTTATAAATAATGTTAAGTTAGAGGGATATGAATAGTGCATTCTTGAGTGGGTTCATTGATCAAGATGTCTTTGTAGAAAAATACCTAATTTTGAGAGCATTGAATTTTTTGATTTATTTTTAAATTGAAAAAAGATTTTTTGTGGTTTGAAACAGGCTCCTCGAGCATAGTACGATAGGTTAAGCAATTTTTGATTGACCACATAACCAAAAATGATAGAGTAGATACTATCATATTCCTAAAAAATATATGGGATCATTTTACTATTGTATAAGTTTATATGGATAATATATTTTTTGAAAGCATTAATGAATCTTTGTGCCATGAGTTTTCATCTTTAATGTCTAAAGAATTTGAAATGAGTATGATGGGAGAGCTCAATTTTTTCTTAGGCCTTCAAGTATGAAAATAAAAAATAAAAACTTTATTTATCAACTAAGTGCATAAATAATTTGATTGAAAAACAAGGTTTGATATGGAGAGATTCAAATCTATTAAAACTTCTATGAGCCCATCTACTAAATTGAATTCAGATGAATCAGATAAACATGTTGACTAGAAGCTTTATAGGAATATGATAGGTTCACTTTTATACCTTACTATTGTAAGTCTGATATTATGTTTATTGTTTACTTGTGTGCTTATTTTCAGAACAACCCTATAGAATCTCATTTAATAGCAGTCAAATATATATTTTGTTATTTGATAGGCACTTTTAAGTTAGGCCAAAAATTTTGTTATGTATCCTAAAAATTTTTTGTCAAGTAATTTAGTTGTTTATTTTGATGCTAACTTCATAGATTGCAAAATAGATAGGAAAATCACATTGAGCACATGTCAATTTTTAGGATGATCATTTGCATCTTGGTCCTCAAGAAAACAAAACTCTATTGCTTGATGTACTATTGAAACTAAGTACATAACTACAAGAAGTTGTATTACTCATGTTTGGTTAAAATAATGATTAGAAGACTTTAGCATTAGGTTAGAACACATTCTTATAGATGTGATAGCACTAATACTATATGTTTGATCAAAAATCTTATTTAGAACTCACGAACAAAACATTTATAAATTAGACGCTATTTCATTAGGAATCATATGTGTAAAGGTGATGTTAATATTAAATTTGTTAGTATTGATTTTCAAATTAGAAATATCTTTACTAAGGCCTTGTTTGGAATCAACTTTTGTTTTCTATTTTTTTTTTAAGAAATAGAAAAAAATAAAAAATATATAATTATTTATCTATTTTTTATTTTTATTTTTCTGTTTTTAAACAAATTTGTTTTTTTTTTTGTTTTCAAAAATACTAAAAATATGTAAAACCTATTTTTCTTTATTTTTAAAACACGAGGTCATACTGTGAAAATTTTTTAAGGATTTTGATTTGATTTTTTATTTTTTAAAATTATATTACATAATATTATGAATTTTAATTAATTTAATCTAACAAGATTTATCTTGAATGTAAGAAAATAATAGATTAATTTTAATATATCATGTGTGTTTATATGTATAATATAGATTTAAATTTATATATTAATTTTTTATTGATTCTAATTAAATTTAACTTGATGATATAATAATAATAATAATTTAACTTCATCAATAATTACTATTTGAAATATATTTATATCTTTTCATAAATTTTATCTTTCTCTTTGAATTTAAATATCGTGTAGTTATTTTACATTTCATGTTTATGCATCAATTGTACAAATAAGTGTTTTTCTTTTGTATTTTCAATGTTTCAAATACATTGGTATAGTTTATCTTATAAGCAGATATTTTTTAAGTAGCATCGATGATCAAAATAATATTACTCAAATCACATGATGTCTCATTTGTAGTTTGTCAATTTTATTATATGCAATTGAATCAACTATGAAAATTCTTGTTTTTTATAATTTGAATTTTTCTAAGTGATTCTTTTTATGAACGAGTCTATTCGTGTTGTTTTAATGATGATTCAAATCTAATTTGTGTACATCATTTTCATCGATCATCGATTCAATTGCATTTACTTCGATTCGAGCAATATAATAGATATGTAGGTCAACATCTATCATCGTCATTTGTGTCCCCAAATATTTTTTTATGTTGAAATAAGAAAACATCAAACGTATTTTTATTTTATTTTAAAATCTAAAAAAATAAAAAATACAAAGTGGTTCCAAGCGACCCCTTAGAGTAATAATTCATTTCATTATTTTATTTTTTCCATTAAAAATTTTAAAAAATAACAACCAAACATGTTTTTTTATTTTTATTTCTTAAAACAAAAAATTCTTAAAAATACCAAACATATTTTTGTTTTCACATAAAATAAATAAATAAATAAACTGGAAACAAAAACAAAAAACAAAAAAATAGAAACTGATCCCAAACAGCCCCTAAACCTTTGCTTGAATATCATTTTTGTAATTTGAGACATGTGCGTGGCATATTAAATCTATCCATTTAATTTTATTTATTTTACTTTCATATTCTTGTACATGTTCATATTTTTTTGATGTTACCAAAAGAGAGATAAGTAAATATGTTGGTTTTTAATTTTTTTTTCTCACATGCATATGTTTAGGGGGACCTACAAAAATTACCTTGCTAACATGATTTATTTTGCTATATAATTCACTTTACAACATGATTTATTTAGTTGCATGCAAAGTTTATTTTAAAAAAAGATGATGTAAGGTCATTTTATACCTTCCCACTTATATACAACTAACATAGATATGTCATCATCAAAATTAGAGAGAATGTAGAATTCATGAGTCTCGTAACTCAATTATTTGATTTTGATGTAATACCTTCACGCCTATATACAACTAACCCATATATGATTCGAAGCTACTAATATTTAGAAAAATTATCAAATCCAAATTGATCAGTCAAATCAAGAAAGTTAATTCAACTCGAACTTAGATTCATTAAGAATTTTCTTAGGAATTATATAAAATAATAAATAAAGCTAAAATAATAATAATAATTACTAAGATAATTGCAATTCTTTTGTTTTAATTTTTGGAATAGTGTTGCTAAATTTATTTTGTATTAATTTTCAAAATTCATGAAATTATTATTTTTGGATAATTTAATCACTTGCATTATTTCAAGTATTATCCATTACATCTTAAACTTAATTTAATTCATTTAATGACACATTAATCAATTTTCACGCTTCATTTATTAAATTATTCATTTAATTTAAGCACATGACATGAAATATTTAATCAAATAATATAATTATGTTTTTTATCTTTCCTAATTATTTTTTCTCTTTCATATCAAGTTTTGCATTTGATATTGTGACCTATCATGGCTTGGCTGAATTTTGGCTTTAGTTCATTTCAAATATTTTTTATTTAACATGTTTAAATTATTGTATTAATGATTTCCATTTTTGCATATTTTTTAATTTAAATTATTTTGAACACTCAAATTTGAAATTATCATTAAATTATTTCTAAATTTGATTTCTCTACTCTTGGAACGATTTGGCCTACCCCCTCCTTGTTTAAATCAAATTTATATGAATTGATTTGATTCAAATTCAAAATTAGATTGGAGTTGATTATTATTATTATTTTGAAAAATCCTATTTTTAGAAACTTTTTTTGGCTAACCCCTTATTATTCAAAATTTAAATTTAAATTATAGTTTAAAATTCAAATTTCTTTTTAATATATTGCTTAATTAATTTGATATTGGATTTGTATTAAATCTCGAGTGCTCCATGTTTTGAAATCCATTAGTCATCCCATGCATAAAGCTTATTGATTACTTTTATTGTGATTTGATTGAAACTAGTTCCTTAATTATTCTCTTGATTAATTAATGATTATCTAGCTAATTAATTTGCATTAATACCTCTTCCATCCATGTTTGATTGTTCCACAATAATTTGAATTTGATTAATTCAAATTCTACTTAAATTAACTTGAGTTTTGAAATCAAATTTAATTTCTTATTGATTTCTCTCTTGAATTTTTATCATCGTGGCTCCTTGCCTTGGCTGTCCACTCCATTACCCTTATCTATTTAATGCCTTGCATATGTGCCATAAGACTCCTTTAATAAATTATAGCTTGGTTGATCACTAAGTTTCTTCATTCAATTGTTTAAAATTCTTCTTCTAACTCTCTTTCACTTCAAGCCTTCTCAAGAGGAGATCATTCCATCTTCTTCAAGCTTTCATCTTACATCAGAGGAGAGTCATTCAAGTTTGATCTTGCATCTCAAATCATTATTTTAAGGGCTTGAGTAAGATCATCTTAATTTCATTTAAGTGTGTTTGATAGTTTAAATTTCACATGATGAAAGATAGAATTTTATTTTGCCTTAGTTATTATTCATTCAAGTAAGTTTATCTTATAATCATCATGGCTTTCATATGTGTTTTGATTATATTACTTTTCTAAAAGTTACATATTAAAGGTTTTTCATCTCTATATTATGCAAGTGTTACAAGTTCATATTTTCTTGTGACATCTTTACATAAGTTTGCTTTTCACTTAAAGAATCATATCATTGTATTTTTCATTTAAAAATAAGAAAATATTTTATGGGCCTTCTTTAATTTATCATCTTCTTGCTTATGTCAAAAGAGAAATATTTTTAAAATTTGAGAGTTAGATTTGAAGTTTTGTATTTTTATTTTCCTTGTAATTTCAAGTTGTTAGGGTGTACTTAATTATATGTGTAGAAGATCAAGTTTGTGATCTATTTAGGGTTATACTTGCGTGGTGTAAGAAAATATGTATTTTGAGGTTGTATCTATCCAGTGTAGGAAAATGTGTGTTTTTGAGTTATACATGCCTAGTGTAAGAGAGTATGAAAGATTGTTATAATATTGTGATATTTAGTGAATTCGTAGATCAAGTGGCTAGGTATGGATGTAGGCAATTGTTGACCTCATTTTTGGATGAGGTTAACATTTCTTCCAAAGGCAATCTTTATAACTTCTAATCCTAAATTAGAAAGTCTCCTAACTAGGGTCATCACACTTAGTGATCTAGTGCACTCTCCTTGGACTAATCTAACTTAATGGGTTTAGTTAGACTCAACCCAAATCTTCAACCTAAACATACACTACTCTAAATTTGAAATTGATTAATCCTATATTAAGGTTTAATTAGGGAACTAAACTTAATTACCTTAATTAGGCTAATGACCATACACACCTAAGGAAATTAAATACAAGCCAAACCCAAATTAAATCAAATTAGAAGCACAAAACCATGATATAAAATTAAATGAATCCTAATCCAAACAAAAGGTCAAAGATTGGTCCCACCAAGCCCAAGGTCAACCCACCAAAATTTTACCAAATAAAATCATTCAAAATTATTAGGATGATGATATGAGCATATGTAAATATGAATTTAAAAGAATATAAGTCCAATATGGCCTTAATTAGGCTAATTAGGTCATTTGACCTAAATGGGCCTAAATGGGTCTTATTGGGTTTAAACCCAAATCAAACTCAAACCAATTGTTTAAAATCATTTGAATATGATTATTGAACATAAACCAACCCATCATAGGATGGCCAATTTGGTCATTTGACCCAAATAAACCCATACTTAACCCATTAAGCTAAACTTGGGTCAAATGTGGTTCAAAATAAAATAAAATTAGAATTATTTGATCCAATGCATTCCAAATTGTTTGGATTAACCCAATTGAAAATTAAACACATTATAATTTAGCTAAATAAACTATTTTACTTAATTTAAATCAATCCAAACCTAATTACATTAAAATGGACTAAACCTAAAGTAAGCACTCCATAAATTTTAAAATCCTTGAAACCCTTCGATTAAAGAGTTCATTAATGATTAAATGGACACAATCCAAGCATTAATCCAAGGCTAATCCATCAAGTGAGGCAACTTAGATCAAACTAATAAAAGAAATCATTAAATGGCATAATTCCAACCTAATTATTCCTTAGGATGCAACCAAATCATTCCTAAACCTAATTATTGTTGATTCCCAGCCAAGATTAAGTCACTTAAGCAACATGAAATAAATCCAAAGTTAAGAAGATGCCATGGAAAGTCAAAGACATGTAAAGCTAATACCAACTCTATAAACTCATTCCAATTACTCCTCTTTAGCTTAGGCAAGTGTTAGATGGATGGAAAGCCATGAAATTAATTTCCAAGGATTACAAGCACCCCAGCGGACCAAGAGGAGAAGAAAAACATGCTTAAGAGGCTCAGCTTCAATGGTATCTTCCCCTAAAGCAATTCCCAAGTGAAACAGAACATCCCATCACCTTCCTTACCTCACACAAAGTTAAAACCCATCTTCCCCCGATTCCCTCGCTGTCGGGAGACCAGAGAATGACCAAAGCTGAAGGAATCCAAGTCGAGGTTGGTCTAGGAGGCAATCTAGAGGGAGGCAACTTAATTCCTTTAGCACACAAGCTTCCCACACTGTTTCGTAGCTATTGGAGTTAGCCCCACCGCCATAGATCACCTGGACCGAGGTATGCCATGAATTACCTCTCTTAAGCTTTCAGGTTTGGTACTTCTCAAAGAAAATCTGATCTCGAGTGAGATCAAACTATTTAGATCTCTATATGTTCATCCATTAATAGATTTGGAATTGAAATCACATGATTTTGAGAGTTGGATGGCTACAAATCACATGAAAATGACGGATAGCTCTCGGCCTCCACCATCATCATAGAAGACGTAATCATCTGTCTATTCCTTTTAAAAGGAATACACGACCGAGATTTAGTCGGATCTCTGATTAAATCTGATAAGAGGAACCACGGGTTGAATCACGACTGTCCCATCTTCAATCAGATGATCTATAATTAATCCATGTGCATCACCTTTTAAATGTGGATCCACGTGGAGTGATGACGCAGTGCCACATTGGATCCACATGGATCCAACGCACCGAAATGGAAAATTCAGGTTTTTTGAATTAAAAAATTAAGAAAAAATGCTTAAAATTTCAAAAAATCATCAGAAATTAAATATAAATCTAAAAAAAAAAAAATGCAAACTTGGGTTCAATGGATTCGTCTTGATGAGAGGAATCCATTAAAATTTTAATCCCCAAATTATTTAGGATATTTTGGCCCTAATTTGGGTTTAAATGAAAATTTTCAAATCCCAATTAATCCCAAACAAATAATCAAATTGAAATGAAACTTTGGAGAATTGAAATTCATGTTAAGACACACATTAGGTAAAATTTTCAAAATTTATTGAGTAATCAATCTTAATATTGTAAATTTCAAACCATAAACCTTCATTTTATTAGAATAAATTAATAACAAATCAATAAATGATGGTAATTCATCAAATTGATTCAAAACACCATAATATAGCATAATGATCATAAATATGCCATTAAAACACATGGGAAAAATAATAACTAATAAAATAGCTTAATTAGGCCATTAATTGAATTAATTAATTCAATTAATTAACCTAAACTTAAATAAATTATAATAAATCAGCCAAAACCCAAAAATCATGAGTGAAACCTCTTTGGATGCATATTTTTGAGGGGAATCAAGAAAAAAAAATAAAACCCCTAAATAATTTCTATTAAATTAGGCCTAATTTAGGTTTTAATGAAATGAGTGTGGTGTTTATTTTTGGATGCGGAGACACCACGCAGATCTTAGGAGATACTTATTGAATTGATCGGGTACGACATTAATGTATGATGTACTATCTTGAAAGATAGAAACATCACCATATGATGGACCTAATCACCTAATAAGGACTCTTTAGGCATGATGGGTCTTTGGATATACCAGAGATCTTTCACTTACTTTATATGAAAGAGTAAAGTAGGATTTATTTTAAGCTGGGTTCTTTAGTTCCCTATGGAGGCAAGCCTCTATAGTTAATTACATCTTAGGAAATGAAATTTCTTAAGAACATTCTCGATTAAAGTAGAAAATTATGATCTCCAAAGATTTCAAGGTTAAGACTATCAAAGGATTGGCTATTTTGAAAAATCAATTAGGAAGGTTCATGAAGAAGACTTAATTTTAGAAGCTGAAGAGAAAAAGTAAGAAATGCTCATGATACTAGGAGATCTAGTGAGCATTCCAATCTACCATATAGTTGGACTTTATATAATTGAAATTGAAGAGATTTACTTATTCGAGTTGAAATTTTATTAGATTGCTGAGGCTTATAATTCATCAACACAAGATTATGGAAATACCTAAGAGGTAAGGATTTATGCTTATAACCTGAAGAAAATAGCTACCTCATATCCTAAATCTAAAAAGTTTTAACAGAAGCTAAAGCATGACCTAAATCTATGCGAAGGGTGAACATAATGATTTACCTCCACGAGAGAGGATAAATCGTCCAACTTTTGGACTTACAATCGTCTGGAGTGGCCGCAAGCTAATTCCTCTTGCGATTCAAAATCATGTAATCCGATCTTACGAATTGCAAGATAGTTAGGGTAGTTATTCAATTGGAAAGAGATTAAAATCTTAAACTCACTCCCTAAGAGACTAGAGTATGAGTGGTACGAGCATATGACTTATTCTACAAATGCAATATTTTACAAATTTTTCATTTTTATTTTTTACACTTCATTTAGATAAAGGTTTTGGGATTTATGATGCCTAAATGTATGATGAAGTAGTTATTGGACAAATCAGGGAGAAGAGGGTGTTCTCCAACACAAGGGATGCCCTCATAGGTCAAGCATTCCTCTATCATGTAAGGATGGAGATCCCTCATGTTCAAGAAAGAAGGAATATGATATGCGTGATGTGAGACATACAATATATGGCTAAGGGGTTGCTAAATATTTAATTATCTTATTTAAAACTTAGGCTTTATGATGAGGTCATGAGTTGATTAAAATTTAATTATGAGTGATTAGTTTGGTAGAAAAAATAGTTTTTATCCTAAGAGCCTACCGTATCCAGGCCACACATTCAAATATCAAACAATAAGAAACTCTGAAAATCATGTTATTCTTATGTGCAATCTAAACACAACATCAATCAAATATGTATAAATTGCATAAGAGAATAAAAGGCTGGTGTGGTCGGGTTTCGCCGTACACCCCGAAAAGAGAAAAGATGGGTAGTCGAGCTCTACCCTTATACAACCTAGATTACAAAATAACACATGCTATTGGGGGTCTTTTTTTCTTCATTTCTTCATACTCTCCTTTTCTTCCTTTTGATTTGATTTTCTCCAAAGGCATCACAGGGCACCCTAGGGACTAAGCCTTCTAGCCACTACTCATCCTAATTCCTCACATCAGTAATCCTAATTCTTATTACAAAATTATATTTTATGTGAAAAAGTAAATCTAACTACACCTGCAAAATAGAGGTTAGCTAAACATACATTCAATCCTAAGCAATTATATTTATAATTTAGACTTAGCACGCTGCACATAGATAACCAAGCACACATGTACTAACTTGAATTATGCTTAGGGGCATAAATTACCTGCGAAGAGAGCATTTATATTTATTTTTAAGCGGCCCCTTAAGCATAATCCCCTGCAAAAAATATGATTAGACTAACAACGGCCTACCATCTAGTCTACGAAGCATACACCCTAATATCAAGTCTAAAATATTAAATCACAAAATAAAATATACACCATCCTAACTTAGGACTATAAGTGATGACTTAGTTCTAATGTGTGTGTTAAGGCTTGGTGTGCTATGTCTTACTAAGCATTAGAGCTATGATTTTTCTAAGTTTAGAAGGATTTAATTTAACATAAAAGGTCAGTTTTACTTCAAGTTGTTTAGTTGATTTGAGAATTTTAATTTATATTTTATTTTATTTTATATGATTTGCACTTAGCATCTAAGTGTTATAAAGAGAAGAAGGAGGATTTCCCTCTTTCATCCCTACCTTAGGCCACTTTATAAAGCATAATAATTTTATTTAGTTCTCTTTAATGAATGGCTTATTAAATGATTTTTAATTAATCCTAAGTTTAAGTTAACTTTAAATGACCTTATCCAATATGAAAGGCTTCTTAAGATTAATCTAATTGAATTACTATCACATGAAGCACACTAAGTCATTCCTTTCCATCACGTGTAATATGCATACGATTTAATACTTAGCGTATCTATACATGAAATATATTTTAACACATTTAAATGATGATGAATGTGTATGTTTGGAATTTATATATTTTTTATTTTGGGTGAATTATATAAACATATAAATTAAAGCTCTACCTAAATCATAATTCCAAAATACATAAAGATGGAATCACATAAGTACGTGTCATTGTTAATCAGGGAAGTGAGATAATCAGATGACCTCCTTGGGGCTAATTAAAGCCTCGTATTTTCGAGATGTCCAGACTATATACTTATTAACATTCCAAACTTATGTAAATCTATACACAAATAAAGAAAAGATAACACTAATTTATATATAACATGTGCTAATAACTTAGGTGAATATGGATGCATGCATTTTTAGTAGAAAATGAAGATCTTAATTCCTTAATTAAATATACACATATATGTATAAAAGATATAAGCAAGTACATGTCATTGTTAACCAGGAAAGTGAGATAATCAAATGACCTCATTGTGGCTAGCTAAAGCCTCGTATTCCTGAGAAGTCCAGACTATATACTTGCTTTCTTAGATACATATATATGGATAAATAACTAAAGTTGTATTTTTATTTGATCGAATTATTTATGTATGTGAGTTAAAGTTCTACTCAAATTCTAATGTATAAATACATGGGAATGAAATTAAATAAGTACATATCATTGTTAACCAGGAAAGTGAGGTAATCAAATGACCTCCTTGGGGCTAACTAAAGTCTCGTATTCCCAGGATGCCTAAACTATATACTTATTAACATTCAAGCATATGTAAATCTACTTATGAATTAAAGAAAAGAGAGGTTTACTTTGCATATCTAAGTTATAAGCACATACAAAACCTATAAGTATTCATAACTACTATCACTTCATATATTGTTATCACTTTATACATTTTGAAAAATAGATTTAGATTTAATAGTGATAATAACCACACATATGATAAGTTAATCCAACACATTCAAACTTACATAAATAAGCATCATTTGATTTATTTATATTTAAAAGGATGAATGCATGAAATCAATTAACATACAACATCTAAAGTGATTGGAAAGGAATGACTAAGTACAAACACATGGTTCATTTAACTAAATTAATTCCTAAGGACAATCACATCAAATAAAGCCATTTAAAGAAAACTAAAGCTTCTTTATTAATTTATGACATAAGATTTTGATTAAGTTTTAAGAGGTAAAGAATTATTTGTTGTTTTAATTCCATTCCCACATTGGTAATTTGATTTGGTTTAAGAAAAGGTAATTAAGTAAATTTTATGAATTAATTAAGTTGGATCCTTAATTAAATCAATTAATTACCCTTACCCATGCTTCTTTAATTTGATTAACCATTTAATTATGAGTCATGACATGAACATGTGAGAAAATAAAATTATAATGCTTCTACAAGGACCTAATGCAAATGGCTCATAATTAAAGGTTAATTAAATTAAAGAACCTACTTAAGTACTTTTATGATTTTCTCACACATATGGGCTAATCGTAATTTCCTTAAAGAGTCTTTATGTTATTAAACACATAAAGAGGAACCCTAAATTTCATTGCTAATTATTTTATGTGATTATGATTTCAATTTTATTAGCTAAGCCACTTAATTAATTAATTAACCCTTATTTAATCTTCATATTAATTAACTTTCTTTCAAAATGAAGTGCACTTAGGAAAAGAAGCTAGGAAGGAGGTCCTAACCCCACTCCCCTTATCCATTCACTATTAAACAGTGATTAGTGAGTTTAATTAATTAATTAATTACTATTTATGGTGTTAATTAGCCATTAAGTGGATTAAGAGAGTAATTAGGACTTAAATGATCAATTCCCCTAATTAACTGAGTAATAAATCCTAAGAAAATTATGGGAGGTGGAGGTCATCCCATTAAACTAACACACAAAGTTTGGGATTAATTATTTAAGTAATTAAGGCTTAACTAAGCTAATTATGTTTTCATTTAAACTTAGTTAAGCCTTAATCACTATTCAAAATTAATTGAAATCAATTTTAATTGAATATCCTCTAAATTACCTTTAAAATGAGTATTTATTTATATTTTTTGATTTTTCTACAATTTGTTATAATTTTTTAAAGTTTTAGCCATTAAAATAATTAATTAAATCTTAATTAAGCCTAATTTAATTTGATTTAGCATGATTAATTTTTAATTAATGATTCACTTGATGATTGATGACTTACATTTATTTACTTAAGTTCAATTTATAATTTAATTAATACTTAAATGGGTCTTCATGTAATTAATTTTAAGCTTGTGTTTAATTTGGTTATTTGGTTTACATATTTAATGATTAATTAGTTATCTTATTCCAAATGGATTGAATTAGATCTAATTTAGTTGTATATTAATTTGATTAAGTTTACCTTGTTTTTATTTGATTTAATTTGATTAGTATTAAGTGATTAGGTAGGATGAATTGGATTTATAATTAATTTGATTTAGAGTTTAATGATTGATCAATGTTCAATTTACTTTAATTTATTAAGTGATTTTATATGATTAAGAATCAATTTTTGATATAGGTTTAATTAGATTAGTTTGGTTTGCATAGTTAACAAATTTGATTATTTGTTGGTGGAAATGTGAACTTATGTAATTAAGAGTTTGATTATTGGTTCTTTTATTTGAATTATTTTATCCAAATTAAGTTTAATTTTCTTTAAGTATTTTCTTCATTTTTTAATTTAATTTAGTTTTGTTTAAGTAATTAATTAACTTAATGTGACATTTCATTATGAGTTTAATTAAAGATCTATCTTAGTTGAAGGATTGAATAAGTTTAATTTGATTGGAGATTAAAGTTTCATTAATTTGTTTAATTATGAGTTTATTTAAAATTTAATCATTTAATTGAGTTTCATTAATTTAATTAGGTTTAAGTTTATGTTTAATTCAATTTTATTTGAAGACTATATGTTATTTTTCTGATTTGAGGTTTGATTAACAATCATTTAAGTGTTATGTTATTTTTTATCTTTAATTTAACATTTAAATTATTATGAGTTTAGTTTTAATTAATTCTTTAATTTATTAAATCTTAATCCTGAGTGTTTATTTTAGTTTATTAAGCTTTAGAAGATTATATTATTTTTTTAAGGCTCTTAGATGTTAATTTATATGATTTAAGCTATTTTGAAGATTTTTATAATTTTATGGATTTTTATTAATTTGTTTTATTAAAATAGACAATCTGAGCTTCAAAATTTAATATTTTCCTATACATAATTTACTTGGAATTCTTATGGTATGTGTATTTTAATTTTAGTTTCCATCCCTAAAAATTTCATATCAATTTAATGTGTATTTTTAGATTAATTAATGAAATATGATTTTCACTAAAACCTACATTAAGCTCAAAATACCTAATATAAATTGGGGATTTTGAGCTTGTTGTACTCCTCTTGGAATGATAAATCCTACGAGCCATTATTTACAATTTTTCATTGAGTATTTTATTTTTTATGAATTTTTGAAGTTTCGGGCAATTTAATTAATTTTTAAAAATTAGAAAATCCCGATTTTTCTACTTAACTGAGTCAGCGCCACACGATGCTAATTGGGCCATGCGGTTTCGCGTGTTGAAGCCCGATTGGGCCACAGGATGTTGGCAGCGGTGTTTGAGCGAGAAAATATGGGTTTCGATTGGACCGTCCGATCGAAGATCGGAGGGTTCAGATTGAATCCTGTGATATAAGGGATGAAATCTGACTGAATCTCTTCTAATCTCAGCCGTCCATCTCTATTAAAGGGGATTGGATGGCTGGCAAACCTTCTTCTTTCGAGTGAATGAAATTGAATGCCCGAACGGGCGAAACGAATGGGAGGGGTTCGTCCGAACTCATTTTTCTGGTGAATCTCGTCGGAAAACTCCTCAATCTCACATTAGAATTATGTAATATGAAAAATGCAAGAGATATTTAAGGAATTTTTCTAGAATCTTGCAAACATCATCACAAACAAGCGATCCTACGGCTAGCTATGAGATTTGGAAATAACTTCACAGGGGATGATTTTCGGTGATAGAGTTGATTTGAACACGCTCCTGGATGTGAGACGGAGCTTTGGAATGAATATGAACTCTTGTTTTACCTTGGAATGTCACCAACCTCCGCCGCACTTCACTGGAATCCGCTCGGATTGGGTCATTTTCACATCAAAAAGAAGTCGAGAGGGGTTCTTCTTTCTCAGAGGAGTTCCCAGAGCTTCCTTAATGCGAAATTGGATCTGAATGAGGTCTCTTTTCCTCCCTTCTTAATGGTGGCCGAAAATCACCATCAATGGTGATGGGATGTGGTTGGTTGGCCAAGGGTTATTGGAGACTTTGGATTTTAGCTCCCAAAGTCTCCCTTTTCAACTGTAAGATCAGTCCCATTAAACGCAAGAGGTGGGGAGGAGTGGATGAGTGGAGATTTTACAAGATTTGGTTTTCTCCCTCTCTTTCTCTTTCTCTCTATTTCTCTCTCTCTCTCTCTCTCTCTCTCTCTCTCTCTCTCTCTCTCTCTCTCTCTCTCTCTCTTAATTTCACAAGTTGAATTTCAAATTTATGATATAAGTGTTATTATCCCATTTGGACTTGATTTGGGATTGGGTCAGTTGACCCAAATAAGTTGGGTTGGGTTCAAGTAACTCGATTTGACTCATTGGCTTTGGATTTTCTTTGATTATGTTTGATTGATCATTTATGATAGTTTTGATTGATTAGTTTTGTTTACTTTGGATTAATTTTGAATTTGACCCATGTTTGACTAAGGTTTGACCAACTTTGACCAAAAATTAGTTAAGTTGATTTATGTGATTCAATTTGTTATTTTATGTTTAGATTATGTTTCTATTATGTTTTATGAATTATTTGGATTAATTTGGCTTGGATTTGGATTTGACCCATTTTGAGTTCAAATGGGTCAAATTGGGTTCAATTAAGTTAAATATTTTGTTTGACTCAACCAAGATGTGTTTAAGCTCTAATCATGTTTGATTAAGTGATCATTGTCATTTAGAGTAATTGGTTTCATTTAATTTGATGTTAATTTTGATTTGAATTTATTTTAACTTAAATTGGGCTTAATGAGTTAAATGATCCAATTAAACTATTTGAGTTCTTATTTGATTTAGATTTATTTAGTTTTATAATTAAGCATGTTCATTTGATGATTTTGAGCCTTTGGAGTGATTTAATTTAGACAATTTTTGGTTTATTGACTTTTGACTTAATGGGGCCCACATGGGTCAACTCTAGGTCAAATGACCTTTTTTCCACTTTGAACCTCATTTGAATTTATTTTTGACTTTATTTTTGTTTATGCATTGATTCTGTGCTTTTGATTTGATTTAATTTAGTTTAATTTTGATTTAATTTAATTTTATTTGGACTTTAGTGATTTTGAGCTTAAAAGGGTTAATTGAGTTAATCAACCTAATTACCTCAACTCAAGCTCAATTGGATTTAGATTTCAATTCAAATATGTTTGATTTAGATTTCTATTGAGTTTTGTTAAATTTGAGTTTAATCTGGGTTTTGGCTAAGGAGGTAGGCATGAGGAGGTTTTGGCTAAGGAGGTAGGTCATAGGATGAGTAAGTCACCTTTGGTCCTATAGCAAACCATCCTAAGTCTCTAGGTACAAGTTAAGTGTGGCTTGGCCACTAGAAGTGTCCTATGACTAAGGAGCTCTTAGTGTCTAAAAGACTGATAGACCTATGAAGGGAAGATTGAATCCTCACTCCAAAAGTGAGGTCAACAATGACTAAAACCTTAATTACACATCCGATCAAAGTGGAACTTTAAGGAAATCAAATAAGCAAGGAACCTCACTTTTCATAAAAATTTCAAATCAATTTGACCTCTAGATTGGGTGTATTTGAATTTCCAAATCTTTAGGTCAATTTAAGGGAAATATTAAATCAGAAAATTACAGAAATTATAAAATCAATAATATAAATTTAAGACATTATAATTGATATTAGAATACTTAAATAAAATACCTATGCCAACTGAAAGCAATATAATCTAAATAATCCTAAGTTGAAGATCAGGATTAAAGAAAAATATGAAACTTAATCATGTTTAACAATAATAATTCTTAAACCAAAATAATTCCATTTATAAATTGAAATATAAAGTTCATTGATCTATGAAATTCATAAGTTATCAATATATAAATACATTAAAACCATTTGGATTAAGGAATGAAATGGTATAAATGCAAATATGAAAGGTTAAGTATAATTAAAACCTTAAGCTAGGTTGAATTAAATTTAAAATAACAAAGTAACATAAAAAAAATTAATACACAAAGGAATAACCTTTCTCTAAATTCCTTAAGTCATGAAAAGGAAAAATTAAAACCAGGCTAAGTGTTTTTTCTCTCCAAATGACATAATGATCATTCCTTTTAAATTAATTAAAGTAAATTAAACCATTCCATAATGTATGACATATACAATTTGAAATTAATCATCTAAGTCCAAATTCATTAACAAACCTTAAAGAATTTCATGGAATGCATAAATTAAAACAGGAAAGAATCATTAATGTGAATGAGTTATAGAATTGAAGAATAATAAATTGATTAATCTTAAACATAATAAATTGAATATAAATTTACTTAGCTTAATGAACATTAATGAAAATGAACAAATGAAATTAACTTGAATTGAATGAATGAAATACTTACACTTAAATATAATGAGTAAACTATATACATTTGAAAATTAAATAGGTGAAATGAAAATAAAATGAAACTATACCCTAAATCAAAATTAATAAAATAAAATAAACAAAAATGAATATTAAATCAAAGAATATAAACATTAAAAACTTAATCAATCTAAAGTTATACAAGTAAAGCAAAATAAATTTAAAGTAAAATAAACTTAATAATTAAAAGATATAAATCATCATAATCAATAAAGTAAATATGTAAAATAAAAATGAATTAAATTAAGAGAATTAAAGGTTAAATATCAATATCAAACCAAAGAAAATAGAATGAAATTAAAATCATAATAACAAGTGAATTAACTTAAAGAGAAAATTAAATTGAATCATAATAACAAATTAATTAAAACCTTAAATCACAACCTTGTTGATAAAGAAATCAAAACATAAAACATTAAATGAAAAAGAATAAAGAAATTTAAAACAAAATGAAATAAACTGAACTAATTCAAACCTTCTAAATTTAAAGAAAAGTTTAATTAAAATACTTTGCATTTTAGTTAGGGTTTTAAGATGAATCTTTACCTTAGAACAAATATATCATCCTATTAAGACTTAGGATATTGAATGGAATTGGCTCCACCCAAAATAGAACCTATTGTATTCTTCATTCTTAAAAATATAATCCAATTTTAGCATATATACTTAAAATGAAGACAAAAATCAATAAATTTTTAAATAATTTGAATTGAAATCATCCAAAGGTAAATAAACAAATACTAAAAACTAAAAATTGAAACCTAAAAGCCTAATAATGTCTTGCCACACAAACCCTCTTTCTTCATACACTAGAGTTATAAGTCACAGACCTTAGACTTAGGTTGGGCCGTTTTGTGATTTTATGTAATTTTTTGTGATGAGAATTGCTTTTGTTATTTTATGGTGTACTATTTTAGACTAAATGGCTAGGATTGATTGTCATTTATCTGGATGGTAGGATGTTATTTCTATAATTAACATTGTCTTCTACATGGGTTATGTTAAAGGGATTGCCGTCATAAATAAAAAATTATAAAATTATTGTTTCCTTGCAGGTGCTAAATAGTCTCTTAATATAGCCCATAGCACATGTGGGCTAGGCAAGCAACTAATGCTAAGCCTGTATATTTGTAAAATATAAGTACTGTGTACTATTTGTATTTTCCTGACAATTATTTTGCAGGGCTTAAGATTTATTTTTAAATTTAAAAATATAAATTTGAGCTTAGAATTAGGTTAGGATCTATGAGGTTTGGGATTAGCATGAGCTGACCCTGCCAGGAGATGGTGTAGAGGTCCCCTGTGAAGCCTAATGGAGGTCCCTAAAGAAAGAAATGATCCTGGAAGGAAGACCCATCAATCTAAACTTGTAGTTCTAGGCCGTGTTGTATAAGGGTAGAGCTCGACTTCCCATTTTTCCTTCTTCTGGGGTGTACAACGGTACCTGAATGCATTGGCTTGTTTTAAAAATGCAAATTTATTTGATTAATTTTGGGTTCACAATAGAATAAAGCTGCTTTTCTAGGTTTCTTTATGTATTGTACTTTTCTGTGATGAGTACCTTGACGTAGGCTCATAGAAAAAAAATTAAATTTTTTAACCAATTAAATTTAATCAACTTAAACATAAATAATGTAATTCAAAATCTCATATAAATTTAAAGCTATAGGGAACAACTTAAAATCAATTTGAAATCAATTTGCTCTTGAAAAGCATGCAATCATATTGTTTCAATCCTTAAATTGAACAACTTCTCCCATTGCACATAAAGAGCATTTGACCTATGAGGATGACAACTTTTTTGGAAAAGCCTGCTTTCTATTATTGATTTAGCTTATAACTTTCTTTTAATTGCAAATCATGTAGGCATAAATTGCATACTCATGGCCTAAAATGATCATCAAGTCAAAATATTAAAAATATAAAAAATGTGCATTAGTTAGTATATTTCATACCCTACATAATATTAGAGATTAGAGATTAAGTCTAGGATCCTTAGATACTTTTCTTAAAAATATAATAGCTCAGCCATCTTGCATTCATAAGACTCTAAGTCATGAATTTAAAATGTGCTTAGGCAGTGTTAGCTGAGAGCCCGTCCAGGCGGGTTGTAAGTCCATAAGAGTGAGGGATAAGTTAGTTCCCTCAAGTGAGAGGAATGATCGATAATTCTCAAAATAAAACTAGGACGAGCATCTAACATGTGTCAGAAGTATTTGTAGACTAAGTTCTGAAGTATCTTCCTTGGAGTAAGTCTTCAACCATAGGTATTTTTGCAGTCTTGTGTTGCTAGAATTTAAGCCCTAGATTTTTAAGAAAATATCAATTCAAAATTTAAATTAAATTCCAAAATTCAAAGCCCAATGAGTTCTAATACTCGATTCAAATAATGGAATTACGATGATGCCCTCAAGTGGTTATAAATGAACCGTCAAGATTAATTTGATGGGTTTAAAAGCTCAGAGGCAACATAATAGGGATTTGGTGGGATCACCCATTTGGTTCAGCAAACGAGGCCTTCTAACCATCCGATTTCCACTGGTTTTGATCTGGATAGAACTGTAGAAGGTCGAGGGAGCTTAATAGAAGCTTGAAAAAAGAAATACTGGCTTTAGCAGCCAATTAAATCTTTGAGATTATATATATTTGGCATTAGTTGAATTGACTCCAACACTAACCACATATTGTTTGATTAAAATGATAAATTCAAATCTTTAGGATAAGATTTTAACTAAGCTCAATGGATATTCGAATTAGTTTGATTGATGAAGTGATTCATAATAAAATAATGAATCTTATAGATATAAGTTAAGTCTAATTTAATTATCTAAATGATTATTTTTATTAGGTCTTTAATTACCTTTGATTTAACTAAATTTAAATTCATAAATGAAGATCAGTGATGACCTCTATAAATCACAAATTATTTAGTTCAGCTTTATTTTGAAACGACGAATTTATATTGAATCAAGGTTTATGTTCCAATTTAGGAAAATTATGATCGGGATCATAACCAAGAGATGCTATATGAATCATAATACTCTTATCATAATTTGGAAAGCATTAAGATTCAAAATGTTTGATTTCATATTTTGATTTTTTAAATTTTAAGTTAATTGGATTACACATTATTCTTAATAAATCATGATTAAACTTAAGAAATACTTAATTGAATTTAGATTTAATTTTTGTTAAAAAACCAAACTAAACCTCTTAGAGAGAATTTAATTTCAATTGAGTTTTATCTACCTCATTTCTAAAAATGAGATGAATACTTGGGTAATAAATAAAACAAAATAAAGACAAAAACGTACATTGTCTCATTTAATAGTCAAATCGCTAAGATTGATTTTGAGAATATTCACGACAATTCTCAAAGTCTCAAGATCAATTATAGAAATAATTAAATCAATGAGATAGAATAATTAGTTGAGTTTAGTGTTTATATCTACTAAAGAATGACTAATCCTTAGTAGTAGAAGAGATCAACCCTAGGGCTAGCAGAAGTTAAATTATTATGGTAGAAAAGATTTGTAATTAACTCTCTTACATAAGTTTCTCGAAAGGCTTCATTAAGTTTACGTTAAATTGCGCTTTTTTTAAGGTTTACTTGAGGATGGATGCTATCGACATTTTTAATGTCAATAAATGACCCCAAATATTTATGGTATATGAGTGAGATATACCATAATTATTGGTAAGATTTCAAATGTTAATAATTGAGTTTAAGTGTGGACTTTACTAATAGCTTTGTATCTAAGAAATCTCTAGTTGTGGAATGTGGAGAGTATCGATAACTAGGCCCTCTAGTAGATTCATATCCAAAAGTATTTAAGTTATTAGTAGTTAACTTAGGGGTTGTTTGGTTGGCTGAAGAAATGTATTGTAAAAAGAATGCAATGTAAATTAAAAGTAATGTATTTATAATACTTTTAGACTATTTGCTTGAAAATATTTCAAATGTAAGAGTTTAATTTTTTTTCCTATTTCTTAAAGAAATGTAATGTAAAGTAAAATAGTAGTAGTGGCAAGTAGTAGGTGGTGGCAATGAGCAGGTTGTAGCTACTGGTACTGACTGACATGCTATAATAACAAATGGTTGTGGGCTATGTGGACAATGGATGACTAGTAATAGCGAATGACAGACTGCTACTAGTGGTAGCCACCAACGGCTAGGGATGGTGGGCAGCAATGGGCAAAACACATTTGTTGTTGGAGGTGGACAAGATTGAAGCACTTGTAGTGTATTTGAAAATTATTTATTTTGAATGAATTTTACATACATAAAAATAAACTAGATGGTAAACTTAAAATTCATTGTATCTGAAATTCAATTGACCAAACACTTAAATTTTTAAAATGCATGTATTTGTTTTACATTACACTACAAATAAATCATACCAAATAGTCCCTTAGCCTTTTAATTGTCTAACATAAGACTAAGTATCCTTATGATTGTTATTGCAATGATTATTGATCAAGTTCCTTACTTATAAGGGCTCAAGGTTTCATCATATATGTAGTATGATCCCTAAAATGTAGATTGTGATTAGTAAATCATTTAAGTACCGCCTAAAGGTGTGTTGGACCTAAAAAAAACTTTTAATTATTGTGTTGAACTAACAAAATGGTTATTCCACTTTGCTTTTGCTTATCTGCAACAAATAAGACAAAAGGGAGTAGCTCAAGTATAAGAATTTATTCTAAAGATAGTAATGGCTAAGCCTAAACCATCTCATTTGATCTTTTGAAATTAAAAATAAATTCATACCTAACTTACTTTGTTGTGGCTTGCAAGGAGATTTCTTAAAGGGTTAAGTTAGCCTTTTTTTTATTAGTGCACTTAACAAACTCATGAACCTAAAAGGGCCCTACCTATAAAATGTATATGTGAGAGTCATGTTGCTACCATCTCTTAGTAAGCAAGCCCTTAGGTCAACTCACAAGAAATTTTTTGAACTTAATTTACTGAATATATAGGTAACCTTATCAATTTATCATTCCAAGGATGTATATTTAAACTTTAGTTGTAAGCATGATCATATTAGCTTTCATGACTATAGTCAATCATATCTAAGAACATTAGGAAAGTGCTTTTAGATATGTGTGTTTCCATCAAATTAGAGTGTTCATCTTACAATTTAGTTTAAGCTTCCACTTTTGCTTCTTTTAAAGGTGGTGCTTTGATCTAATCCTCTTTAATCCTATGCATTTTCTAAAATTGAGGATGAATTTTTATTATAATATGTGGCTCTATCACCTGAATTGATGGTGACACTAGATTTAAGACTCAAAATTGATTATCAAATCACCAATGCAAACATACAATTATATTGAAGTTATGTTACTATGAGGTAAAGGGTAAATCAACATATCATAGTAGATAAATATTTCTACAAAAGAAGGATTGCAAAGTGACCATAAGTTTGATTTGATTTGACTAGCCCAATCAGATGGATACCAAGTTAACTAAAAAATTAAAAGTCTAATTATATAAGACTAACTCTAGAATGTACTATGGCTCATTATGGTAAAACTTACATGCCATTTTGGCTAGCTCTTTTTGTAGTACATGTGTATAGGTGTTCATTGATGTCTCATATGAGTGTATACATGAGATAAACCATACAAAGTAGACGAGCATTGCATGTGGTGATAATAACCAAAAATAGAATGCTTACATGCCTATTAATGGTAATTTAAAGAGATGAAATTCCAAAGACTCAATAACCTATAGGGAAAGGTTTAATCCTAATACATGCCTAAATATCTTAAAGAAATTATAATATTATTATGATATCCTATAATAAACTTGTTATCATTGCTGGTAAGTTCAATTCTATAGTTGAGCTTTACGTGAACTAGATTTAATTGGACCCTTCCTAGGAGGTTCCACCAAATGGGCATCATATATGAGGAAGTTTCATTATAAGTGAAGAAGATACATGCAATAAACATATTAAAAAAAAACTCATGTGGTTTAGCATTAGGACATGCATCCATAAAGAAGAGTAAAGAAAAATCATTATGTATAGTTAATATTTGTATACATGTGGCCCATAAGATAATGCACATTAAAAAGACAATGAGACCAAGTGAAAAGAAAGAACACATACGTTTAATTATATATATCTAAATTTTCATATTTATTTATATAGTGCCTAAATTTTTATTATTACATCAAAAATGATATTATCATTATTTTTTAAAAGTAAAAAATATATATTTTTAAGGTATAAAAAATTTGTTATTTTTAAATATTAAATTTTAAATATTAGATATATAAATACATAAAAATTATGTGCTATATAAATTTTTCTTAAAAAAAATCTAGATTTCCCACTTGATATCATTCTCTACCTGGGTTTTATCGTTCGCAAGATGATGCAGCTATCCGTCTCCAAGCTTTGGGATGATCGCACAGTTCCTTTATCTCGTTGCTGTCATCCCTTTCGTTTCCCTCTCCACTAACCTCTCCTTGCTCAATCCTGCTCCGTTCCAGTCGTCAAGAACAAATCCATCTTCTTCTTGGAATTCCCCTTCCTTCTTCCTCTAATTTTTTTAATTCTTGAAAGCATGGGCCCTGTAAAGCGGAAGATCGAAAGCAGGGAGAAGAACCAATCGAAAGCGGACGATCGGAACATCAAAGGCTTTCACAAGAGGGTTCGCCAGTTAGCCACTCTCCGCAGCGTGGATGCCCTCCCTCCTCGTCTTCCTGCCACCGAAGACTTCTAACGATTTCATCACGGACCATTACCAAGGCCTTAGCCCAGACGGCCGGCCCAACCCAAACCAGGAACACCGAAACAAATATAAGAGAGGGATCAGTCAAAATGTAGGATAGCTTTCCCTTATTTTCATAATCCTTCTCAATATAAGAGATTTTGGCAATCTTTCATAGCATTTTCAAATCAATGGTGTTTTGTTCGGTGAACGTGAAGCTTTGCCAGAGGTTGAAGATGACTTATAAGTCAGTTTGATTTGTGAATTTGGTTTCAGATATGGATCCAAAACCCAAAACTCAAAACCCGTGGACCTGTTAAAAATTTTTGAGAGAAGGAAGATTATTGAGTGAGCAATGACTAGATTTTATATGGGAGAATAAAAGGAGAGAATGAGAAATTTTTTTACAAGTATTTATTGTGTGGTTTTAAACATTGTTTACAATACAATATCCTTGACTATTACAAGACATGAGAACCAAATCTATATATTTTTTGTATTATTATATTTCTTTTCATAAAATATACTCTAAAATCTTCTTATTTATTACATAGCCTAGAACTTTCTATTTTATATTAATAATCCACTATAGCTTTGAGTCTTCTTATTTATTACAAATATTCTAGAAAGTTCTTCTCTTACACAAAATTTGTACTATTAGTAAAATACTATAGAATAATTTAAAAATGAGCATCAATTTATCACTCCTTGATGCAAATTTCAACAATCAAACTTTTTTCTTGGAAGTATCTTTGTAAATATGTCTGCTAATTGTTCTTCGATCTTGCGATACTTGAGTTTAATCTCTTGGTTGCTCGCAACTTCTCTGATGAAAAAAATACTTAATGCCAACATGTTTTGTTCTGCCATGAAATATTAAGTTTTTGGACATAGTTATAACTGATTTGCTATCATAATAGCATGGATCTTCATCTTAGGATGAAGATTTCATTCCATTAGAGGTTATGATGTTGAATAGAATGGGTTCCACCCAAAAGTATAATTTATTTTACTCTTCATTCTTAAAAATCTAAACTTCACTTTAACCAAATAAAAGTGAAAAGTGAAAATAAAAATACATCATTAAATCATTTGAATTGAAACCATCCAAAGATAAAATTCAAACAAACTTAAAATCCAAATTGAAACTTGAACTAAAAAGGCCTAGCAAAGTTTTGGCACACAAGCCTAATTCCTTCACACACTAGATCATTAGGTCACGAACACTAGACCTAGGTTAGGCCATTTTGTGATTCTTTTTTATGATTCTCTGTGTTGTGACATGATATTCTTCACATGTCTTTATGGTATACTATTTCAGACTGCATGTCTAGGATTGTTTGCCCGTTAGACCGGATGGCATGACGTTATTTTTAGAACTAATATTGTCTTCTGCAGGGGGCTATGCTAGAAAGGATTGCTATCATAAATAAAATTAAAATATTATTCTCATGCAGGTATGCTTAAGTCCTTAAGCATAGCCCATAAGATAGGTGAGCTTAGCAAATATCTAATGTTATACCTGTATGTTTGTGAAATATAACTCCCGTGTGTTATTTGTATTTTGCTGACATTTGTTTTATAGGATTTAGGATTATTTTGAAATAAAAAATTTTAAATTTGAGCTTATAATTAGGTTAAGATCTATGAGTTCTAGAATTAGTAGAAGACTGTGAAGCCCTTTGTGAAGATAAGTGCAGTGGTCCTGTGGTGTTTATTTTTGGATGTGAGGTGGACACCACATAGATCATAGAGGAATACTTATTGAAGTAATCGGGTATGACATTAATGTATGATGTACTATCTCGAAAGATAGAGGCATCACCCTACAATGGACCTAATCACCTAATAAAGACTCCTAAGGCATGATGGGTCTTCGAATATGCCAGAGATTTTTTTTTTTTACTTTACATAGAAAAGCAAAGTGGGGTTTATTTTAAGACGGGTTCTTAAGTTCCCTATGGAGGCAAGCCTCCATAGTTAATAATATCTCAGGAAATGAGATTTTTGAGAATACTCTCGATTAAAGTAGATAATTATTATCTCTAAAGATTTCAAGGTTGAGACTATCAAAGAATTAGCTATTTGAAAAACCAAGTGGGATAGATCAAGTGGAAAGACTTATTTTGAAAGCCAAAGAAAATAAGTAGGGAGTGGTCATGATACTAGGAGGCCTAGTAAGCCACTCCAATCTATCTTATGCCGAGGCTTTATATATTTGAAAGTGAAGAAATTTTATTTATTTGAGTTGAATTTTTATTAGATTATTAGGGCTTATAATCCATCAACACAAGATTGTGAAAATGCCTAAGAGGTGAAGATTTATGCTTATAGCCTAAGGGAAATAGCAACATCGAATCCTAAATCTAAAGAGCTTTAACACAAGCTAAAGCACGACCTAAATTTAAGTAAAAGGGGACGTAATGATTCACTTCAACAAGAGAAAGTAAACCGTCCGACTCTTCTGGACATACAACCGCCTGAAGTAGCCGCCAACTAACACCTCCTACGCTTTAAATCTATGTAGGCCGCTCTTATGACATTGCAAGATGGTTAGGCTTATTACTTAATTTGAAAGAGACTAAAATCCTAAATCCACTCCCTAAGAGAGCATGAGTGGTATGAACATATAACTTAGTTTACAAGTGCAAATCTTTACAATTTTAGTTCATTTTGACACATTATTTTGGACAAAGGCTTTGGGATTATTTATGCCTAAATGCATGATGAAATATAATTATTGGCTAAATCAAAAGAGAAAGAGGGTGAAGCTCCATCATAAGGGGTTGCTCTTATAGGTCAAGTGGTCCCTAAAGTGCAAGAATGGAGGCCCTCATTTTTAGCAAGAGTGATAGAAGATGCATGCATGATGTGAGAAATACAACATATAGTTAAGGGATTGATAATTCTTTTAATTATCTTGATTATAGCCAAAGGTTTATGATGAAGCTGTGAGTTGTTAAAAACTTTAATTATGAGTTGTTAGTTGGGTAAAAAAAAAACTAGTTTTTTATCTCAAGAGCCTACCGCATCGAGGCCACACATTAAAGCACCAAACATTAAGAAAATATGAAAAGGAGGTAATCCTACTGTGCGATCTAAATAAATCATCAATCAATTTTATAGACTATCACAAAAGAATGAGAGGCCGGTGCGGCTGGGTACCGCCGTGCACTCCGAAGAAGAGAAAATTGGGTAGCCGAGCCCTACCCTTATACAACCAAGAATTTGACAAAATAATTTTATAATTATAATGAATATGTGCTATAGGGGTCTTCATTATTCACCTTTTCATATCATTTTTCCTTTCTTCTTTTGATTTGATTTGCTCCAAAGGCATCATAGGGCACCTTGGGACAAAGCCTTCAGGCCACTGCTCATCCTAATCCATTATAGCACTAATCATAATTTCTATTGTAAAATTACATTTATATAGAAAAAGTAAATCTAACTACACCTGCAAAATAAAGGTTAACTAAACATACATACAATCCCAAAGAACTACATTATAATTTGGACTTAACACCCTGAACATGGGTAACTAAGCCCACATGTCCTAACTTGAATTTTGCTTAGGGGTATAAGCAACTTGCGGGCAAAGCATTTATACTTATCTTTAAGCAACCCCTTAAGCATAATCTCTTGTAAAAGATAAGATTAGGCTAATAACGACCTAATATCCAGTCTACAAGTCATACACTCTAACATCCAGTCTAAAATATTATTTTACAAAACAAAACATACATCACATAAACACCGCCTTAACTCAGGACTATAAGTGGTGGCTTCATTCTAATATGTGTACTAAGACTTGATGTGATATGTCTTAACTAAGCATTACAGTTATAACTTATCTAAATTTGAAAAATGTTTAAGTTAACATGATGGTTGGTTTCACTTTAAGTTATTTAAGTGGTTTGCAAGTTTTAGTTTAAGTTTTATTTAGTTTCATTTGATTTACACTTAACATCTAAGTGTTATAAAGAGAAGAAAGAGAATTACCCTCTTTCATCCCTATCTTAAGCCATTTTCTAAATCATATTTTTTGTGATTTAGTTCTCTTTAATGAATGGCTTATTAAGTATTTTATTAATCCTGATTTTAGGTTAACTCGAAACAATCCTATCTAATATGAAAGACAACTTAAGATTAATATAGTTGGATTACTACCACATGGAACATGTTAAGTCATTCTTTTCCATTACTTATAACATGCATATGATTCAATCCTTAGTGTCTATATACATGCAATATATTTTGGCACACTTAAATGATGATGGATGATATGTTTGAAAATTATATTTTACTTGATTGAATTACTTATACATGTAAATTAAAGCTCTATCCAAATACTAATATAAATATACATAGGAAAGAAATTAAATGAGAACGTGCTATTGTTAAACTAGTAAGTGAGGTAATCAAATGACTTTCTTGGGGCTACTTAAAGCCTCATAGTCCCAGGATATCCAGACAATATACCCATTATTATTCAAGTCCATATAAATCTATACATAAATCATAAGAAAGAGAACACTAATTTACATGTAATGTATTTTAATGACTTAGATGATCATGGATGCTTGTATTTTTAGTAGAAAAGGGGATTTTTTATTCTTTAATCAAATACACATATATATGTATAAAAGTTTTAAGCAAGCATGTGTTGTTGTTAAATCAAGGAAGTGAGATAGTCAAATGAGCACCTTAGGGCTACAAAGCCTCGTATTACCGTGATGTCTTGACTATATACTTATTATTCTTAAATACATATGAATGCACATATAATTATAAGAATGAATATCATGCAAGGTTCATATTTTGTTTAATTGAATTACTTATATATGTGAATCTTTAATTAATTAAGCTAATTAAGTGAGAAAATAAAATTGCAATGCTCCTAAGAACCTAATGTAATTGGCTCATAATTAAAGATTAATTAAGTTAAAGAATCTAATTAGGTACTTTTATAATTTTTCCACACTTATATGCTAATCATAATTTCCTTAGGGATCTTTATGTTGTTAAACACATAAAGAGGAACCCTTAATATTATTATTGATTATCTAATATGATTAATATCTCAAATTGATTTAGCCACTTAATTAACTATTCAAGCACTTAATTAATTTTCATATTAATCAACTCTCTTAAAGTTAGATAGATTTAAGAAAGAGATTAGAAAAGAGGTCCTAATCCCACTCCCTCATCCATTCACTATTAATCAGTGATTAGTAAGCTTAAGTTAAATAATTTTTACTATATAAATCATTAATTAATCATTAAATTAATTAAAGCAATAATTAAGGTTTGAAAAATCAATTTCCCTAATTACCGAGGCAATAAATTCCAAGAAAATTATGGGAGGCAGAGGTCATCCCATTGAATGAATACACAAGTTTGAAATCAATTGTCCAGATAATTAGAGCTTAATTAAGCTAATTAAGTGGAGATTCAAACTCTAATTAAGCCTTAATTACTATTCAAAATCAAATGGGATTACTTTTAATAAAATCTCTTATGTTTTACCTTTAAATGAGTATTTATTTATCATTTTTAGATTTTTTTCTATATTTAGTTATGATTTTTTAAAGTTTTAATGATTAAATAGATAATTAAACCCTAATTAAGCCTAATCCCATCGGTGCCACATGGATCGCTGATGTGGTATGCTTTCTACGTGGTGGTGCGAGATTGACTATTTAAAATCGTTCAAGTCAGAGCTCACGTGGCTGGCGGCAGACACATTTTTGTCCCCACTATTTGATCTAAAGATCGGATGATAAAGATTAAATCAGATTAAATCTAATTGAGAGATCGCAACCGTCTGTTTCATGTGATTGGCGAAATAGATGGTGGATGATCTATCATCTCTCTCGTGACAGAAGACGGACACTGTCCGCCTTCCTCAGCCCAATTAGAGCTCGCTGGAGCTCAGATTGGCTCAAGATTGATCTCACACCTTCAGGAAAGTGATCTGCATGGATCTTATAATTGGGTTTGCATGACATTCACTGATTCACATTTCCTTCCAAAAGGCCTAAAAATTTTGAGAAATCTCGATTTAATGGAATAGTACCTTGCCGAAGATCAAGTTTGGTGATGAACCGACTGAGGTAGCTTCACCTTGATAAGGAGAAGCTCTGTTCACAAGATGGTGCGATGCCTCCCCACCGATCGCTCTGTGGACCAAGCGCCACTGGATTCCTCACCGGAGTTGGTCTAGGTGGTACTTCTGGTGCTCGAAATGCTCGGGGGAATATTCGTTTCACTTCGCCAGAGCTTGTTGAACGTATGGAAAGAGTTAATTGAACTAGGGTTGATTTTTGGTGGAGATGATTAGAGCTAAGCCTCGATTTGGCTTGGTTCCATCATCTCTAGTGAGGGGAAGGCCTTAGAAGCTTAAAGAATGCTATAGGGAGTTCATCTCTGGCGACTTGGACTCTGAGAATGCTTGGCATTTTAGTTTGGATTGAAATGAGGGGGTATCCCCCTCCTCCTTTGGATTGGATGACCTTAATGGATTTGTCCTCTAGTGGCCGTTCGGCTGCTGTAGGAGGTCGTGGATGGTAGGAGGTGCTTGAGGTGGCTCAATTTGGTTGGGTGAAGGAGGGAAGGTGGCTGCCATGGGAGAAGAGTGGGTGTCCTTGGGTTGTAAAGTGTGCCAATGGTTTTGGAGAGGAGAACTGACATCCACTTAGCTCATGGCTGACCCAATCACCTTTGGGTTAGGTGAGCTAGTGTCCCTCTTGCCTAGGTGGAGGCCTAAGGACCAGCCATGTGGAGGGGAAGTGGGTTTGACCATTGAAATGGGGTTTTTGTCCCATTTAGTAAGCTTTACCTATTGGGTTTGGGTCAATTCGGGTGCTAATTGGGTTAGATTTGATTTGGGCTGACCCAATGTGACCTAAGGAAGGACCATGTCAAGTTTCATTATATTTGGACTTAGTTTGAAGGGGTTTGGCTCAATTTGACCTATTTAGGTCAAATTGGGCTAGGTTGGGTTAGGTTGACCAAATGGTCGAATTAGGTCAAACTAAGGGTTGAGTTATGTTCAAATAAGTATTTGGAATATTTTGGTGCAATTAACTTGGTTCAATTTGCCTTGGATTTGGATTTGACCCATTTGAGTTCATATGAGTCATAGAGGTTAAGTTGACCAATTTAACCAAATTGGCCAAACTGGCTTGAGTTAGGCATTGGTTCATGTTCAATTGGTCAATTGAAGATGATTATAGGCTTTGGTTTGAATCAATTTAAATTCTTGAATAATTTAGGCTAATTTGGGCTAAGTAGGTCAAATAGGTTCAATTGGGGATTTGATCATGTTTAATAATCAATTTAGAATGATCTTGAGCCATTGATTGCAATCAATTTGGGTTGGATTTTGACTTGACCCAATTTGGCCCTGGGCCAAATTGGGTCAACTTGGGTTAAGAGGGCCAATTGGATTTGGTTTGGCTCAATTGATGGTTAAGTTATGTTCAATGATTGATTTTAGGCTGATGTGAATCATTAGTTTCAATTAATTTGGCTCAGAATGAAATTTGGTTCATTTGGCTCATGTAGGTTACATGGATTAGTTTGGTCAAATGGCTAGAATGACTTGACTTAACCCAATTGATTATGATTGATCAATCAAGGATGATCAACAATCATCATGAGAGGTTTTGGATGGTTTGGTTCAATTCAATTTGGGTTGAATTGAGATTTGGTTCAAATGGGTCTTTTAGGTCACTTTGGGTCAAGTGAGCCTAAATAGGTCAATTGGCTTGATTGAGTTAAATGGTGTAGTTAGGCCATCCAAGATGATCAATAATCATCATAGAGAAGATTTGAAGGGTTGGTTCAATCCAATTTGGGTTGGATTGGAGTTTGGTTCAATTTGATCAAATTGGCCACTTTGGATCAAGTGGATCAATTAGGTTAATTGGATCAATTTGGGTTGAATTGAGTTTAGTTGAGTTTGAATATTGATTTGGAATTGGTTTATAGCTTTGGTTGCAATTGATTTAGATTCAAATGGATTTTGGCTCATTTGAGTATTTTGGGTCAAATGAGTTAACTTGGTTTGGTTAATTATGATTGTAGCTTTTGGTTTCGAATAAAGAATTGAATGATTGAATTGATTTATGAGATAATCAATTAAGCTTGGTTTGGCTTGAAGGAAATTTGGCTAATAGGATTAAATCACAGGGCTTAGGATGAGTTTGATTTGGTTTGATTTGATTTGATTATTTTTAATTGTAGATTTGGATATGGTTTGGACTGATGATTGAAGGATTGAATCGATTTATGAGAAAATCAATTAAGCTTGGTTTTGATTGAAGGAAATTTGGCTAAGTCCATAAGATTAAATCATAGGGCTTAGGATGGGTTTAATTTGGTTTGATTTTAGTTAATTTGATTGGAATTGGGTATGTGAACTTGAGATTGGATTTTGGCTAAGGAAGTAGTCATAAATTTGATTGAGCTATAGAATGGATAGATCACCTTAGGTCCTAAGACATAGCCTAATCCTATGGCTAATCCTCCTAAGACTCTAGGCTCAGGTTAAGTGTTTACTTAGCCACTAGATGTGTCATATGACAAAAGACTGCTAAATCTATGATGAGAAGATCAAATCCTCTCTCCAAAAGTGAGGTCAATAGGTCCCCTGTGAAGCCTAATGGATGTCTTTAAGATGGAGATTGCTTGGAATGAAGACCCATAGATTTAGACTTGTAGTTCTACATCGTGTTATATAAGGGCAGAGCTCAATTTCCCATTTCTCTTTCTTTCGGGGTGTATAGCAGTACCCGACTACATTAGCCTTTTATTTAAATTAAATTGGCTTAATTTGGTGTGTGTGTGTGTGTGTAATAGAATTAATCTGCTTTTCTAGATTTCTTTCTATTTTGTGCTTTTATGTGATTGAATGCCTAGATAATTAGGCTCATAGGAAAAATTAAAATTTCTACCCGATCTAAGTCTAAATAAGTGAAACAAAAATAAAGAAAATTGAAACTTCACATAAATTAAGGCCTTGAGTAAAACTTAAAATCAATTTGAAATAATCAGGTCTTGAAACCATCAAATCATATTACTCGAATTCTTGAATGGGCACTTCACCATTACACATAAGGGACCTCTGACCTGTGAGGATGACCATCTTCTTGGGGATGCCTGCTTATCTTTTTTTCATTTGGCCTATAACATGTTTTATTAAAATCAATTGAATGGGCACTTCACTTAGTCTTTTATTAAATGATCAAATCCATTATAGGTTAACATGTTTCTCTTTCGAGATAATATGTTTATTCCTTAATGAAGCATTTGATCATCCAAATAAAAAATTTCTAAACTCTATGTGGTGTCAGAAAAATTTTCCCACATACTTAAGCCCTTATTGAGTGAATTTAGCATTTTGAAACTTCACGAGGTTGAGACAACACTCTGTGTGAAGTTTGCCTTCTTGCCTCCCCTTAGATTGAGCTGAAGATCAATCACCACCACCACTCACCAAAGCTTGAATGAATTGGGGGTTAGAGAGGTGGGAGTTAGGGAAAGGTTAGGTGAAGGTGATCAAAGTGTCAAAAGTGGTATAAAAGGGTTGGGGGTTGATTTTATAAGTGGCCAACTCCTCCTCCATTTGAGGAGCTTAGAGGTGGTCGGCCATGGGGAATTGGGTCTTAGAATTACTCTTGAAGGTGAAAAGAGGATTAGGGAGCATTTTAAAATCAATTAAGTGGGGATATGTGGAGGGGAATATTGGATTCTGGCTTCTTTTATATTTTCTTCCCTCATCTACTCATCACTTTTGGTGGATTTGGCTCTACTTCATCTCTATTTCAGTTGAGAAGTCATTTGTATTAACAAGGATTGAGTGGCTTATGAGTTGGCATGATCTTATTTGCATTGAATTTGGGTTTAGGTTTGAATTAGCCCATGGGCACTTATGCTGAGTTGGGTTGGGTTAGACGATCTGGCTTTAAAATTTAAGTTTCAGTTATGCCTAATTGCTTATGGTGTTTATTTTAGAGATGTCGAACACCATGCAAATCTTAGGGGATACTTATTGAAGTGATCGGGTATGATATTGAGGAATGATATACTATCTCAAGAGATAGAAATCATCACTCTAAAATGGACCTAATCACCTAATAAGGACTCCTAAGGCATGATGGGTCTTCGGATGTACCAGAGATTTTTCCCTACTTTATATGGAAAAATAAAGCAGGCGGGTTTATTTTAAATCGGGTTCATTAAGTTCCTTATGAAGGAAAGTCTCCACTAGTTAATTGCATCCTAAGAAATTAAATTTTCTAAGAATACTCTCGATTAAAGTAGACAATCGAGTCCAAAGATTTCAAAGATAGGACTATCAACAAATTGGTTATATTTGAAAAATCAAATAGGATAGGTCAAAAGGGGAGACTTATTTTTGGAAGCTAAAGGAGATGAGTATTGAGTGCTCATGATACTAGGAGGCCTAGTGAGCACTCCAATCTATTCTATGGTTGGACTTTATATGTTTGAAATTGAAGAGATTAATTTTATTTGAGTTGAAATTTTATTAGGAAGCTAGGACTTATAATCCAATAACATAAAATTATGAAAATACATAAAAAGTGAGGATTTATAAATCTAGAAGAAAAGCATGACCTAAGATAAGATTTTCCTCCACAAGAGAGAGTAACCTTGTTTTACAATTTAAGTTTTCTAACCCTCCTATGCTTTAAAATTCATGAAGTTAAAAGTTAGAAATTTGAATTAGAAACTAAAATCCTAAATCCTAGAATCTAATATGAATAATGACTTAGTCTAATGCAAAATCTTTTCAAATTTTATTTAATTTTTGACAGTTTATTTAGACAAAGGCTTGGAATTTTTGATGCCTAGATGCATGTTAAAAACAGGTCATGGGCTAAATCAGCTAGAAAAATGTGTTCTCCACCATAAGGGATGCCCTCATAGGTCAAGCATTCTCCTATCGTGCAAGGATGAAGATCCTTCATGTTCAAGAGAGAAAGAATATACATGCATATTATGAAATATTCAACCATTCAACTAAGGGGTTGCTAAATCTTTTTACTTATCTTATAAAAACTTAGGCTTTATGATGAGGTTATTAGTTGCTTTAAAATTTAATTTTGAATTATTAATTGGGGTAGAAAAATTAATTTTATCTTAAGAGCCTACCGCATCCTGGCCACACATTCAAACATCAATCATAAAGAAACTATGAGAAGCATGTTGTTTCTAATGTGCAATCTAAACACAACATTAAACAATTTTATAGACTATCGTAAAAGAATAAAAGGCCGGTGCGGTCAAGTACCGCTGTACAACCCGAAAAGAGAAAATGGGTAGCTGAGCTTTACCATTATACAATCAGGTATATAAAAGAATAATTATAATTTACAAATAATAAATGCTATAGGGGGTCTTTAAGTTTTCAAGTCTTCATGTCTCCTTCATTTCTTCATGTCTTTGGTCCTTTTGATGTAGTAGGCTTCAATGCATCTCATGGAACCCCAGGACTAAGCTTTTTGGCCAATGCTCATCCTAAACCCCTATAGCATTAATCCTAATTTATAATTCAAAATTACATTAAAAATAGAAAATATAAATATAACTATACCTGCAAAATAAGTATTAACTAAACACACATACAACCAAAGCATTTATATCATAATTTGCACTTAGCACACTACACATGGGTAGCCAAGCCCACTTGTCCTAACTTGGATTATGCTTAAGGGCTTAAGTAACCTGCATAAAACCAGTATTTGTATTTATTTTTCAGCTGCCCCTTAAGCATAATTCCATGTTGAAAATATGATTAGGCTAATAACGGCCTAACATCCAGTCTATGAAACATACACTCTAACATCTAGTCTACAAATCATACACCCTAACATCCAGTCTAAAATAATACATCACAAAACAAAACATACATCAAATCACATACCATCCTAACATAAATCTAGAAGTGATGACTTAATCTAATGTGTGTGTATTAAAGCTTATGTGGTATCTCCTAACTAGGCTTTAGAGTTAAGATTATTTAAAGTGGTTTCACTTTAAGTTATTTAGTTGATTTGCAAGTTTTAATTTGAGACTTATTTTGTTTCATATGACTTTTACTTAACAACTAAATGTTATGAAGAGAAGAAAAGATAGGATCACCCTCCTTTATCCCTACCTTAAGCAATTTCCAAAGCTAATTAATTAAACAATTCTTCTTAGTGAATGGCTTATTATATATTTTAATTAGTCATAAGTTTAGGTTCACTTCAAATAAACTCATTCGATAAGAAAGGCATCTCAAGATTAATTGAAATGAACTACCATCACATGACACATGTTTGTTTATTTTTTTCCATCATATATAACATGCATATGGTTAAGTCCTAAACATACCTATACATGTAATTTATATTTTTTAGCACACTTGAATGATGAATGTGAGCAAATGCATTTTGATTTGAGGTTTCATTTAGTTGAATTATTTTGTCATATTAATTTAAAGCTCTATCTAAATTCTTATACGAAAGCATAAGTAAAGAGCTTTAAGTCACATGACTAAGCAATTCAACCACTTGAACCAAATATGAATGCATGTTTATTTTTAATAGAAATGGGGTTTTCATTCGTTAGTGAAATGTACACACAAATGTATAAAAGTTTTAAGTAGGTACGTCGCCATTGTTTTGCACTTGGGGAGTGAGGTAGATACCTCCTTGGGGCTACTTAAAGCCTTGCACCATGATGTCCAGATTAATATACCCACTAACATTCATACTTATGCAAATGAACATATGAATGAAAGAAAGAAACTCCACTTTATACACTAAGCTTATATTCACATGCACCTCATATGTATGTATAACTAATGTCACAACATGTATCATTATTCATTAATAAACTTTTGAAAATATATTTGAGATTTAATAGTGATAATAGCAACACATGCAACTTGACATAAATAAAATCATTTCGTTTAATTAATTTTTGAAAAAAGATGAATGCATGATTGTAAGTGGCATACACCATTTAATACAATTGGAAAGAAATAAAAGAACATAGACACATAAGTTCATTCAATTCAATTAATTCTTAAGAACAATCATATCAAATAAGACCATTTAAAATAAACTAAAGTTCCTTAATGCCATTTTTTTATTTCATGTTTGATTTGGTTTAAAGAAGAGAGGAGATTCAATCATTTGATGCTCCTAAGCCATTCTATATTTGTATTTAATTTGGTTTAATGAGAAGATAATTAGGTGAAATTTATGGATTAATTAAGTTATGATCTGAATTAAATCAATTAATTAACCCTTGCCTATGTTACCTTAAAGTAATTAACCAATTAATTTTGAGCCAACATGACATGCACATGAATTGGAATTTAAATCAGTAATGATCCTAAGAAATATACCTAATGCAATTGGCTCACAATTAGTGATTAATTAGATTAAGGAGCTTAATTAAGTACTCTTATGGCTCCCCCACACATGTAGGTTAGCCATAATTTCCTTAAATAACTTCAGGTTATTAAACACCTAAAGATCTATCCAAGAAACTTAATTAGATGAGTTCTGGAATGATTATAATTTTAATTTAATTAATTAAGCCATTTTAATTAATGAATTAAACCATTAATCCCAAATTAATTAATTTCAAGTCAAGTGAAATGAACTTAGAGTAAAAGATTAGGAAAGAGGTCCCAATCTCATTCTCTATGCTTATTCATTGTTATACAATGATTAACAAGCTTAATTAATGATTTTCTTACTATTTTGCATTTTAATTAATCACCTAATTAATTAAGAAAGTAATTAAGGCTAAGATAATCAATTTTCAAAATTAACCGAGCAATAAATACCAAGAAAATTATGGGAGGTAGAGGTCATCCTATTAGTCAACCTTAGAAAGTTTAGAATTAATTACTTGAGAAATTAGAGAGTAATTAAGCTAATTAAGTTTTTAATTAAACTTAAATTAAGCCTTAATTACTATTTGAAATCAGTTAGGATTATTTATATTATGTTCTCATCTGAAATACCTTCAAAATAATACATTTATTTGTATTTTTTAGATTTTTCTATAATTAGTTATGATTTTTCAAAGTTTTAGTTGATTTAAATAATTTTTCATGATTTTTATAACACCCGTTAATTCATTTTTACCATTTGAGCTTCAGAGTGAGATATCTTCTAATTCAGAGATCCTTTTGACTTGAAATTTTTTATGGTATGTGTATTTTAACTTCAGTTTAAATCCTTGAGAATTTTAAATTAATATGATGTGTATTTTTTAAGTTAATTAATAAATTTTAATTTTCACTAAAACTTAAATGCAGCTCAAACTATTCAGTTAAATTTGATGATTTTATGTTTGATGGATTCCTCTCGGAAAGGTAAATCCAACGAACCCTTGTTTGTAATTTTTCATGAAGTATATTATTTTCTATAATTTTTTGAAGTTTTAGATAATTTAAATAATTTTTAAAATAAAAATAGTCAATTTTCCCACTTAAACTAGTCATGTAAACTGATGTAACCGTGTCATGTGGTGCCCTTGATGTGCGTAGCAAGTGGTCCGTGATGCCATGTGTCGAATCGAAGAAACCACGAGTGAACAAGAAAGTGATGCGCATATCAGATTCGATCGTCCGATCACGAATCAGACGGTCCAGATCCGATTAGCAGGATCTAAAAGCGGAAACACACGATCGACGTGTGAGATCTCAGCTGTCCGATCTCTTCACGGTGAGACCAGACGGTTGGCGGGTGTTCCGGCAGACGGGTCGATGGAAATAGTGATTTCAGGCAATTTTTCATGATTTTGGGCGAAGTTTTGCCCGATTGGGCTCGTTTTCACGGTGATTTTCACTGGAAAAATTCTTGATTCACATGGAATGATATAAAATGAAAATTGCATGGTTTATCTAAGAAAAATTTCTAAGATTGCATAGAAACTGTCACAAATAATAGATCTTACGACCGGCTAAAATTTGGCAAAATTACCTCATCATGGATGGTTTCCGGTGGTGGTGATGACTCGAGCAAGCTCCTGAATGTGAGAGGAAGCCTTGGAAGAAGTTTGAACCTTTGCTTTGCTTTTGAATGTTGTGATCACCAATGGTCGCTGTTTTCTCATCGAAAAAACTTCAGTTTGATGTTTTTTGGCTCAAATCAAATGGGGAAAGGTTGCTCCTTGCTTTGGGAAGCTTTTGGGAGCTGAATGAACTCATGACTCAATGGAATGAGGCCTATTTTCTCTCTTTCAAGGGGATGGCCGAAATTTTTATTAAGGGTAATGGGAAGGTGGTTGTGATGGTGATGACCTGATTAAGTACTTTGGATTTAGCTCCAAAGTCCTCTTTTGGGGTTGTGGAGTCAGCTCCATTGAATGCCAAGGATGGGGGTAATTGAATGCAAGTGACGGGGAGGATTAAATGAGATTGGGTGGAATCCTATGTCAGGGAGGATCCATATGGTATTTGATTGGGTTGGGCTGATTTTGTGTTGATCCCAAGTGCGTTTGGGTTAGGTTTCATCAGCTCCCAAGATGCCATGGGTTGGTTTCAAAGGATTTGGCTCAATTTGGGTCACATGGGTCACATTGGGTTATGTTGGGTTACATTGACCAATTGGTCAAATTAGGTCAAACCAAGATTTAGGTTAGATTAAAATGATAATTTGAAGTGTTTTGGTATGATCAATTTGATTTAATTTGGCTTAGGATTGATTTTGGCTCATTTGAAATCAAATGGGTCAAGTTGACCAATTTGACCAAAATTGGCCAAATTGACTTGAATTATGGGTTGATTCATGTTCAATTGGCTAATTGAAGATAAATATAGTCTTTGGTTTGAATTAATTTGGATTTAATTTGAATTTAGTACAAATTGACCCTTAAAGTCAATTTGGGCTAAATGGCTCAATTAGGCCCAATTGATCAAATTGGGTTCAATTATGGCTTTCGTCAAATTCAATAATCAATTTGGAATGAACTCGAGCCATTGGTTGTAATCAATTTAAGTTAGATAATGATTTGACCCAATATGATCCTTTAGGCCAATTTGGATAAACTTGGCTCAAATGGCCAATTGGGCTTGGTTTGGCTCAATTGGTGGTCAAGCCATGTTCAAATATTGATTTTGAGTTGATTTGAATCATTGATTTCAATTAATTTGATGTATGATGGGTTTTGGTTATTTTTGTTCATTTGGGCTAAAGAGTTGACTTGGTCAGGTGATCAAGTTGACTTGGTTTTACCCAATTAATTATAATTGATCATCCTAGGGTGATCAACAATCATGGTGGAAGGTTTTGGTGAGCTTGGTTCAATCCAATTTGGGTTGGATTGGAAGTTGGCTCAAATGGGTCCTTTAGATCACTTTGGGTCAAGTGGACCTAAGTTGGTCAATTGGTTTGGTTCTAGCTTGATTTAGATTTAGTTGGACTTATATGTGAGCAAGGATTGAAATATAAATCCAACTATAATCAATTTGGAGTCCAATTAATTTTGGTTCAATTGAAAGTTTCAAGTCAAAAGGGCTAAGTTGGGCTTGACTTGGGTCGACTTGGATTTGGTTTGATTTAGTTTTGATCAATTGGATATGGATTTCATTTATATTTATGAATATAAATGAAGGAATTATTGATTTATAAAGAAATCGATTGAATTTGATTTGATTTGAAGGGGTTTTGGTTAAGATTATGAAGGTAGTTCATATGGCTTAGGAAGGGTCTTGGGATTTGAATTTGATTTTGAGTTTCAATCATTTGGAGTCAAATTTGGAATTAGATTTGGCATTTGAATTTGAGTTTGAGGTTTGATTTGAGATTTGAATCTGGTTTTGATTTGAGAAGGTGCATATGGATTGGGTTTAGGCGATAGGATATGTGATTTCCTTAAGTCCTAAGGCATGGCCTAATCCTATGATGAACCCTTCCAAGTCTCTAGGCTTAGGTTAAGTGTTCACCTAATCACTAGAAGTATCATATGACTAAGAAACTCTTAGTGTTTAGAAGAGTCCTAAGTTTAAGAAGAGGAGGCTGAGAGCTCACTCCAAAAGTGAGGTCAACATTGCTCATTAAGTGATGTAGGGATCAATTAGTCCAAGGCTCATGTGGGTTTGATTTGATATAGGCTAGGTTTAACCCATTTGACCTAAATGACCCAAATCAACTTTCCTAGCCTAATTAGCCATTTTGAATTTAAATTAAGTTTCAATTATATTTGGTTAATCCTTTATGGTGTTTAGAATTCATTGGTTTCAATTAATTTAAGTTTGATTTTGAATTTGATTCAAATTGAGTCATTTTTACTTAAATTACTTAAAAGGGTGAAGTCAGGTAACAGGAAAATTGCATATTTCCAGCGAACAAATCCATTGGTAGTTAATAAAAATCCATCGATAAATTATTTTTCCAATAGATTTTCGACAATTTTCACCACGATGGTAAAACACTAGTTGAAAATGATTTTTGACGGACTGAAAATCTGATGAAAAATATATTTTGTCAGAAATCCACTGGAAAGGTTTTAGAAAGAACTGATGGAAAAACCATATTGAAATTCCACCAGAAAAATGCATTGATGAAAATATCTAACATGATAGTTTCCTGCAGCATTTTCGACGAACCAGTTTGACGAAAATTTCTGGCAGAGGTGGTATGCTAAAAATCCTCCAGCAGGGGTCTTATCAAAAAATTTTCATTTATTTTTTGTTTGCTAATCTCAAGCTTTTTTCATAAGTTTCATTATTTTGAAAAACATTAAAATAAACTAATAGTTTCAAAATAGTTATATGAAATAATCTAAAATGTAAAAATCTTAATAAATTATTTACATATGAAAATAAAGTACATATGAGGCCTACTCCTCATCATCCTGCTCCTCCGCCACCTCCTCCGTCTCCTCCTTCTCCATATCCACCACTGGCTCCTCCCTTTGTGGCTATCTTTGCACATCTTCTTCATTCTATCCTCCATTGCAGACATCCGACCTTCCATCTGTGCAGTCATCCTGGCTTTCATCTCCTCGGCCATCACATCGATCCACTTTTGAACAATCTCATCAATCGACTGACTGTTGGTTCCAGAGAATGAATGGCGTGCATCATATGCTGATCCCTTTGAGCCTAAGCCGTAAATCCATCCCATCTTCTTCCCCCTAAGAGCCTCCATCCATATTCATATTCTGACTACTCAAATTTCCCACTAGAACTTCATGCACCAGTGGAGCCTTAACTAGCAACATCCTTCAGCCACATGTAGTCATCGTATGAGCAATTATAAAGTAAGTTAAGTATAATAGATTGTTAACTCAATTATATTTTTTAAAAATTTAACTTTAATTTATGTATGCTCTCCATGAATGAACATCAACCCACTGCTGGTCAATTTGATGCTGATGTGTTATGTTCTGCAATTCATCAAGACTCTCACTCAAAAAATTTAGCCTGTGAACATTATAATGAAATTAATTAACCGTGAGTATAAGTTTAATTAATAAAAATAATAAATAACATGCCATCTTCCGTCGGTACTCGGTGTGCGGCACTAAACCTCTAGTGTGCAGAGAGGTACCCATGCCCCTACAATCAGAAGCGTGATTTTGCTTCGCATGCTCCCTCTTGCAAACATAATCTAGGGAGGCCCATACTCTATAGAGGTCAGCCCACACATCCTCTCCAATCTAAAGAGATTTTCTCCTAGACTTATATATGTCTATGAACATATCGTGTAAGCGAGTAACCCCTCTAGACTTAAAAGTTTTTTTTTCTAATCTTCTAGTTGTGCTCTAGCAACTAGTTGAAATTCTGATATAATATCAAACAAACTAATGCTAATTAGTAATGCTTCAAGATCAACAAATATATTTAAATATTTGTACATAATTTAGGCAATATATCAAACTCCTTAAACCACATGTCCTGAACCTCAATTGGGATCTTCTTTCATGAAACATATGGAGCATCATACTTGCTTCTTATTATGTTCCTTATTTTATGAATAGCTTCCCTAGATAGATTAAACCTAAAAATTATAATTTAGATTAGAAACATAATATTCCAAAAGTAAAACTTTAAAAATTTGCTTATGTGTCACCCTCCAACTCAATAAAAATGTGTGTCATCGATGGCTCCGAGGGTGTAGAAGTATCAGGCTAATTAAAAGGTGTATGCTAAAACTTGAGCTCTGTGAAATTTGTGAGTGGCTAATATGGGTAGAACGGAGTAGCGCCTGTAGGTTTTGGAGAATGACAGGCATGAGTATCGACTACTCTAGAAGTCTGAGGTGGTGATATCAAAATGAAGGTCGATGTAGTGACTATGGTGGTAGTTTGCATAGTGGGTCGACTCACGACCTTCTTCTTTCACTTAAAAATGCTCACGAATGAACGTCGTAGAGCATCATCAGCACCACCTAATGCCATTCATAAGAAATAGAAAATAAAATGATTAGATCAGTCATAAATAATATGCAAAAAATGAGTACAAAGAGTGAATTATAGTATGCAGGTATATGTATGTACAATATATAGAAAAACATGTAAAAGTGAACACGAACAACATATGAACAAAATTATTTTGCAATTAAAGTATGTAAAAACAACTATATCTATATCTAGACTACTATTTTAAAGGCATATCTATAAAAAAATGCTTTTACTCTGATGAATTAGTAGAAGTTAATTTTATAGTGTCATTTTCATCATTATCCTTATTGCTCTCATCTTCAGACTGAATAACTTCCTCATAATCAACATTAGTATTAATCAAGCTCACAACTGCTTCTACATCATCAACTTGAAGTTCAAAACCCACCAAATCATCCTCTTGATGATCAACTTCAATGATATTTTCAACTTCCACTCTTGCTCTTGGTTAAATTTTTACTACCACAACAAATTTCATTTCCTCTCTTATTCTTCCTAGATATCTTAGGTAATACACTTGTGTTGCTTGATGTGTAAGGATAAATGAGTCGTATTTAGCATATTTTCTAGTCAACTTCACTTCAGTAATCCCATATAACTTATACTTTATTATCCCTCTATTATGCATAAGATCAAATCAATCACAGTTGAATAGAATGATATTCCTCTCATTTGATACAGGTAATTACATAATTTCTTGTAGAACTCCAGAATAGTCTATCTCATCATCTGAATGCATGTTTCCTTCAATACAAACACTAGAGTTATATATATATATATATATATATATATATATATATATATATATATATATATATATATATAAACCAAGAACTTGTGTATTTATAACCATTGATTCATAAATAAATATTACAATAAAACTATGTAGAGTAACATCGCATGGGGATTACATGTCAATTTCTATACTTAGGTTGATTAAATTTTATTTGGATTGTAAAATTTGAATGTTGAGGCAAAACTAAAATCAACTCCTAAATCTACAGAGATAGCTATTTAAGTAAGAAGGCATAAATAGATGTGGGTGACCTTAATATGAATGGACCTAAGGGTTGGAGTTCATTGATGTTTTTTTGTATAGTTATGATTTTAAATAAATAAGGAGTGAATTTTTATCAAAGATTGATCAAAGTGGTTATTTTCTTCCTCTTGAAAGCCTAGAGTCTTTGTTTTCCTCAAACAACCTACTCTCCTCTTAACATAAATTTAATACAAAAAAATTATCAAAGTTCTTTTGATTGCAAAATAGATTACAAGTTTTTTTCTGAATTATTTATAACCTATGACCCATTACTGTGATATTTTGTCTACGATAGGTTCATCCTCCATCGCTTAATTTCATTATTCAAAGATGGTTTATCAAATAAATAGGTATGAAAGCTTAAAATAAAATATGTAATATTAAAAAAAAAATCAAACTCCTACTTTATTAAAATCAAATCCAACACAAAATTAATATAGTTACAACCCAACCCATAAGAGGAGAGTTTAGTTCATAAAATAAAGAAAAACCATTAAAAATTTGTACAAGAACATTAATACAATAAAAGAAATTGGAAAGAAGTAGGAAATTTTTTTAAAAAAGTACTGAAAAAAGTCCTCTTTACTATTATGACTCTTTCCCTTGAGATATCACATATTGGCTTCTCTAAAGATCTTGAAACAACCTCCACAATTTCTCCTCTTGAACTTTCCAAAAACCTGAGATAAAATGTTGAATAATGGTTGGAGAGGTCCTTAAATTCTTCTTTAAGAAATCCTTAAATAGGATTGCAAGTGGTCCACCTCATTTTAAGAAAATAAATGGGTGAATTAAAGTTAAATTATAGTAGTTGTGAGGCCAACATCTAGGAATCAAGATAGGGCGCCTAACACCATGTGATCTCTATTTTCATGTGTCTCTAACTTATGGATCTAGTGCTTAAGCATCTCAACATTGAGCTCTCTATTTTGTAGTCCTGCTAGAATTAAGTGCGGTGCATAAGCATTACGGACAATGTCTTGGCACTGGCTTGTTTGTCTAGTTCTTGTAGACGGACCCCTAAGCATCTAATGATGGCACCTGGTGCCAGTCTAGGTGCCTAAGCGTAAGGTTAACCACCAAGCATTAGTTTGGCTTTGAATTATGTCCATTGCTCTCAAATCTATTGTGGAAGATTCTCCACTTGTTGATTGAATTTTATTTTTCAAAATTCTTAAAATCACGAAAAAACATGTAACAAATACATATTTTAGTGTAGAGAAAATTATGTAACTTTTATGCCTATTATACACACTCATCACGAGTGCACACAAAAGTACATTTAAAAAAAGATCATTACCACAAAAGTAACAATGGCATAAAAATTAAAAAGATTTTGTTAAGGTATCAAAATTACATATGGAGAGTGCAAAAAAAAAAAAAAAAAAAAGAGAAAAGTACATTCATCCTCTCAACCACATTCTATTACTCACATGGATAAAAGAGAGTGAGTGAGTGAGTGAGTGAGTGAGTGAGAGGGAGAAAGAGAAAGAGAGAGAGAGAGAGAGAGGAGTTGAGTTAACTTTTAGAACTTACACTATTGCTACTTTCAAATTTATAAGGTGAGAACATTGTTAAGGTCCAAGAACTTATGGTGTAGTTGGCCATGCTCCCTTTGCTACTTTGTACTAAACTTGGCACTTGCCACAAATTTTTCCATGAGGAGTTTTCTATATTCCTCAGTCTACCACAGTGATTCCTTTTCTTTAAACCCTGCCTCCCTTTGTCAAGACTCTTCTTTACGATGAGTAAGCTCTATAGCATGCTTATCCCTTTTGGCCTCATTAATGATGAGCTTCACATCTAGCTAATTCATCCTTTTTTTACCTTCTTCAGTGCTTCATTATCCACTCATCGGAGATCAAACTCATTTCACAATAGATAAAGTAGTAGTTTAATCCTTCGTAGCTAGTGCTTGCTCCTTAAAAATCCGTGGTGTTTATTTTTGTGTTGTGTGTGTGTATGTATGTGAGGGGACATCAGGCAGATCCACAGATATACTTATTAAGGTGACCGGGTATGACATTAAGAAATAGTATACTATCTTGAGAGATAGGAGTCACTATCCTATAATAGACCTAATCACCTAATAAGGACTCCTAAGGCATGATGGGTCTTCGAGTATACCAAATATTTTTTCCTACTTTACATGGAAAAGTAAAGTATGATTTATTTAAACTAGGTTTATTAAGTTTTCTATGGAGGAAAGCCTCCATAATTAATTACATCTCAAAGGAAATGATTCCCTTAAGAATACTCTTGATTAAAGTAGGCGACTGTTGTCTCCAAATAATTCAAAGATAGGACTATCAAAGGATTGGTTGTATTTTTTTTTAAATCAAGTGGGAAAGATTAAAAGGGGGAGAGTTCTTATTAAAACCAAATGAGATGAGTAGGGAGTGCTCATGATACTAGGAGGCCTAGTGAGCACTCCAATCTATCCTATGGATGGGCTTTATGTATTTGAAATTGAGGAGATTTATTTGTTTGAGTTGAAACTTTATTAGAAATCTAGGACTTACAATTTCACAACACAAGATTGTAAAAATGTCTAAGAGGTGAGGATTTATGCTTGCAGCCCATAAAGGGAAACAACGACCTCAGATCCTAAATCTAGGGTGCTTTGGCGAGAGCCAAAGCACAATCTAAATCTAAGGTGAAAGTGGGTATATGATTTACCTCCATAAGAGAGAGTAAACTGCCCGACTGCTAGGCTTATTACCACCTATAGTGGCAGCCAGCTAACTCCTCATATGCTTTAAATTTATACAGGCAAGTCATATGCTTTGCAAGATGGCTAGGCTGTTGTTTATTTAGAAGAGAAAACTAAGTCCTTAAACTCACTCCCCAAGAGACTAGATCATGAAGGGCATGAGTAATGACTTAATCTAATGCAAATTTTAACAAGTTTTATTTAATTTTTGGACTTTTTATTTTGACACAGGATGTAGGTTTTTGTTTACCTAAATGCATGATAAATTGGTTGTGGGCTAAATCAAAAGAGAAAGAGGTGTCTTTCCATGAAAGGCTCTTATAGGTTAAGCCTTTATTCTTTGGCATAGGTGGAAGCCCTCTCTTAGCAAGAGTGGAAGAATATGACATGCATGATGCTATACATATAATCATCCAGCTAAGGGGTTGCTAAACATTTTTAATTATCTTGATTTAATCCCTATGCTTTTATGTGAGGTTATGAATTATTTTACAATTTTAGTTATGAGTTATTAGTGGGATAGAAAATTTATTTTTATCTTAGGAGCCTAATCGTATCCAGGCCACGCAGCAATCACCAATCATAAAGAAACTATGAAGTGGCATGCTATTTCTATTGCATAAGCTAAATAAAATATCACATAATTTTATAAAGCTATCGCAAAAGAATAAAAGATTAGTGTGGTTAAGTACCACCGTACAACCCAAAAAGAAATGTGGGTTCGAGCTATACCCTTATACATCCCAGTAAAATGAAAGAATAAATTATAATTACAAGATGATAAGTGTTATGAGGGTCTTCATTCTTCATCCTCCATTCTTCACTCTTCATCTTTCCATTCCTCCGTCTTGGTTTATTTCACTTCTTTCTTTCTTTTGGCTTTGATTGGATGTGGCTTGATTGGGATATAGCTTGCTCCAAAAGTATCACATGATATATAAGACATAGTATTATAACCAATGTTCATCTTTAATCCCCATAACACTTATCCTAATCCTAATGCAAAGTTACATCAAGAGAAAGGAAAGTAAATCTAGCTACACCTGCGAAACAAATGTTAGCTAAAATAAACCATACAACCCAAGTAGTTATATGAATAATTTGGAATTAGCACCCTACACATGGGTAACCAATCTCACATGTTCTAACTCGGGTTATGCTTTGGGATATAAGCAACCTGCACAGCAAAAAGTATTTAATATTTTTATTACAATGCCCCTTAAGCACAATCCCCTATAGAAAGCATGATTAGGCTAATATTGGTGTAACATCCAGACTACGCACATACACCCTAACATCCAGACTAAAATAATACGTCATAAAACCTAACATTCATCAAACCACATGCCACAACATAAAAGAAATGGTGACTTAGTCAATGTGCATGTGTTAAGGCTTGTGTGGCATGTTCTAACTAGGCTTTAGAGTTATGATTTGCTAAATGTGAGGGATTTAATTTATAAAGGGGTTGATTTCTTAAGTGGTTTAATTGATTTGAGAATTTTATTTAGTATTTTCTTTTGTTTCATATGACCCACACTTAGCAACTAAGTGTCGTAAAGAGAAGAAAAGAGGGGATCTCTCTTTTATCCCTACCTTAAGTCACTTCTAAGGTGAATTAATTAATGGATTTTCTTTGGTGAATAATTTATTATGTGTTTTAATTAACCCTAAGTTTAGATTCACTCTAAATAGCCATATTCAATGAGAAATGCATCTTAAGATTAATTGAAATAGATTACTATCACATAACACACATTCATTTATTTCTTTCCACCATGTATATCATGCATATGAATAGATCCTAAGCATACATATACATGCAATGTAGATTTTAGCATACTTTGATGATGAATGCAAAGAAGTGTATTTGGATTTTAAATGTTTCATTTTTTATTGAATTATGAATGCATGTTTTTGTTATGTAGAAAAGGGGAATTTTTCATCCATTAGCTAAACACACATTTACATGTATAAAAGTTTTAAGTGAGTACGGCACAATTATTTTCTGCACTAGGGGCATAATGTACATGACCTACTTTGGGCTACTTAAAGCCTCACAGCCTCGGAATGTCCACACTAATATACCACTTTTCTTAGATACATGTAGATATATGAATGACTATAAGGATAGAAAGCCCATGTGAAAGGTGATATTTGATTTATTTGATTTATGATTCTTTATTCATTAGCCACATCACACATGCATATGTATAAGAGTTTTAGTGAGCACAGCATCATTATTTTGTACAGTAGGAGCGTAAGGTACAAGACCTACTTAGGGCTACTTAAAGCCTCGTAGCCCTGGGATATCCAGACTAATATATCACTTTTCTCAAATACATATGAATTTGCAAAAGAACCACGTGAATAAGGAATCATGCAAGAAAATGTTTGATTTGATTGTATGATTTACATGTGTAATATGAGATTCTTCCTAAGTTTTAACATGGAAATTCATAGGGATAACTTTAAACAAGTGTTATGTTCTTTTCAAATGAACTATGCACTTATCAATCCTATGTGAATCCATGTTAAAGTAGGAAAAGAGAACCTCACATTACCCATCTTATACTATCATCACATGCAAGCTTATAAATATTTATAATTCACATTATTTCATTTTTAATAATTGATTTATAAGTTTTGAAAATAGCTTTTTGATTTAATAGTGAAAATAGTCACTCATATTTTATTTAAGTCAACACATACAATTTGACATAAAAAAACATTTCATTTAATTAATTTTAAAAAGAAATGAAAGCATGATTTTATATGGCAAGCAACATTTAGCATGATTGGAAAGAAATAAATGAATGTAAGCATATGATTTCATTCATTCCAATTAATTCCTAAAGAAAATCAAATTAAATAAAGCTATTTAAAATGAATCAAAATTCTTTAAAGATATTTTTTTAAAAAATTTGAGTTTGATTTGATTTAAGGAATATGAAAGAGGTTTGCTAACCCTAACCTAATTCTCCATGTGTGAATTAATTTGGTTTAATGAAGAATATTTAAGTTAATTTTATGTTTTAGTTAGGTTAAGGTATGACTTAAGTGAGTTAATTATCCCTTACCTATATCACCTTAAGCCAATTAACTAATTAATAATAAGCCAATATGATATGCAACCACATAAAAAGTAAATTTGTAATGCTCCTAAGAAATGAAAGGGGCCTAGTGCAATTGGCTTATGATTAATAGTTAATTAAACTTAAGTGATCTTACTTAATTACTTTTATGATTTTCTCACACATGTGAGCCAACCATAATTTCATTATCTCTCACCTTGGGTTATTGAACACCCAAGGAGCTACCCAAAATCAATTAAAGGTTTGTTTAGGTTTGGATGAATTGATTTTTTTTAATTTAATTTTAATTTCATTAAGCCTTTATTTAATTGATTAAACATTTTATTTTATGTTTTAATTTGAATGATAAAATGAACTTAGGGGAGAGGATCAAGGGCAGGGCCCTAATCCCAACCCCTAAATCATTTAATCATTCAATTAAGTTTTGATTTCTCATTTTGGAGATTAGTCAATTAATTAATCAATTAGGCATTTCATTAGCCATTAATTAATTTGATTTTTAAAAGTAAAAAAACTTAGGAAATGGATTAGGGAAAGTATTCCCAATCATATTCCCTAAATGATCTCACTATTCAACAGAGGTGACTATGCTTAAATGATTAATTAATTTACTATTCATTTGGTAATTACAATTAATTAGATTAAGAGGGTGATTAGGGCTTAATCAAGTGATTCTCCTAATTAAGCAATCAATAAAATCCCAAAAAAATATGGGAAGTAGAGGTCATCCCCCTAAGCATCCATAGAAAATTTAAGATTAATTGAGCACTAAATTAAGGTGTAATTAAGCTAATTAGATTTTCAATAAAACTTTAATTAAGTCAAAGTCACTATTCAAAACTAATTAATTATAATTTTTCTAGATTCCTCTCTGAATCATCTTCAAAATGAGCCAAGTTTGTATTTTTCTAATTTTTCTACAATTAATTATGATTTTAGGAAGTTTTAGGATTAAAAATTAATTAATTATCCCTAATTAAGCCCTTAATCCCATTAAGCCACATGGCTGCTGACACGGTGCGCTTACGAGGCACGATGAGATTAGTTATTTAAGTAGTCACATCCACGCTTCTCGATCGGTGAGCGCGATTTCTCGTCAATGTCGATCAAGCGGACGGCGATTTAATTCACGGGTTAAGGGAGAAATCAGAAGCTCTATCGCAATATTTGATCAAAGCCGTTCATCTCGATCACGCGAGATGGATGGTTTGTGATCTATCCCATTTGGCGAAAGACGAGCACCGACCATCTTTCCCCATTCGATCCAAGCTCACTTGAGCTCGGATGGGGATTAAACTGATCCCACACCATCTAAAGGAGCATACAATCACATCTAACGACTAAAATCCCTTAACATGGAGATTTCTTTCACAAAAGACCAACAAATAAAGCCCTAGAGCTACGATTTTTGAAAATTACCTCACTCAAGCTAATGTCCAATGGTGCAACACAGGAGGTAGGTTCACCTAGTTAAGGTGAGGCCCTGTTGAAGGAGTCTGAGCTCAATTTGGCCTAGGGTAGTCGGTTGACCAATCCACGTACGTGCATGTCTTGGCTATGATCGAACTCACACCTCCCATGCTTTGGAAGGCTCGGAAATGATTTGGTTGGCTTCGATTGGGTATGAGGACGGTGTGGTGAAAGGAATTTGGATTTGGTTTAGTAGAGAGGGAGTATTGCTTGAGGGAAGGGTGTTATGTTTTGGCTTGCTCGTGGGAATGGCGATGGCCGAATAGAGACGGCTTGGGAATCCTTGGATTTGCTCTGAGGGAGTTCGGAATATGCTTAGGGACTCACACAAGCTGATTGTGTGTGAAAATCACTTAGAATTGAGGGGGTATACCCTCAATTTGCCATCATTGACAGACAGGACTGTGTGCATGCTTTTCCCTGGCTCACCGTCGTCCGGCCGCCGGAGTTGTCTCCATTAGAGTCAAGCTACATGTCAGGGATGGGGTGAGTCATGCGAGGAGCCTTAAGGGCTAATATGCAAAGCTTCTTCTTTCTTTGTCCATGGGGTGCTTAGTTTGGCATGGAGGTGAGTCAACTCACCTCACAAAGGTCCTTAGTCTACCTAGAGTGGGTTAGGTGCACTAGGTGGGTCAAGGGAAGGTTCAATGTAGTGTAAAGGAGCTACCATGGGGGATGGGTAGTTGACTTTAGCCTTGATCCATTTGATTTAAGGTTCAAATCTAATGGTTTGATGGTTAATTCCCTTAGTGGGGTCCACTTGGTTTTTGGGCTAATTTGGAAGTGAGTTGGGATATGCTTGGGTCGAATTTGATGAGGTCTTAGGGCTTCACAAATTGGTTTAGAGGGATTTGGCTTGATTTGATCAAATGGGTGTCATTTGGGTTAGGTTGGGTTGGGTTGACCAATTGGTCAAATTAGGTCAAACCAAGGCTTAGACTAGGTTCATATGATGATTTGAGATGTTTTGGTTCAATTAGTTTGAATTGGTTTGGCCTAGGTTTGAATTTGATTTATTTGGATTCAAAAGGGTCAATTTGGCCAAATTAGGTTGGGTTAGGTGTTGAGTTAAGTTTAATTGGTTGATTGAAAATGATTGTAGGATTTGGTTTGGTTCAATTTGGAATTAATTTGGATTTTGGTCAATTTGATCTTTTAGGTCAATTTGGGCTAGGTTGGGTCAAGTTGACCAATTGGTCAACTTGGGCTCAATCATAGCTTTGGTCAAGTTCAACAAGTGATTTGGAATGAACTTGAGCCATTGGTTGCAATCAATTTGGATTAAATCATGATTTGACCCATTTTGGCTTTTTAGGCCAATTTGGGTCAACTTAGGTCAAGTGACCCATTAGGCTTGGTTTGGCTCAATTGATGACTTGGTCATGTTCAATCATTGATTATGGATGAGTTTGGGTCAGTGGTTTCAATTAGTTTGACATATGATGAATTTTGGCTAGTTTGGGTTTCCTTTGGGCTAAATCTTGACTTGGTCAAAGGCTAGGTTTGAGTTGGTTTGACCCAAATCAAGGTGGTTGGTCATCCCATGATGATTGTTGTTCATGATTAAGGTTTAGATGGGCATAGTTCAATTCAATTCAGGTTGGATTAGAACTTGGATCAAAAAGGTCCTAGTCACTTTGGGTCAAGTGAGCCTAAATGGGTCAATTGACTTGATCAAGGTTTGATTCAAGTTTAGTTGGACCCACTTATGAGTTTAGGATTGAAATATAAATCCAATTGCAATTGGTTTGGAGTCAAATGGGTCTTGGTTCATATGACAATTTCAGCTCAAAAGGGTCAACTTAGGTTTGATTTGGGTTAACTTGGATTTGGATTGATAATGGTGGTTTATGTTTATATTTGGATCAATGATTGTATGAATGATTGAATCATGAAGAAATCTATGAGTTTTGAGTTGATTTGGGTTTCATTTAACCAAGTTCAAAAGTTTGGCTAAAAGGGCTGAAATTGAGAGTATGGTTTGATTTGAGTTTGGTTTTGGTCATTTGGATTTATATTTCATTTATTTTTATGAATATAAATGAACATATAAATTGTTATGAGAAAATCACTTGAGTTTGGAATGATTTGAAAGCATATTTGACCAAATTAGGTGATATAGGTCAAAAATGCCAACTTAGACTTTGAATTGGCTTGGTTTATTTTTGGTCAATGGAGGGTGGGTTTCATTTATATTTATGAATATAAATGAATGAATGGTTGATTTATAAAGAAATCAACCAAGCTTGAGTTAGTTTGAAGGAGTTTTGACTAAGCATATGAAGGTGGTTAATATGACTTAGAAAGAGATTTTGGAGTTTGGATTTAATCATGGGTTTCAATTATTGGGTAGTTGGATTTGATTTGTGATATGGAATTTGATTTAAGATTGAATTTGATAATTTGAGAAAATCAATTGGATTGGGGTTGACTTGGATTTGGTTAAGGCTAAGTCCATAAGATAAAATCAAAGGGCTTAGGAAGGGATTTAGAGTTTGAATTGAATGATAGATTTCAATCATTGGATAGTTGGATTTGATTTATGATTTAGAATTTGGTTTGAGATTGAATTTGGGGTTTGGTTTAGAAGAAAGAAACAAGGAATTGGTTTGGGCTATGGGGTAGGCAAATCCTCCTAAATCCCTCAGGCACAACCTATTCCTATGGCTAACTCTTCTAAGTATCTAGGGTTAGGTTAAGTGTTCACGTAATCACTAGAAGTGTCTTAATACTAAGGAACTCTTAGTGTCTATAAGAGTCCTAAATCTATGATGAGAAAGTTGAGGGCTCACTCCAAAAGTGAGATCAACAAGCATGCTTACCCCTTTTGGCCTCATTAATGATGAGCTTCGCAACTAGCTAATTCATCCCCTTTTTTACCTTCTTCAATGCTTCATTATCCACTCATCGGAGATCAAACTCCTTACACAGCAGATCAAGTAGTAGTTTAATCCTTCTTAGCTAGTGCTAGCTCCTTAAAGTTCTCTTTGTATTACTCACATAATTTGAAGGTTGTTTGCAATTTATAGTTTGGGCATTCATGATCATAAAATGTAGTTTCTTGAAAGTAAGGGTATAAACAAGCCAAGCTTGAGCGAGCTTGGTACTTGTTCATGTTCGGCTCGTTAAAATTTTTTTTTGTTGATTATCGGCTCGTGTTCGTTAATAGCTCGTTAATAGTTGTTAGGTATGTTCATTAACACGTGTTTCGAATCAATTAAGATTTATTATTTATTTATTAAAATTTAAATAATATTAAATTTAATAAAAAAAATTATATACAAAAATACGGCTTTATAATTATTTGTTTATAAATTGTGGAGTGTGAGGACTAACAATAAAAATAATCTTCTTAAAAATAAATTTTAAAATTACATAAAGCAAAATTATAATTGAATATCAAAATATGATCTAATAACATATTTTATTATTAACAAAAATTACATTACTACAAATATGATTTACTACATTTGAATATGATTTAGTACATAAAAAATTTAAAAATTATAAATAAATAAATAAATGAGTACAATCCAATCATACACTTATACAAAACAAATTGAAACTTTAACATCTTTCAAACTCGAAATAATCTTGATAATCTTGGCTTGATTATTCACTCTCCATAAGTCATCAAGTTTGCCACATAAGATCTGCTCTTTACCACTTTATACTTGAATACTTCTTGCTGCACTATATAAACAAAACAAAATAAAATTTATGTTAAATAATTATTGAATGCTTGAAATTTTTATATCGATAATCAATGATTTTATAAATATGGGTCATGACTGCTTAAATTCTTAAAAAAAAATACATAAATCCAAAATATAATGAAATAATAAATAAAATGAAAGCAGCCATTTTATCAAGAATCAAAATATAATAAAATAGCAAATAAAATGAAAGCTGTAGTCAAAATATAATTGAAACATACCAAACTAAACAAGATATATAAGCAGCCATTTTATTAAACTAAGTTGCATCTCATATTAAAAAAGATTTAACATCATAACTCTTTAAACAGCACAACTCTAAGCAATTTAGTATAAAACCAAGAATATTATTGATAAATTAAGGACCAAAATATAATGAAACATCAAATAAAATAAAAATTGTAGTCCAAAAATAATTGAAATAGACCCAACTAAATAAGATATATAAGCTGTCATTTTATCAAGCTAAGTTGAATCTCATATTAAAAAAGATTTAACATTATAGGCCTTTAAACACCACAACTCTAAGCAATTCAACATAAAAGCAAGAATATTATTGATAAACAAATGGCCAAAATATAATGAAATGATAAATAAAATAAAAACTGCAGTCAAAAAATAATTGAAACAGACCCAACTAAATAAGATATATAACTATCCATTTTATCAAGCTAAATTGCATCTCATATTAAAAAAGATTTAACATCACAGCCCTTTAAACACCACAACTCTAAGTAATTCAACATAAAACTAAGAATATTATTGATAAACTAAGGACCAAAATATAATGAAACAACAAATTAAATGAAAGCAATAAGATTTAAAACCAATAATCAAGAACTGAGAGAATAATTAGTCATTTCTCATAATAACTGCTAGTATTTTTTAGGCTGCATGTATCATGGAGAATTTGATTTTTTTTCTAATGAAGTATTAACTTGCCAATTTATAAAGTGACTGAAATTTGATGGCATGGTGTGTATATAATATATATTCCATGTGGGGTTTTCCCTCAGGCCTCACGACTAAGAAAACAGAGAAAATAGCAAGTAGATTGATCTCAAAATAACAAAGAAAAGATTGCCAAATAGTAAAAGAAACAAGCTCACAACTCACTAATATTGATGGCTGCTTTAATTATAAAATGGGCTCAATTTGAAATATTTTATCTAATCAATGATTTATAAAGATGATGCTTAAATTCTTCAAACACCCAGAAATGATAAAACTAACTTTTTCAACACTAATTTGCATCTTAGTTTCTCATATTAAAAAATGTTTAACATCATACAATATCAGCTAATCAATGAGGCCATCATAACTTGACTTGATGCCTGCTATCAAATTATTAAAAACCCCATGAATCTAAAATATTCAGCATAATATCAAATATAGTGATATTGAAGTTAAGCGCAGATTGATGAACTAAGCAGCCATTTTATCAAGCTAAGTTGCATCTCATTTTAAAATTAGTTTAACATCACAGGTGTTTCGGGTTTACTATCTATATGTAGCTAGTGTAATATTTTGATTTTAATTTTTGGTGTAGTATTTATAAATGAAATAACAAATAAAATGGAAGCTGTAGTCAAAAAATAATTGAAAGCAACTAAATCGATATATAAGCCATTTTATCGAAGCTATCTCATATATTAAAAAGATTTAACATCATGCTTTAAACACCACTTTTCTTAATTATAATGGCGTATCCCGATTGTTATATAAATAGTGTCAAATGGTCCTCATGAATGAAGAATTTGGAGAGAACAACAAGTAATCATATTTCAAAATAGCTGCAAGTAGATAAATAGTCATATCTCATAATAACTGCAAGTATTTTTTAGCTAATGAAGCATTAACTTGCCAATTAACTTACCATTATGGTGTAGCCCAATTGCTATATAAGTAGTGTCAAATGGTCCTTATGAATAAAGAATTTGGAGATAACTATATACAGCAAAAAATAATAAATAAAACAACAATAAAATAATAAATAGTATGAAGACTACATCATTCAATATTCAAAAATGAAAGATATACCTTAATGGATTCATAATGGTGTAGTTCACTTGCTATATAAATAGTACAATCCCTAGCAACTTTGGATAAGTTTGGATACTTAAGAGTATTCATCATCCACCAATCAAGAACATCAAAGTGTTCTGTACTGCATTAATATAACCATTCTTCTAAATATATTTGTAAATCTATTTTGCAATGGAACCGATGCAACAACAAAATCAATAAAACCTAACATGCAATCAAAAGGAGATGAAAAATGACTCTCTTTGTAGTTGTGAGGACTTGCGTTGTTATTACATAATTAGCATTGTTAGAAATATATTGATTATAAATCTCCAAAATAACTGCTTCAACTTCTTTAATTTTGAATTCTATCTCTGAAGGTGAGTATATATTTGAAAATGTATAATTTATGAACTTCATTTTGAAGCGTGGATCTAACACAGCCGCTACAGACATTAGCAAATTACATTCTCCCCGGTACTTATCAAATTTAATTTTCATGGCATTTGCCATTTCTTTAATATATTCAGTTGATGAATTGCATTCCTCCATCAACTTCTTAACATGCATAACAAGATAAAATATTTGATATATTCAAACCGAAATCATTTTCCTGACATTATAGAAGACATCAAGAAACTTCCTAATAACCTCATACCTTTCCCAATCAAAATCAGATGGCAACCACTTGTAATTGATCTCGGGCTGCATAATGGTGGAAGACACTATAAAAAACAAATGCATATTCAAGCATAATGTATGGAATTCCATCGTGTAGGAACATCAATAGATAAACCCTTTGAAGTGGAAATCCCTAATTGCTTCGCCACCTCAACAAACTTATGTAATATAGCAGGAGACTTTTTAAGATATTGACTCATTTGATAAATAATATTCAATCTCCTTTAAACTTTCTTGAACTATTATATTCAAGATATGAAATATCGACATGAAAGAAATAACCCATAAAATATAACTTACTGAAAAATTAGATTTGAGAGTATTAAAACATCATTATTACTTGATTATCCAATATAATTGTGGAAACTTATCCAAATTCCACTCTAACAAGCATCATATTGCATCACAAATAAAAGTAAATGTGAGTGATTCAAGCTCAAAGAAACCGATAATATGTTTGTAATTTCCAAGACTCATCAATATAATGAGTTATTAAGCACATGTAAATGTTGATTAGAAGTCCAAAATCGATGTTAATGAGACAATAAATATGCTTTTAAGATATGCCTTAGCCTTTTCTTTTTTTTTGCTTCATAAACTTTCATACAATCATTTTTTATAATATTTCTAGAAACTCTTTCATAATTATGATTTAAGACCTTCAACAAAATATTGAACCAAGTATGCTCAACCATCATTAAAGGATACTCATGCATAATTATCATTTTTGCAATTATTTCTCTAACTTGAAGATGATCATAATTCTTAGATCTGTAAAAATAAGAAGCTCAATTCTAACTAGATCGAAGGCATAAATTTAATAATTTTGCCTTTTATCGCAACTCCATAATTTGTTTATTTTGTTGTTTGATCGTATCACACTCCTAACATGTCTGAGAAGTTGTGAAGTGGTGCTAGTCTTGGATTTATGAAATTTTGTACTACAACATATGCATTATAAATAGATGCATTGACGCCTTTCAAAGTTGAAACAGTTTCTGTAAAGTACTCCCAAACTATAGACTTCTTTTTTCTAGTCTTCTTAGGAGGGATTCCTCCAACATTAGTATCAAATATAATTGCTTTTGAACAACTAGGCTATGAAGAAAGATTAGAATTTTCATTACTATTTTCATCCTCTATAGTAATCTCATTACCAGATAATGCAATTTGAGATAGATCAAAATTTGACATAGTAGTAGACTACATTGAAAAAAAAATATATGTGTCAAAACTAAATGTACAATCTATATGCTATAAGTAAGAACATTAAGATAATTTATTGTCACATTCCATATAGAAATAGAGCACTAGTGAATTTGACATATTAAGCATACAAAGTCAATTTAAACATGATACATGAGGTTTTTCTTCTTGGTCCCATCAAAGTAAAATAAAATTAAATGAGAAGACATTTATGAAATAACCTATTTTATTTGTTGTTTTATTGTGTTTTGGTCTTTACCTTATCAAATAAGTTGGTTTTATCATTTCTAGGTGTTTGAAGAATTTAAGCAGTCATCGAGCTATGAAGGCATCATTGATTAGCTGATAAAATATTTCAAACTGAGCCCATTTTATAATTAAATCGGCCATCAATATTAGTGAGCTGTGAGCTTGTTTTACTGCATAATATTATTTGGCTATCTTTGCTATTATTTTGAGATCAATCTACTTGCTATTTTCTCCTGTTTTCTTAGCCGTGAGGCCTGAGGGAAAACCTCACATGGAATATATATTATATACACACCATGCCATCAAATTTCAGTCACTTTATAAATTGGCAAGTTAATGCTTCATTAGAAAGAAATCAAATTCTCTATGATACAGACAACCTAAAAAATACTTGCAGTTATTATGAGATATTACTACTTATCTACTTGTAATTATTTTAAAATATGACTACTTTCTGTTCTCTCCAGATTCTTCATTCATGAGGACCATTTGACACTATTTATATAGCAATCGGGCTACACCATTATGATTACATTAAGACTTAAGAGCTGTGATGTTTAAAAGGCAATGATGTTAAATCTTTTTTAATATGAGATGCAACTTAGCTTGATAAAATGACTACTTATATATCTTATTTAGTTGGGTATGTTTCAATTATTTTTTGACTACAACTTTCATTTTATTTGTTATTTCATTTATAAATACTACACCAGAAATTGAAATTAGAATACTACACCAGCTACATATAGATAATAAACCCTAAACTCCAAAATATGCATGATATTATAAAATCAAACTGAGAAAATACACTTTAGCATTTCATTGAACATTCTAACTAGAAATCGAACACTAAAAATTAGATATCTAAGAAATTCCAATAGCATATTAGCATTTTTGAGTCATCTAGAACCCAAGCACTTCAGCAACTCAAGAAGTTAGGCAAAAGATGGAGAAACTACAAAATAATAAACGATACCGAACCGTAGAAATTAGAAAAGCGGATTTTGCAATCGACGGTTCAGCTAATCGCTCTACCCGTGGATTAGAGCATCACAACTCGCAAGAATATCAAGTGCTCGTAGTAGTAGAGCCATAGAGGAGGCCCAAGAAGGAAGGAGAATGGGATAGCGGCCGCAGAAATAGGGCAACAGCCAACAATTCAAGACTCAAAGAGACGAAGACGTCGAAGAGTCGAAGAGTGCAAGCGACGAGCCATAAACACATCTCGTAAGCTTAAATAGTCAGGGTTTAGAAATTAGGTTAAGAGAAATAGAGAATAAGAGTTAAGATTTAATAAAAAATCTCCTCAAATCTGAACCGTTCAATTTAACAATAAAGAATTTTAATGATTCTGATTTTATCCAAATTAGTAAATTAATTTTAATTGTTATAATGTGTCTAAATTTATTTAATTTAAATATTATTAATTAAATTAATTATTCATGTAAATATAAATTAATTAATAAATAATTTAATGATAAAAAATATATATTATATACTTTTTATATAATTATTTATAAATATTTATTTGTTTAAATTGAAATAAAACACGAACGAACAAAAGATTGTTCGTGTTCGACTCATTTATATATCGAGCTTAAAATAGTTATTCGTGTTCGGGTCGCATACTTAACGAATGAGCCAAACACGAGCTACTTAAAGAGCCGAACATGAGCTGCTCACGAACAATGAGCTTTTTTGACAGCCCTACTTGCAAGACATATAATTGAGACAATTCTCAATGATGGTGAAATATACAAAGTTGCTTGTATCATTAGTAGCATTGGAAGGAATAGTGATCTAAGTGTTTTTGCCTTCCCACTACTCGACAAGAAGGCTTTTTCTTCTTGGAATGGCCAACCTCACATGCTTTTGCCTTCCCTTCGTTTTGTCACTTCTACTTAAGTAGTGCTTGAGGAATAGCAACATATGTAGTTGTACTACTATGATAAACTTTTAGATATGAAGACCATTAGGAGACATAATAGCTTTATTATAAAAATATTCACCTCATAAATATGTAAGTCACCTAAAAAACAAACATCTTAGGATCCATTGGATAGTTAGCAAAGCTTACACTACTTATAAAAAACATAATGATAAACTATGTAGATAAAAAAGGACAAATCTTAAAAAAAATAATAATATAAGAGTGAGTTCTAATGATATGGGGACTCATAGATCCGCCTACCTCTCAAGAAGAAGTTAACATTTAATGTCATCTCCTCCAACTTTTAAAAGGTTACCCTTTCCACCTAGTTTAAATATGACAACTATTTTCTCTTTTTAAAATCGTCTGGGCTCAATTGGCATTCACCATCCTATCAAACTTAACAAAGAGAAATTAGCTTCTCCAATTTCTCACCATATTTTTCAAGTTAGATATCCTGATGTGAATAATAGAAATCTTGATTATCTCATCTTATTAGCCCTTCCTAGCAAAGAGGAGATGTTGATGGTCGCCATTGAATTTGGTAGCAATTGAGCTAGCACCAAGCTATACAATTCAAGATGTATATACCTCCAATATAAAGTAAAATTTGAAATGGTCATATGAGACACATAGCTCATCAAAGTAGAGAAAATTAAACACACATCTTCCTCTGGAACTCGCACTAAATTGTTAGTGTTCCCATAGTAGTACACGAGTGCCACATCAGCCATCACCTCAGTCACTATCGAGGCTTCATTATGCTCATCATCTTAAAACACATGAGCACACTTCTTTATGTTTATCATATTTAAAAACATAAAGAAAAATAGAAAAAGTAACACAACTCACACTTGTAAGTTGTAGAGCACTTACCCAAAGGAAATTTCCAACAACCACTGACCCCACCTACCATACGAGGCTAAGGGGTTGTTTGGGATCACTTTTATTTTTTATTTTGTATTTTTATTTTATTTTATTTTTGTTTTGTTTAAAAATAAAACTTATTTGATTGTACTTGTCATTTTTAAAAACACTCAAAACATCTTTTAGATGTTTTGAGATTTTTTTAAAAATAAAATTATTTTAAAAAATAAAATAAAATAAAATCACATAAAAATACTCTAAATAATAATGTCTTCAAAAACAATATAAAAATAAAAACAAAAAATAGAAATCAAAATTGATCCCAAACAACCCCTAAGTAATTTCTCAATTTGTTGAGTGACATTAAATCAACATTAATTGATCACATGGAATCATTACAAATCCAACCAAATTTTAGTGCTAAAATTCCAACAAGATAGTAAGAAATGAACTCAGTGCAAATAACAAAAATAACTAACTCTCTAATAAGTAAAAAAGAAACTGCAAAGGTTACATACTCGAAATAAATAAATTTGGCCAATAAAGAAACTTTATTCATAATATAAATTATTTACAACACATTCACTATTACAATTAAAATTTTTTAAGAAAGTTAGCTCCTAATAAAATGCTTAAGTATAAGATTTAAAAGTAAATATGAGGAGATAGTCTTCTTTCTTATTAAATATTATGGAATAAAGTTGATGTTTACAATGAACAAGGCAAACTTGATCAACTCATAATGACGGAAAACAATGACTACCTTTGCACACAGCTCCCTCAAGTCCCCCTATAAAGCAACTCGAGGTAGCAGTTGTTGTTAAACTCACACCTTGGTCAAGCAAGGCTGTGAGCTCAACTCTTAACTTAGTAACCTTGGCCTCCCTCTGGTAAAGATTATTTCCCTTGCCACCAGCCAAAGATGGGCCCTTAGTGGATGCTAATTCCTCTCCCTCCTTAGAATATGGGAAGCTCACCACTTCATTTGGAGCAAAGGAACAAGCCATCTCCTTCTTATCTATGTTAGTAGGCTCCTCTTCTTGATGAGGAGCTACCACAATCCACATGGGAACCACATCATAAAGAGTGAAAGGTTAAGAGCTTGCCCTAGGAGCAGTCTTACCCATACATTAGTAATTAGCACTATAATAAGATGATTTATAATGGGAGTCACCCTAGGGTCAGGAAGCACTAGGAGATCTGATATGCTTCCCTATCATTCGATCCTTGACCTAATAACTCCTTTATAGAAAGGTGGAACTTAGGCTTATGGAAAATATTAGTCTTCAACTTTCTAAAAAGTAATGCTTCAACAATCGACTCACCATCTAAGGAATTTGATAGTTGATTACTTGTCTATGATGAGTTCACGATGCTCGTTAATCTAGCTAGCAAGTAATTAGAACTCAATTACTTTTTTAAAAGTAACATGCTACAAAATGCAGTGAGAAAATTCATTGGAGAGACTAGCTTTAACTAGTGGCACATGGAAAGTTGCTCTCAGAGATGTTTTTCACCCACTGTCTCACTAGTGGCACATCATCATCATCATCATCATCTTCTTCTTCTTCCTCCTCCTCCTCCTCCTTTTTTCCTTCTTCCTCTTCTTTTACTTCATGAATCGCCTTCGACATAGCAATAACATTTTCCCCGCATCAAGATGATTTAACAAGTGCCTCACACAATATAAAACCATCTCCATTAGAGAAGCAACACTTCTTTAGGTTGACTAGGACTTTGCCGCTCAGTATCAGTGGTAATATTATGTTTATTTTCCTTGTGCACCCCCCTACTGCTTTATCATTGTTGACATTTGTTGACCATCTTGTAAGAAGCCACTTGCACAAAGGGACTTGACAAAGTAAATAATGAAAATGAGATGAATGGCTCAATGCTTCATTGACCCCCCAAATAACCCATTTGAGTTGTCAAATCAACAATCAAATAAATATGATGTAACATAATTCTCAAAGATTTATTTGAATAATAAATACACCAATAATTAAAATTTATTATAGTTGACATGATTTGAAGGTTATATTTAATTCTCTCATCTTTTTGCAAGTCGCCTCTTCAAGGAGCAAGAAAATCGAAGACTAAAGATATACCCAAGGTAAGCTATAACTAATATAGGCTCGCCTAAAGTGGATGGGTGGTTTGATCCAACAAGAATAAGATTAACTCAAATATTGACCACTTGCTAGCTTGCCATTAACTCAGCAATCAAAGGACACATCACTAGTCAAGCCCCAAATATGGGAATCACCATCTACTTGGATGACATACCCAACTTGATTGTCAAACTTTCCCACCACATTAAACAAGCATTAAATGAGAATCCTTATAGAAGAACTCGTAAACCATTACTCTAACATAACTCGATAAAGCATAAATTGTGGGCTTACCCCATCTCTAAATTCGGGTGAGTTGGCCCGTATAAGGGGTCGCATCACTCATAAGCCACACCTCAGGTACTTCATACTATTATATACATGCCTTATCAAAATAGACCACAAAATCTATCTATTTTGTTTATAATTTTATGCATTCGTTGTAGCCTTTTATATAGCCCTCTAACCTTAAAAAAAAGGGGTCTCGAGACATTCTAGAGACATTTTTTATTCAAAGTCTCAAAGGATCTTTTTAGACTTGTAGAGGCTTTTTTGTAACTAAGATCATTATACAGCTGTTGTACTTAGATCACTACTATACTCTCCATATTCATTTACATAGTAGATATATTTCCATTCTCTTTCTCTACTCTCTACTTCTCCAAGTAAGACTCACAAGTACGGTCTTGTATCAATCAATGAATAATTTAGGATTCAATAATTATAATAATTTGTAAGGAATAATCAAATCTTTCTTAAGGTTCATCGACCACCTAGTTCCCAATAAGTGGATTTCCTTATGTTTTTTTAATCATAAAGTCCTTAAATATTTTATTCTATAAGAAACAAAACCTTTTATAAGTTCATATAAGAGAAAATTTTAAAATTCAAACAAGGGAGGAAGAAAACTAGAAGGTAAGGGGTGGCTAAGCCTTGTAGCCACCATAATTACTCCCTCCATGACTGGCCATTTCTTGATTATAATTAATTATAATAATTTACTTCTTCCACATCTTATGTGACCCTTCACAACACACAATTAATACATAAGTTCCTTAATAACATAATTACACTTATTAATGTAAATCCACATAAAATGCATAAAAATACTATAAAATATTCTAATTTTTTTACATTTATTTTTAATTTACTTCTTGTAAATGGATCTGAAGACTCAGCTCACTCATCTTGGTTGTGATTTTATAGTAGGATCATTTCTTCTTGCATTTGCACCATATGCCATATTAAACAAACTTTTAAATTATTTTAGAATTTATAGATAATATTTTACATATTTAATAACTATCAATAATAATTTATTGTATTTTTAAACTTTTAAACATAGTTAAACAACTTTAAATTAGTTTGAGAGTGTTCTCTGATGCAATTGACACTTCTATGAATTTTTACAAAGTATGAACTGAACAACATCATGCATTTATATTTTTAAAGCATATTTTCACACTATGTAAAAGTTACCAAACTATCCCTTGGGGAGATGAAAGCCATGGCATGCATGTCATAATTATTATTTTCTATTTCCAATATACTCTAATTTTCTTAGAATTTAATAGAAGGATTTCTTATTTTCTTATAATTAATTTGTTACTATTTCATTTAATTAAAGATAAGTGCACTAAATACCCTTGGGAATTTTGGATTTGCATAAACATGTCATTTTATCCCATTGACTGTAATTGCATAATTTTTTATAATCAATAAGCTTAATTTTAGTATTATAACTATTAAAATTTTATTGTTCTAATTTAAAATTGATTAATTAAAGTAAAATTAAAATTCATATAATTTATTATGACCAATGCATGAAGCCTAAGCATCATCTTTAATATATGAGATAACTCTTCAATTTATTTCGATTTTATCTAATTATTTGGCATCTTATTTAAATTTTTTAATTTTAATAACATTGATATAAAACATTAAATAAGTTCAAAAAAATTTATTTGAAGATGATCACTTCATATGCATGGCTATATATTTAAAATTTCATGAGTATTCAATATGTACATTCTATGATAAGAATATTTTATTACTAAAATACTTTCTTTTATCCTGAAAAATCTTCAATCTAATAAAATTAATTAACCAATGCATAATTTGGGCATTTTAAAGTCAATATTAAATATTGGACAACCTCAAATATTTAAAAAATTTATTAAAATGCTAGTATTTTTTAAAATATTTTTTAATCATTTGGTGTTAATTATAAAAGATAATAAATACAATTTAAATTATCCTTAATATATAAGTGTGCATTATAATTTAATTTAAGATGCTTAATAAATTAGCCAACTCAACCAAATTTTAATGAGATTAATTTTCAAATCACCTTTATTTTTTTTCTTAAATTCTTTAAATATTCATTCAGTTAAAAAAATAGAGTCACTTTGACTATCCACAAGAATTTGACCAGCATACCAATTTTGAAACTTTAATTTTCAACATTAACTCAATTCCATATAGTTTTAGTTTTGTTTGTTCAAAAAAAGTTAAGAATATTTATAAAAATCATAAAATTATAGTTTAGTACTTCAAAATATTTCAAGATGAGTTTCAATTAGATTAGTATTAGTTGATCATAATAAAAATTCCTCATAGAATGTCCCGGACACTTGTATAGTGTTGTGGATATATAAGTTAATTCTTGATAAAGTTGGGCTATCATATGTCCTTTGCATTCAAATCCTTAGTCATATGCATTTTTGTTTTACATATTAGATATTGGTCTAGGGTTATATGATCATTACACTTGCACCTTAGTTTCTCAGCTTAATTAATTCTATTTCAAGTTGATAACTTCCTATTAGACTTTACTATTTTGGTTATGTCTCATGCCTCATTCTCTAAGCACGTACCCTAGTTGGTTTGTCATGACCGATAAGTATGGTTAATAGGGAACAACGCTATTTTGGATGACTTATACAACAAACACGTATCATTTGCTTTAACAGTGATTTGCATCATAATTATGTATTTTATCGATTTAATTGATATACTAACTTTACTTGATAAACTTATTCAAGATTTTAGTTAAGCTCTTCTTGAACTTAGCCAACCCGAATTTGCTATAATATTGTCCAATATTGTCATGCTATTTTAACTGTGCTTTCTATTCTTTTTAACCATACAATTTAGACTAAGAATCCTCTTAGACTAGTCATATATCTTTTAGTTAAATTTATTTTCAGCATATTCATACCTTTTTTAACCACACCACATGGTTTATTGGCAATTAAATTAATTTTGATTAATCTTTCCCTTCTGACCATACTATCCTTTATTTAATGTCTTTTCTTTTAGGAATCCTTTTGAGTTCAACCATATCATATTTGATTAAATTCTATCCCAACTTGGTCTTGTACTTTTGACTAAGTCATTCCATTATTTGTTTAGGCTAAAACTTGCTTAAATAGCAAAGCAAATCAAATGGTTTAATTTTTTTATATTATAATGAGAAAATAAAATAAAAATTCAATCCTCTCGCTCTAATCTCATCAGAACCCAATGTCTAAACTTTACTATGCAACAAGTGTTCAACTAGAAGTTTGAATGAGGTTCAAACTAGTTGCTTAACATGGTGAAAACCTTATTTGAATCAAAAAATTTAGTTTTCAATTTGATTCAAATAAAATTCAAGTCCAATATTATGTGCTCAAACTAAATTCAAACATCATATCGAATCACATGTTATTATAATTTTTTAAAGTCATTTGAATTTGTTTTCAAACTTAGATTACAACCACTTTTGAAATTTTATTAAATTGTGGCTTTTGGTCCTGCCTCATTCCTACAGTAACCTAAGAAAAATATTTATATAAAGGGTTGGTGAATGCAATTTAATTTAAATAAAATATAGTAAAACTATCTTTTCATATAGGCAATGGAAGTGAACATTTGAGAGAGATTGTTGTATGTTCCAAATTAAAGGCACGATAAGAAGAGCAATAGGTTGAACAATGGATCGAGCTCTAAAATCACTTGAGAAGATGCTTGAAAGTGAGAAGTTGAAGTTATATTCTCTTTGAATGTTCATGTGAAATATGAGAGATCTTCTCTCATATTGCAATAAAAAGGGTACTTTCATTCAAAATGAAATATTAGGCACATTTAGCCAAATAAAAATGTAACTTTTTTATCCAAATATGACCATTATAAAGCACATAAAGTCAATTTTCTTTTTTAACTTCAATAATAAGGAGGAATAGTGAGAGAGAGCTAAACAATATATTGAGGATATTGGTCAAATCATATTTATCTAATAAATCTAATGTATATATATTAGTATTAAATAACTAATTATTTGATAAATGCAATATAATCATTAATTATTTAACTTATCATCTTATTCAAATAAGCATTAAATTAATTATTTTTTAAAAATTATTTAATGAATATAATCTAATTATTGATAATAAAGATAAGAAATTCCATTTGATATTAATGTGAAGAATTTAAAAAATTAGTTATAAAAATATTAATTTTATTAATAATAAAGATTGAAGTGTTATAGAATGGAAGTAATAAATTCAAGCTCAAGCCATCATGTTATATATTAGGAGTTTTTACATACATATCATACGAAACTTATGTATTTACATATTTTATATCCCAAATTTAAATATTATTTACATATTATTCTCATAATTTGGTTAATGAAGATATAAATAATTTTTGTAATAATATTTTAACATATATAACTTTTTTATAATAAGTAATATTAAGTTATGTAAAATATATAAATACATATATTTTATGTGATATGCATGTAAAAATTCTTATATATTATTGAACAAATTTTATTATTTTTGAGTAAATTTAAGAGGGAAGCACGCGAGAGCTGACGGGCACGCTGCTCTAGGATCCGTATTGAAAAATCTCTTACACATCCGCAACCCCAAGACCCGAGATTGAGCTCTTTCATATGACCGAAAAGGACAACGTCTTGTCAAGCCAAAAGCTCTGCGACTCGAGATCCACCGAGGGTATTCCCGTACTATCCTATCTCCCCAGGGTACACTTGAACGGCGAGACTCAGCCGTTTAGCACATCGACACGTCACTTTCTCCTCTTTTCTGAACGAATATTTCCTGTATGGCACTCAGCAATGTACCCAACCCACTGTTGTCAGCCATTGGTGGGTGGATAAAGGAAAATAAATGGCGTGAAAACTGGGGGAAAAAAACGATCAGATTGCAATTATGAATGTAATTAACAAATTACTAAAGATACGTGAAGCCATTTTTTTAAAATAAAAAATTCGAGATTATTTTTATATTAAATGAGTGCAGTCAGTTGTGCCAGCAAGATGTTTTCTTCCGCATTTAAGAAGGGCGATTGGCTCTTTCTTTCTTTCTTATGTTTTTTCTCCTTTCACCTCCTCCTCCACCGAACTTACAGGATTCTCGATCGCTCTCCGTCTCACCTAATCCTTGCCTGGTTGGCTGAGGCGTTTCTGACTGTTATACGATGTATCTCTTCTGATGGCTTTCTCACGTTCGTGGATCTGTGTGACCTAATACGTGATCCAGGTTCATTAGTTTGGTTTTGATTTGGTTATTAGAGTTGGTTTTCTTGGTTTTTGGCTATTTGTTTTCTTGCGTGGTATGAAGATTTGATGTGGTTAATCCATGGTTTCTCCTTTACCTTTTTATTTTGAGGTTTTCTTATTTATTAGCAGTGGAATAATCATGACGCTCTCTTCTTCTTTTCTTTGGCTTTCCCTTAGATGATACTGATTCTTTGTTGCTTAGTTTGATTTGTATTATTTCTGGCTTGGCTGACGTGACAATGAGAGAGAGCACGCTGGTCAGCAGTAATGGAACGGCCATGGCTGTTTACTTGCGTGCTCTATCTCGTTGTCATAAGCTTTACGTTATCAAATGCTTCATATTTTTCCATCATCACTACTAACATCACCAGGAGTCACTAAATCTTGCTGGGGAAAAACTTTCGTTTGTGGTTTTGCTTTACTCTGATATTCTGTACTTCAGTTTATAACAAACTCGACATTTTTGTGTTTGTAGCCAAGCCTGCTTGTATTTAGGTTATATATGATTTTTTCCTAATTGTATTGAACGTAAATAGAAACTATTTGAGTCTTATATGACATTTACTATCTCTTAGCAGCTGTTTGGCTATAAGTTGGATTTATAGTAGGGCTGAGTAGATCTTGTAAATCTAGATGTAGTAAAATCTGGAGATGTTAGATCCTTAAAACTATTTCCCAAATTAGATAATTTTTTTATTAAATCCTAATAAATATTTTTTTAGGAATAGTAAGTGATTAATCTCAAAATTTGTTGCTTGAAATCGTTATAATAGAGTAACAATTTTCTTTTTTAATCATTGGGTTATGGATCTTTTACCCCTACAAATTATTTTACAGGCATTTTTAAGACGAGATTTCTTCTTTAATGCTTCTAATTAATTGGCTTCATGAATATCCTAAGTTTGTTCTTAAATGAACAGACTTCAAAAGAATTAGGTTATATAAGTAATAATATACTTCCATTAAGTGTATGATTGTATGATTAATAAAATATATTATTTATTTTCCTCATCTTTTGTGATATTATAATTGACTTTTTTGAAATTTCATGCGACTTTCTTCCTTCTATTACCTTTACATAAATAGATTACAAAAGGCCCATGTTGAACTGTTAATGGAAAATTATAAGCTTACTAATTAGGTTTATACTCATAGCACTGTTATGGATTAAGTAATTAGTTATATTAATTAGAAATGCATAGTATGGTGGTAGATTGCATACTTGAATATGCATTTTCATCTTTTCTTATAAATACTTCTTATTGATTTAATTATTAGTTTTTCAGATTATGAATTTGTGATGTTTCTGTGATTGAGAGTCATCTTATGAAAGTGTTGTTTCGATGAATTAGGTCATTAAGGGTTGTTAGATGGAATTGCCATCTTCAATTGTTGAACTATTACAATGCTATGTCATCATATTGTAATCTTGTACTATTTTATGTATTTTTTGGGGAGCATATTTTATATACTTCAATTGTTTATAAATATATTATTTGTTACTCTTTTATACAAACTTTCATAATTGTTTCCTTTTTTTACTTCTATTATGAATTATTTGCTTATTAAAATGATCATGTTTACAGCCCAATGGTTATTCAAGTTAAACATAAAAATTAATTCGTACTTGTCATTTTTTTATTTTAATAGGATAGGATTTACCACTCCTTCTGTATGAAGACTGATTTAAAATTTTATAATCAGCCCTTCTAGGGTTGATTCAGATCCATATTCATTTGAGGGATTCATGCAACTTAAAATTATTTTCCAACAACATCATGAATTCATCGACCCTTCATTAGAACTAAGTTTAACATTCCTATGTTTTCGTGAAGTGTAAACTGTTAATCAACCAAAGAAGTACCAATGTAGTAATCATGACAATGATGTCACAGATGAAAATTGTTTATAAGTGCGCTTTATATTATTTATCATTTGTTTTTGTTATAGACATTTTATTAGACGCTATTGTGTGAAGGAAATGGAGCAAATGTATTATTGTGTGGGGAAAATAGTAGAGAACAAGGAAAATAATGAACATAGATGAATAATTGAGGGGATAATTATGCAATTTTGGGATGTCCCAAACTTAAGTAATTTAGAGGAAGAAGGGAGAATATCAGGAAAGAGCTTATTATTCATTTTTCATTGATTGATGCTTAATACTCTTTAATGGAAAGTATGTATAGGATTACAAGAACTTATATGCACCAACTACTACTTAGAACTACTTAGTAATTACTAAGCCAACGATGACTCCTTATCGCAATTATTCATCATATCCCACTTATCATTTCTCAGCCCCTATAAATTAACCATTCTATCATGGTCAAATTACAAAGATAGATAGGATAAATCCAAGTACGAAACCTAGGGAATATCTTCGGATCATGAAATGTAACTGGGGTTGTCAACAACATTATAAGTGGAGGATGACTATCTATCCTTTTTTTTTGTTAGAAAACCTCTAGTCATAATAGAGGCGGGGCCATTCATCGTGTGCTTTGATTTTGGCTACATTTGTATAAGGAGATTGAGTTGTACTCTTATTTCTTCCACTTGTGTATTTACCAAGTCTTATAGAATATTAGAGAATTATCCTTATTTATAACTTAGAAGTTGTACTCTTGGAAGAAAGGGTGATTATTTGGTTCTTTTAACTACTTTGGTATTCTTGAAGTTGGCTTAGCTATGCTTGAATTGTTCTTTACATATGTTGCAAGTAATACAAAATTTTTTGGTCGACTTGTATGGTGAAGATGCTTTGATTATTGTTTAAACCTAGTGAGCCTAAACTCATGGTTGCATTTTACTATTGATTTGAATGTATTGTAATATTCTCATCATTCATCTTTAATCTAAAAACTCATGTGCAGCAATGTAAATATCTATTATCTTGTTGAGTTATGAAAGCATTTAGGTATTTCAAATTCAAATTTTTCTTAAAAATTGCTAAGCCTGATCAAATTTTAAATTTGCATGTAGAATCTCCCGAACACATTAAGCTTTGACATTGTCAAGGTGATTTAACATCTTTATTATTAAATGAATTTCACTGTCCATTATTGTTAATGTTGTAATTAATCTAATGGTTGAGAATAAGGAGTTTGTTAGTAGTAAGATCTTCAAATAGCGGGATTTAAGATCTAAGTTTAGGGGCTTTTTGTACAGGGAACAAGAATCATCTTTTAAAATCAGGAGTCTTATTTAATGGCAATCAAGTGTTTAGGAGAGGCATCGAGGACTCGGATGGAGATGAGATCTTAAAGGGGCATCGATTAATGGCTTGGATTTATAATGATGAGGTTTTGAATCTAGCTGGTTAGTGGTTAGACATTGGGAATGGTGAGATTTTGTACTATGTGATTTGACGAGGAGGGATTAGGGATTTATGTTTAGGGCAGATGCATTGATAAAGTTTGGTCTTAGATCTGAAAGGATTATTGGATTCAATAAGCTATTGGTCTAAACATTGCTGGCAAAGGTAGATCTTAATTTCATGGATTTGAGATTAAAAGATTGCGAATGCCAAGGTTGGGGGTGTCTGCTTGGTAAATGACAATTTACAAAAATGATTTCATTATCAGGGTGACAATGATGATTGCAATTGAGTTATGTGGGTTTTAAGGTTGCAGTTGGCCTAAGTTGGCGTGAATGATAAGGATTTGAACATGAATGACAAAAATGTGAAGTAATTTTAATAAGAGCGAGAAGGTTGATTTGGATGGCAGTGGATCACAATAGACGAAGATAAGGATGGAATACCTGATAGTGAGGCTCAATGAGAGCAGCAATTACTAGGAACCTTATAATTAAAGGCTATTGTATTTGGGAAACAGTTGCTATGTGGTGAAAATGGTTAAAAAGATAGGTAAAAATAGTACATGGTGAAGAGTAATCGAGAGGATTACTAGACAATTTTAGGGTGATCATAACTCCAAAAATTTAAAGGAGAGAAAATTAAGGAAAAGTTTTTTCATTTTTATTAATTTATGTTTAATAATCTCTAAGGAAACTATATATAAACATACTAATGAAGTGATGCTATGACTTTTAAGCTACTTTGAATCAAGGACAAATGTAACAAAAGAATACTAACAAAATAATTATATAATCACTATAACATCACCCTTAAAAGGGCATCATTTTCAATCTCACTAAAGGAATATATGGGAAAACTAGCCATCAAGTTAAGTTTGGAAGAAAAAAGTAATTTTAGTTATATTTCAATATATAATTTAAAAGTTATATGGATGATAAATGTTAACATTTCTTGAAGAGTTTTAATTTAAGAAAATACACCAAATTTTATCAGATATTACCTTTCAAGGGTAAATGTCCAAACTTTATCTTTTCTCTTCTCCATTAGTCAACCCTTCTTCTCACCATTCTCTGCTTGACCCATGGTTTTATATGAATGCAAAATGCCAAAACATTTCTTGAAGAGTCTAAAAATACACATGGCTTTATATGAATGAAAAATGCCATAGCATTTCTTGAAGAGTCTAAAAATACATGCAATTTTATGAGATGTTACTTTTTATAGTACTATCTTCCAACAAAGCGAGGGTAAATATCCATGCTTATTTTTTTTCTCTTCTAGCTTCATCCATTAGTCAAGCCTTCCTCTCACCATTCTCTTCTTGATCAGTGGCTTTATCTTTTCTCAAGTTTTACATTTTGGGTTACAAATGATCGAAAAAGACTTAATATTAAGTCATATCAACTTTTAATTTCTAAGGGGTCGTTTTGGATCACTTTTGTTTTTTATTTTTTATTTTTTATTTTATTTTGTTTTGTTTATATTTTTCTTAAAAATAAACTTGTTTGATTATACTTGTTGTTTTTGAAAACAAAAAATAAAATCACATAAAAACACTCTAAACAAACATATTTTCAAAAACAACACAAAAATAAAAATAAAAAAAGAAAATAAAATTAATTCCAAACAATCCCTAAATGTTCTCAAAAATTCAAAAAGAACTATTGACATGTCTTACCATATCAATGCATGAATTTAACATAAAATTAAATGCAAAAGTACTGATAAGTGCATGCAGTACTTCTGTTTCACTTATTTTTCTATTATTCATTCATAAAATGGAAAGCCAATAGTATAATAATAAGCTTATGTTAATGGGCATCTTTTTAATCTTCCAAGGCTATGTATTATTTTCTCTAGTCATAGCTTTTATGACTAATTTATATGTTATAAGCGCAGGTGGTGTTACCTTATTTCTACATACAACAACAACAACAACAACAACAAGCCTTAATCCCATTAGGTGGGGTCGGCTGCATGAATCCCTTGTCTCCATTTGGGGCTATGTGTCAAATTCTCATTTAAATTGAGTATACTAAGTTCATTTTATACATCTTAACCAATTTTTTTAGGTCTATCTCTACCTTTCTTAACATAAGACAAATCTAATGGATCTACTTCCTATGGGTCATTGGACGGGACGCTTTATGTAAAACCATCTAAGGACTCTTCCTAATCTTATCTAATGAGCTATTAACTTTTTCCCAAATATACTATTCTGACTTATCTAAGAGTTACTCATCCACCTAAGCATCCTCATCTCGTAACACTTGACTAGTCTTATGCTTCTCTTTTATTGGCCAACATTTTGCATCATAAGTCATTTGTTACCACCATCTTATAAAATTTTCCTTAAGTTTAAGTGGAATTTTTTTACATAATAATTGATTCCTCCACTTCAACCATCCAACTTGAATTAATACTAATATCTCCATCTATTTCACCATCATTTTGAACAATAGAGCCTAAATATCAAAGCCTTATTAATGACTTGTTCACCTAATGTAATAAAAACTTAAAACAAAAAAATAAAGTCATGAAGGTATGGAGAACAAGATCGAAAGTCGGTGAATAAAACCGAACCACCAAAACATACGAGAAAGGAAACGGAGAAAGAGAGAAAGAATTGCACATGAACCCTCGAACGCCAAAGGAAGGAGGAAGGAAAACTGACGTCGTCCCCTGACGTGCCGACTAAAGGAGAAGAAGGAGATAACTCTTAATCCCAATTATGACGCACCATTTATCTGCAGGTAAAGAAGAAAAGGAACCAAAGGCGAAAGAAGATTTTCAATATCAAAGAGAGGAGGTAAGAAAATTTTATATAATTATTTTAATTGAAATTTGATTGTATGTTATTAGCTTTGATTTAGTTTATTTCAAGTTAACTTAGGGTTTATAATTCTAACTTAGGGTTATAGATTTATGGACTTTAAATTTGAATTAGGTAGATAAATTAAAATTTAGTTTAAGAATCATTTTAAGATCATTTCAAGAATAAATTTAAGAAAAATAAGAAAGAGGAGTATTAGAATTTAGAGCACATATAAAGGAAATGTATTTATATTATTAATTAGATTATAATCATTTGATGTAGATAATAATTAATGTCATATATTAAGTAACTTTAACACTTAATATTTTATGTTATAATCATTTAGGAAGGATTCATTTAAGGAAAGGAGGTTCAAGAAATTGCAAAGTTAAATGTTTATGTTATTATTTATGATAAAATGTTTACTTTCTGTGATGAAATGCGTTTAGATGATTTTGACTTTTTAGACCGCCAGTAATGATTTTCGCTTATATAAATTGTGAATACTACTTCCGGATAAACAATCTTATCATATCAAAACCATTTTATGCTCTCAATTTACGCTTATGAATTAATGTCCATAGTGATATTATAATGTATATGTATGTTGAATCTTATTAAATTTTACAATATGCATATATGATTAACAAAATAAAAGCAAAATAATAATGGTAATAGATACTGTTTTGAATGAGTATTTATTAGACTAATTCTACATAAAAGTAAAAGTTCATATGTTCAGTTAAATTATGTATATCCCATACGCTTCTAAATGTTTATGCATACTACTCACATGATTGATTGTTTGAAAATTATTTTCTTTTATGTGAGAAAACATATTCTTTTTTTCTTATTTCTATAAATAGACAAAGATAATCACCCAATCAATTATATTCATTTATTGTTAATCTTTTGGTAATAATCACAATTAAACGAATGATGAAGGAAAATCGGTTATAGTAGAGGAACTGCAGAGATAGATTTATGAAATTATGTTGAGTTATGTTAAAGTGATTTTTCTAATTATAACATTTATGTATGACATTTTTAAATGTGTAAACTTTTATGATCAGTTGGAGACTTTAAATTTATATTTTATAGAAATGTTTTATTTTATCCGTCACCGTGTTCGCTTATTCCTTTCTAAATGAGTCACATAATGCCACAACACTACTAGAACTTCTACAACTAAAATTACATTCCATATTTTCAGATCTACTTAAAACTAAAACCTTGACTCTAGTTGACCTCCATAAGTTTGGACTCTCTCTGGTCTTATCAACAAGAAGAATGTCATCAACAAAAAGCATACACCAAGGTACATCTTCTTGTAAATGCCTAGTAAGAACATCCATAATTAAAGTAAAAAAGATAAGGGCTTAAAGATGATCCTTGATGTAATCCAATTGAAATAGAAAAAGATTTTGTCAATCCTCCTTGTGTTTGGACACAAGTAACAACTCTAGTATACATATCCTTAATGACTATATAACCAATATTAACTCCTTTCTCGCTCTAGAACTCTCCAAAGAACATCTCTTGAAATTTTATCAAGCTTTCTAAATCAATAAATATCATATGTAGATCCTCCTTACTTTCTATGCTTCTCCATCAAACCCTTTAACAAATGTATAACATCCATAGTAGATCTACTGACATAAAACCAAAGCGGTGAGAAACTTATCACATCATAACCTATGCTCAATTACTTTCTCCCATAATTTTAATGTATGACATTAACTTAATTTACACACACTCTTGTGCATCACCTTTATTCTTAAATATAGAACCAACAAACTCTTTCTCCACTCATTCACATCTTTTAGTCTTTAAAATGACATTAAAAGATTTGTAAGAAGAAATTCCTTGATCTCCTAAACATTTTTACACTTCTATTGGAATATTTTTCCGATCCTACTGCTTTTCCACACCTCACTTGAATTATGTTTCTTCCTATCTCTTTGGTTGGTTAACTTATACATACATCTTTCACCTTCTAGATCTAATCTATCAGTATAAATCACTAAAGTTAAATTTTTCAGATCATATATTATTTTCTTAGTCTACGCCATTTTATATCTTTTCCCAATTCTGAAGTTTTACATCTAAACTAAGTTTTATAACAATCTTTCTTATTTTTATCTTTTCTTCACTCGACTCCACCACCATTATTCTTATTAAAGAAGTTTTTCCTTTTGATTCTCCAAGACATCTTTAAGAACTGCTTAATTTCACTTTATTTTTTCTCACATAATGTTAGCTTCCTCAAACATCCCAAATTCTAATCTCAGCTTGCTTAAAAATATTTTTATTTGTGTTCTTTTAAATGTCTACATCTATCTAGGATAATAATTTTTTTTCTTACAATCTTTCATCTTAAAATCTTTGGTGATTTTTTTTGATTTAATCTGCATCTTACAATCTAAATCGATTTATTTTATTTAAATAATTATGTCACGTAAATTCATCTCTTTTAAATAAAGATAACAAATACTAAAATCATGTAAGGCAAAAATTTAGTATAGTACCTTCTTCATTACCCAAATCCATAACCACCATGAATACTTTTAAAATCTTCTACCTCTCTACCAACACGTCCATTTAAATCTCCTCCAATAAACTTTTTCTTCAAGGGTATCTTTTGTATTAATCTAATTCATTTCAAAAATTTTCATGCTACTTACCTCCAAACCTACTAGAGGAGCATAGATACTTATAACATTGATAATCTTAGTATGAACAATAATCTTTAAAGCTATAATTCTATCTCCACATCTATTAATGTTTATAACATTATCTTTCAAACTTTTATCTTTAATCACACATATCATTTCTAGTTTGACTTTTACCTGAATACTGAAGTTTAAAACCTAAACTATTAATCTCCTTGCTTTTCCTCAACCCATTTAGTTTCTTGAACACATAAAATATTTATCTTTCTAGGAACCATAATATCTATTAATTCCATTAATTTACCTATAAGAGTACCTATATTCCAAGATCCTAACCTAATTTAGTTTCATGGACTAACTTCTTTCCCGCATCCGTCCATAATTTGGGAACCCTTGCTTATTTAACATCGCACGGGCCATGCTAGCACATTTTCATCGTATTCAAACATACAACGTCACTTCCGGACGCCAAGATAACACAATGATTTAAAGGATTTATGTCATGATTATTTCGACAAGTTTTACGCTGGCTATCGACTACCTAACGAACCCTTCCACTTTTCACATCTGGACTTGGGACCTTATTTCTACAATACCCAAAAGAATTTTTTTTTAAAGAGTTGAAGTCTAGATAATTTTTCTACTAAAGCAAGAATTAAACTCTTTAGCCTACAATCATCAACTAAGTGTCTTTTGAAGTAGGTTGATCTTTTATCTGGTAAAAAAGTTACATTGATCTGTGCCATTTGTGGGGCCTCATGATCCACCTTAAAGAAGTAGATAATGCCACTTAATCCTTGGTAGAATGCAAACCTATAATAATGGGTTTAAAACTCTAGTTGTAAAGATTTTTTTATCAACAAGTCTTCTATTATTGAAAAGGTGACTATATACATGTTTGATAGCAAGTTTGAATGATAAGCTTTTGATTTGATTTTTTCAGTAATCTTAAAATGATCATAAACTCTTACTTGAAGTCTTTTGAATCTATATGAGAAAATTTTCCCAATAAAGGCTAATTAATACAATAAATTTAGTTAAATGATTGTACTATAGGGAGAAATTCAACCTCTATAATAAAAGAATCTTCCTTCTCATGAATGAATGAAATGAAGAAGGATCAAATTTCAAGATCACAAAGGATCACGAGAATGTTGTTTATTTACAACTACAACGGAATACTCTTTTTAAATAGATGCCAACATGTTAACAATTTGAAGGTGAATTAAAAGACAACGAGATGATCTTATTAGAAGAGCCATTAGCCAATTTAATTAAAGATTTTTCTGTGAAAATATTTTTGATTGAATGCTAGATTTTGTTGGAGTTTGTTTTAGGCCATTATCTGATGGTTTTGTTGGGAATAACTTTTTTATATATAGATACACACATATATGTATATTTATTATTCCATTAACAATGTATGGCATACATGCCATATACCAAAACATGTTTTAAAAGATATAAGCAATGTCTACATGAATGATATTACACCAAACTTGAGCTTCATAACTCTCAAATCTAGTAGTAAAAAGATATAATGTCGATTGTAATAGAAATATGGTTTATTTAACTAACATAAAAGTGATCATTGTGAGGTTTAGATTTAAAAGCTAAAGTGTGAGGAGAGATGACATTAATGGCACTATTACCATTATCCATCATTAATGATTAAGTTACACTTTTTAGCATTTATCATAAGTCATGCTTCAAATATTTTCTTACTTAATCCTTAGCCTCAGATTTCTTATAGTCTAGCATTTCATGACACTTAACAATCATTGAAATTTAGCTAACCATTAAAAGGTAAAAATCTTCATAGAACTCTTTAGCCTTATCATTTTGATCTAATATGGACTTTGTTTCTTCTACAAGAGATTAGAATTTGAGATGTTCATGAGGAAGCTAACATTATGTGGGAAAAATAGCAGTAACAAGTTGTTAAAGATGCTTGGAGAATCAAGGAAAAATTTCTTTTAATAAGAGTTGTTAATGAGTGTGAAAAGAAATGATAAAAAATAAGAAGTATTGTTATAAAACTTGGTTTAGATGTAAAACTGGAATTGGGAAATATAAAGTAGAGATTCTAAGAAAGTTATATGACGAAAAAATTTTGCTTTTAGTGATTTATACATATATAGATACTAAAGAAGGTGAAAGATGTATGTATAAGTTAGCCAAACCAAAGAGATAGATAAGAAAGACATACCAAGTGACAGATAAGGATGAAAATAATAAAATGGTTTTTTTTTAGAAAAGGATATTGAAAATAGGTGGATGAGGTATTTTGATAAACTTTTCAATGAAGGATCTGAAAGTTCGATTGATTTTAGCAACCTTAATACCCTAAACAAAAATAGAGAATTTCATTTTTATCGTCGTATTAGTAAATTTGAAGTTAGAAAAGCTTTAAAGAAAATTAAAATGTGGAAAAGCAGTAGGACCGGATAATATTCCAATAGAAGTGTAGAAATATTTAGGAGATCAAGGAATTTCTTGGCTTACAAATCTTTTAATGTTATTTTAAAGACTAAAAGATGACAAGTGGAGAAAGAGTTTGTTGGTTCCTATATTTAAGAATAAAGGTGATGCACAAGAGTGTGCAAATTATTGAGGAATTAAGTTAATGTGCCATACATTAAAATTATGGGAGAGAGTAATTGAGCATATGTTATGTGATACAAAAGTTTCTCACAATGTTTGGTTTCATGCCGTAGATCTACTATGGATGCTATACATTTATTAAGGGGTTTGATGGAGAAGCATAGAAAGTAAGGAGGATCTAACATATGATATTTATTGATTTAGAGAAAGCTTATGATAAAGTTTCAAGAGAAGTTCTTTGGAGAGTTCTAGAATAGAAAGGTGTTAATATTGGTTATATTCAAGTCATTAAGGATATGTATACTAATACATTGTGTCCAAACACAAGGAGGATTGACAAAATATTTTCCTATTTCAGGTTGGATTACATCAAGGATCGCCTTTAAGCCCTTATCTTTTTTATTTTAGTTATGGATGTTCTTACTAGGCATTTACAAGAAGATGTACCTTGGTGTATACTTTTGTCGATGACATTCTACTTGTTGATAAGACCGAGAGGAGTCCAATTGAAACTTGAATTATGGAGGTCAACTCAGATCTAAAGGTTTTCATTTAAGTAGATCTAAAATTGAATATATGGAGTGTAATTTTAGTTATAGAAGTTCTAGTAGTAGTTGTGACATTAGATGAACAAGTCATTAATAAGGCGGCGTTGTGATATTTAAGCTCTATTGTTCAAAATGATGGTGAAATAGATGGAGATGTTATTAGTAGAATTCAAGTTGGATGGTTGAAGTGGAGGAATGCATCTGGCCTATTATGCGATAGAAAAGTTCCACTTAAACTTAAGGAAAAATTTTATTAGATGGTGGTAAGACCTACAATGACTTATGGTGTAGAATGTTGGCCAATAAAAGACAAGCATAAGACTAAGTTAAGTGTTACAGAGATGAGGATGCTTAGGTGGATGAGTGGCTTTACTCTTAGAGATAGAATGAAAAATGAGTATATTCGGGAAAAAGTTGGAGTAGCTCCAGGGTAGATAGATTAGGGAGAGTCGCCTAGATGATTTGGCCACATAAAGCGTACCGTCAGATGACTCGATTAGTAAAGTAGATGCATTAATTTGCCTTATGTTAAGAAAGGTAAAGGTAGACCTAAAAAGACTTGGTTAAGATGTAAAAAATGATCTTAGTATACTTGATTTAAATGAGAATTTAATACACAAGGCACAATGGAGATGAAGGATTCATGTAGACCCTCCTGGGGATTAAGGCTTGTTGTTGTTGTTGTTGATGTTGTATGGACTTTGTTTCTTCTAGGATGATGATTTAAACTCTCTTTGATTTTGCATATGTTCTTATTTATGACATTTGGATGTCCAAATATTCTTAGACGTTGACAGAATAGCAGAAGGTGCTCAAAAAGGACCAAATAATTGGTTATTTTAAAAAACTAAGTTTGTGACATGGGAGTCTGGAAGACCAAGGGAAAGAAGGCATGAGTAAGTTAGGTCAAGCATGAGGTGATTAGATTAATTTTTTAAATTTAGGATTAGAGTTTGTTTTTTTGCTTTACAATTAAAAAGACAAAGTGAAAATAACATATAATTTTAGGAATTGTGTATCCAAAAACCTCTTTTCTAATGTTTTACCTAAGATGAGTGACAAATTTATTGATAAATTGGTAATTTGTCATTGCATTTTAGTCTATACAGTAGAACCTGTCTAAATTGATACTCCCGGGATCAGGGGCATTGTATTAACTTAGGTAAGATATTAATAAAGAGAGTGTCATTTAATTAATTGATTTTTTCGCTGGAGGAGATATTCTACAATTCCACCGACGCTCACGGGAGCTAAATAAAGGGAGTCACGCTCTCTACCATACACAAGGAGGAAGCTTTTAGAGAATTATAGAAAATCTCGATCCATCCTCTGGCTTGTCGCCGTGACCATGATGTTAAGCCGAGACAATCCGAATCGCTCGCCATTGCCGGATTTGTACGCAGATGCGACGTTGCTAATCGCCGAGGATGCACTCGTTGATCCCCATCGTGGATCTGGAGGCACGTTCAAGCTTCGCTACCGAATCCAATGGACATCCGCAACCTCACTATCCATCTGAAGAGATGGCCCATCCGCAGTCGAGATCGCCCAGACCTCTCCAAGAATGTGCGAAAGCGAAGTTGACGGGAACCTACGGTGAAGGCTCAGGCTTTGCGCAGCGAAGCGTTTAAGCCTGACAAATAAGACGTTGACATGGAGACACTTACTATCATCCAGAAGATCAAGGACAAGATGAGCATGATCAAAACCAGCAAGCTTGTGCAAAAATTATTTTCCCAGTATTTCTCAAAAGTTTCAATAGGTCAGATGTCAAATTTTGTAACAAATATGTAGCTGTTTTTAGTAGTTATCAATATAAAAAATTTTCGTGATTTGAGTATTAATTATTGACTTTGGGAGGTTTATTAATAATGTATGTATACCGACTGCAATTAGTATTAACTATTAGTTATTGACTTGAAAGATCAACTTATGTTCTCAGTATATTAAGTTCTCAAAGTATTTAGGTAAGTCAGAATAATAGAGTATAAAGCTGAATGTTATGGCATAATTAATAAGGTGGTGATAGTTATTTTAAAGAATTTCAAATATTCAAAGCAAACAAAATCTTCTTTCAATTCATAGAAAATAAAATTTATATTTTTCTTGAAAATAAATGATAAAAAAATAACATTTGATATGAGATTCAAGTATCACCAACGAGTAATAATTTTTTTTAATTTGAATGCTTTTCATTTTCAAAAAATTTGTTCAAGTTTAGCACCATAAGAAATTCAACATTTAAAGCAAAGTAAGTTGATTTACTAAAATATTATAGTAGATGAATGATTCGAAAAATAAAAGTATGGAAAAACTATCCAAACCGATATTTAGTGGTTTGGTCACAAAGAGTATATATTTGGGGGGATTAATTTAAAGATGATCTATTTTGAGAGTTAATTCAATTAATATAAAATTTATATTATCACATTGGTTTTTAAGCTAACCAATTTCAATATTAGTATTATTCATCTTAACAATATTCTCTTCAAATATTTTGAAATGTTCATAAGGATTAGGGGGTGTTTGTTTAGGAGGTATGATGAATGATGCAACAAAATAGGTATGCAAAAGAAAAAATGTTTTAAAATTTTTTATAAATTTAAATTTTTATCCAAAAGATTAAGAAATAAAGGAATTTTTTTGGTAAGCTCACTATAATTTACTCAAATCTAAACATGTGTGAAATTAGCTTTTAAAGTGACAATTTTAATTTAAGAAATGTTTAGATGAAGAAAATATAACTAATTAAGATGCACCTAAGTAATTGGTTTGTTGTGTTGATGATTATTGGCTTTAGACTTTTCAATTTTGTATGGATAATTAATTGGATTACATGTAAATATCTTATGAGTTGCAAAGGTATATACACAAAAGCCTGAGTTTAAAAAATTAAAAGTTATGTAACCAATGCACCTGAATTTTGAGCAAACCCTTGGCACTATAGTTAGCACCTTTCAAAAGATGTATTGTTGTAAACTTTGCCTTGCTTGATCTTCACTTAATCTCCAATCTTAGCTTTGATAATAACTAGTGATGTAAAGCTACAAGTTTGAAGAGTTGTTTGATTAAAACTACAAGCAACATGAGAATATTAACAAAAAGTAACTGGATAATTACTATGATCTCACTTAATGAAGGGCTCTCTAAACCTTACCAATGAAAGAGAGAGACAAGTTAGCTGTCATGATATGTATGGTAAAAGCATAAAGATAACAATCTCATTAATATTTCAGAACGTATTGCCTTATAGCATAGAATTTCATGGCTATTTATGAGAGTTACATCAAAGCAATTTTAAGAGCCATAGAAATCTAAAATGATAATTTTATTAAGTAATGCAATTTAATAATACACACATAATTGCATAAATGTTTATTATTATTATTTTTTACCTTCTCATCTTTCATGAAACAATATTGGATTTTGAAGCTTTTATTTTCTATCCTCCTTCATTGTTGTTTTTTCTATCCTCTCTCTTCTAGGTTGATAATTCTTTTCTTTAAGCTTTGATTTTGGGGTTTATTAATCCGGGAAGCTTCAAAGTTACATTTATCAACTTATAACCTTTATATGTGGTCAAAGTCAAAAGAACAAGTGATATGGCTTGCCATGTCATCATGCATGTATTTAACATAAAATTTCATGCAAAAAGGGTGAAAGTTAATGCAAGATTTTTTTTAAAATTTTTTTTCTAGCATTAATTTATAATAGAAAAATATAATAATATGATAATAAATTTTATTTCAATATGATTTTTCATTTTATTCTTGCAAGATTGTGTATATACATTATTTCTAATTATAGCTCTTGTGGCAGGATCTATAGAATGGCTCTTATCTTTCGCACTTTAGCTACAAAAATTTTTTTAAAATAATGTCTGTTTTGCCAAATATCAGGCAAATTATTTCGATCGACCCGTTGTCTTAAATAGTAAGAACCTAGGTTTCTTGATTCTATATTCCAGATACTGTTTTTTTGAAGACTAATGAGCCAGCTCTTTTTTTTTTTTCATTGACACGGTTCAGAAAAAACTGCCGCATTACCTTTGGGCAAAAAGGATGATTATGAAAATGAGCTAAAAAATCGTACAAGGTAACTATCACTACCTATTAACTACCTAGTAGGCACTAATACAAGACTCCATAAGCTAAGCTTTCATTACCTTTCAGATCTCATAATCATTTAACTTAATTGTACATGCGGATTGTAAATATTTTTTTTCTTTTTCTGGGTTTGTTTGTCATGTTAAGCCAGTTAAAGTTATCCTCATTTTCTATTTACAAATATATACACCAATGATTATTAACAATTTATAATTTCATCATCATCATCACTTGTCTTCCCTTGCCTATTTGTATTCTATTTTATGAATCCTTATCCTCAATTAGTTATTGCTAAGTTGCATGATGTGTTGAATTTATTCTTTATAATTTTTTTTGCACTGATATTGCTCATGTTATCTTAGTTTATCTAATTTTTTTTGTTGATTCTTTGAAATTAATTTTATATAATCATTTTATTAGTGCATTTTATATCTGTTATTGTTTGTATCTATATAAATCCATTTTCCAGTGCCTTATTTTCAATGCTAGTCATTTCCATCTTTTAAAGCTAATTGTCAAAATTTTATTTCTAATTTTGACATGCATCTATCATGATATTCATATTCTATCATGCTCAATTTGCGTAGCTGGAGCTTCTTTGCAGCCAACACTTAAAATCATGCAATATAGTTAGCTTAATTTTAGTTTTTAAAAATTTATTATTCAGTCACCTCAATGCTCTTATCGCATGGTACTTTTAGCTATGTATTTTTTGGCACTTTTAACCATGTTGTGCAGACGTAAGGAACTCTCATAACATTATAGTTTGCCAACGCTTCAGGTGCTAGAGCACTAAGCACTATCATATATTTGCACAAAAAATTGAGCGCCAAAAATGAAATAGCTATGCCACTTATAAACTAGTTATAAATATTATTATCTTTTAACTATGAATTGATAAACTTTTTAATTAAGAATAATAAAATTTTTAGTTTTAGTTCCATTGCATTTGAAGATCAAAAGTCTTGATAGCAGATTATCTTAAATAAATATAGTAAATTATTTTATTTTACTTAAGGATAATTCAAACTTTGCTTTAATTTATTTCATCTTTGTCATTCATGCTCTCTTTTGTATCTTTGGATTTCCAACACTCTTCACCGTTATCTTCTAACAATCATCTTCTTTCTTAACTTTTACTATTCTAGAACTTAATGCACTTGTAGGCGGAATGTATTGAAACACTACTACTTATTAAACTAGGAAACAAGCTATACTAATTAATGTAAATTTCCTGAAGGTCAATATGATCATATGCCTTCTCATGGCCAGGAAAAATCATATGATGATTATTTCGTAGGTCTTATATATTTTCATTGATTATCTTGGCATCAACATTGCCTTCATGAAATAAAACTATTTTTTTTTCTTTTATATCCACATAAATTTCCAAATTTGTTCTGTTACTCTTGCCAATAATTTATGTTTTCACTCTTAAATTTGATTTCTCAATTGTTCACTATGAAATGAAGTTTAGTTTCTTCTATTACATATTTTTTTTTCTATTTTTATAATTTATGTCCATCTAAGTCATCTCCATGACTATTTTCTCTTATGATGTGGTTGTTCATTATTTCCAAATTTTATTTATCTAATTTCTTTCTAATTGAACCTGAGGAGCATAAGTGAAACCCATTTATGACATTTTTTTGAAAACTGATTTAATTACAATAATCTTATCACTAATATAATTCTGCTTAATGTTTTTACCTTCTTAGTGTAGTAACAAAGCTATATGGATACAAACGATTAATGCTAATCTCAAAATTAAAATTATTTGTATTTTTTTTTTATGTTCTCTTTTATTGTTATTATTTGTTATTTCGTTGTTACCTTGACTTGTGAGTTTTTCTATAAATCAATATTTAAAAAGGTAGAATCAGGAATTGAAGCATTTTGTTGTAACGAAGTGCTGGGTAATTGAGGCATTTTGTTGTAACGAAGTGCTGGGTAAGCCTTGACACGAATTAAGGTGCAACCCTTTAAATAAAAAAATCATAAAATCATAGATAATTCATAAATATATCAACTATCAATATAGTCACCTAATTTGTTATCATAAAAATACAAACTACAAATCATAATCTCAATTATCAATATAAAATATAAAATGAAAATGAGATTGAAGATAAGCTTTCACGTAAAATTTATGGCTATAATGATATGGTGAACACAACATTTATATAAAATTTCGCTCTCTTCATAGCTGAAAGTTGACAAGCACATGTAAGGATGTAATTACTTGCAAATAAGCATAATAATCATGAACGTCAATATGATCAAGTCTTACAATGCTAGAAGTTTTACTTCACTTTTTCAAATTCTAACTTCATGTTTACCATAATATATGCTAAAAATACACGAATTGGAGGATATTTCATATAGATTGACTTATATATATAGAAAAAATTGCCATTGCTTAATTACAATATCCAAAAAAATCTTTAGGATTACCAACTTGGTAACAAACTATTAATATCTAGTTAATGCATAATGCTTATAGATGGTAGATAAAGCATTAAATTAGGTAGTAGATCTAACCATGGATTGGTCCCCTAAATCAAAGAAGTCCATCTCACCTCAATAAATAATGATTATAATTTGATCTCGATCGATCCATAGGGTAGATACTAGTTCTTACTTGTAAGTCCTGTTAGGAGAAGTAGGTGGTGGAGAAAGAGTGTATATGTTTACTATATGCTAATAAAAAAATAGAGATTATAACATTGATCTGGATATAATAGCTCTGATGTTGTCTAAAGCGGTCTAACTTTTTTGAAGCAAGCTGAAGAAGTTAGGCAGGTCACTGCTGTAGTTCGAGATTCTGCTGAAAACTGCTAGATCACGGTTGCATGCTTTGAAATGATTAAAATGCCCCTGTGAGCATATGAGCTGAATAATTATAAACAAAATAAAAATAAAGATAAGTGATACTCATATATAGTCATAAGTCAACTAAATTACATTAGCAGATTATATATCACTTAATAAATAACAATAATATTAAAGTTATAAGTATAATAACTAGTACGATCAAAATATTAAATTTACTATCCTGTTGATCGAATCTTTTTAAAATAAAATTTTCTATTGCTATTCTCGTGTTATGCTTATGCTTTCTGTCACCTTCAGATATTAACCCATCCAGTAGTTTGCAATCATCTGCTATTCTATTTCTTGGATACCTAAAAAATCTCCTCTTATAATTTTCTTCCTACGTGAAGTGAATACATAACATTACAAATCACAGTTGCAGTACACAACTTTGGACTCAATAGAGATCCTTGAACTCATATCCCCTGATAAAAAAAATGTGTATGAATATTTAAATTATTAATATGTGGATGGGTGACATTGCAGAATATTTAAAAATGGAAATTAAATAGCACAAGGAAACTATTTTGCAAAAAATGAAAGAAATTTTATTAACATAAATAGAAGATACACAATCTTTATAGGAAAAAAATCTCAAAGCTAATGCTCCCAAGAGCTACAATAAACCTATTGAAGAAAGTACTTTAACTAATACAAGTATAGATTACATGACAAAGTAAAATAAAAATCAAGAGAAAGGTAACAGTCATTCCATGAGAAAAGTACATAACCACTACAAGGTTTCACCCTGTACACATACCTTCAAGAAGCTCAGAAATTACATAAGCAAGCGTAGAAAAATGCGTTAATGAAAAACAAGGATGGCTCAGGCTCAGTCAAAATCCATCCGAAGGAGCAACAATATGTGTGAGCATCCAAACTTCTAAAAGAAGGGTTACAATCACATAAAATGCTACCACCCTTACTGATAAAAAGAAAAACATCAATGCCGTCACAGTCGTTTTCTTCCCTACCAGAGAGATTTAGCCACAAAGCAAAAATGATACATCAGTAGCAAATAACCCAGCGAAATGGTAAAAAAAACAACCCAACATAGGAATCAGAGCCACCATAGATAATAGCATAAGGAAACAGGCCAACAAGCCAACCAGCGCACCAAAAATAGAAGCACAACAAACAAGCTCCAATGTATCAACCACCCAGCCACCACAGAAAACAGCACAAGGAACCGGCCAGCAAGCCAAAACCAGCAGCATAAAGAAGTTGCAATGTATCAACCACCCAACCACGACATAAAACAGCACATAGAATCGGCCAACAAGCCAAAACCAGCAAGAACAACCCAGCCAAAGGCAAAAAAAAAAAAAAACCATCACAAGGAATCAGAGCCACCACAAATGACAACACAAGGAAACAGACCAACAAGCCAACCAACACCAAAACCAGGAGCACAACAAACAAGCTCCAATGTATCAACCACCCAACCACCATAGAAAACAACACAAGGAACCGACCAGCAAGCTAAAACCAGCAACATAAAGAAGCTGCAATGTATCAACCACCAACCACAATGAAACAAAGACAGGAACCAAAGCCAAAATCGAAGAACAACCCAGCCATAGGCCAATAAAAAACAACCCATCACAAGGAACCAGAGTCACCACAGATGGCAACATAAGAAAACAAGCCAATAAAGCCAACCAACACACCAAAACCAGCAGCACAAAGAAGCTGCAATGTATTAACCACCCAGCCGCTACAAAAAATAGCACAGGGAATCGACCAGCAAGCTAAAACCAGTAAGAACAACATAGCCAGAGGCCGATAATAACAACCCAGCAAAAGGAACCACAAAGTCACCATGGATAAAAACAGGTCAACAAACTAATTAACACACCAAAACCAGCAGCACAAAGAAGCTCCAATGAATCAACAACCCAACCACCACAGAAAATAGCACAGGGAATCGACTAGCAAGCCAAAACCAGCAAGAACAACCCTGCAGATGCCAAAAGATGGAGTTATGTTATGCTGTAAGATTTATTTGAATAATCTCATAAGATTCTGAAAAATGAAGAGACACTTGAATAGGATTCTAAGAGACTCTAAACTACTCTAGAATAATGTAGAAGTTTAAAGAATTACTTGACAATTCTTGAAACTCTTGATATGTAAGAATAATATAAAGTTAAAGAAAAACCAACCAAGCTAAACAAAGCTCCTTATAGTAATAAGACAATAAATTTAGTCACAATCCAAGGCATCTATAATGTGTTCTCGTAATTCTTTCATCTCCTTGTTGACCTTCATGTATGTCACATCAGTCGAGTCGAGTTCATAAGACGAAGTCAATCAGTTTCGAATACAATAGCATGCAAATCGAGGCTGAAATGCATCAGACAACGGAGAAATCAATTGAAATGACCTCCAATCGACGAACAGACTTTGCCGACGCGTTCAAACATCGAAATTGATCAGAATATACATATTGCACAATTTGACGGCTAACCGATCAATATGAAAATTAGTCGAAGCGCCTACGCTTATATCGAGGTCGGGAAGCCGTGACGTTGCTCAAATGACCCCCGTTTATGAAATTGATCACGTCGTTAGCATCGAAACATCGAAACCTTCCAATTGAGACTATCCGCGCTCAATTCGGACGAGGCTGTGCAAATGTCGAGCAATCGGAAGCAATAATGTACAATTTGAACTGAAATTGATCCAATTCGACGTCGACTTGAACCAGAAGACCTCCGATTGCGAAACAAACTGCGTCATTGCGTTTAGAATGTCGAAATAACTTAAAATTGATACCTAATTTATCTATGTGCGGATACAATTATGAAAACTCAAAATTAGGTTTATTTTATCTCAAATAAAAAAAAGAAGTCTGCTTATATATACCCTTATTACCCAACCCTAATACTCATAACTTCTCTCTCAACAGCCTCAATCCCTATTCGGCTCTACAAGACTCCACTCTTCATGTTGGACGACGCTGATCTGCTTCGCTTTTCTGGACAAAACCGGCTAGCATCTTTGATCTATCTCCTCTTCTCCTTCCCTTGGTTCGAAGCCCACATAATTACCCGAGCCTCCCTCCTTCTCCCTGGTTCGCACGAGACTGCATAGGTAGAACTGAACCATCTTCCTCTCTCGTTCCTGTCTCTGTGCTACAGTGCCGGAGCCGAAGAATCCCACGAATCCATCTCCCGATCGGATCCGCACCGTAGTCGTTTATCAGGTATGTATTGTGTAGTAAAGAAAAGTACTCTACGATCGAGAAGCACTGTCTTGCATTAATCTTTGCTGCTCAGAAGATTCGACATTATATGTTGTCGCATAAGATAACGCTCATATCAAATATCGATCCGTTAAAGTTCTTGATGATAAGGCCAGCATTGACAGGTCATTTGACACGTTGGACATACCTTGAAAGCATTGTAAACTGAGGTGCATACCTATGACATTTTCCTTCTACATTTGGTATCAACTGAGGTGCATACCTTGAAAGCATTGTAAACTTAGCTTCATATTACATGATAGAATGATCTCCTTATACCAATCTGATGAATTTGTTCTACATTTATCTCCTAGCTGAGAGGGGTACAAACCAATCTTTAAAGGTCTTCATAAAGTCCTCCCATGAAACAAAACTGCAAGGCTTTCCTTCAAACTTCTCTTGTAATTGTTCTCGCCACCATCTCTCAGCTTCACTCTCAAAAGCAAAAGAAGCCAAAACAACTATTCTTTCTAGAGGGCATGACATACTTTCTAAAATTCTTTTAAATATTTACCAAAAGAAAACTTTCACCAAAACTCATCCAAAGGACAACTAACCATTATCATTTGCTAATTTTATTACCTTTTGTCGAAGTATATCATCCCCCAACAAGCACTATAGAGGGTGAGCTTTTTAACATACACATTCATGCATACAATTATACTTATGTATATTAATTCATAATAATTAATAAATCGTTAACTTTATAAAATGATAAAAGTAATATACGATCTAAGATTCTATTATTCAACACATAAGAATAAAAATAAATCACAATTTATGAAGAAATAAGAAAATATATCACAATTTGCAGTACAGAAAAAAGTCATAATCATATAAAAATATATTTCATCACAAGAAATTAAAAATATTTTTATCATAAATATAATAACATAATTACTCACTTTAATTTGCAGTTTTCTCTTGATTCTTCTTCCCTTTAATATTTCTTTCCTTAATCTGAGTTCCTATGATAAAAAAATATTAATTTAATCACTGCTCATAGTTATAATATTTATAATTTTACTAGTTCATTAGAGACATTAAAATTTTCAAATAATTTCTCATTCTTATTTAAATGATCAATATTTATCTAAAATACTTTAATTTACTTAATTTTACTTTCTTAGTTTACTTAATTTTACTTTCATTTAATATTTATCATTCCTCTTAAAATGATTCATAATTAATTTAACGATATTATAAATTAGCATGGGTTTAATATTTCATTTATTTTGCAATTGTAATTATAAGATAATTAAACTAAAAATATAATTGGCATAGTGTATAAATCCATTATTTGTTATTCTACATACTCATAATTTAATATTTAATATGAGTAAATATCATCACATTAAATTTAAAATCATAGAATCGTACCTATAAATTTGTAAAGTTCGTTTATCACCTTTGAATATCTCGTCTTCGCATCAATTTTTAGTGATTTTAATAATCATTATTGAGGATTGAAATGGAGATTTTAGAATTTACAATGCATTTATAATTTAAAAATAAAAATTTTAAATTTAGAAATTCCTAATCCCTTACCTTATTTATTCCAATCGGTTTTGCCCTAAGCCCCTCCTCCCGTCGCTTGTCTATACCACACGCACTCGGCTTCTCCCTTCGCTCGCAAGGGCTCTCGTTCATATACGAAGTCTCCCTTCTCCTTCTTCTCCCTCGGTCACCAGTGCGCGGGCTTTAGCCGTCTCTCCTCCACGCGAGTGCAAGTGCTATCCTCCCTTCAACTCCCCTCTTTCCTCGGGCACATTCACGGGAGGCTACAACATCGACGGCTTTGCAGTGCTCAACATCAAGATCATGCTGGGGCACGCACACAAGGTTTCCCTTTTCTCCTCGCTCCTTTCTCTGGCGTTAGTTCTATTTGAAACCGATATCGAGCCTCCTTCGATTCTTCTATTCAAAATCAATCATCACTATGGTTGGATTTTGATGTGATCCCAAATACGTAATAAGCCAAGCAAAGCCCCAAATTGGTTGAAAGAATTTACAAGAAAAATAAGAAATTACAAGATAGAAAGTCACTATGAGAAAATTAAAGAAAGAAAAAGATACAAGGCTATAAGATCGATCAATGTAATTCAGAATTACATAGATACAAGACTAGTACAATATTACAGAACAATTTTCAACAAAGTTAACAATACAACATTACAGATTACTAGAATAATAAAAGTAATTGTATTTCTAGAGTAGATCTTACAACAATATCCAAAGACAGAAGATATTCAGACTTCAATAAAGAACAATAACTCTGGCAGAGATCGACTACAACAAACAACAGATAACTGAAAACAAGAAGCAAGAAATGATCTTGGCAACTCAACTACAAATACAGCAACAAACTAACTGAAAAAACAAGTACTCCACCCTAGCCCTAACAGAAAGAGATCTGGTTCTTGTAGAAGTAAAGAAAAAAATGTAAATGAACTTTGAAAACTAAATAAGTAGTAGATCTAGTAGGATAGAAGAAGATAGTATAAATAGAGTGAAAGAGAGACAAACAGGATGTAATCAATATTTCTGAAAAGTATCTCTTTCTTCCATCTTAGTTCTTCTTCTCTTTCTTCTTTCCTTCATCTTCCCTAAGTTTCTCGCCGAAACCCATCCATAGCTCCGGCCAGAAACCCTAGCTTCCCTCTCTTCTCCCTCAGCCTCTCCTTTCTCCTAGAGCGTCGACGGCTTGAACTGTCAAGAGAAACAAAAGATAAGGGTTAAAAGCTTTAGCTTCTCCGAGAAGTCTGATCTCACGGCCAAGAAACAGCCGCGTCGTATCGAATCAACAACCTAGATTCATTCCTGAATCAAATTCCAACGCACGCGATCGCTCGACGCAGCCTCAGCCGCATGTAATCCACTCACCAAGACATAGATCCGACGGTGGAAAGTAAACCCAGACGTCGATACCCAAAGGTTCGATCCAACGGCAATAGTCCAATTGCGCAATCCAACGGCTAAGGAAGCAGCCGTTGAACCGCTCACTCTCAGTAAACCAGATCTGGTTCACAGGCGCCAAACCGGCTCCTATCAGATTTTATTTTTATTTTTTTATTTTTCTTCTGATTTCCGGTTATCACAGTTCAACCTAAATAATCAAGTATACAAGTTAGAGTGTTTAAGAAACTTTAGCAAAGGGATAATGTTCAAAATGTTATAAGATATGGAAAATCCGCCATATGATGATTGTGATATAATGTTTCAGCATTTCCCCTAACAGACTCATGCTATGTTGTATCCGAAAAATAAGTTTCTTTTGAAGCTAGAAATGAATAATGGGATGTTTCATATGAAAATGAGAATGTGTCCAAAGATGAATTAATAATTGACCTCAAAGAGGCCCCGAAGGAATTTGAAGAAGACAATTAAGCTATTATTGATAAACTTTGAGAAATTAACTTGGGTATTGAAGAAGATCCTAGACCAATCTTTGTTAGTGCTAACCTTACATCAAAAAATTTAGAGGAATTAAAAGCACTACTCTGTGAATACAGAGATTATTTCGTATGGAATTATAGTGAAATGTTGGGCTTATTATTAAACATAGTTGTACATAAACCTGTCATTAAAACTGCTATATTACTTATAAAATAAGCATCAAGGCAAATGCAATTGGAAATCAAAGAGCAAGTAATCACTGAAACCAAAAATTTATTAAAACTAGATTCATTCGTGAAGAAACATATGTTGATTGAATCACCAATATCATCCTAGTAAAGAAGAAGAGTGGGCAAATTTGTATTTGCATCAATTTCAGGAATTTAAATAAAGCATGCCCAAAAGATGACTTTTGTTACCCAATGCAAAACTCATGGTAGACAACACATTAAATTATGATATGTTTTCTTTCATGGATGGTTTATCAGGCTACAACTAGATTAAGATAGCTCTAAAAGATGAGAATCATACATCCTTCCGCACATCGATTGAGATTTATTGATACAAAGTGATGACATGTGGTTTGAAAAATACTGGTGGTACATACCAAAGGGCATTGACCCGCATCTTTGATGATCTTATATATAAGTATGTAGAATGCTATGTTGATAATTTGATTATCAAAAGCAAAGCTCAAACTGAGCATATAAGTGATTTAATAGTTGCACTCGATATAATACAAAGTTCAAACTTAAAAATAAATCCTTCAAAATGTGATTTTGGCATGACTTTCGAAAAATCTCTATGTTTTATTGCTCTATAGGAGAATTGAAATTAATCTAAGATCGAAGCAATAATAAAAATGTCATCGCCTAAGCCCTTAAAGCAATTAGGTTTTCTATAAAGTAAGTTGACTTATATCAGGAGGTTCATTTCTAATCTCAGGGAGATGTTAACTTTTTGCTTGATTAATAAAAAAATGCACAATTAATATGGGAAGATGTTTGTCAAGAAGCATTCGATAGCCTAAAATAATATTTGCTATATCTCCTAATTTTTGCAATACTAATAACAAAAAGACTGTTGATATTATATACAGCCTAGAAGAATCGCTTGAAGCTCTGTTAGCTCAAAATAATGAAGAAGGGAAGGAAAACGTTCTCTATTATATAAGTTGACGTTTAAGGAATTTAAATAAGATACTTTCCTATTGAGAAATAATGTTTAGCGTTGATATTTGTTACTCAAAAATTACACTATATGTTATCACACAAAATAACTTTGATATTGAAAGTCGATCCTCTTAAATTCTGATGGCTAGGCATATCTAATAAGTCTCTTAGCAAATTGAGCAATCTTATTGCTCCAATTTGACATAGTATATGTCCCACAAAAGGCAATAAAAGGACAAGCTCTGATTGACTTTCTAATTGCTCATCTTTTACCATCAGATTCTCCACCCTGATGAGCAAATCTTCTAAGTAGAAGTAGCTTAATAATCATCAAATGGGAGCTTTAATTTGATGGAGCTTCATCAATAAACCTAGCTAAACCACCAGGATTACTTGTAGTACAGGTTGGAATTGATTTAATATTTGTGACACCACAAGATAACATATTGCAACATTTATATAGCTTGACTAAGCCTTTAACTAACAATGAGGTTAAATATGAAGCATTAATTGCCAGCCTAGAACTAATAGTTATTCTGAAAATTAAGAAGCTTCATATTTTTGGAGATTTTTAATTCATAATCCGATAAATAATAAGGACTTTTAAGATAAACAAGCTCAATTAGTACTTTATCATGAACATGTTTTAGAGCTCTTGAAACAAATCCCTAAAGTAACAATTACAAAGGTGTCACGTCGAAAAAATGATAAGGCCGACACATAAGCTAAATTAGTTAAAGAATTAATAGATCCTCAAGAATAACTAATTACAATAACAATCCAAAGCAGGATAGCATTTGCGCCAACCCTTCTGCAAGCTTTTAAAGCTAAAAAAATTAAGAGATTTTAACAATAAGTAAAGAAAATGATTAGCAGGAGCTATTCATCACCTATCTTAAAGGTGGTGGATTACCAAAAGATAAGTCAAAAGCTTATCAAATTTCACAAAGAGTGTCACGATATGCTTTTTTGAATGATACATTATATCACCACTCAGTTGACTACATGTGGTTGCGATGCCTAAGAAGTCAAGATAGTAATGGTTGAAGTCTATGAAGCATTGTGTGGTGCACATCAATCTATTCCAAAAATAAAAATTAAAATCGAACGAATGGGATATTATTGGCCCAATATGGTTCAAGACTACATTGAACATTGTAAAAGATGTCATTAGTGTTAAATACAAGTAGACACATTACATCGATATCTTAATGTTTTACATCCAATAGTGGCATTATGGCCATTTGAAACTTATGGAACAAACATAGTTGGTCCAATAGACCTTTTATCATCTAGAGGACATCGTTTCATTCTAGCCACCACTGATTACTTCTCAATATGGACATAAGCAATTTCTTTAAGAGAAGTTAAAACAGACAATGTAATGAAAATTTTTTGAGACCACATCGTTTATCGATTTGGAGCACATTGACAAATTATATTCGAAAACGACACCACCTTCAAGCATGTCAAAATCTATCGCTTTATTGAGAAATACATGATAGATTGGCGATATTCTTTGATATATAATTCAAGAGTTAATGGCCTTGCAAAGACATTCAATAAAACATTAATCAAACTCCTTAAGAAAATTCTCACTAGAAATAATAGAGAATGACATGATAAATTAATAAAGGCCTTGTGGACATATCGCACTACATATAAAATTGCTATGTGGGCAACACCATACTCATTGGTCTTCGGGGTGGAAGCCATTCTTCTTCTTGAAGTAGAATTACCTTCAATCTGTATTGCCGTACAAAATTAACTTACAATGGAGGAAAATATTTGAATTCGGCTTGAAGAGCTTGAAGCTCTAGATGAAGGTTGGCTACATGCCTAGCAAAATCTAGAAACATACAGAGTAAGGATGACTTGAGCTCATGATCGTATGATTCGCCCAAGAAGCTTCAAAATGGGTGAATATTACTTATTTGCTACAATATTTGTTAGGAAAATGCCAGATATGCTTCCTACTAAGCATTGAAGAGCAGATATGGGCTATAATTGAAGCTTATGATCCACATTATTTAGCTAGATTGTAGGCTTGTTTATTATGACATCAAGATATGTTGATGGATAGAGATATTTTTGAAGACTCATTTGCTCGATCATCTCGCATTTTATCCTTTGATTCATAGCTTGCATCAGGATATGATCCTTTTGATTGGGTGATTAATTTAAAGCTGAGGCATAGTCACGATGTCCTCTAAAGTGAGTTATAAATTACCTTTGTTTGGGGATCATGATGTACTCCAGCCAGTTGCAGATAGTGCTCCTTCTACAGGTATGATCTTGCTTTTAAGTTATCGCATATTATGTTACGAGGTAGAAGATTATGACACAAAGTCAATATTTGACATGCCTTTGTCAGCTGTTAGTGATACATATATTGGGCCCATCATCATTTGTAGATGTATGATGATATTCTTAGAGAGTTGACATATATTATGCAATCTATGTATCACTCTTTGACTATAGTCATCTTCCCTTCACTTGGATCTGTGCCATAATAGAGCATTGAGATAGGGCCACCAATATTTATTGGATTAGTCCACATGAGATGATAGTTACTTTGGCAAATATGTAGGATATAATGAGCCTCCTTATTTTAGGCATTTCCTATGAAGAGTTCATCTCTCCATATCACGAGCTCTTTTAACATCAGCAATTGGCTAGTGGAGGAGAGGAGTTATAGATATTCTTTTAGCCTTCATCATGCTCTAGCTCCCTATCAGAGGTTATTCAGAGAGCATAGATCAAACTATAGATGATGTGGTGCTATTACTCTTGATATATGGTCTTAGAACTTTCTTCCTTCAATAGTATGTTTGCCTCATTTTGCACTCTTGGACGATCCCTTTGACATTGGCTTTCATTCATCTGAGGAGTCCTTTAGCATTAAATTTGAGCCTGAAGGAAAAGCCAATTTTTGACATATTTTAGCATGAGGCATTGATAGAGTTATCCTTAGTAGCCTTCATTGCCACGTGGCTATACTACTTTGTGTTCCCAGGTCGCAGTAGACTTCTATCCTTCTACTGTCTTGATGGCTAGTTTGCTTTCTTTGGCCGAAAGGATTGCACTAGCACTTGTAGCATTAGCCTACCTGTATCATGGATTATGCTGAGTGAGCGCTATGTCTGGCTCACGTCGTTATGATGTGGAGGCTCTTTAGTATTATTTACATGGATGAATTCATGCAGATATTTTTGGTGCTTTCAGTTGTCCCGAGACACCTCCTTGCTTTAGAGTAGTGTTTTTCGTTGATTATGCAGAAGAGCTACAGTTACCTTAGAGATCAGATCCGACGTTTATGTTTGTGCCAGCATGCATGATGGATCGCTTTCAAATTATTCATAAATCACCTTTTTATAGCTTGCCTATTCAGAGCATGGGTCAAAGATTCATGAATTCTCTTACTAGCAGAGGTACGAACTTATCATTATCAAAGCCAGGGTATAGATGCATTGTAGAATATCTCATTGAGCTGAGATGGCTTTGTTATCGTCTTCATGAATTTATGATTTTGTAGGAATACAATCCAACAGAGTAGCTGGACAATACGATTTCACTCAGGCTACACTTATATATGGACTTCCACAAATATGTGACATACCAGACACTTGTTCCCTAGGGACTTTATCGTTGTTCATTCGTTTTGAGGCTTTCTATGGCTTGGGCTTTTCTTCGCTTCTCCTGGGGATTGGTCTTGTCTCTATATAGTTTCACGGGAGGCTAACACAAGAGTTAGTCACTTATGGCTATTATGGATTCGTCATATTTTTTCTTCAGTTTTGGAGTTGGGCTTTCGCATATATAGTCATAGACTTAGGAGAGCTAGACTGACATGACACTTATGTTCCCCTCAACACATGACTCATGCTTCTAAAGAGTCATTAGATACGAGACAATGGTAGAAAGCATCATTGAGAGCCTTCACTTGTTCATATAGAGACCGATAGGGATGCTCGAAGCCTTCTTCCAGTTAATTATGATATAAGAGTAATAGGAACATTTGACTCTATTTATGCTCCATCTCCACTAGTAGAGGTTGTGCCAACAACAGAGCAGATAGAGAGTGATGTCGCTTGGTATTATTGACAAATGCTAGTGCGGCTTCTCCAGTTTCTAAATCCACTAAGCCTGTCAGTGATGACCATATGCATATTAAAGAGGATCCATGTATAGAGGAATTTGGTGCTTTGATGACTAGTGAGTCACTCTTATCAGACTCTACTTAGGTGATAGTGAGTGCTTCCTAGGATGATTCCTCAACCGATCTTGACTCCCATGCAGGTAGCCATCCCACTTCTAGTTTGAGGGATGTAGCTCAAAAGTGCTTATTTGGTCTAAAAATTTCATGCTTCGTCTCAAGGATATGCTCTAGACCTTTAGAATCATCACATTATGGCTCTTTAAAGAGCTTATACCATATAATGATAGCATTATATCATCTACTTTTGAGTGTTGACTTAGAAGTTTTACCTGAGCTCTCTAGCTTTTGTGTGGAGGCGAGTTTTTTGTTGGAATGTGTTGCTGTTTTGGACCTTAAAGTAGAAGAGTTACAGTTGTGGGAATCATTGTGTCGGGATGTTGAGTTTGGATTATTCTCATTACGCACTACTTATCAGGAGCTCTTGTCAGACACACTCATTGATGTAAAGACTTTACTTAACACTACTTTGCATCAAGTTTCTCTAGTTCGCCAAGATCTTGAGCACATCCTTGAAGCCTTAAGATCATACCAATGATAGCTCTCTAGAGAGCAGTTTGAGTATTTATGTTGAATTGAGAGAGTCACAACAGAGAGGGCAATATTTATCAGAGGAAATCTATTGTGAGATAGGATATCATAGCTATAGAAGAAGATTGCTCACATATGAATGCTTAGGTGTTCGAACTTGAGCAGGTTCTCTCTTAATTAGTTTATGACTAGAAAGCTACTTTTCAGCATCTCCATGATGCAAGGGAGAGACATGCTACTATCGCTTATCGAGCCCATAATATTTCTGTTTGCATGAGAGAAATTCATATTAATAACCTATAACTGAAATTGTTTTTAGTGACTGTCTCTTTGCCGTGGCATTATATATCAATATTATGATTGACTTCTCCAATATTATACTCTTTCTCCCTTTTAAGTTTTTGAATATAATAAATAAAGGAGAGAAACGAATGCATCATGTCCAATCTACATGACACATTCATTGGGGTAATTTATTGGTTGCTGAAAAAAAATAATAAATAAAAAAGAAGAGGAATCTAAAAATCTTAACTAATCTCGCCAGCAATCGTCCATGTCTGCAATAATCTCCCAAAAGGAAGAGTGAGAGCAGTTAAGAAATCAATTTCATATTAAGAAGGGTTGGGGCCACTCACTTCACACTATCTCCAGCCATCGTCGTGCCCTCCTCTCACATGAGACATCTGAAACCAAGCCCTTGCCTATTTCAAGTAAAATTTGAAATGAAAGTTTTTCTATATAATCAATTCCTTGCTCACAGGAAATTTCTAAAGACGCCCATCTTTGATCTTGTATCAAGTGTGGGATAATACTCCTCCCTTTATCGATCTTGGATTTGGAATAAGGGAGAAGAGCGCGATAGCATTAAAAATCTTAAGCATTGTCAAGATAAAATTCTGTTAAAATTAAACCTAACTTTGAATTTTAATTACTAAATCACAAGTTTTGAAATTTAAAAACCTTCGCCATCCAACTTGGTTCCAGTGTGAGTTGAAAATCCTCTCTTCGTTGATCTTGGATTCGGAACAAGGGAAAAGAGTACATTTTGCACTAAAAAACTTTTGAAATATAACATTGATAATTCGCTTATACTGCCAAAAATTTGTGAGAATTATCAAATTGCACGAGAAAATCTACTTTAGAACAGAGCCTCTTGACTCGTAGCACCGCAGTGCTACTATGTAGCGCCAATGCGCTACTCCTCAATGCCAAGGCACTAAGCTCTTAGAAATTTAGACCTCTGGAATTCCATTTTGCAGCGCATCACCGAAGCATTGTGATCAATGTTGTGGCACTGCCTTCTGGCATCCCAGCATTGCCTTTTCTAGTTGTAAAGCCAAATGCTCAGTGGCAACACTACAATGCTATTTTGAAAGAGCTGATGCATTGTGTCAATGCCGCAACACCACATTTATGATACCTAATCACCGTCTTCTTTGATTTTAAGCTCAAGTTCAACATCTAGCGCTGATGCACTGACTTTTCAGCACCAAGGCCAACTCCAAACACCAAGGCATGGGCTTTCCATCGTCGAGGCTTTGACTTCTCAAGTTTGCTGATCTTAAGCTACAATTTTTATTCAATTAAATTTTTAACTTATCATCAGATTTAAATTGTAATTAACTCTTGAGGATAGCCGATCAACATTTGAAATGACATAATTATTATGAAATAAAAAATTTTATTACAAAGTTGTGTCAAATAAAATACAAAAAAGTATAAAAAAGGGAAAATACATGAGACAAAACAAAAAAAGAGGGAAAATTATTCTAATAGTCATAGTCATCCTCCTCTTTTCCTTCTGGCTCCAACGAGGTGCTAACATAAGGGTGATAATGAGGTGTTATAGAGAAAAGAACTCTACTCGTACAGTGTTAAACTTGCAATTTTGAAATATTTGAACAAGTGCTGAGTTGAATTTAGTTATATAAGAAAATTACTACTGCTGCTGACATATATGATAATCAAATTTCTTTTCTAATTTCTATTGCAGCTAATTGTTTTCGCCAATCCTTTTTCTTAATTCTGAGATTTTTCCTTCAGTTTCTTAAAGTTGTTGGAGGATTTGTACTTGGACTAAGGAGCATGTTAGCTTTCTCCTACTTCCATTTTTGATCCAAATCCTTCAATTGTTCTTTCAGTTAGAGGAGCTTTTTGTATAAACACTTCTTCATCTAGCACCCTCGATGCACCAGTCACAATATTCAATGAATAAATAAGAGTAGGATGATCATAATCTAAGATAGTACCACTCTTAAGCATATTATAAATTGAATTATAAATAATATTCCCTACATCTATAGTAAAGAAAAGTGTTAATCTTTTCCTCGCCTCAATTCCACTGAAATTTGAGTTTCTAACAATGAGGAAACTAAGAATTTCATCAAAATCAGATAGTTATTGTAGTATGAAAGATATTAATTATATATAATATTTTGTAAATTCTAATATACGTTAATGGCAACACTATCAAAACATACACACTTTCCTCGTATACAAACTTTATTATCTTGGTGCTCCTTCACGTTGGTGAAGAACCTCCAGACCACAGTAGGACAATGCAAGCTGTGTTGTCATAGGCGAAATGGTCCCAGCTTTGCTCATTGACGATCCTCTCCAGGTTCCCTTCTGAATTGTGGAATCCCCTCTCCGAAATGAGATGCTTGTTGATCATAGAGCATACTGATACTTCTCCTTCACATCTACGTTGACAAATTGATTAGTGTTGCTCGAGGACGCTCTCTTCTTGCCCTTGTCAAAGTGCTTGAGAGACATATTTATTATCCTAAATATGAGCAAAGGCTAAGAGAGAAAGGTTATATGAGTTCTTAAAAGAATAAAGACTTTAGAATGAAAAATAAGCAGCCCAAGGGTCATATTTATAGATTGGGTCTAGCACCGCAACGGCGCTTTTACAGCGCCTAGGCGTTCACCTCTTCGTTTCTAAAATGAGGGATCAGTGCTGCGACGCTCTATATGCAGCGCCTAAGCGATAATTACTATTATCATAAAAAATATCATTTATTAACACTTATTACCATTAATTACATAACCGATAGAGCACGTAAAGCGTGCCATGCATTTATGCAATGCCGTGATGTTGGTAAAATTTTTATCTCTTCTGTTAAATGCGTTGCCGACTTGTCAACCTTTTGAACCGTTTTTTAACTGGCATTGCGACGCTACTTTGGCAGTGCCTAGGCGTTGGTCAAACAGTCAACCTTTTGAACTACTTTTTGATTGGCACCGCGGACGCTACTTTGGTAGCACCTAGGCATTGGTCAAACATTCAACCTGTTTTCTATTATTCTTTATGGCACTTAAGCTCCACGGTACCAATTTTATAGCGTCGTAGCGTTGCGTCCTTTGGATTTGAGAACCATATTTCAGCCTTCCTTCACACGGGTGCTGATTTCCCAACATCAAGACGCTGAATGGTAGGCACCGAAGAGCTAACTTCCCAGCATCGTGGTGCTGACCTCCTAGCATTGTGGCATTGCTTCTCTAATGCCGAGGCGCTGTCTCCTTGGAATAAAAATCAAACATCTATTCGTTCGCTATGCGAACATCCAAACATAAATAGCATTCCAAATGGATGTTAGTCCAATCCTTTCATTCACTATGTGAACATTTAAATTTAAATGACATTTTCAAAGGGACTTAAGACCAATATGTTTGTTTCTTATGTGAACATCCTAATTGGCCTTCCAAAGGGATGTAAGTCTAATATGTATGTTTTCTATGTGAACATCACCCTATTGGTATTCTAAAGGGATGTAAGTCCAATCTAACGGCTTTCTAATAGATGTAAGTCCGACCAATGCTTGGAATGCAAGCACCACCAATCTACTCGGCATTCCAAAGGGATGCAAGTCCAACCCATATGTTCTCTATGCGAACTATAAATTCTACGTGGCACTCCAAAGAGATGTAAGTCCAATCCATATGTTCGCTATGAACTCTAAATCCAAACTGGCATTCCAGTGGATGTAAACCCCATCATTTGTTCATCATGCAAACTTCTCAACCATTTTGGCATTTCGATGGATGTAATCCCGACATATGTCTGCAACGTAAATTTTATTGAATTATTGGATAAACTTATAATTAAGTTTAGCCTAAATAATCTAATAAATACAATCACACCTGCACATTAACTTTAGTCTACTTGGGATAGTTGAGATGAAGCAACTCATGGCTGCTAATCATACTTTTTGAATATTATGGCTAATAGTCCTCTGATGTTGGTAGACTGGAATAACAGTAGTCCTCTGATGATGGAACCATGAGATCTTGATCGAGACTACCCTCCTTTTTTGGTTTTAGACAGTCATCCACACTCATCACTAGATATCAATTTATACCGAAATTTATGCTTATTTCTAACCTTAATCAGGAGTGCTCTCTTCTTATGATAAGAGGGGTAATTAACTTTGAATGCTTGTATTCATAGGAAGTAGAATCCAGATCTAAATAAACCCCAACTTAATGTTAGGAGAAATCTGGTTGAATATAAATCAATCTACCTCATGAAAACAAACTCTCTGACATCCTATAAAGATGACGAGATTTTCAAAGGTGTTCTGAGCGATCAGGGGGTTCCATGAATCCCGTGTACATCACTTCTACTCTTATTCACTACTATCCTTATCTCACAGTCATAGTTAATCTTCCATATTATTTAATTAATGTCAGTAAATTTTTTTATTTTACGTGTAACATATATGTATTTCTTCTCTCTTCTGATATTTGTGTGAAATATCCTCATAGAAAAGTGGTTCTCTCGAACTTTTGAAGTTGCTAGCATAGATTGCTCAGGCAATGTTATCCTTATTGTATACTATTTAAGAATTAAAGAAATGAAACTTTAGTAAACCAAGTTGGTATATTGAAAGATCAGAAGGGAATCTCTGTGATGGGAAGTGATACTAAAAGTGTTTATAACTTTTTTAAAATAACATGTACTGTTTTCTAATATCCTATTTAACAATGGTTTTTATAGTTGCTGTTCTTGTTCTTTGTAGACTTTGTTCTTTTAACGCAGTATTGTAGTTTTGTTCTCTACTTAATTGAATACAAGTTTCTAGTGCTGTCTTATTTTAAGCAATGATCTATCCTGCATCGAGAAAATTTACTGAGTCAACTTTGGAGCGTTCTCAAATTATGACCGGTGCTATTACATATACATATATATATATATATATATATATATATATATATATATATATATATATATATATATATATATATATATATATAATTATTGAGAAATCATAGGCTGGTACTAATTGAACGAAGTCAATAAGAAGTTTGATGATAATGGTCAAGAATTTTGTCTACTGCTGGCAATGTTTGCATTTATCCCGTTACGCCAACAAAGTATTCTACATGGTGGGTATATGCACAGAGGATGCTTTCAACTTTCAAGGAATTTCAAAGATGGTGGAATTTAGAAAGAAAGTCCTTTTTAGGTCACGTGTTTACAAGAGTGAGAGTGTTAGTAGACAATAAACTATTAATTCTTGAAGTCAAGTTAGTAGTTTCTTTTTCTAACTTGTAAATCTTGTATGGGAAAATTTAGGTCATGATTGCATGAATAAAAAAAAGTAAAAGTAATGATTGATTTGCTATTGATTATAATATAGTTATATCATTTTTAAATATGCAATTCTATTTAAGAAAGATAAATATGAGTAGATAAAAAATCATTATTATTTCTAAGTTTTTCATTTTTTTTTTTATTCAAGCATTGAGCAAAAGACTTGTTATCATTGGGTGTAAACAAGACATCCTTGAGTTATTTATTCTCTTTCTTCAAAGATTTATTTTATTTTATTATTATTTTTTTTTGGCACAAGGATATTTATCTTTTAAATTATTGAATGCAAAAAAATAATTCCTCTTATGTGTTTGAAATTTCTTAACAAGTAAATTCTTCTCTTTCATTTTTTTTTTTGAAATTTGATGACAATTTAGTAGTAGAGATGAGGATGTTTCTTTTTTTTTTTTTTTTGTAATTTTTCATTTTCATGGCTTTTAAGGCATTTATTTAACTAGCACTTATTTTTCTTTGCCTTTAATTTTTTCTTTTTCTTTCACTTATAATTGTTTAGGTTTGTGCATGGGTGCTTTGAAATCTCCTCATTATGAACAAATTTTAAAAATAAGTATTAATTAATACTTAATTAACATATTAAGTATCGTTAAAAAAAATTTAAATATAAGTACCCTCCCAATAAGTAGGCCTACCACTCATCGCCGAGGTTGGGCCTATCTGCGACTTAAACTAAGCGCCGTTGATAATCATCGACTTCTTAAAAATACCGCCCGATAAGTAAACTTTTGCTCTGATTTTTTTTAAAAAATAAGCTGGCTTTTTTTTACAATATACAGGAAATGCAAATAGATGTAAAGTGAATAAATAATACTAGTAATTCCAGTGAACAAATGATACCAGGAAATGCAAATAGATGCAAATAGCTACAGATATATTAGTAATCAAATGATATTAAAAAATTTCATCCATAAGCAAAAAATAAACTCAGGTACAGATGCAGATAAAAGTGAATAATAAAATATCCAGCAACAGCTATACAAAATAAATACACCTCTATACATTATCGTCGACGACGCCGTCTATAGGCTATCGCAGCACTACCTGGAGTATAGTGCTCAGGTGGCTGCAACGGACGATCGCGCAGCTGATGAGCCTGGCTCGCAACATCTGACCCCATGTCTGGCTGCGTGTCTCGTAGAGATACCCAATCCTGTGACGGCTCAGTCTATATAGTACGGAGATTGGATACTCTCTGGAAAAGAAGATGGTCTTGGATCAGCATAAGTGGATATCCCTGCACCCATGTTTGTCGTCTGTGGAGTCAGAGCAGAATCGAGACATGTGTCATCTAGTGACATGCTATGTTGGGACGTGCTGGATCCTGTAGTATCTGATATGCGTCCTCGAACTCAGATCGTGCATCATATGCTCGTACTTATTTATGGCCAACTGGAAGTTCGCATCACCTGAACGTCCCAAGAAATGCCTAAAGAGGTCCTTCGTTGCCAAGATATGCTCCGCCTACAATACACCAGTTTAACATGTTACTACAAAAATCTGTGAAAATAATAACTAAATAAATTTGCAAATTGTAGCGTTATCTTAACATATACTCGCTCGGTAGGTGCCCTGGGATAGTAAGTCGTCGGTGGGTCAGTAGGTGCCTTCAGCAAGTACAATGACGCCCATGACCTAAACTAGATCATGTATCTGCAGGGACTGCTGTGCGTCAGTGTAAGTGTCTGGAACCACAACAACGTGGTCTCTGCGAGCCTCCCACAAAATGATGTACTGCTGATGGTACTGTACGAGTCTGTATTAGCTTTCCCTCTGCCATCTACTCTCTTGAAACTGGGGTCCATCGGAGCAACATCAGTGCTGGGTAAGTGATCAAATTGATGAAGGACTCTGTCTGGAAGGTGCCACTCCACTCTCTTCTAGCTAATCAATGAAACTTGTGCTAACCAGATAGCCTCAAATGAAAATATCGCCAGCAATTCTAATCAATATCGTATCTAAGTCACCTGTGTGCATTACTGCATGTTAGACAATGGTGTGATAACATTTACTAAGAAAGACGTATAACAATTAAGAATAGTACCTGGCTCAGTAACAATCAATCTAACTCATCCCTAAAAAATCTGATATTACCGAATGACATCATCGACATACCTCGCTCCACCCAGTAAAGCAAAACAATTTTCATATAGAAATCATTTAATTGCAACTCATTATGTTAAAGTAAACTAAATAGATTTTAGTTTTCTTATGAAACCGAGCCCATCGAGATCGTAGATAAGGAACATGTGGTGGTCTACCAACATGCAGCTCCCAAGACCGATTTGGAGCAATCAAGAACCCAGCCATGTTGGCCTCCTCGGCTTGACTCGTAACTCCCCTCAGATAAGTGGGCTAAGACTGCCACCTACCGATAAAGTGTCGAGTGTGAAGATCCTCTAACAATGGAGATACCGCAAGTGCACCTCTCGACCTGAGATGTATCGTAGGAAACTCCCAGAACAAAACATAGGCGCATACATGTCTGCTGAAGTCCAACTCAGGGAGGTTTGTGTAGGACTCCCTTAAAAGTGTCCAACGTAACCACCTGAGCAGCATGCATATTTGAGAGTGCGCCTGACCCATCTGGAATGTCGAATGTACTGCGGGGCCAATTGGGTCATGATACACAGTGTCTGGAATGGGGTGTCCACCTAGAAGCTCATCACAGCCCTCAACTCGCCACCGCTTCTCCCAACAATAATAAGCTCGATAATCGGTGGCCGTATGCAAAACTCAAGATCATTGCAACATCTTGCAACGTCACCGCATCTCTCCTACAACAATGGAATGTTGGTGGGGACCAACGCTCAACTAGTGCCGATATGATGGTCAAGTCTAATATACCGAACCGCTAACACAAGTGAAGTCCGCGTGCAGGCGCAATGAACCGTGCATAATGTGCCACTCTAAGCATCGGTGAGAAGTCGCTTCCAAAATAGTCGCCGCACATGAAAAAAAAGTTATTCGGTCACATAAGAATAAAAATATTACATAAAGAAATTAAACTAGCAAGTCAATTCATATTGTATCTGGATGTGCGCCCTGTGTCTGCCACAAAGTAAGGCTATCTGGATGAACCTCGCAGTGTGGACCAGGCCATCACCGTCAAAGACGCCTCTCCGACGCCTAATCGTCTGAAAGCTCCTTGTCCATCACCGACAAGTACAACAAAATTATAATTTATTAGTGTGCTGATATAGTAGTAGAAAAAGAGAACTCTGTAGATTCATTTAAAATATTTCGCAATACAATCTAAACCCACTGCCTACTTGTAGGGTTATGTGGACACGATCCCAGAATGACCAACTAATTTACGATATCGCATCATGCGATTGCTTTCTTGTTCTTGTCCATTGTGTTCTCGTACTGCCTTGATCGTGGCCTCCCTCGACCTAACTTTAACCACTGGAGGCATTAAAGGATACAGACCCCGGTCCGCATCATACTCTGGCCAGTTGTTTCAATCATGCAGAACATGAAAACTGGAAGAGTATGTATGCCCGTATATCGACATGGTGTAATACCTTGACACATAAGCCAGGTGATTGATTCTCCTATGGACTAGAGCTGTTATAGTATGACTACATGACATATGATAAATCAGTGTTCGTGTACAACCACTTGAGCTGAATTGATCCGTTGTGAAGTCAACTCAAGGAGCGCATACCTCGCCCAACACTTGCACCTCGCTTATGCTTAATATTGACCGGTGGGAAATGTCTAGCTTCACGCCAAATTTGCTTAGTACTGTTTGGGTTCTAGGAGAGAATGTGAATTCAGTGGGCGGTTCTTCTAAACTAATGATACTTGCACGCTTATAGAATGAACTCACGATGTTATAGTAAATTACAGTGATCAATGCTTGAATTGGTAGTCCCGTAACATTTAAGTATACACCAAAAGCACTCCTGCATGTATTATCATGTCATCATAATGCTTCCCCACCATCATGGTACCATAACGCACTCCGATGCATATGTTGATGTCATCGGTGCTGCCTGACATGTATATTTTTTTGCACATAAACTCCACATCTGCTATACCCATTTTCCTCATCGCTTTCTTAAAGTTTTCCCTAAGATGTTGCAAGCAATGATGATGTACAACCCATGGTAAAACATCGCGGCATTCACGAACCAACCCTGAATGCTTATCTGAGATTACACATAAATTGCTCCTTGCTGAAACAATTGACAACAGTTGTTGTAGACACATAATGAATTAGAGCTAGGATTCATTGTTCTCAGATTCAACCACAAAGAAAAGGGAAATAGGTATTCATCAATACCAATGGTTGTGAGCAACGTACCTTGATACTTGCCCAACAGGAACGTCCCGTCCATGCTGAGAACAGGTCAACAATATCTCCAGCCAGTAATCGATGGTCCAAAAGCCCAAAACAATCTCTGAAACCTGCATGTATCTGATGACAAAATTCTGTAAACAGTGCCGGGCAGCGCAGAGCATAATGAATCCATGAATAAGGCTAGAGAGCAGTATGACTCCTCCTAACTGCCATATATTGATCTGATACTCTTACGTCTTGCATCCCTGCCTTCATGTAAGAGACCTTAATGTTAAATTTTGATTCCATCCTTCCTATGATCTCTCTGGGTTTCAAGTCAATTTGAAATCGCATAACTGACATTATGAAGTAACTAATAAACTTAAAAGTGCACTATCGATGTCCTGAACCATTGATAGTGGCAACGCATGTGTGCGGCGAACCTAAAGTTGATATCCTCCATGCACCTCCCAACTTCTTGCTTCTGCTACGGTACATGCGCCATTGGCAAGCAGTTACGATATTACGCACATATAACAAGAAATTCTTCCGATTCGATGTGACGAAGGAATCAACATTATTAAGAATTGACGCACGCGAATCAAGCTCCTTCTTATTTGAGAAACACATACTTTCATATAATTCTACCGGATCTTCGATGTCATCTGAAAAACCTAAACTATCAAATAGACCATCAAATACAATATCTGCATCCCAATCTTTCGTGGTTTGACATATTCGAACATAGTCATTATTGGAAATCATAACATCGTGATCTGATGAATTCTAGATTGAATGACTCCGAAGAAGCTAATGACCAACACTGCTGTCACATAAATTGGCATTACCCAGCAAAGAATCATCGTCAACATCGCTATCATTAGATGAAGTGTTTGATTCGCTATTCATCATTTCGCATCATCATCTACTAGTCTGAAGGGTTGTTGCATGCGGTTGTGTTTTGAACAGCATGTTTCTACATTTAAAAGGATATAATCTTTTGAAAAGAGAAGATACCCTACACAAAAAAATAAAAAATACTAACAAAGGATGTTGAGGTAAATGCTTACATTACTTGTCGCGTATCGTAAGATTCGCCACTGCTGGCCAACCAACTCATGAGCGTAATCGGAGTGTACATTTTGCTGCATGATATCAATATCAATTTCTGCTGAGCAAAGACATTGTGGCTTTATTTCCACGTAAAGAATTAATGTGACGCTTCGCTCAATACAAGATCAACTTCATCATCATTAGACAAGCTATGTATCCCGCCGTGAAAAATGACATGTAATCTCCATCGCTAATTTATCAATATCATAACGTAGACTGAAAGCACTTTTGTTTTAAATCTCCTAAGCCATGACGCGAAACTCGCGGCCACGATTTTGCCACCGACATATTTGGAATGAACTGATCATCAATGATCAATAACCGTCAGAGAAGAGAATTAAAAGATCTAATAAAACCTAACAATTCACTCATAATTCGTAAAAAATATATATCAATAGGAGTGTACATATTACTCACCTATTTGTATACCCTAACCATGCAAATTTTAGGAAAAAAATTATGACAATTATGAAAAACTTCCCTCACAATTGAAATAAGAAAGGAAAAACATTCATAAAAGCGTTTACCTTTTACTGACGAGCTTACGGTCTTGGTGGAGTGAGATGGTGGCGATAGTGATGCCTCGTGAGGGTGGGGTGCAAAATGTAAAGAACTGAAAATTTATTCGACGGGTCGTGAGCTCGCTCAAGGTCGAGAGTGATCGGTTTGTCGAATAGGGATAATGCCCGGTGAGATAGAGAAAAAGTCGCCGATAATCGGTCGACGACTTGACCCGACCCGATTCGCTGACTATTAAAGTGTAATACCTCGGATAATACTACCACTCAGCTACAATTATCGACAGACTTATAATTAATTTTTAAACAAGATTAATTATTAAGTATTAATTAATACTTAATTTAAAATTTTGTTCCCTCAATATTTGGTTTGGCAATATTCTTCATATGAATTGCTTTTTTCTTCAATGATCTTTTCACCTATATTGGAAAGTTCTCTAGAATAAAATGTGGGAATACCCATATTAGCTTTGTTTTTTTTAAAATGAAAAATTTGTAGAATAAAATCAAATACTAAAAATATCTACTAGCTTTATATTTAAAATATGTTATTTATTCTTTGCAAATAACATTGATACTGTGCAATCATTTAACAGTAATTTGCCATAATTTGTGGCTAAAAGACAAAAAAAAGTATCAATATTTTTTTAAAATAAAAATTTCATTTTTTTTAATAAAGGTGGTTATTAAAATCTTATGCAAAAGATCATTCTTAATTATATGGGTATGTCATATTAATATTTGCTCATGCATTACACCACTGCCCCTCGGAAAGGGCAGTAGTAGGCATTAGCGAGGGAAGGGGAGATGGGGAGTTGCAGGAAGGGAAGTTGTCAGTGTTTTTACCATATTTGTGAAGTATTTTTGAAGTATTTTTGGCAGTCAGTAGGATTTATAAAGCTATGCTCTAAATAATTGAGACTAACAAACTTTAATGATGATTTAATGTGAATAAGGATAAATATCACTTATATAGGTAACGTCACTGATATCGGACACAAACACAACAGCGCTACCGTATTTCCTTAATGAAACAGTGCATATTTTGTTTCTTAATGTTAATATCATTACAATTTTTTTTTCTTTTGAAAAGCTTTTATATGATTTTATAGGAAACACCCCACCCATCTCGGGAAATACGTCATGACTGGGGCCTAAAATCACATTCATCACGCACAGAACGGTCCTTTGATGCCCTACGCGGCCCCGTCCGGAGATGATCGAACTTCGGAGTTCTCGGCCACACCACCAACCGAGCTAAGAGACGGTGGGTTCGGCATTTAGAAAAATGAAAAATACTTTGATTTGATTGATGATCATGTTTTATGTTGTGTGGAAGGGTAATGTTTTGAAGTGCCTGTATACGATGGTGGCTTTTGTGGGTTATGATTGGGCTGATTTAGCCTCAAGTCATTATCCATCTGTTAATACATCAGTTTGCCTTAACATTTTCATTTATATATCTTGGTCTAATTTGTGGATCCGGATGCTGGGTTGCCGAATACGGAGACCTACTTAAGAGCTTCAAGGATTTGGACTGATCATGGTCATAAGCTTCAATGGTCTTCTGTAGTATATTTTATGCACTGCCGGCATAATTGGTTATTTAATGATAATGCATGTGGTATCTAATAATTAAATCATTCGTTTCATACTAATGATTTGATTTATTGATGACAATACAATATATTTTTAGAGCTTGTTTGGGATCAATTTTATTGTGTTATTTATTTATTTTTTATGTTATTTTTAAAAATTGATTTATTTAGTGTATTTTTAAGTATTTTGATTTATTTTCTTACAAATAAATAGCATCATTTTAAAAATACTAAAAATAATTTCTTTGGAGTAATTTTTAAACAACTATCACCGGCAAACATTTTATTTCAAATGAAAAATAAAATAAAAAAAATCCCAAAAATAATTTGAAATATGTCCTAAGTATTTTTACAGGTCATTTAATAAGTTGCCAAACCTTGGAGATGATAATTGTATCCATCGGACTTGCAACATAAAAATGATCATTACATATTCAATTTAAGGAGTATTTGAAGTGCTAGATTGTGTTAAGGCCTTTATTAGTAATATTTGTAAATCATTATATAATATTTTAGTCTATTTAGCTGTCTTATTAAATCTATTTTATCAATTATTTTTATGTTATTTGTTGTATTATGTAATTATTAAGCATGTGTACTTTTCTTTTAACATTTATTTAGCTAATTTACGTAAATTATTTTTTAAAATTTTTTTGTAATTATGCTTTTTTAATGTTAATAATGATTAATTAGTCTACAATATAATTATTTTACCTATGAAATTTATTTGAAATTTATGTTTAATGAAGTATTTCATTATATTTTTATCTATTGTACCAATTTTTATTTTTTTGGTGCCATTAAATATATTAAATTTATTAAATATTATTTTAGAAGGTAATAATTAATTAATAATTTCAATTAATTGATTGATTATGATTATTCTTTTTATTGTAATAAAATTTAAACTTGATTGTTGTTTTATTAGTTTGATTGAGTTATTCACATATAAATTCACACACAGTACCTTATATTTATATTTATAATTAATTATTTTTAGATAAAAATAAGAAGTTTTACTTATGATTGAAATTGCAATAATAAATGATTAATTTTTGGGAGAAATTTTAGGAGTTGTGAAGATCCATTGGGAGATTATTTGCCCTAAATTCCGTTGCCGAGGAAGAATGCTACACTAGTGGGCTTTCTTGGTCGCATTATTTCAAAGGAAAATCAAGGACTGAAGATTTAAGAGTTCAGAAACAAATATCAAAAACCTTTGTTTGGTTCTCTCTTTCACAATCTCGTATCTCTCATAAATTATTTTCTTTTATATTTATTACAATAATATTATAAATTGTGTTTTCATATATATAACTGATAAGTTTTGGCCTCTACCAAAGTGTTGGAAGGTTATTATTTTATAAAGTTATTTATGCTGAGTTAGGTTCTAAAGCTTGAGTTGTGATGCTCTTGCTTGAATAAGAAGTGGATGTTTTTGCCCATAAACATAGATAATTGTAAAGGTATATATCTGCCCTTTAAGTAAAATAGTTGTGGCAACGTAAAATCCTAATTTAAGTAGTGATTAAGCATGGATGTTGTCCAATTTGAAGTCAAATCACATAAATTTTGGTTATGTTCATTTGTTATATTCCTTACACATTTTCATATTTAATTGAATGTTGGAATGCTAATTCGTTTAATGACGTACTAATTATTTTAGGTTATTATGTTGAATGAATTGTATATATTATGCTTACTAAGTTTCTACGGTTACTCTTAATAATTATGCATCTAAATATTGAATTGAATGTGTTAGATCTAGATTTATCCATGAGTTAACACTATACTTTACTCCCAAAACTTGCATGAAGAAATTGGAGAGAGAGAGAGAGAGAGAGAGAGAGAGAGATGGGCGAGTAAAAAGTATATTCTAATTTGTTTATATATCATTGATGGTAAGAGAAATATAATAATAGCTAAGTAGATCAAATACAAAGGGTCTCAAAATATTGAAAGATTAAAATAGTTTGTATGCTCTTGAAAAGGAGTTTAAAGTCCTTGATATACCTCAACTTTTTTCATAGGGTTAGGGGGAACATAAAGAGATACAACATACGAAATAAATAAAATATAGAGACACTAAGGACTACTCGGTATGTGCACATGTATAGTGACCTACTATAGTAAGGATATGGTTTCTAGATGATGTGGCTTCTTATGGGGATTAACTTGCTTGGATCTAGATGTAGAGTGAGTTTACTGACTAAGTTCTTACTAAGTTGTACTATATGCGAGTAGCTAGTGAGTTCACCTATAAAGGCCATTAGTCAAGTTTATTAGGCGAGTCCATCAATCAAGTTGAGTAGGTCTACTGAACGGGGTGGTAAATTCTTTGTTGAAAATTGTTCTTTAGTCTCCTTTGCCATGGAATGGTTGGCGATTTAATGTAGAATGATATTTGTGTTGGTTTGGCTTCATTGAGCTATCATTCAACTTAGACTGTGTGTAATGAAAAGCTATTAGTTTGAGGTAAACCCTGGTATATACTTAGTTCCGTTATTCTTTTGCTCTTTATAGAGGCGACTTATAAAATGATAAGAGAATTAGTGGTCGAAATAATAAATGTAAGAAATCATTTCATACTATAAAAACTTGAATTATTAGTGCATTTATTGTAACCTGAGACTCTTTTTAGAAATGTGTTACATCACCTTTATTTTGACTATTGATATCATAAGTTTGAATGCTCTATCTATGAAGGGGTCACTAAAATGTGGAGCTTTCCATTTTCTATTTTCTTCTTTTGTTCAACGTGTTAGAGGAATGGCTTCTTGAAATATGGTTGATAATGTGGACAATTGAAGTTTATGAAAGTCACTCTTGAAAAAGTGTAGTCACTATGAAAGTTAGAGGCTAAAATTTAGTCACCTTTTCAAGGTGGTGAGTGCTACTTCTACCATTACAGCTCTTGTGGGTGATGTGCTCACCGAAGTGCCTTAAATGATGATAAATATTCCACTTGAGATGATTACGATTTAATAGTAGGAAGAGGTGATCCATGGGTAATCTCAAAGTGAAAGTTCATTTAAATTAGTTTTATTTATTGGCTAGCAGGTTTAGTTCTTGTAAGGTGATGTTACTTTTACCAGTCAGAGTTTACCTCACAATTGATGAGTTCATAGGTTGAGTTCTAAGTGCATAAGAATTTTCATCAATTTCTTGATAGATTCTCGAGTTTGGAATAATGGCTTTGGCGATTCATCTTCTCAATATATGAATAGTTATCTTAAATAAGATTGCTATTAACTTTGTTGCCTCATTATATTCTATAGCGATGACCATGATGGGAGAGAGTGTGGGAGTGATGTGCTTACATTCTCCAATTTATCAAGACAAGGGGAGCATTCATGAAGAGAGGGAGGCTACCACAAGAATGGATGAGAAGAGTTCATCCTTTCCCGCCATTCATGTGACGTGCTCGCCTTCTTGTGAATCAATATAGAGACTAATGCAAGTTCTATCGCTTTAAGAAGCGAAAGCATGCAATGAAGTGTCTAGCAAAGGTTACTATTCGCTTGAGGGATGAGTGTGGTTTTGTGAGCAAGGATTAAGTCATCAAAGCAAGGTTCAAGTGCGATAGCTACTCCTGGTTCTATGTCCTTACATGGTAAGTTAAGAGAGCTACATGCAGGAGTGGTGGCTGATCATCACTATGATGAATTGACTAGTGGGTCTTTGCTATTCATTGCACGTGATGAGTTCGTCCTAAAGTACCTAATGAAGAGAGTGTCTATTTCTCCAGATGTTTCATTAGATTTAGCACTTAGGCAATTTTTTGGGAGATAATATTATTATTTTGTCTAATGATGACTATATGTTGTAATAAATGTTTAATGATACTAAGATCATTCATTTATGGAGTTAGCTTATATTTTATTCTACATAGCCTTATATTTTCATACATGGGATGAGCTAGTGCATTTTTTACTCACGGTGAGTTCATTTTGCCTAATTTTTTAAGGATTTTAACATTGGACGTAGTATGATTTTAAAATAATGATAGGAGGTTTCACATTTAATGCTTCATTAGATGCTGCTTCATAAGTTAAAGAATTTAGCCTTGTATAAATATCCTCCTACGGTAGTTGGTCATTCATTGCAATAACTTCTTTCTTTTTAGAAGAATGTGCTTTATTTCAAGTGCGAGTTTGTTTAATTTCTCACACTTTTCTTTAGTAATTGTTCTCTTAACAATGATGAGGAGATGCGCTTGTGCTTCCTTGGATGTCAAGTATAATGAGTCCTCAAGTGCGATGATATGTTGGTGGTCATGTTATTCTTAAGATATTGTAATGGTAATATGAACTATATGGTGTATGATTCATATGAGGATGAACATTTTAATATATTTTAGTTGGATGAGCTATGTATGCCATATATCACTTAAAGCTCAGCCTAAGTTATTTGAGTCATCTAGCATTGGTATATATCTTCAATTTTAGGTTGGTGTGAGCCTAGTTTCCGCTAAACAAAATGGGGAGTATAGTTGCTTTCATCTTGCACCTATGGAATGAATGGATTCAATGAAGCCTGACCTTGTTCTGCCACCTATTCACCACCAAAGCCTATAAGGATGGGACTGTCTAGTTTTCTAGCATCCAAATAAGGATTTCCAGGCTGAAAAATAAGGTAACAAATTGGCGAGGGAAATATCTTTTTATGAATAGTTTGACTGGCTAACTTGGTTAGTGCCCTTTAGGAAGGAGAAGGTTTTTGTGCGAGAGTTAAATCTAGAAAGATTGAATCCTTTCAAAAGCTCTAAGAAAGGGGTCTCGACATTAATCCATGTTTGAGAGGTAGCCATGTCTATCACATTTTATACTATACGAACTCATTATTTTATTGTAGTTTTAGTTTCATCTAAGTTAACTTGTTTACTAATACACTCATTCTTACTATTAAGTAGGCGGTGTTACTACTATCAAATACCCAACTTACTTGGAGGTGCTTGCCAAAAGCTCTAAGAAAGGGGTCTCGACATTAATCCATGTTTGAGAGGTAGCCAAGTCTATCACATTTTATACTATACGAACTCATTATTTTGTTGTAGTCTTAGTTTCATCTAAGTTAACTTGTTTACTAATACACTCATTCTTACTATTAAGTAGGTGGTGTTACTACTATCAAATACCCAACTTACTTGGAGGTGCTTGCCTTCTTAAGTTACTTGCTTATAGGTTTGTGAGGTGAGCTCATTCCTGCCATCCTAGTCAAATTATTGTGCTTGGGTGAATGTCACATGGGTATACACTATCTCCAAAGGCGTTAAGGCCAACAACTAAGGCTGAGGAGACCATGCCAGTGTTGCTAGTTGAGGTGGATTTGTCAATGCTATTAGAGGAGGTAGTGAGTGGTCTTGTTAATGTGGCCCGAGCACAACCTACATAGAAACTAGTAAATAAGGACAAGGGCAAGGTTGCCAAAGCTAAGCTTTTTGAAGAGAAATTTGAAGATTGAAAAGAAGTTAGGTCGACATGCTTGTCAAAGTAACAAGTTCTTAAGATAATTTGAAAAATACCATACCTATGATAGACGATTTTTAGGTTTTTTGCTTCTATAATTGAAGGGTTCTACTCCTATCACATAAAGTTTCTAACTTTATGGAAATTTTTTTTACTCCTATGATCAAAGGCTCCACTCCAAAAGCAAAAATATGTCTTATGGTAGGAAGTTCTTACTCTTACCACATAAGATTCTACAATGATAAAAAATCTTCTACTCTAATGACAAAAATGCTTTACTCCTATGTCACAAAAGATCCTCAAATCTTGATTCATATGATAGAACAGTTTCTACCTATATGATATTAAATTCTTCTCCTATAGAAATTTTTTCTACTTTTATGGTAGAATTTTCTTTACTTTAGATAAAAGGATATTTTTACAATAATGATAAAATGAATTTTGACCCCTGTGATTAAAAATTATGTGTAATGAATGTGAATTAACTACTCCATTAGGGTTCTAGTATAAGATAATAAAGGGTCATCATTTAAAATAAACTAAAAAGAAAGCAAAGCTAATACTCTAAAAAATACTAGACATAAAAAAGTGTAAGTTAAAATGAAATAAATATTAAGGATTTTCTCATGGAGATTATAATTAGATCTATTAAGAAGTACAGATTTAAAAAATATTCTTGGAACTTGATATGGCATACAAGATAAGACCAATGAAGGCACAAATAATCATCCTCAAGGTCATTTCAATGGATAGATAGATTTGAACTCTACTTGTACATGTCTAATCAAGAAGATGCACATAATAAATGTGAACACAAACTCTATAAGAGATTTAATTCAAATGTTGTGTGTAAGATAATGTAATAGCATCAAGGGGGTGAAAGAGATGATCCATTGAAGATTTATCATTATAAAAACCATCAAAAAAGGGATTTAAATTAAGATAGTCACTATGAATAAGAAATATCTTAACCTAATTTATGGGCTAAGTTATGATAAATGTACCATACATGAATATAGAGAAGGTTACACAAATAATATAGTAAAAATTGCCATATTTAACCTTATTAAGGATGTACCATACACAAATAAAGAGAAGGTTACTCCACTAAAGGTACTAATCCAATGTTAGGGTTATCTTAAAATAAGATAATTCAACTTGATTAAAATAACTTAGATTTTGTCAATGAGTCTAGCCAAGTCATGGTAAAGTTGATAGTAAATATTAGGAAGTTCCAATATAATTCTCTAAATTGATATTTGTAAATTAAGTTGATTATCTTAGCCAATATAATACATTTATAATTTGTGGATTAAGCTAAGTTAAACTTATTATGATAATGAGGGCATAAACTACATTAGGGATTTTGTCTTCCAATTAAAATTACTATGTGCCTGTTCTTGAAGTAAGATATTTACTTAATGAGGGCTCCAAAAAATCATACCTATATCTCCTTACATAATTTATAGTTTTGAGTTAAACTTTTAAAACCCAAACTAATGTTTTAGATAAAATACTACCCAATTAATTCTAAGCTTCCTTTATGCACAAGTCCCAATAGTCTTTTGCCCCTCTCCAACATTTGAGTGAACATTTGATTAAAATTAATCATTAGGAGTTGAGTGCTTAGCATATAATAGGACTAATTTTAATTTAAGATAAAAGAAATTCACTATTTTTAGTTTAAAGCATATTCAGAGGAGATTAATATTAAACCTTATTAAGTAAGATTTTGAAATTTTAATTGGATTTTAAACTGGAAGAAGGAGAGATTCAAAGTTCAGTAGTTCAATTGAGGTTAAACTTGATGATATAATTAATATTAAACTTATTTTTTACTATAGTTTAAATAATATAATAATATTTTTATTAATTTAATATATAATATTTAATTCAGGACTCTTCACTCTTGAATATTTTGAATGTACCTTTTAATTAAAAGTTGAGGATTTGTTATTTTAATTATTTTAATTATTTTTAATTTAATTTTTATTTTAACCATCAAATTAAAAATAAAAAGCTAAAATTTGATTAACTTTAAAACTTCTTGATTATTTGAAAATAAAGCTAGTTCATTGATTCGACATCAGTTTTGATCAATTCTACACAAAAAACAATTTTAGAATTAAAGCTAACTGGCCAAAGGACCAAATAATAATCAAACTCATCAATCTGGTCAATCTTGTCCAATTTTTAAAACTATGCTACCAAGATTTCATGGTTCAATTTTCCTTTATCTTAGATTCTATTTTACCTAATTAGAAAATTTATTTGACACAATGTGATTGAAGGATCTATATAAGTAGTCATGGGTATTGTCTATACTGATCATGTACACATAGGGTGTATGTTTGCTTCAAGAGACACTTTAAGTTATAATAAAAGGCTTTGCCACTATCAAGTAGACTATATGATTCACAATTCAATGAAGACCAAGCCATTGTCGAACATCTTGGTTTTGGTGATGATCATAATTTAATAGTGTCATGTTATGATAAATCACCTGATTAAAGGGCTTTAGTCATAATTGCCTCTTTTGTGGAACCATGTGTCAGTGAAATTAAATTATTAAAGGACATATGCCATGTTATTATTAATGTGAATTATTTTAAGAGTAATCATAAAGGCATGCTTTATATGACATTGGATTTTTATGAATTAAGGATATTTTAAATTTATCATACTTGACAAACTATTATGGAGGATAAATATTTTTTGCTTTTTGCTTTAGATGATAGATTTTATTTAATTATTTTGACTTTTATAATTATTATAAGAATTTTATATGTTTATCTTATATTGAACCAAAAATAATATGTGTTGAGTTGGAACTATTTTGAAAATAAAATCCCCTCAAATTTAGGGTTTTAAGCAATACAACCATTATTAGAGTTTTTGAATTTTTTTTATCATAAAAGGATCCCCTTCTTAAAGGTTATTTGTAGATATAAATTAAAATAACTTTTATGTGATTTATAGAAAACAATTTAATAATTAGTTTGTAATGTTGAGTTTGTTATATTAGATAAAATGTATGAGCTTACACATCATTCTTTAATGCAAGTTTAATTAGCTCTAATACTCATCATTTGAAGGATTATACTAGCAGACAACTTGAAAACATCTTGTAACATATTGATCACTTCAAGCATAAAAGAGAGATTTATTACATTTTAAAATATTACGTAATTTTTAAAATAGTTTCGTTGGTCTTGAAGTTAAAATTTAAGTTCATCTTATTTATAATCAATCTAGCATTATCTAGCCTTATGTTCAAGTGTTTGTCATGTTGTTCATAATAGATGTGGACCATTCTTATGTTTAATGCTTTTTTTAATGCTTTTGCATGATGTGTTAGCATGATGCACTTGCACAATCTTTAGTATCATTATATAGGGCACTTGTACATTTTTTTAGTACATTTGCATGATACACTTATATGACTTTTGGTGCACCTATATGTTGCATTTGCATGTTGTCAAGATACATAAATGAATTTTGAATTTTGAGGTATTATATATGAGTTGAAGATTTCCTTACAAAATTTGTGTAAGACTTGAAACTATCTTAGTTTTTTTTATTAGTTTCCATGAATATTTTGTTACTAGGTCACTTACACACTTTATTTTGCATTTTTTAAAGTTCATATTCTATCCTTTTTTATAATGTGTTATAGATTTGATTAAATATAATACAAGTTAGATCTTATCTCTTGTTTTGAGATGCCTTTTTGTCTTCATAGCTTTGCATTTTTTTATGTGGTTGTCCATATAGAGAATCACTATCATCATATAATTAAGTGGGTGGGTTTCCTTAGTTCATTTCACCATTCAATTTTATTAAGTCTTATGTAAGATTTAAGTGTTTTGAGAGTACCATGGAGGTATTGCATTTGTTTAAAGTAATCTACTAAATTTACTATAAATACCTTATAAGTTTGTATGTTTATATTAGAGATTTTCTTAGTTCATTTAGTACAATCTAAGTGTGCATTAAAAATATATTCAAGCTTAATATGCATATGCATCTTGCTATATGCTCAAATTTATTATTTTAATTTTACATGCATGTATATTAGGTATTCATATTATTGTCAGTTTGTAATTTATTTTGGTATATTCATTTTGTCATATTTATGTCAAGATGTTCAATTTGATTACACTATTTGTTGGTTCTTTCATATAAATTTTGATAGCCACCTAATATCATATACTGCCCTCCATATTAAGAAAGAAATGCATGGTTTGTATCTTTAAGACATTGTGTGATGGAGGTGGATGTCCTTTTTTGTGGTATTGAGAGAATTAAATGGTCATGGATCTTAAATTGATATCTAAAGATATATTTTAGAGTTTTGGTGGGATAATGAAGGATACTGAGAATACATAAATTAGTCCATCTTTGGGTTGATTTAAAATATAACTTTAAGAATGAGCTTTAAGTGAGGTAAATGATTGAAAATACTTATGAAGGTTTAGATTAGGATATGTATTTATGATCGAAAGTAGTTGATTAAGAATTATAGATTATTTCTATGTAAAGATCAGGACTAGGTCGTAATTAGTGAAGTAGATGTATTATTAATTGAAAGGAAGGTGTAGGCTTATGGAGGTGAGTAGAAGGTTTAGTGGATGGTTGAAGATGGTGTTAAGGAGTCTGAGAAAGATTAAAAAAAGTTACCTTGGATATTGGAGTTAAGGAAAGAAAGATATATTGGATAATTAACGCTCTCTCTAAGGATTGTTAAGGTTTGGCTACCAAGCTCTCAAACTATAAGAACAACTCAAATAGTTTATAATTGTCAAAATATCTCTCTTTATTCTAGCAAGAGGGGCTATTTATAGCCATTATAATTATCTTTCAAAAGAAAAAATTCAAAACATGGAGGAAAAGGTAGGTCGCAATATTAATGTAATGCATTATGTTATCTTCTTATTTTATGTCATTCACCCATTTCACATGATATTATTTTATTTGAATTCAACTACTTCATATATTATGCTTAAAATTTTAAATTTAAAGTTTTAAATTAGGAGCTTCTAAAAAGAAATTTAAAATTACATAATTTAAAAGAAATGAAATCATTAAATGGGCTTTGGTGGGTGAAAGGACTAAGCATTCTTCTTTATTGGATTTTCTTGGGCTTTAACTTGAGATCTAGTAAATGGACCTTTAGCTTGAAAGTTAGTTAATGGACCTTGAGCTCTATTTCTTGATCAACATGATGTTCTACATCAAATTCCCTAGCCTCAATTGAACTCTGCTTCATAGAGTTGAAATCTAAAAAGTCTTTTACTAATTATCAAGCTAAAGTATTTAAGTTAATGTGGGTCAATCATGTGTCTTCAACAAGTGGCTTATTCTTCCAATGGACTAGAAAATAATGCTCAACATCTGGATGATTGGGTGCTTCTTCGGTGATGATATAATATACTTCAAAAAAAGAAGACTTCTACAAGTTTGGAGCTATATCTCATACAAAAGAGTTAGATTGAACAAGTGGGGGTTTCTTAGCTTTTTCAGATGATAGAATACTTTCAATGTTAATGACTGGATGAATGAGTATATTGGCAGACAAATCAAAGTAATAAGCCTTAGTTCTAATTTTCTTAAGAATTTTAAAAGGACCATAAGTCCTTGAATGTATTTTCTTATATTTAATGGTTTGATAATCCTCAAGGTATATGCGAATTAAAACTCAATCACTTTCTTTATATTCCATCGTTAAATGATTATGTTTTGTCTTGAAATATAGTTTTCATTACTTATAGCAATTTACTTTTTCATATTTTTATGGATGCTTTAAAAATCTTTAGTAAGTGAGAATGCTGCATTAGAAAATATATGAGATCTCGAGTTTGCTACATCTATGGGTCATCATGGATCTTGACCATAGACTATCTGAAAATGTGATTTATATATAGTTATGGGGATAATACTATTATAAGAAAATTCTCAAGTTGGTAAATGTAAATATTTAGTTTCTAAATTTTTATCAACCAAAAACCTATGCAAGTTTCTTAAGGTGCAATTGACTACAATTTGTCCATTAATTTTTGGGTGAAAAAAAAAAAAATAAAATAATTTGATGCTTAATATTTTTCAAAAATCTTAGAAAACCTTAACATCTTGGTCAAAAATAATGGTTAAGGGGAGACGATGGAGTCACACTATTTCTTTAAGGAATAATTTGGATATGTGGGAGGCATCATTTGTTTTGGAACAAAGCAAAAAATTAGCCATTTTGAGAACATATCTACTACAACAAAAATCCTATCATATTCTTGGGCTATCTTAGGTATTCATAAATTGATAGGTCTTCATAAGGTCTACAAAGAATGGGTGAGGTAGTGTACTATATAGACCATGCTTTGTTAATTTAGTCTGCTTATAAATTAAGCATTGGTCTATAAAAGTTTTAAACATACCATTTTAATGAAATCCAGTAAAACTTATTTTCTAATAAACATATGATCATATTCTTTTTAAAATGACCAGATACACTTCTAGCATGTAACTCGGTGACCCTGATAGCTTCCTATTTTAATTAAAATTAAGCATCAATTGATGATGGGAAGAGATGTATGATTTACCCAACTAGCATAAAATAGCTTAGGGTGAGGTTCATATTTTATATTGGCTCAAGTTAAGGTATGTGTTAAAATGACACTCATAGTACTTCCCTAAACTTTAACTAACTTACATCTCTTTTCATTACACAAAACACACATGCTAAAATATTTTTTCTTCTCCAATTTTCTAGCTTATTTTTAATTACAGTAAGCCACCTCATCACATTAACATGAGGGTGATAGTCAATTCCAATTCTTCAATAGATAATGGAGTGTAAACATAAACTTCTTCTAGATTATCATCTATTAGGTTTTCAACTTCTTCTAAAAATAAATTTGGGCTTTACATTGATTTTACATATGATTTTTATTATGACATTTGAAATATATTACTTCCTAATGTTCTTAAAGCTTCTTTTAGTATGAGTGTTAGGTATATGGGTTGGACCACTTGGATGGGTGGGTCTAACAATAGACTTATGAGATAAAGTGGAAGGTACTTGACTTTTAATTTTCGAGATAAAAATAGATTTTTTTTTGTTCAACTAATAAGGTATAGTAAAAGGCTTCCTTTTAAGATTGTGAGTTAAATAATTCAACTTCATTTTTAATGTTAGTCTTAAGTTTAATGACAAACTTATTTGCTAATTGATAATTATTATCAACACAATCAATTCTAGAAAGTAAATCTTCAAGAGTATTCAAGTATTCAATTATGAAGGTTATCTTGTCTTAAAGTTAATAATTGATAATATAATTTCTTATCATAATGTCTAGGACAATATTTTTCTCTTAACATTTTCTTCATTTCTATCAAAGTGAAATTTATTCTTTCTAATCTTTGTTATTTAGTTAAAGTATTTGCCCAATAAATTTTAGCATGTCCTATAAATTTCATTTCAGCAAAAGTAATCCTTTAGCAATTATTCATCTTATATGAATCAAATAAGTCATCTAATTGAACTAATTATTCAAAAAAATTATTTGGGTCATGTACACCATCATAAGTTGGAGGTTCAACTTTGATTCTTAGAGATGGATCATTGGAGTCTTCTATAGTCTTAAAATAATTATTTTCTCTTCCTCTATTTGTAGCAGTTGTCGGTCTCTTAACTGGTTGATTTTCTTTATGATTTAGGTATGAATCTTCTTCATCTATATCTACAGCTATAATTTGAGTAAGTATTAAAGGGGGGAGTTGGTACTCTATTATTTTGTAGATGAGCTATAAGAGTTTACATTTATTCTTTAAGTTTTCACATTTAGTTCTTCCTTTCTTTTAAGATTTGTTGAGTTTTTAATTCATTTTCATGAATCTTAAGATCTAAGGCATTAACTAACCCAGTCAAGTTTTTAATTTGGTCATGAGAGACTGATTTTGGTGCCATGTAGATGTTTTTCCTTTAAAAAGTGATATATGAAAAGGGATTAAAGAAAATTGTAAATGAAATAAAGTAAGAAAATATAATATATATGTGTAATCAAAGTGAAATTTTAGGCTAATCTAACTTCTAGGTGAGGAGGGATATAGGTCCACTTACATCCCAAACTCTCCTTAGATAGTTTTGGTCTTTTTGACAAAGTTTTATTTAGCCTTAAAATCACCAAGTTTAACACACTTATATTCATACACATGTAATTTTTTATTATTATTTTAATACAATAACATAATTTCTTAAAAATTATCAATCCTCTTTTATTTGAGAAAGCATGCTATCATAAGTTATTTTAAATAAGCTTCTAAAAGTAATCATAATCATTAACAAACATTAAAATAAGTAATTAAAATTTGTTTTGCACTTGTAGTTAGGTTATTTTTAGAGTGGAGCACTACCTCATTAAGATGTGTTTTAAAAAAAAATTGGGCAAATTCACACAATGGGAAAATGGCTAAGTTATATGTTGGAGCTTACTAATTAGAATTTTATGCTATGACCATAGACTTGCATGCAATATATATCTTTCCAAGCTAGTAATATGAATTTAAACTATCATAAAAAAATTAATTAATCTCACAGTTCAAGAAAAACTCCCAAATTTGAAGACCCGTCCACCATTTGAAATACTCCTTTTGTTGAAGAAAATTTTTGACTAAATTCGCTCCTTTCAGGCTTTGTTCTAATACCAAATTTGATTGAGATGGATGGCATTTTTTTTATAAGATTAAGAATTAAATGGCCATGGATCTTTAGATTGATATCTAAAGATAAATATTGGAGTTTTCATGGGATAATGAATGGTGTAAGATAATGCGATAGAGGGAATATATAAAGTAACCCAATTTAGGTTAAATTGGGCTGATTTAAAATCTAACTTTAAGGAATGAGTTTTTAGTGAGTTAAATGGCTGAAAATACTTGTGGAGGTTTATGTTAGGATATGTATTTATGATCTGGAGTATTTAATTGGGAGTTATAGGATTAAAGAGGTTATTTCAGTAAAAAGATCATGATTAGGTTGTAATCGTTGAAGTAGAGGTATTATTGAGTGGAAGGAAGATACATGCTTATAGAGGAGATTAGAAGGATTATTGGATGGTTGGAGTTGATGTTAAGAAGTTTGATACATATTAAAATAAGTTATCTTGGGTATTGGAGGGGAGAAAGAAAGATATATTGGATAACTTGTGCTCCACCAAGGATTACTAAGGTTTGACCATCAAGCTCTTGAACCACAAGAATAACTCAAATAATTTATAATTACCAAAACATCTCCCTTCATTCTAGAAGGAGGAGATATTTATAGCCATTATAATCATCTTTCAGAAGAAAAAAAATCAAAACATTAGAGAGAAAGGTGTGTCGTAATATTAATGTGAAGCATTAAGTTATCTTATTATTTTATGACATATACCGACATGACATGCTATTATTTTATGTGAATTCAACCACTTTACATGTAATTCTTTGAATTTTAAATTTAAAGCTTCAAATTAGGAGCTTCTAAAAATAAATTAAAAATTATATAATTAAAAAAAATGAAATAATAAAATGAGCATTGACGGGCTAATGTGTTAAGCATTCATCTTTATTGAATTATTTTAGCTTTTAGCTTGAGATCTAGTAAATAGACCTTTAGCTTGAGATTTAGTAAATGGATCTTGAGATCTAATTTCTTGATCCACATAATGTTCTACATCATGTGTAGTGCGGTTTGTGATTGGGCTTCCTGATGGGGCCAAGTAGTGTGTGATGCTTTTCTTAAGAGGCTAAAAAAATGTCTATGCATTAGTGGAGTTAATTAGTAAGTGTAAGTATGGTTATGTGTACAATTATAGTTGATCATCATAAAATTTCCTAAAATTGATTTCAAGGGTTTAATATAAATAACTTTTATTAGGCTTGAAATATAGGAAAATGTTAATTTCATGTGTTTATATGTATTTTAGAAAGATTCATAATTTTAAATAATTTTTGTATTTTTTAGATATTTCAAAAAAACTAAGTCAACAAAAATTCTCTTTGATAAACAACATAATAAATGAAATTTTGTTTTAGACTATGATTTTATGGTTAAGAAATGAGGTTAATAAGTGAACATTTTAGATATCTCATGTCTATCCAATGTGATGTTGAAAAGATGGAAATGTTAATAGTAGAATTGAAGATGGATGGTTGAAGTGGAGGAATGCATCTGGCCTATTGTGTGATAGAAACATATTATTTAGCATTAAGAGAAGACTTACATTGCTTTATGGTGCAAAATGTTGGCTAGTAAAAGAGAAACATTAAATTAAGTGTTCCAAAGATAAGGATGCTCAATTGGATGAGTGGCTTTACACTTAGAGAAAAAATGTGAAACAAATATATACATGTGTGAAAAGGTTGGAGTAGCTCTAGTGGTAGATAAGATTAATTAGAGAGGGTCACCCTTAGATGGTTTGGTCACATAAAATGTTGACCATTCGATGACCTATTTAGGAGAATAGATGTCTTAGATTTAGCCTATTGTAAGAAAGATAGAGAAAGAACCAAAAAAAACTTGGTTAAGAAATATAAAAGATGGTCTAATTTTATTAGAATTAAATGAGAATTTGAAACTTAATAGGACATAATGGTGAAGAAGGATTCATGTAGCTAACCCCATGTAGTAGGATAAAGGCCTATTGTTGCTATAAATGTGGCTAAAAATACATGAGAATTAAAAATTTGGTTTCTAGAGTAAATTAATAAATTTTCTTAGATTTTCAACAAGTTTTTTTCTTTATTGATTAGGTTATAAAACATGACTAAGTTTTATAAGTAAACAATCTAGGCTAACCACGTAATAAAAGGGTTTTCATGACTATGGAGGATATTTAATAAGAAAAATTCTTAGTAAATTCTTGGATGAGGAAAGAAAAACACCACAATAAGATTCAATAGGAATATAAAATTATGATAATTCTCACAACTCACTAAAGTAGTAAGAGAAGACAACAAACTAGCCTCATTTGATTGGTTGGCTATTAAGCTCTAATCTTCTCTTAGAATGCCTTTAATGTTTTTTAAGCAATCAACAACCTTTTTACCCTTCACCATCATTTTTTCCATAATATTTTAAGTTTCTACAAGAAAACTCAAAATGCACAATGAGAGGGAAAGGGAGATGGTGGGGCTGGCCACGAGTGTAACTACCTTATAATTTCTTTTTAACCTAGTCAACTTCTCTTGAACCTCTTTTCAACTTCTTGCCGTGCCATTGTGTAGTTTGGAATGATGTGATTTGCTAACTTTATGAAAATAACTATTTCTAATGAATTTATTTAATTCTCCCTTGATAAATGAAAATTTAATCCATAAATTTTAGAATTTAAATTTTAAAATTCAAAATTTTAAATTACAATAAATGTCAACATGTATACATTACAAATATATAATCCTATATGTAATGTTTATGCAATTAAAATTTGTAAGGGTCTTTTTCGCTCTTGGTTAATGGACCTTAATTAACAATATTTTCTTAGATTTAGTTCTTGTGGTTGATTTTACTCAGTTAATCCTTTATTCACTTGGTTGGCATTTAGTTCACATAAATTCCCATAGATCTCAATAAACTCTTATAACCTTCCACTCAGTCAGGAGCAAGTTGTTGTAGTTCTTCTTTGGTTGGCCAATCATCTTAACTTATTGGCTTTTTCTTCCATCTCAACATGAACCTATTTACTTCATCGTTATTTTCTTGCACTTCAACTGCAATAATATACTCAACCTCAAAGAATGAAAGTTGGATAAGTAGCTTCAGTTGATATTCATATTTTCTTATAAAACTTATATTCTCAAAATATAAATGTTATATAACTCCTTGAATGATATTAAATCTTTCACATTGAAAATAAGACTAATAAATATGTCAGGAGAAAATTCAAGAACATAAACATCAAATCTAAATTTATTGATAATATAAAAAGACAACATGCTTTCTCTTCTAACTTTTTATATTTAGTGGAGGAATATCTCTTATGAGAGGTGTATATCAATATATGATTGCTTACATCATATTCCTCAAATGTTTTATTTTTATTCATTTTCCAACATATTTAGCATTATTTTTTTACAACTTCATGAATGTTATGAAAATCATGTGTAAATATCTGAAAATACATGAGTAAGTATTGTAACTAAATTAATAACCAACATATTTAGCTAGATTTTCAAAAGGTATGTTATTAATTATTCTAGAAATAGTGTTATTCTATTCAAATTCTATTGTGGGTCTTAGATTCATAGAATCTTTTATTTAAATGCCTTAATATGATATTTAGAATCATATTTACCACCTTAATTTATTTATTAACTTAAGGGTTAAATACTAAAAAAAATTAACCTAATAGTCATTAGTTTATATAATATTTTTGAAAAATATGATATAAATTTCACATCTCTTTTGAAAATTATAGTAGATGGAAGTCCTTGAAATATCACATTTTTCCTTAAAAAATATCTCATTATATGTGAGGCCTCATTGGATTTTTGAGTAAGGGAAAAAATTAGATATCTTTGAAAAATATATCAAAAATAACAAAGATGTTATTATGTCTTAAATAGGCCTTAAGAAGGCCTAAGATATAGTCCTTTGATATGTCCTTCTAGATCTATATGGAATGAGTAAGGCAATATACTTTCTGGATCTCAACTTTATAGTCTTAACATGTTGACATGTATAGATTTAGTTATTATCTATTCAACATCTCTTTTTAATAATGGCTAGAAAAGCTATATTCAAATAGGTTTATAATTTTGAACTTTTCAAAATGTTATACCATCCCACTTTGAACAATGCTTTATAATAAAAAAACACTTTATCATAATTGCTCTAGAGATGCATGATCACTTTCTTTTATAAAAATAACTATCATTGACCATATATGAGTTATTATATGACATGGCTATAAATTGATGCTCTAAATAGATTATTTGAAAATTGAAACCAATTTTTATAGTCATTTTTAAAATTTTAAATACTAAAATTTGAAACTCTAAAGAAGTAACTAGGAGAAAAACTCTTGATAACATATTTACTAGTTTGTTCTCTATCTAAATGTTATGTTTAAGGAGAAAAATAAAATCTTAGGGGTACTTTACAAACTTTAGAAGTCTATAATTTAATTTATTTTAACTATTTATGAACTCAAGAGCATGATGGTTTATATTAAATATAAACTCCTTATATAATAATTTACATCTCTAGTGCTTTAGGATTTCAACTATAGAAAAGAAATCTTTATCTTATGCAGAATAGGGTTGTTTAGCATCATTTAATTTCTCTCTAAAGAAGGCCACTAAATGGTTTTATAACTTAATATTCTTTAATTCCCAAGTTGAAGCACCATAGCTCACTTCAAATATCTTTGTAAAGTTAATAACTCTAAGGATTTTTGAAAAGGTTATGAAAACTTTATTTTAATCTGTCTTTGTCTACTATTGTAGTCCAAATAAATTTGTAATTTATTAATGTATCTATAATTGGAGTTACAATAGTACTAAAGTTCTTAATGAATTTTCTATAAAATGTGCTAGGTATTGGAAGCTTTAGACATTTATTAAGAATTTTGGAGTTGGCTAGTTTACAATTATCTTAATTTTAGATGGATTAGTTTTTAAACCTTCAACAAATATAACAAAGCCTAGTAAAATAACATCAGTTTGACAAAATAAGTATTTTTTTTATGATTCACATGCAACTTTGCTTCTCTCAATTTCTCCAAAATGGATCCCAAGTAATCTAAATATGACCTCTCATCAAGGCTATAGATAAAGATGACATTAAAATACACTGCTAAGAAATGACTAATAAATAATTTTAATTTTGTGTTCATCAATATCATGGGCATTGTGTAATCCAGAAGTCATAACTTTTGACTCATGAAGGCTATCTAACATTTTGAAAGTTATCTTCCATTCAACCTTATGTTTTGTTCCAATATGATGGTAACCACTCTTTAAGCTTATCTTAGGGAATAAACATGATCCAACAAAAAGATCAAACATGTTATCTAGTCTATGAATTAAAAATATATTCTTTATTTTGATCATATTCACTGATGTATTATTTAAACACATTCTCCAAGCACCATCTTGCTCGGGTGTTAGAAGGGTTGGAATTGAACAACTACTTAATCTTTCTTAAATGAGTCCTTCCTTTAAGAGTTCATCAAATTATCTTTTTAGTTCAACATACTCCCATGGGTCTATTTTATAATTTGGAAAATTTGATATTTATGACATATGAATCAAATTTATGGCATGTTTCATGTTGTTCATGGGTTATAATTCTTCGATAGATCATTAAAATTAAGTTCTTATACTCAATCAATATATCTAAGACCACAGTAAGTATGTGGAACTCATTGGAATTAAGGGTAACCTCTCTTATTTGTTAGATGTAGAGAGAAATATAATAATTGTATTTTTCAATATTCAACTCTAGTTGTTCAACCTTAATATCAAATGATGTAAGTGTCTCAAGAATGAAAAAAAAATCTCTATTTAGTAGAAGTGGTTAAGCTCACTATTAATTAAAGCTTAATATTTTTCTTCTAACTTAGCTTTAGAAGAATTATAAAATGAGGTTTATGAGGAATGGCAGGTTCTTTCTTATCTATTATCTTTATAGAGAATAATTTTATGGTCTTATCTTTATGTTTGAATATATGTGTTCTCCCAATCATAATATACAACATTGATATCACAAGTGAGGGCCTAACTAGTAGAATATTCGCTATATCCATAATCAAGAAATCATATCATATATGATCCTCACAACTATCATCTTATTCAGTAATAGGAATCTAGATATAATGGGTGGTGAAGTGTAATTTATCGAATGTAAATGGAATGGATTAAGATGGGATTCAGATTTTAAATTTATTTTTGTAAATGTATGAATTAATATCACGTTCATTGTGGTACCCCCATCAATAGCTAATTTGCACTTTTATTCTTATGTTAGATATACAAGATAAAAGTGTTTCAATCTACAATCCTCATCTCTAAATACAATCATCATCAAATAACATTCACATAGTCCTTTATAATATGCTCTCTATCATCATCTAATAGTAAGGTATCCTTATGAATCCCTTTTATATCATTATCTTCATCTAATAAGGTATCCTTATAAATATGATTTTTTGGCTTCATAATAATTTTATATGTGCTTGTCCTTATTTCAGTGAGGTTAATGCTTATCACTCCTTAAGCCTAGGATCCAGTCTAGGCATTAAGGTCTCCCTTTACTTAGATGCTGGGATAAATATAATTGTTAGGTGGAAGCCCGAACAAACCCAGAGACACAAAAGAATCAACTTTATGACCAAAATCACTTGACTAGTGGTCCGCACCTACTTTATTAACATGTCATCATATACGTATGGTGTTTTTATTTAGAACACCACACAGATTTTGAAGGTTCTTATTTAGGTTATTTAATGCATCATTAAGATATAAATATATTATCTAAAGAGATAGAAATATTTCTTTATAATGGATTTTATCACTTAATAAATACTCTTAAGGCTAATAAGTCTACAATATACCAAAGATTCTTCTCCTAAATGACATGGATGAAGTAGAACATAATTTTATTTTATATCAAGTTCTTAGTTCCTTATAAGGGCAAGCCCCCATAGCTAATTGCATCTTAACAAAGGGGAACCCTCTTAAAACTCTCATTTAAAGAAGTTAGCTCTTATCTTTATGGACTTCAAAGATTAAATTAAGACCCTTAAATATGAAATTCAAATGAAATAGATTAAAAGGAATAATTCTTTTCAAATTTTAAATGGGAAGAAGTAGAAAATGCTTAAGATATTGTGATGCCCAGTAAGCATTTCTACCTATTCTATTATTGGGTTTTATAGCTTTGAAAATGTAATTATTTACATTTTAAGTTTGATATTTTATTAGAAAGTTAGGACTTAGAATATGAAAACTCAAAATTATGAAAAAATTCCTAAGAGGTGAAGACTTACTCTGATAGTAGAGAAGAAACAGAATACTTCAGACCCTAAGTCTAAAAAGCACTTCTAACATACATTGAAAGCTCGACTTAGTCTAATGATAAGAATTTGTAGATAATTGGTTAAATTTCACTTGAGAATATGAATCTATTCTAATTCTTCCAGACTTATATCCCACTTGGGAAGGGTTGCCAGCTAACACCTCCTAATGATATTAAATCTATGACTTTGGTCTTATAAATATAAGATTGTTTGGTTGTTGTATTTAGAAAAGGAAGCTAAGAGCCTAAACTCACTTCTTAACCCTAAGATTATGAGTAGCATGACATGTTTCTAGCTAATACAATAATTTTAAAACAAATGATTATATTTTAAGGCTTTTGATATGCAAATTATGTCTAAAGATGAAATACAATTAGAAATAAATTATGGGCTAAATGAAAAGAGAAGGCAGACTTTCCTAGGAAGAGCGGTCATTCTCACAGATCAGATGTCCTCTTATGTGCAATACAAGAAGGGCCCAATTCAAGAAGTTGAGAAGAAATATACAATTATGATTCACAATTCTAAGAATTTTTAATTATTTTTAATATATATTCTTAAGGCTTTAGTTAATGAAGTTATGAGTTATTTATTTATTTTTATATTTGAATTATTTAATTAAGTTGGATAGAAAAATTAATTTTATCCTAGGAACCTAACATCATAATCAAATACATCGATCTAACCTAACTCCAGGGTCGGTGACATAGTATTCCAGTGTGTGAAAAGAGGGTTAGTGTGGCAAGTCTGTCTAAGCTTCTTTAAGTTTAAGTTTTGATTTGAGTTCATGATTTGTTTGATTTATCATTGGACGGTTTCAATTTTAGTGGTTTAAAAGATTTAAAGTTTTATTTTTAATTTTAATTCATTTTTAAGTTAAGCCTGATTTTAGGTTTTAAAGACTACAAAAAAGGTTAAGCATTGCTTATGATAAGACTTAATCTATTTAACACCCTAATCCTAGCAAAGTGAAATCTTCACTAAAGGGTGAAACTTCACTTGAAGGAGTCTAAACTAATGGTCTATGCATTTTAATTATTTTTTTTTAAAATTTCTCATTCAAATGATTTAGTTGAATTAAGTTTAGATAAATTAAATGTTTGATTGATTTAATTAAGAATGTGAACTGAATTTGTTATGATTATTATGATTGAAGTATGATTTTAATGTTTAATTTTGTAATATTCAATTTTATGTTGGTTATTAGGTTTTCAATTTGATTAAGTTCATTTCAATTTAAGGTTCAATTAAAACTTAATCCTTTTACTTGGGTTTTATACAAAGATTTATTGAATTCCTTATGTTTTGCTATTTTAAATTGATTTAGATAATTAAAATTTCATTTAAATAAACTTATTTAGATAATTTAATTGAACTTAATCAATGTTCAAGTTAGGTTGATTTTGATTAAGGTTTAATTCATTGATATTCAATTTTACCTAGTAAAGATTTTATTAATGGATTGTTACTTATATTTTTTATGATATGATTTATAATTGTTATAAATTGGTCAACTAAATTTAATCCTTTTATTTAAATTTTAATTTGTTAAGTTTATCAGGTTTTACTAGTTTAAATGGTTTATGTTGATTAATTTGGTTTGATTATTGTTTGAATTTTGCATGCTAATATTTAGTTTAAGTAGAATAATGTTCAATTAATGTTTTAATATTTTATTTGGCATCCAATTTAAGATTTATTAAATTCATTAAATGTATTGTTTCATGTAGTTTATGTTGTTTAGATTAATTTGATTATTGTTTGAATTAATGTGATTAGAGCCATTTTGTAATTATGTTCTTTAATTAATTTATAATGATTATAATGATTGTTCTTTGATTTGATGATTCATTTTTGCCTTAGAGATTTTTATAAAGATGAATGACTTAAGGCACTAAATCTAACCTAGGTAATTCTAAATTCCTTAAGAGTATGCTAAGAGTAATTAAATGTTCATTTTTTTGATAGATTATTATACTTTACTTTAATTAATTTATTTTAATTTAAGATTTGATTGATTAATTTTATTAGGTTTCATTAATATATGTAATTTATGTTGATTAAGTTAGTTTGTTATTTGAATTTAGTGGTTTTATATTTTGATTAGAATTGATTGATTTGATAACTCAATTAACATATTTTTTTAAATTTAATTAAGTATATTTAATGATTTTGGAGTTTGTTACATAGTTGAATTTTTATTATGATGATTAAAATTTATTTACTTTGATTTAACGATTCATTTATTTTAATTAATTAAAGTACTTTAATTGACTTTTTTTGATTGAATTGTTATGGTTTGGTTACATATTTAATTGAGTGGATTAGAGTCAACTTTAATTTGATTTGATTTGATTATATGATTAATTTGATTAGGGTTTAATGATTAGTTAAGATGTGTTTGATTTATTGCTTATTTAATTTAAATGATCAATTTAATTGTGACTTAATGATTAATCAATTATGTTAGTTTGATTACCTAATTATCTTAGATAAGATTTAATAACTGTTCTTAGTTTGTTTAATGCTTAGTTAATTAGGTTATACATGATTGATCTGATTAGGGTTTATCCATACTTACTCTAAATCATTATAGCTAACTTGGTTAAATTGTTATGAATGATTAATAAAATGTTCATAATTATCTTGATTAATTGAATTAGATAGTTAAAGTTTGATTAACATTAACTTAATTTATCTTATTTAATTTGTTCAATTTGGGTCTAACTTTACTAAGTGTCTGATCGACTTAATTTAATTAAAGATAATTTAAGTTTAATATGATTAATTTAATTATATGATTAGCTTGATTAAATGATTTGATTAGATTAATTAGAAATTAATCAATGATATAATTAGTCATGATCGATTTGATTAAAACTTGATGAATATTTATAATTAAGTGTTTTAATTTAGGTTAAGTTTGATTTAAGGATTATTTTCATATGAATTTTTAATTTAATTTAGTTTAATTAAATGATTAATTAAATTAATTCGAAGTTTCATTATTAGTTTATTTAATAGAAGTTGATGAATTAATTATGTTTAATTTGATTGAATAATTAATTCAATTAATGTTAGAATAGTGATTAATTAAGCTTGTATTTTAATAAATGATTGGGTTGATTAAGAGTTTAATTAAAGGACTTAATTTATTTAATGATTAACAGATTCAACCCTAATTAAGTGATTATTTGGTTTCATTATTATTAGCTTAATTGAATGATTCCCTTAACTAAGTAATTAACTGAATCAAGAGTTAGTTGTTGATCACTTGATTTGATTAGATTGTTCATTCAGTTAAGATTGAATTAATGACAAATCAAGTCTAATCTCTATTCAATGTTTATCTTAATCAAATAATTGAGGTTTAATTAAGCTCAGCATAATTAATATAATTGAGTGTTACACTTATTTGAATATAAATTAAGTAGTTCATTTAGTTAAAGGTCAATTATCAAGTCAACTTTGATTATTTTAATGAAAGTTTAACTATGGATTGATTGTGACCTTAATTATGTTAAAAGGTTTGATTTAATGGTTTAATTGTATTGAAGGTGATCTAACTTAATCAACTAAATTTAATTGTACCTTAATTTACTTTGATTTCAAGTTGCTAGTTCGATTAATGATCTAACTAAAGATTGGTGATTTAGGTTTTAATTTGTCTACAATTTCTAGATAAATATTTACTTTATTTATAATTTATTTAAATATCTTTGTATTTTATTTAATGTGGTCAATTGGCTTAAATTGATTAAGTTTTGGATTTAATGGTTATGCTTTGATTAAGACCATAGAGTTTTATTTTTTTAATGTCTTGTAAAAAGGTTTTGAATTATTTAAGGGCATTTTTGTCCTATTTTGTAAAAGTTTTTTTTATTTAATTATTTGGATAAATTGTTATGAGAGTACTAATAACTCAATAACTTTTAATCCAATGGTTACTTTATAAGAAGTGGGGATGGATATGATGAACGCACCATAAAAAATTTAGGATGATTAAGCATGTATTTTAAGAATAATTAAGAAATTATTATTTTTATAATTTTTAAATTATTAATAAAATACTTAGTAAAATTCAGTGTTTTTAATTTTATTAAATTATCTCTAAAATATGAATCAAGAGAGGGGTTATTTGTTATTTTTGCCTTAGTGGTTAATTTATTATGAATTTTTTATGTTCAAACTCAATTATTTCAATTAATTAAATTTTTAATTCTTTTTAAGCCCTAATTATGTGATATTTGCAAAATTTCAGCTCAGTTTGAGTTGTATTTTTAGAGTTATTAAAGAATTATTATCTTAAATAATTTTTAATTTATGCTCAAAATACTTAGCGAAATTCAAAAATTTTAATTTTGGGATTTCTCTCTAAAATACGAATCTAGAGATGGGTGATATGTATTTTTTAAAATTAATGATTAATTTATTATGATTTTTAAAGTTCTAGTTCAATTAATTCATTTAAATAACATTTAACCTTTTATTAAACTCCATTTTAAGTGATTTTGAAATTTAACCAAATCCGATTAACTTAGTTAATTTTGCTATGACCTCTTAAGTTATTGAAGATGTTTTGCATCATTTTGATGCATGTTTACAATTTTCTTGGTTTTATATTAATTATTTTATTTAAATTATCCTAATATGCTTCAATAACTATAACTCACAATGTAGAGCTCTAATTGACTTGAAAGTTTCAATGTTAGTAAATCTTAGCATCATATTCATAATCTAAAATTTTTAATTCAATCAGGTTTATATTGTGGGAGTAATTTAAGAATTATAATTATTGATAATTATTAATTTAAGCCCAAAATATTTAGTGAAATTCAATGATTTTAATTTTGTTAAATTACTCTCTAGATTGTGAATCCATAAAAGGGTTTATTTGCTTTTTTTCGGCTTAAAAGGGGTTAATTTTTTATGAACATTTGAAGCTCAATTTAATTAAGTTAATTAATTAAGATTTAATTAAGTTCTATTTTGATGCTTTTATGATTTAGTATAATTCAGAGGATCTAATTAATTTTCTATATTTTAAGATGATTAAAGTTATTTAAATAATTTTGATGCATTTTCATAATTTTTATAAGTTTTAATTAATAAATTATTTAAAATCAATGACTGAACTTCAAAAATTAATAAATCATAGTCTACAAGCCCATTTGTTACGGTTAGTAGGTATTAATATCAATCTCAATACCTAAAAACTTTGGCTTAATCAGATTATTATTTTTAAGTTAATTAAGGAATTATCATTTTCAATTAAATTCAAATTAATCTAAAAAATACTTAGAAAAATTTAAGAATTTAAGAATTATTAGATTTCTCTCTAAAAATGAATCCAACAAGGGCTTATCTACATTTTTTGGTTAAGTATTTTATTTTATTTTATGATTTTTTGAAGTTCTGAATAATTTTTGATATTTTTTTAAAACTAAAAAACACCATATTTTTCTACTTAGACTAGTAAGCATTGAGTCGGCACTAATTGGGCCCACCTAATGCATTGCCAAAACTTGATTGGACCACCGGAGCAGTGATGTGGAATAAGAAGGAAATGGCCAATCTCTAGATCGGTTAGTCCAGATAAAATCAAGGTAATAAGGGAGATTAAAATAGAATTTGAGGAGATCTAATCATGGCCTTTTGCTCCCATCAAGTGGAATGGGCGGCAAAAAACTTGTCTTCTCCCCAACCACCAAATAGGGTTGCAGTGGAGAAAATTTTTGCTCCAATTCACTGTCTCGAGCATTGATTTTCAGGCGAACTCACTAGAAATCAGCATATTTTGTGTCGTGACGTTTAGTGAACACAAAGCAATGTGTTCCCATGATTTTCACTTGATAACACATGGTTTTCTTCATCAAATATCAATGTCTAAGCCTAGATTAAGGATTTGAGAAATTACTTCACTGAAGCTTATGTTTAGTGGAATTTCCATTTCGAAATTGATACTTGCTCTAAGATGAGGCTTCCACACGTTGTTCCTCCTTTTCCTTCTCTTAGATGATTCTAATACCAATCACCGCCATAGCATTTGCTGGAATTTGGCTAGATTTGATGATTTTAAATGGGAAAAGTGTGGAGGAGGGGTTGATTGCAATTAGTGGCGCTCCAACAGATTATCCAATGCCAAAAATAGGGAGTTTTGGAGCTTCTTTTTTTCCTCTTTTTAATGGTGGACAAAAATCATCATTAATGGTGATTTGAGGTGTGGTGTTTGGTTGGGGTGGGCTTAACACTACTGTGAGCATGTTCTTTTAATTTCAATGCTAAAGATGAGGAGATAAGTGGTGCTAAAGTCTTCTTTTGGTGGCTATGTTCCTATGATGATTAGATTTTATTTTCATTGGATCTTCTTTGACTTTCATGCTCATTTCTTCTCTCTCTCTCTCTCTCTCTCTCTCTCTCTCTTCAAACTTGGGCATTTCACTTTATTTGGTTAAGATCCTACTACCTTTCTTGACTTTGGGGATTAGATCATGGAGGAGTTTGGAGAAGTGGAATGGAAGTTTTGAGTTCTTTTGGATTTTCTTCATTTCCTCCCTTTGTTTACTTTAGATTTATTGCATATATGTTGAGATATTAGCCCAAATATCACTAATATTTGATCGAGTTTGGCATGTCATAAGCTAACTTTGCATTGGCCAAAATGTCATGGCTTTGGGTTGACTCAACTTGACTCATTTGATTTAGGTTGGGTCAAGTATTTGATTTGATCAATTTGAGTTTAGATCATGTTTTAATTACATTTAATGAGTTCTTTAAAGTAATTGGGTTTGGTTGAGTACAATTGATTTGGGTTAATTTCAATTTAACTCAAAATAGCCCATTTTGTCAACTTGGGTTCACATGGGTCCATTGGCCAAATTGGTCAAATTGAACCCAAGGAAGAGATGTAATATGTTCAATTTAGAGTGATTTGGAACATTTAATTTGATTTAATTTTAATTTGGCTCAATAGGATCAATTTGGGTCAACTTGGGGCCCTTTACGTTCATTGACCAAATTGGCCAAACTAGATTCGAAAAAGGTTGAATCAATTTTAGTTATCTATTTAAAGTGATTTGATATATTTAAGTTGGTTTAATTTCAATTTAATTTGATTTTAGATCAATAGGGTTTATTTGGGTCAACTTGGGTCGACTTGGGTTCATTAACCAAATTGACTAAATTAGATCCAAGGAAAGGTTGAATTAAGTTCAATTTTGTATTTAAAGTGATTTGGAATATTTAATCTAGTTAATTTAATTTAATTTGATTTTGGCTTAATAAGTTCAATTTAGGTCAATTTAGGTTAACTGACCCAATTAACCAATTTAAGCCTCAATTGAATTCAATTTTGGACTTGATTAGGTTAGCATGATGATTTAAAGCCTTTTGGTTGGTTCACTTTTATGTAATTTTACTTGAATTTGATTTGGGTTGAGTTAGGTTAGATGGCCCAATTAAGCACTTTGGACCCTAATTAAATTTGCTTTTGTGTTTAAATGAGTTTGAATAGTAATCTTAAAGTTTGGAAATCAAATTAATTTGATCTAATTTTGCCTCAATTTGATTTGATTCGAATTTGGGCCAAATTGGGCTTAAACAAGTTTATTGGGTTAGGCAACCCAGTTAACCTAGTTAAGAGTCATTTGGATTTACATTCAAGTTCAAAAGTATTTTATCTTGATTCCTATTCAATTATATTGAATTTATAAGGGTCTAAATTCATTTAGCTTAATGGAGCTAGGGTATGTCCCAATGGTATCCATTAGTTTGACTTAGGCCTAATCATGGGTTTGATTTTAGTTTTTGTTCTAGATTATAACTTTAAATTTTATTATATTTGATTATGAATTTGGTTTGTTTTAGTTTTGAATATGGTGTCTACCAGATACTAAAGAAGTGTCCTAAGTGCCTAAGTGGGGTGGGTCATTTTTTAGGATTGAAGTCCTAAACACTATGATAGGAATGAGTGCCAACCTCATTCAAAAATGAGACAATACCACACTCAATTGATCTTAAATCAATTTTAACACCAATCATAATCACTCAAGAACAAAATAAAATCCAATTATCCCTAAAAAGGTTACCTTGCCCACTTAACCCAAGCTAGCGCAAATGAAATCTATAGGACCAAATCTTGATCAAGCTTAAGTCATGCCAAGTTTGGTTGATCCAACACTTCAAGATCATCTTGAACACATAACCAAATATATCCCATGCCAAATTATAATCGAACTTTACCAATTAGTCAACTTAATCCAAGTTGACTCAATTTGACCATTTAAAGGCCAAAACTCAATTTTAACTCTTCGACCAAAATTGAACCAAGCTAACTAGCCCAAAACATTCAAAGTACATTATCAAGCATAACCCAACCTCCAATTAAACTCAATTTAGTCAATTAACCCGAATTAGCTAAGTGACCTATTTGACCTTATATGACTCAATTAAGCTAGCACTCAACCAAAATCAAATTCAACCAAGCCAACACTTTCAATCAATCTCAAATTGATTGTTGAACACAATTTAGTGATCAATGGAATCCAATTTCGTTAACCCAATCAATTGACTCCACTTAGCCTAATTCAACCTAAATGGTCTAATTGAACCAAAACTCAATCCCTCCCAAATTCAACCAAACCAAAGCCTGCAATCATTCCTAAATTCATCACCAAACATGTCCCAACTCTTGATTGAATCCAATTTGACCAAATTATCTAAGTTGGTTCACTTAGCCTAATTTGGCCTAAAGGGTCAAATTCAGCCAAATCTTAATCCAATACAAATTGGATCAAACCAAAATGTACAATCATTTCTAAATTGATGATCACATATGCCCAAACCTGAACAATTGCACTCAATTTTGTTAATTTGATCAAATTAATTAACTTGACCCATTTGACACATATGAACCCATATGAGCCAAATTGCAGTCCATTCCAAATTGGACCAAACCAATTGCACCAATATGTTACAAATCATCATTTGAACATCACCCAATAACCTTTTGGGCATAATTTGACAATTGGTCTACTTCACTCAATTGAATTCAAATTAACCTATAAGAGTCAAAATGAATAAAACCCAATCAAATTAAGATTAAACCCAACCAAACTTGATATGACGCATCTTTGGACTCTCCCATAACTGCCCAAGTGGACCTAACCCTTGATAATCACAATTCAGCCCAATCTAAGTGAACCAAGGGTTCCAAATAAGATAAAATCTAAGAATAGTAAAGTCCAATCCTATTGGCCTCATTTTTGGATGAGGTTAATATCATTTCTTAAATCAATAATTAGGACACCTAATCTTAGATTAGGAACCTCCTAATTAAGTTCTCAGGACACTATACCTATTGACTTAGTGCACCCTCATTGAGTTTGATCTTACCCAATGGGCTTAGGTGATCTCAACCTAAATTCCAAATTTGGATTAAATCAAAGCAAATCCAAATAATTCAAATCAAATTTAAATGAATCAAAATGAATGAATATAAATCTAAATCAAAGTCAAATATAGTCAACCCATATTACAAAGGTTTGACTTAAGTGGGTCCCACCAAGTTAAAGGCCCAGCAAAATTTGATCAAATGAAATCATTCCTAATGATCTAAATGATAAAATAAATATGTTTAATCATGAATCTGAAGATATTTAAATTTATTTAGGCCTTAATTAGGTTAATTAGACCACTTATTCTAAATGAACCTAAATGGGTCATATTGGGTTCAAACCCAAATCAAACTGAAATCAACTCAATTTGATTGCTCAAAATCATTTGAAAATAATAATCAAATAAAATCCAACTCATCATTGAGTCTAATTTAGTCAAATTGGTCATTTGACCCAAATGAAACCCAAGCTTAACCCATTAAGCCCATTTTGGGTCAACTGGGTTGAAATTAAAATAAAATTTAAATCAAATAAAATTAACCACTCCAAATCATCTCATACATGTGATTAGACATGGTTGGAGTAAAAAAAAAATTCAATTGAGCCAAATAGGTCATTTAAACCAATTGAAATCAAACATAACCCAAATTTAACCAATAAAACTAACATGGGCTAAATTGAATTTCAAGCCTTAAATAAATGAAATGATTTGATCCAATGCATTCCAAAGTACTTGGATTACCTTAATTAAAATCTAAATACACTCTCATTTAGTCAAATAAATCATTTGACTCAATTAGTTTCAAATTGAAATCCACTTAAAATTAAATGAAATTAATCACTCCAAATCGTCTCACACATGTGATTAAACATAATCAAAGTGTGGACATAATTTAATTGAGTTAAATTTGGTCATTTGACTCAACCAAATTCAACTTAATCCATTTAGGAAAAATGGGTCAAGATGATGTGGAATTGAATTAAACCCTCATGTGGCATGGGTTAAGTCAATTCATAATCATCCAATGGACAATCAAGGATGATTTAAATTAAAATTGTAAACCAATTTATAGTGATTAAAGCATTTGAAACTTAAATTAAATCTAATGCTAAGATTAATCACCAAATGAATTTAAATTGAAACTAAACTTATGAAAATTTATCTAAATTCATCATAGTATATGTTAAGAGAGATTGCCAACCAATCTCAAGCAAACTAATCAAGTCTAAATCAAGTCAAAATGATGGATTATACAATGGAAAAGAGGGATTGCATGAAGCAAAATCCAATTTGCCCAACCCCTCATCCCTTAGTATTCCACCTCTTGGCTTAAAAAAAAATTTGGCTTCATTCAAATTGATTGAGGGCCTCCAAAAAAAAAAAAGCAAAGGGGAAATTTCTTTCCTCCATGAAGAAGAGGAAGAAGAAACGAGCAAAGGGAGATGTCCATGGGGCCAAGTTCTAGGCTAAGGAAAAAAAAAGGAGTAGATGCCCTCCTCTCTCCCAATCTCCTATCCAAATATGCTCATAAGAGCAAAGGGGACAAAATCCACCCTTTGGTCGACCCTCCCGCCACCGGTGATTGAAATCCGACCACTTAGAAGACCAAATACATGGCTATCGATCATGTATGGGAAGAAGGGAAAGAGGCCATTTTCCCTTATTTTCATCCCAAAACACTCAGAAAGGGAGAAGAAGAGAATTGGATCATTTCCCCAACCCCTTGCCGCTAGCACACCGGAATTCGACCAAATCTGTTGGCCACCGAGCAGCCTTTAATGAAAAAATGCAAGGGATTGCGTTTTACCTCCAATTGAATGTTCCAACACGTTCTAGAGGTCAAGGTGACCTCAAAAAAATTTCCACCATGACCCCACACCACCAATGAGCTGGAGAACAAGCCAACAAATCACGTTCAGGACTTCATCACATCGAGATAAAGGTGTTCGAGTCGATCGCACCATCGGAGGTCGCCGAAATTGAGGTATGCTTCACCACCGACCTCTATAGCATTCAAATTTGGTCTTTTACAAAATGAATTTGATTACAATTAGGATCAAACTGTATAGATTGATTGAAAATTAATCCTTGATAATTTTATAATCAAAATGGCATTGAAATCGGCCTTGGATCATCGGAGATTCATTGAAATCAACAGACGACATCCATCTCTAACCGAAGATGTTCGAGAAATGATCCCCACCATCCGATCATTCTATTTAGATAGACAGTCGAGATCTAGCTGCATGATCAGATTAATCACCTTAAGGAGACCACGAAATGAATCAGGATTATCCAATCTTCGATCGAATGGTCGAGAACTGTCTAGTGTGGCGCTGCTTTTGACATGGCCCGATGGCGGCACCACATGGCAAAGGCTCCACTTCAACGTCGCCATTTTAAAATGGTAAATCCTCTTTTTAATTAATTAAAAAAGTATTAAAAATGCCAAAAAAATTTTAAAAATCATATAAAATTAAAAATAAATCCAAAAAAATGCAAACTTGGGCTCTATGGATTCCTCTTTATGAGAGGAATCTATTAAAATTAAAATGCCCAAATTATGTGGGGGGTATTTTGGCCTTAATTTGGGTTTGAAAGAAATTAATTAAATTCTAATTAATCACAAACTATAAATCTAATTGAAATGAAACTTTGGGGAACTGAAAGCTAGGTTAAAACACACCTTTTAAAAAAATTTCATGAATTATTGCAATGTAAATCAAGAGATATTAAATTTCAAATCCCAAACTTCAATTTTGATGAAATAAATTAAAATTAAATAAAATAAATCATAAAAATGGATCAAATAATTTTAGATCAACATAATAGACCTTAAGGAACTTAAAAATACTAATGAAACTCATTGGAACTTGATAAATCATAAAATGGCTTAATTTGGTAATTAATTTAATTAAATAATTCAAATAATTAACCAAAATTTAAAGAAATCACAATAAATCAACCAAATCTCCCAAAATTATGAATGAACCCTCTATGGAAACATCTTTTAGAGAGGAATCAAGAAAAAATAAATCCCAACTAATCCTCATTAAATGAGGCTTATTTTAGATTTTAATTAAATAATTAAAATCTTAATTACACCCTAATTATAAATGTGATTAAAATGAAACTTTGGAAATATGAAATTGGCATGAAATCCCACTTGCTATAAAATTTAAAACCCAATTGACCTTTGTCTTGGGAATTATTTAATTTCCAAATCTCTGGTTCAATATAAATTAAATAATAAAATAAAAATTCACAAAATTTCATAAAGTAACTTGAAATATTGTTTATCAACATCAGAAAAACTTAGGATAATTCTCCAACATCCTAAACCAAAGGAATTAAACAATTCCATACTAAGGATTAATGAAACTAATAATCAAATGTTAAATTTAATTAAACCTTTTGCTAATGAACTCATAATCAAATAACTTACTGAAACCTTAATCCATAATCAATGTAACCTAAAGATAGGTTAATACATTAACCTAAGTATCTTATGTTAACATAATTCAAACCAAAAGAATAAATTCAACAAACATAAACATAACTTAAATAAAACATTAATGAAAACTAAATGTTAAAATCAATCCAAATCATATGAAACAAATAATTAACATAATCCAAATTAAATGAAACAAATCAAATCAAATTAAAAACGAATTAAAATATGAATAAAAATTAAATCAAATCAAAGAAATTAAATGAAGAATCAAATTCCAAAGACAAAATTGAAACATTAATAAAAAAAATCCAAACTAAATTTAAGCTCAAATCATCTAAATGAAGCTAAAAGGGTTAATTAAGATACTTAAGGATCTTAGTTAGCCCTTTGGGATGAATCTTCATATGAGGATGAAGGTTTCATTCTACTAAGGGTTAGGATGTTGAATAAAATGGATTTCACCCAAAAGTGAAATCGATTATATTCTTCATTCTTGAAAACCTAAACTTCACTTTCATAAAATAAAATTGAACCTTAAAAAAATTAAAAAAATCATTAAATAATTTGAATTGTAACCATCCAAAGGTAAAATTCAAACAAACTCGAAGCTTCAAATTGAAACTTGAACTAAAAAAGCCCAACAAATTCTTTTCACACAACCATTTTTCTTTCACACTCTAGATCATTAGGTCAAAGACCCTAGACTTAAGTTAGGTCATTCTGTGATTCTTTCTATAATTATCTATGTTATGATGTGATATGCATGTCTTAGTGGTGTTTATTTTTTTGATGGGGAAGGCGGGAGGGGGCAACACATCACGCAGATCATGAGGGTACTTGTTGAAGTGATATGATGTACTATCTCAAAAGATAGAGGCATCACCCTATAATGAACCTAATCACCTAATAAGGACTCCTAAGGTATGATGGGCCTTCGAATGTAGTAGAGATTTTTCCCCTATTTTACACGGATGAATAAAATAAGGTTTATATTAAATCAGGTTCTTAAGTTCTCTATGGAGGCAAGCCTCCATAGTTAATTACATCCTAGGGAATAAAATTCTCTTAAAATACTCTTGATTAAAGTAAATAATTATCATCTCTAAAGATTTCAAGATTAGACTATCAAAGGATTGGTTATGTTTAGAAAATAAATTATGAAAGTTCAAGAGAAGACTTATTTTTGGAATCCAAAGGGAGGAAGTAGGAAATGCTCATGATACTAGGAGGCCTAGTGAGCATTCCAATCTATTTTATGATAGAGCGTTATATATTTGAAAGTGAAGAGATTTATTTTTTTAAGTTGAATTTTATTAGATTGCTAGGGCTTATAATCCACCAACATAAGATTATAAAAATGCCTAAGAGGTGAAGATTTATGCTTGTAATCCAAAGGAAATAACTACCTCAGATCCTAACTCTAGGGAGCTTTAGCATGAGCTAAAACACAACCTAAATCTAAATGATAGGTTGACACAAGATTTCTCCTCCATAAGAGAGGATAAACCGTCTGACTTATGGACTTATAATCGCTTGGAGTGGCCGCCAACTAACTTCTCCTATGATTTTAAAATCATGTAGTCCGGTCTTATGAATTGCAAGATAGTAGGGTAGTTATTTAATTTGAAAGAGATTAAAATTTTAAACCCACTCCCTAGTAGACTATAGCATGAGTGGTATGAGCATATGAAGTGATTGTAGGGGGTACCTATTAAAGTGATTGGGTATGATATTAAGATATGATGTACTATCTCAAAAGATAGAGGCATCACCCTATAATGGACCTAATCACCTAATAAGGATTCCTAAGGTATGATGGGTATTCGAATGTACTAGAGATTTATCCATGGTTTATATGGATGAATAAAATAGGGTTTATATTAAATCGGGTTCTTAAGTTCTCTATAGAGGCATGCCTCCATAGTTAATTACATCCTAGGGAATAAAACTCCCTAAGAATACTCTCGATTAAAGTAGATAATTATCATCTTCAAAGATTTGAAGGTTAGACTATCAAAGGATTGGTTATATTTGGAAAATCAATTGGGAAAGTACAAGGAGAATTCTTATTTTTGGAATCCAAAGGAAGGAAGAAAGAAATGCTCATGATACTAGGAGGCCTAGTGTGCATTCCAATCTATCTTATGATTAGGCGTTATATATTTAAAAGTGAAGAGATTTATTTATTTAAGTTGAATTTTATTAGATTATTAGGGCTTATAATCCACCAACATAAAGTTGTAAAAATATTTAAGTGGTGAGGATTTATGCTTGTAGCCCAAAGGAAATAGTTATCTCGAATCCCAACTCTATGGAGCTTTAGCATGAGCTAAAGCATGATCTAAATCTAAACGATAGGTGGACACAATGGTTCACCTCCACAAGGGATAATGAACCGTCTTACTTCTGGACTTATAATCGCTTGGAGTGGCCGCCAACTAACTTTTTCTACAATTTTAAAACCATGTAGTCTGGTCTTATGAATTAAAAGATAGCTAGGATAGTTATTTAATTTGAAAGAGACTAAAATTCTAAATTCACTCCCTAAGAGACTATAGCATGGGTGGTATGAGCATATGAAGTGATCGTAGGGGGTACTTATTGAAGTGTTCGAGTATGACATTGAGGTACGATGAACTATCTCAAAAGATAGAGGCATCACCCTATAGTGGACCTAATCACCTAATAAGGACTCTTAAGGCATCATGGGTCTTCGAATGTACCAGAGATTTTTTTTCCTTATTTTACATGGATGAATAAAGAAGGGTTTATATTAAATTAGGTTCTTAAGTTCTCTATGAAGGCAAGCCTCCATAGTTAATTATATCCTAAGGAATAAAATTTTCTAAGAATATTCTCAATTAAAGTAGACAATTATCATCTCCAAAGTTTTTAAGGTTAGACTACCAAAGGATTAGTTATGTTTGGAAAATCAATTGGAAAAGTTCAAGGAGAAGACTTATTTTTGGAATCCAAAGGGAGGACGTAGGAAATGCTCATGATACTAGGAGGCCTAGCAAGCATTCCAATCTATCTTATGATTGGGCGTTATATATTTGAAAGTGAAGAGATTTATTTATTTAAGCTGAATTTTATTAGATTGCTAAGGCTTATAATCCACCTACACAAGGTTGTGAAAATGCTTAAGAGGTGAGAATTTATGCTTATAGCCCAAAGGAAACAACTACTTGGATCCTAACTCTAGGGAGCTTTAGCACAACCTAAATCTAAATGATAGGTGGACATAAGGGTTCACCTCCACAAGAGAGGATAAACCGTCCGACTTCTGGACTTATAATCGCTTGGAGTGGTCACCAACTAACTTCTCCTATGATTTTAAAATAATGTAGTCTGGTCTTATTAATTGCAAGATAGCTATTGTAGTTATTTAATTTGAAAGAGACTAAAATCCTAAACCCACTCCCTAGGAGACTATAGCATGAGTGGTATGAGCATATGACTTAGTCTAAAAATGTAAAATCTTTTCATATTTTATTTCATTTTTGACACGTCATTTATACAAAGGCTTTGGGATTTCTTTATGCCTAAATGCATGATGAAATGATGTTATTGGCTAAATCAGCTAGAAGAGGGTGTTCCTCATCATAAGGGATGCCCTCATAGGTCAACATTTCCCTATCGTGCGAGGATCGAGATCCCCCATATTCAAGGAAAAGGGAATATGCATGCATTTAACCATACAACTAAGGGGTTGCTAAATATTTTAATTATCTTGATTATAGCTTAATCTTTATAGTGAGGTTATGAGTTATTTAGATCTTTTTATGAGTTATTTAGAGCTTTAATTATGAGTGATTAGTTGGGTAGAAAATTTATTTCATCCTAAGAACCTACAACATCCAGGCAACACATTAAAACATCAAACATAAAGAAACTATAAAAAAGATGTTATCCTAATGCCCAATTTAAACAAATCATCAATCAATTTTATAAGCTATCGTAAAAGAATTACAAGCTGGTGCGGTCGAGTACTGTTGTACAACCTAAAAAGAGAAAAGATGGGTCATCGAGCTCTACCTTTATACAACCTAGAATATGAAAGAATAATTACAATTAGAAATGAATACATGCTACGGGGATCTTCATTCTTTATATATTCTTGTCCACCTTATCTTCCTCCTTTGATATGGTTTGTGCTTCAAAGGCATCACAGGGCCTTCCAAGATAAAGCCTTCTAGCCACTGCTCATTCTAATACCCCACAGCACTAATCCTAATTCCTATTATAAAATTACACTTATATAGGAAAAAGTAAATCTAACTATACCTATAAAATAAGTGTTATCCAAACACACACACAATCCCAAGCAATTATATGTATAATTTGGACTTAGCACCCCACATATGGGTAACCAAGCTCAGTTATCCTAACTTGGATTATGTTTGAGGGTTTAAGCACAATCCCCTGCAAAAGATAAGATTTGGCTAAGAGCAGTCTAACATTCAATCTATGAAGCATACACGCTAATATCCTGTCTAAAATATTACATCATAAAATAAAATATACATCACATATACACCATCCTAACTTAGGACTAGAAGTGGTGGCTTAATTCTAATATATGTGTTAAGGCTTTGTGTGTATGTCTCAACTAAGCATTAAAGCTATATTTTCCTAAGTTTGGAGATTATTCAAATTACCATGATGGTGGGTTTCATTTGAAGTTGTTTAATTGATTTATAAATTTTAACTTGTATTTTGTTTTTGTTTCATGTAATTTACACTTAGAAACTAAGTGTTGTAAAGAGAAGGAAGAGGATTACCTTCTTTTATCCCTACCTTAAACCACTTTCTAAAGCATATTGATTTGACTTGGTTCTCTTTAGTGAATGGCTTATTAAATGATTTTTAATTATTCTTAAGCTTAGGTTAACTTTAAATGATCTTATCCAATATGAAAGGATTCTTAAGATTAATCTAATTGAATTACTATCACAAGAAATATACTATGTCATTCATTTCTATCACATGTAACATGCATATGATTTAATACTTAACACATCTATACATGCAATATGTTTTGGCATACTTAAATGATAATGAATGTGTATATTTGGAGTTTATCTTTTCATTTTGATTGAATTATATGAACATATAAATTAAAGCTCTAACCAAATTCTAATACCAAAATACATAAAGATGGAATCATATAAGTACGTGTCATTATTAACCAGGGAAGTGAGGTAATCAAATGACCTCCTTGGGGCTAACTAAGGCTCGTATTCCTGGGATGTCCAGACTATATACTTATTAAAATTCAAAACCTATGTAAGTCTATACATGAATAAGGAAAAGAGAGCACTAATTTATATGTAACATATGCTAATGACTTAGGTGAATATAAATGCATGCATTTTTAGTAGAAAAGGAGGATTTTAATTCCTTAACTAAATACACACATGTATGTGTAAAGATATAAACAAGTACATGTCATTGTTAACTAGGGAAGTGAGGTAATCAAATGACCTCCTTGGGGCTACTTAAAGCCTTCTATTCTCGAGATGTCTGGACTATATACTTACTTTCTTAGATACATATAGATGTATAAATAACTAAAGGAAAGAGAATCATTCAAAGTTGTGTTTTTATTTGATTGAATTATTTAAGCATATGAATTAAAGCTCTATCCAAGATTTACTACTAAAATACATAAGAATGAAACTAAATGAGTACGTGTCATTGTTAAACCAGGGAAGTGAGGTAATTAAATGACCTCCTTGGGACTACTTAAAGCCTCATATTCCCGGGATGTCCAGACTATACTCGCTATTGTTCAAACTTATGTGAATATATATATATGAATCATAAGAAAGAGAGCTTTATTTGATATGCTTAAGCTATAAACACATGTAAATTCTATGTATATTTATAACTATCAACACTCTAAGTATTATAATTGGTTTATAAACTTTTAAAAAATAGTTTTTTATTTATTAATGATAATAGCCACACATATATTTAATTAAGCCAACACATACAAGCTTAAATAAAGGAAATTCATTTGATTTATTTATATTTGAATACATGAATGCATGAAATCAATTAACATACAACATCCAAAGTGATTGGAAAGGAATAATTAAGTATAAACACATGGTTTATTCAATTAAACTAATTCTTAAGAAAATCACATTAAATAAACCCAGTTAAAGAAAACCAAAGTTTCTTTATTAGTTTATGACTTGAGATTTTGATTATATTTAAAGAGGAGAAGAATTATTTATTATTTTAATCCCATTCCCATATTGGTGAACTTAATTGGTTTAAGAAGACGTCATTATGTGAATTTTATGAATTAATTAAGTTGGATCCTTAATTAAATCAATTAATTACCCTTACCTATGCTTCTTTAATTTGATTAACTACTTAATTATGAGATACAAATGACATGAACATGTCAGAAAATAAAATTACAATGCTCCTACGAGTACTTAATGCAAATGGCTCATAATTAAGAGTTAATTAAATTAAAGAACCTAATTAAGTACTTTTATGATTTTTCCACACTTATGGGCTAATCATAATTTCCTTAAAGGTCTTTATGTTATTAAACACATAAAGAGGAACCAAAGTTTCTTTTATATTATTGATATGGAATAAATTTAAAATGATTCTCCTCTAAAATACCTTCAAAATAAGTATTTATTTATATTTTCCTGGCTTTTCTATAATTTGTTATGATTTTTCAAAGATTCAGTAATTAAATTCATTAATTAGGCCTTAATTCAGCCTAATCCTGTCAGCACCATGCGGGCTGTTGATGTGGTGCACTTTTCATGTGGTGCCATAAGATTGGCTACTTAACTCGTCTGACTTAATGCCTACGTTGCTGGCGACGGATGGGATTTCATCCCCATCGTTTGATCTAAGATTGAATGGCCATGATTAAACCCACAATTCTTAAGGATAAATTGAGATTAAATCTATTAATTTAATCATGACCATCTATTCTTATCATGCGGAACAGACGAGACATGATTTATCATCCCCCGAATGATGAGAGACAGACGCTGTCTCCTTTCCTCGCTTGATCCGAGATCACCCAAGCTCGGATGACCATGAAAATGATCCCACACCTTCACAAGGAAGATCCGATGGGATCTAATGGTCGAAATTAGATGACATACAAATTTCCTACAAAAAGGCCCAAAATGTTTTGAGATTTCACAATTTTATTGGAAATTATCTCGCCAGAGTTCAAGACCGGTAGTGCAGCACTTGAGGTAGCTTCGTCTAGATAAGGCAAAGCCTTGTTGAGCAGCACACACGTTGATTCCTCATGGTTGGCTCTATGGACCACGAACTATCACTTGGCATGCCAGCATTGATCGAAATCGTACCTCCAGTGGTCGTGGAGCTTAGGAGCAGTTTCATTCATGCTCGACGTAGTGTGGGGGAGTGTGTGGGTAAAATTAATTTGAGTTTGGTTGAGTATTGGTGGAGTTGGATCGAGTGGAAGGTTGCCCTATTTTGAGTTGAAGGATTCTGGTGATGAGGAGGCTTAGAAGGCTCAAAGAATGATGTGGGGATTTCAAATTCACTCTTTGAAGCTCTCTAAAGGTGTGTGTGTTGGAATTTGCTCGAAATAAAGGGGGATATCCCCCCCCCCTCCCCGGCTCGACCCCCTCCCTTTGATCAAACGACTTGATTTCATCCCTTGATTTTGGCTGGTCAACTGCCATCGAGGCATCGGAGAGGTCAGTGTCAAGTTAAGGTGGCTTGGTTTGGTTGGCCAGAGGCCTTGGTGGGTGGCTCAAGGTAGCTCCCACCATTCTTGGATCCTTTGGGTTCGGCTAGTGTGGGGAAATGAGTTAACTCACCTCTGCTTGGTCCATAGCTGAACTAGCCCACTTGGGCTGGGTTAGCCACCTAGACTAGGCTCTAATTTGGGTGTGAAGTGGCTGCCACGTGGAAAGGAGGAGAGTTGACTTGCTAATTTGGGAAAAATCCCATGTGGAGAGCTTAATCCAATGGGTAAGGCCTTGGATTGGGTTCAAATTAGGTTGGACTAGTTTGGGGCTGACCCAAAGTGAGTTATGATGGGTTGGGTCAAGTTGCAAAGGGTCTAGGCTTGATTCAAGTAGGTTTGGCTCAATTTGACCCATATAGGTCAAATTGGGCTAGGTTGATTTAGGTTGACCAATTGGTCAAATTTAGTCAAACCAAGGGTTGAGTCATGTTCAAATGAGTTAATTGAAGATGATTGTAGGCTTTAGTTTGAATTAATTTGGATTTAATTTGGACTTAGGATAATTTGAGGGTCAATTTAGGCTAAATGGGTCAATTGGATTCAATTGGCTAAATTGGGTTTAATTATGGCTTTGATCAAGTTCAACAATCAATTTGGAATGAACTTGAGCCATTAGTTACAATTATGGCCATTTGGTCTTTTAAGTCAAATTGGATCGACTTGGGCCAAATGGCCAATTGGGTTAGGTTTGGCTCAATTGATGGTCAATTCATGTTCAATCATTGATCATAGGTTGATGTGGATTATTGCTTTCAATCAATTTGGCTTAGGATAAAATTTAGCTAGTTTGATTTATGTAGGTTAAGAGGGTTGACTTGGTCAAATGACCAAGTTGACTTCGTTTGACCTAATTGATGATAATTGATCAATCAAGGATGATTAATGATCATCATAGAAGATTTTGATATGTTTGGTTCAATCCAATTTAAGATGGATTGGAATTTGTTTTAAATAGATCAAATTGGTTACTTTGGATCAAGTGGACCAATTGGGTTTAATTGAATCAATTTTGGGTTGATTTGAGTTTAGTTGGATTTATATATGGATTTAGGATTGAGTTTTAGCTGTGATTGAAATTGATTTGGGTTAAAATGAGTTTTGGATCACTTAAATATTTTAAGTTAAATGGATTAGGTTAGGTTTGATTAAATTGATTTTGGGTTTGATGATTTTGGATTTCATTTATACTTGGGATGATAATTGAGGGAATAGTTGATTCATGAGAAAATCAATTGATCTTGGATTTGAATTGAAGGAGTTTTGGATAAGTCTATAGGATAGAATCATATGACTTAGGCTAAGTTTAATTTAATTTTGGTTTTGGTCATTTGTATGTAGATTTCATTTATATTTCATAAGATGATTGAAGAAATAATTGATTCATGAGAAGATCAATTGAAATGGATTTGAATTGAAGGGGATTTTGGCTAGGTCCATAGGATCAAATCATATGGCTTAGAATAAGTTTGGTTTGGTTTTATTTTTAGTTAAGTTGATTTGATTGTATATTTCATATGGGTTGATTAGAGAGTTGAATTGACTTTGAGAAAAATCAAATGAGTTTGGTTTGGCTTGAATATGTCTTGGCTAAGTCCATAGGATTGAATTATGGGCTTAGGATAGGTTTGAATTTGATTTGATATCGATTATGGGCTTCAATCATTTTGTTTGAAATTTGAATTTGGATTTGGTGATGAATTTGGATGAATTGAATTTGAGGTTTGGTTTAGGCCAAAGAGGTAGGCATAGATTGGGTTTATGCTATAGGATAGGTAAATCTCTGTAAGTCCTAAGGCATAGCCTAATCCAATGATTAACCCTTCTAAGTCTCTAGGTTTAGGTTAAGTGTTCACCTAATTGCTAGAAGTGTCTTATGACTAAGGAAGTCTTAGTGTCTAGAAGACTCCTAAATCTAAGAAGAGGATATTGAATCTTCACTCCAAAAGTGAGGTCAATAAAAGGACCCCTAATAGGTGTAATGTAACTAACAAGGCACACTGCACGTATTGGCGCTGATCGAGGGTGTCAACAATGTCCAAAAGATTGCAAGCGCTAATAAAAATGATCTATGCATAAACTTGAGAGGTAGATAGAATCATGATCTTAGTGCAATGCAACTCACCTCATGCCAAGGGCATAAGGGATCCAAGATGATTTGATGAGCATTTCATGTCAAGGGCATAAAGGAGGATTTGTTGGGGAATCACACCTGAATTGGATGTGATATGAGGCAGGTTTATGCTAAGGGAATAAAGAGGAAATCTACTAGGGATTGAGATTTGATTAGGATTATTTGATTTATTTGAGAGGGGAGATTCGCTAGGGATACAAGTTTGAATTTGATTTGATTTAGTTTATGTTTGATTTGGGGGCATATCCGTTGGGGATATAAGCTTGAATCCACTAGGGTTCAAGACTGGATTTGATTGATGTAATTTATTTAAATGTGGTACATATCCACTGGGGATATGAGCCTAAATCTTCTGGGGATTAAGATCGATTTTGAGTTGTTTTAATTGGTTATGACTCCAGTGGGGAGAATGGTTTCAAATTTGATTTGTTTGTTTGATTGGTTTGTATGATTTGAGCTCCACTTGGGAGAAGGGTGTATTTTAACTCCTCTGGGTAGAATCAATGTTGGATTTAATTTGATTTGGATTGAGGGCATATCTGTCAGAGATATGAGCTCAGTTGAATTTGATTGATTTAAATTTTGATTTGATTTATGGACCCTATCGGTATACGATGGACCCACTAAGAAGGAGCCTCCGGGGGCTTGGCCTATCTTAGACTTACAAATCCAAAGGGGTAGTCTACCAACTGCGAAGTAGAGCTATCCAACCAAAAGGTTACCTTTCGGTGTGCAACGCCCATTCTAGGAAGAAAGTGTAGCAGACTTACATCGTCCAAAGTGGGGAACAGTCACTGGGGTGATCTGTTAGATGCATAACAAGTCAAACCCGACCTATGGTGACTACTGAGTGAGTACCGCTGAGGACTTATGTTAACTCAAGCATAGTTAGAGTTAATTTCATTTTAATTTCATTTGGTTTTGATATGATTTATTTGAATTGATTTAGTTTGATTTAATTTATGGACCATATCGGTGTACGATGAACCCACTAAGAAGGGGCTATGTCGGCCTGGACCTATCCAAGATTTACCAATTTAAAGGGATAGTCTACCAGCCAAAGGGTGAGCTAACCAACCTAAAGGTTGCATTTTAGTGTGCAACAACCACACTAGGAAGAAAGCATAGCAAACTTACATCTTCCAAAGTGGGGAAAAACCACTGGGGTGACCTGTTAGTAGCAGAACAAATCGAACCCAACTTAGGGCGACGAATGAGTGAGTGCTACTGCAGACTTATGTCAACTCAAGAGTAGTTCAGTGATTCCTATAGGGAGCTTTGCTGATACTGCCCTAAAGATAGGATGCTTTGGTTGGGAAGAGGTACTGCTAGGGGTGTCCTCCTAATCCACAAGCTAATATATATTTTATTAGTTTATATGTTTACATGGATCCTATTAGTGTGCGAGGGACCATACTGAGAAGGGGCTATGTTGGCCTTGACCTATCTCAGATTTACTAGACTAAGAGAGAATCTGCACATTCGTAGTATGGATTCTCCAACCACAGGGGTGATTACTAGGAAAGGGGAACCGTCCAATCTGGTAGTAATGCCGGTAGTGTCTAGATGGGGTCGCAAAGACATGATCCAAATATAGTGCCCACAGGGGAGGTGCCACTAGGGGCGTTATCTTGATCCTTAAAAAGAAAGCCTACAGGTGTATGGTGGCCAACTTAAGGAGAAAGCATAGCAGACTTACATCTTCTATGAGTGGTGTATCCATAGGATGGGTCGCTATCAGTATAACAAACACCAACCAACCTAAGGTGCCCATCGGTGTGCGATGATCAATCTAAGAAGAAGGCATAAGAGACTTACATCTTCATAGATGAAAATGATCATTGGGATAGTCTGTCATCTCAGGACAGATGCTATCTGACCTAGGGTGACTACTAAGTGGGGACTCCTGAGGAAGGACTGGACCCAGACTTGAAGTAGTCAAGAGGAAAGGATCCACTAGGGGACTTATCCTAAACCTTAAATATACTTGACCCAGTTGATGCATGAAGGATAGTCCAAGAAGAAAGTGTAGCAAACTTATAACTTCTTAAATGAAGTCATCATGAGGTAGCTTACCGGCCACGCAGTAAGGCCCACCATACTGACAAGGTGCTCGTTGGTGTGCAGTGGCTAAGCCAAGAATAAAGTGTAGGAGACTTACATCCTCTTGAGCAAGAGATCACTTGGGAGATACACTAGCTAGGCAGTGAATCAAGCCTGACTTAGAGCAGCTACTGAGTGAGTGCTGCTAGGGGTGTTATCTTAACTCGAAGTAGCCCAAGACAAGGGATATGTGTTTGTTTTGTGTTTTGTGTGTAGTTTATGTTTGTGTTATTTTGATGAAGGATTGGATGTCGCGCAGGTTCTTCACACCAACCCTAAAAACATCGTGGCAGATTCATAGATAGAAATGCTTGTAATTTGAAGAGATTGAATTTAAAATGAAAATTTCATTAATAATAATTGCTTTCAAACATGATTTTATGGATAATATTTCTTTAGGTAAAGCCCATTGATTGGAAGCATCGACGCTTTCCTTTTTGATTAATAAGTTAATATGATCATCCATGGTATGCTTTCTCTATTGCAAAAGGGCCTTCCCAATTGGGTTTAAACTTGCCTCCCATCTTGCGACGGGCAACAATTGGTCTCCTTATAACTAAAATAAGCTCTCCTACTTGAAAAGCTCTAGGGAGGACCAACTTGTTGTGATTTTGAATTATTTTGGATTTATATAACTCGACATTTTGGCATGCTTGTAGGCATCTTTCCTCCAAACCTTTGAGCTCTTCTAACTGCAACTTGGCATTCTACTCTGTTGTGATCTTGCTACTCACAGCTATCCTTAGTGATGGGAACTAGACTTCTAATGATAGAATGACTTCAGACCCATACACTAAGGAGAAAGGAGTATACTGAGTTGGAGTTATGTAGGTAGTGTGGTAGGCCCAAAAATCTTCAACTAACTGCTCGTGCCACTATCTTTTATTATCATCGAGTGTCTTCTTGAGTATTTGGATGAGAGATTTGTTGAAGGCCTCTGCTAAGCCATTTGCTCTCAGATAGTAGATAATAGAGTATCTCTAATCTATATTGTGTCTCCGAGCAAAATTATTGATTTTATGCTTTTGAATGTAATACCATTATCGGATATAATTTGGTGAGGCACCACGAATCTATATACGATATGGTTCCTAAAAAATTGGAGCACATGCTGAGCTGTGACCTCTCTGAGTGGAATCGCCTCTGCTCATTTGGAAAAGCAGTTGGTGGCAGCTAGGATAAACTGATGACCCATGGAAGAAGGAGGATCGATTGGACCCACTATGTTAGTACCCCAACACTATAATAGCCATGAGGCTAATGTTGGGTGTAGAATATTGGGTGGTTGATGTAAGACCACTCCATGTAGTTGACATTGATGGCATCTCCTAGCCACATCCATATAATCTATGATCATCGACGGCCAGTAGTATCTAAGTCTCTTAATTTTGGCTTCATCTTGAGACCGGATTCATGATCTCCACATAATACTAAGTGCACCTCGGTCACGATCTTACGAGCTTCATGCTTGTTTGAACAACGTAACCACATATAATTGAAGGATCGATAGTATATGACACCATCCATGAGGGCATAGGAAAGTGCCCTTTTCTTCAGTTAATGAGCTTGTACTTCTCTTGAGATAGTTTGCCTTTATTTAGGTAATCCATGAATGGTTGTCTCCAACCTAGCTCCTCATCCTTTTTGGAAACGACAACCTCCCCTTTAAGGGAGTATATTTTGATGAGTTCGAAGAAGGACTTGCCTATTTTGGACCTCTATTGATATGGACTCATCTTCTATACATGCCAACTCCTTAGCAAGCTTGGCTAAAGCATCTGCTATGACATTCTCTCCTTGATGAATCTTATAGATGGTAACCTCTGGGATTTGGGCCAACAACTTCATTGTGTACTTATCATAGTGCCTAGGCTTTAGAACATTATAAGACCCAATGATTTGTTTGACCACTAATTGGGAATCTCCAAATATGTTGATATTATGAATGCTTAGGGAGATGGCTAACTCCAGACTGCAATCAGTCTCATATTCTACTTCATTATTGGTACAAGGATTAGATAGATGATATGAGAATCTCATCATATTGCAGTCTAGAGTTAGGAGAACTATTCCTACACCTCTCTTTCCTGTAAGAGCATATTGTTGTTCTTCACCTCTTTGAGAGGAAGACACACCAACAAAATACATCTCTCAGCGGTGAATGCTATTATCCCCTAAGTTCATGATTTATTCATGGGAGATCATCACTGAGCTGAGAATCACCAACAAGTGGGCGTGCTGCTAAAAAATCCACAAGTGCTTGCCTTTTCACTGCACGGAGGGATATGAAAGAGATGAGAAACTATGATAAGATCATGGACCAATGTGCCAATCATCCAGATAGCATCGACCGTGTCATGAGATATTATAGTGGATTGATTCTAGAGATCAGATTCACTTTATGAGAAAGCATGTAACGCCGTAGCTTTTGGGATGCAAAGATTAAAGCTAGGCAATGCTTCTCAATGAGTGGATAGTTAACCTTAGCAGGAATTAGATGATAGTTGAGATAGTAGAGCATGTTCTCCTTTCCTTCATCATTGGCTTGGGACAACAAAGCACCAAGGAAATCGTCTAATGCAGCAGTGTAGAGTATCAAAGGCTTGCTAGAACTGGCAGCATCATCAAGTATTATTTGACATCTTTTAAGGCAGGCTGACACTTATCATCCCACTTGAACTTGACATCCTTTTTGACAAGTGCTGAGAATGGCTGACATCTCCTTGATAGGTTGGATATAAAGTGTCTTAGATATGTCAACCGCCCTTGGAATGATCTGAGTTGAGTTAAACTTTTAGGTGGTGGCATTTCTAATATTTCTTTGATCTTCTCCAGATCAATTTCGATTCCACAGTGTCAGACAATAAACCCAAGTAATTTTAAGCTACTCTGAATACACACTTCAGGGGTTTCATTTTGAGGTTAAATTATGTTAACCATTTGAAAACTACTCTCAAGTCAAAGAGATGGTCTTCCTTTTCTTTTCTTTTGAACATGATATCATCGATGTAGCATTCAACTTGGTGATGAATGAGTTTGTTGAAGATTCGAGTCATGGCTCATTGGTATGTGGCACTAGAATTTTTAAGGCTGAAAGGCATGACCTTATAGCAATAGATTTTGATCGGGGTTTTAAAAGAATTATTTCTTTCATCTTTGGGGGCCATCTTTATTTAGTTATATCTAGATGAACCATCCATGAAAGAGAATACTGCATGAGATGAGGCAATGTCCACCATCAGCTCTGGTATCAATAGTGAAAATTCATCTTTTGGACATGCCTTATTTAGATTCCTAAAATTGATGCATATGCAAAATTGGCCATTCTTCTTCTTAACTAGGATGACGCTGGCCAACCAGGTGGGGTATTTTTCATTTCAGATAAAATCAGCATCGATTAGTTTCTTGACTTCAAAAATGACCTAATGTTCAATGTCTAATCGCATGCATCTAAGGACTTGCTTGATAGGGTTAGCATCAGGCTTTATTGCTAGTTTATGGATCATTACATGAGCCAATCCAGGCATCTCTTCATAACTCCATGCAAAGTAGTCCTTAAACTCAATGAGTAGCCTAACTAAGTCATTGGTTTCAGTTTTGTTTAACAAGGAATTGATATATGTCAGATGTGAATTTTCTTCAATCCCTAAGTAGTCCTTAAACTCAATGAGTAGCCTAACTAAGTCATTAGTCTTTATAACTCCATGCAAAGTTGCGGTTAGAAGAGCTCGAAGGTTTGGAGGAGAGACGCCTACGAACATGCCAGAACCTCAAGTTATACAAGACCAAAATGATTCAAATTCACAACAAGCTAGTGCCTAGGTCTTTCCAAGTAGGAGAACTTGTGTTAGTCCTAAGGAGACCAATTTTTGCCCATCGAAAGATTGGAGGCAAGTTTGAATCCACTTGGGAAGGCCCCTATGCCATTGAGAAGGCCTGCCAAGGAGGATCATATCAGCTTATTGATTGTAAGGGGGAACACCCAATGCTTCTAATTAATGGGCTCTATTTAAAGAAATATTATCCATAAAAATTATGTTCTAAAACAATATTATCAAAGAACCAAAATTTCATTCCAATCCATTCAAATCTTCTCTTCATTTTGAAGTGTTATTTATTTGTCTTGTGAATCTGCCATGATGTGCTTGGGTTAGGTATAAGAGTCCCCCATAGGCATTCTATCCCTCTTTCACAATACAAATACAATCAAACATAATCTCCTGACACTATTAGAATAGGTGTGAGAGAACCCAAGAGGCTTCCTATTTCGATTGGCATAATAGATATGAGAGAACCCGAGTAACATCCTTTCTTAGTGAGAATTCCTAGTTGCCATCCGTGGCACCACTTCATCAAACTCCCCAACATGTTCAGGATAGATGTAAGAGAACCTGAGAGGCATCCTATTCCTTTTAACACATTCACACAAACAAACACAAATCTTTTGTCTCAAACTTTTTGATGTGGGAGCAAGCCCCTTGTGGCACTCACTCATTAGTTGCTCTAGGTCGAGTCTTCATACTACCTCACTAGTATGTCACCCCAGTGGTCACTTATTTAGAATATGTGAGTCCCTGAGCTTTCTTCCTAAACTTAACCATTGCAAGACCAACTAACAACTTATTAGTTTGGTAAGTTTCACTTCCCAACCAATAAGCTACCTCATGTTGACTTTGCTTAAGAAGATGTGAGTCCCCGTGCCTTCTTCTTGAACTAGCCATCATACACTAACTAGGTTGAGTATATTTGAGGTTTAGGATAAGTCTCCCAGAGGCTCATTTCCCCTTGACTACATTTGAGTTGATATAAGTCCCCCAGTGGCATTCACTCAGTAGTCGCCCTAGGTTGGATGGCACCTGTCGAGCCAAAGACAGACTATCCCTGCAATCAGTTCCGCTATAGGAGGATGTGAGTCCCCTAGCTTTCTTCCTAGGTTGATTATTACAAACTGATGGGCACCGTAGGTTGGTTGATGTTCGCTATGCTGACAACGATTCAACCAGTGGATACACCACTCTTGGCAAATGTGAGTCCCTGAGCTTTCTCCTTGAGTTGGCCACCAAATACCTATTTGGATATATGACTAGCAATGTCATCTTCTCTAGGGTTTTGGATCAAGCCTCTAGTGGCCCCATTCCCTACGGGCACTCTATTTGGATCATGTTCTTTGTGAGCCCATTTACACACCACCCGGGTTTCTTTTGGATTAGACAATCCCCCTTTCTTAGTAGCCACCCCTGTGGTTAGAGACCTTCTTCAACAGATGCATAGATTCTCCCTTGGTTCAGTAAATCTAAGATAGGTCTAGGCTGATATAAGCTCTTTTTCATGATCCTTCACAAACTAATAGGGTCCACGATAAATAATCAAACAAAACAAAAAAAAATTATTTTGCTTGTGGATTATGAATTCAAGCCCCCAAAGGGCCCCTTTTTTCAAGCAGGCATCCTATCTTTAGAGCAGTTTTAGAGAAACTCCCTATAGGAATTGCCTGACTACCTGAGTTGAGATAAATCCCTGGGACAGCACTCACTCTGTAGTTGCCCTTAGGTCGAGTTTAATTTATTTTACCATAAGTAAGTTACCTCGACGATCACTTCTCTTTGGAAGATGTAAGTCTATTACGCATTCTTTCTAGCATGATCGTTGCAAATTGATGGGCAGCCCTAGGTCGGGTTCAATTTGTTGCCCAAAGTAATCGATTACCCCAGTGATCTTTTGAAGTGGAAGATGTGATTCCCCGAGCTTTCTTCCCTTAAATTGATCATTGCAAACCGAAAGACATTTCTTTGGTCAGATAGTTCTCCCATCGGTGAAGAAACTACTCCCTTTGGTTCAGTAAATCTGAGATAGGTCTAGGCTGATATAAGCTCCTTCTCAGTGTAATCCATCACAAACCAACGGAATCCACCAAAATAAACTAAAAATGAAACTAATCTTTGAGCTGATTTAAGTCCCCCGGCATTCACTCAATAGTTAGCCCTAGGTCATGTTCGATTTGTTGCCCAAAGCAATCGATCACCCCAGTAGTTTCTTGTTTCTAGAAGATGTGGGTCCCCGCACTTTCTTCTTAAGACTTGACCATTGTAAACCGAAAGGCACCCCTTTGGTTGGATAGTCCTACCATGTGGTTAGTAGACTACCCCTTTAGATTGGTAAATCAATAGTAGTTCAAGGACACCGTGGTCCCTACACAGTGCAGTCCATCGCAAAACTATGAGATCCATCTTAATCAAAACAAATCTAAAAATGAAATTAATCTCAACAATCCTTGAGTTGATTTAAGTCCCCCAACTGCATTCACTCAATAGTCAGCCCTAGGTTGGGTTCAATCTATTATCTTGTCAATAGATTACCCCAACAACTGGTCCCTACTTTGGAGTTTGCTTTCTTCATAGTACAGTCGCTGCACACCGAAAGGCACTCCTTTGGTTGGCTAGTCCTACTATGTGGTTAGTAGACTACCCCTTTGGACTGATAAATTTGATGCAGATCAAGGCCTCAATGGCACCTACTCAGTGCAGTCCATCACAAACCAATAGGATCCAATCTAAAATCTCAAATTTTCAAAATTTAAAATAAATTCAACCCTCTTCCCTAGCGTAACTTAATTAAGCAAATCAAATTTTTCCCTTAGTGAGACTCAAATGAAATCAAACCTCTCATCCCCTTGTGGATGACTTGAACCTGCTTCCCTTAGTGGAAGGTTCACATCTTTATCCCTATTGAAAGCCTCCTTCACTCTCTCATTTCCTTGGCATGAGTGGAGTCACATTGCATTAAGCTTTGGATTCCTTCTACACCTCAGGTTAAGAGTAGAACGCCTTTATTAGTGCTTGTGATTGTCTAGTGTTATTGATCATTTCGGTCAACACAAATATGTGTGATGTACCTTGTCAGTCACACCACACCTATTAGGCCCCCTTTGTTGACCTCATTTTTAGAATAAACTCTCAACCCCTCCATCTTAGACATAGGATTTCTCTTAGACACTAAGAGTTTTCTTAGTCTTAAGACACTCCTAGTGATTAGGTGAACACTCAACCTAGTCCTAGAGACTTTGAAGAGTTAGCCATAGGAATAGGTCATGCCTTAAGGGTGTTAGGAAAATTTGCCTACCCTATAGCTTAAACCACATTCCTCACTTCCTTCCTTGAAGTCAAACTCCAAATCAAATCAACATCAAACTTAAATCAATTCCAGCTTAATTGATTTTCTCCAAACTCAAATCATTGCCTTATGATTAAAACCCATGATTGAAATTTATGATTAAAACCCATGATTGAAACTTATGATTGAAGCCCATGATTGAAATTCCAAAAATTAAAACATTTTCTAAGTCCCTTTGATTTCTACCTTATGGACTTAGTTCAAATCAAATCATAATCAATTCAAACTCATGAAATTTTCTCACAACTCATTTATATTCTCATATATAAATGAAATATATATTCAAATCAATCAAACTAATCCAAAATTCAAATCCAATTCCAAAAATCCTTTTCTAAGTCCTTTGATCCTCTCTTATGGACTTAGCTCAGATCAAGTTCAAATCACCTCAAATTCATGAAATTTTCTCATAACCTATTTATATTATCATTTATATTCACATATATAAATGAAATATAAATTCAAATATCCAAAACTAAACCCAAAAATCAAATCCAAATTCAATCAAAATTCAACCTAAGCCTTTCAAGTCAAACTCTTGAACTTAGCCAAATCCAATTCAAATCAAGCCCAACTCTTGATTTTTCTTCATGATTCAATCAATCATACAATCATGAATCCAAATGTAACCATAAACTTCAATCATCAAATTAAAACTAAATTCAGAAATCAAACCCAAGTCAAACTCATATTCACCCTTTGAACTTGAAATTGTCAAATTAACCAAAACCCATTTGACTTCAAACTACTTGTAAATGAATTTATATTTCAATCATGAGTCCATATGTGAGTTCAATCAAACTCAAATCAAGATTTGACCAAGCCATTTGACCTACTTAGACTCACTTGATCCAAAGTCGCCTAAAGTATCTCTTATGAGCCAAATTCTAATCCTAACCAAATTGGATTGAACTAAGCCCACCTAAGCCTCTCATCATGATCAACTAACATCATAAGATGATCAATCACTCAAATTGGGTCAAACCAAGTCAAACATAAGGGTTGACCAAGTCAACACTTAGCCAAAATGAAACCCAACATAGCCAAAATCCACCATAGGCTAAATTGATTGAAACCATTGATCAAAACTTATTCATGATCAATGTTTGAACTTGACTAAGTCAACATTTCAGCCTAACCTAGCCCAATTGGCCACTTGACCCAAGTTGACCCAACTTGACCTAAAAAAGTTAGAATGTGTCAAAACTTGATCTAAGCCAAATTGATTGAAACCAATGGGTCAAGTTCATTCCAAATCATTTGTTGAACTTGACCAAAGCCTCAATTGGCCAATTAGACCTAACCTAGCCCAATTGTCCATGATCCCAACTTGCCTAAAAGGGTCAAATTGAGCCAAACTCAAATATAAACCAAATTAATTGGAAATAAAGATATCAATCCATTCCATATGACCAACCAAGCATGAACCAACCCATGATCTAACTTAAGTAAGTCAAATAGGTCAATTTGGTCAACTTGACCCATTTGACCTAAATGAACTCAATTGAACCAAAACCAAATATAAATCAAATTGAATCAAACCAAAGCCACAAAAATATTTCAAAAGGTCATATGAACGTGACCCAACCCTTGGTTTGACCCAATTTGACCAATTGGTCAACTTGACCCAAGTTGACCCATTTTGACCTAAATGGTCAACATGAGCCAAATCACATCAAACCAATTCCAAATTTAATGAAACTTGGCCTAACCTATTTTTCAAACATGCCAAACATATTTAAATTAAAACCTAAGCCAAATGACCATTTTACCCCTAGGCCATAGGATAAATTTTGGTCAAATTCACTTGGAATTTGGTCAAATCCTCTTCATGACCACTTGACATCCTCTTAGTGGATCAAGTGGACACTAGTGAGGGTGGTGCACTTAACCCAATGAGTTTGGGTCAGCTCAACCTAGCCTAAGGTCAAAATCAACCACTTGCATGAAATTGGCCACATGGGATTCCTCCTTCACTCAATTAAACACATGGCAAGCTTCACCACTCCACTCATCTGGCCAAACCGACCCATATGCAAGCCCTAAATGACCTAACAACCCATCGCTTGAGCTTAATATTATCAAAATGGTAAGAGAAGGCTCGACCATCCGATTACTCTAGGGGGAGATATACTCCCCCTAATTTCACTTGAAACTTACTCTGTCCTATTCGATTGAAGCCTAGGAACTCAGAGCAACCCATTGCTAGTCTTCCTAAGCTTCCTAAAGAGAGTTTGAAATTCCTTTTTCTCGATTTTCATAGACTGAAAATAGGGGAGCTCCACTGAAATCAAATCCCACTCCACACTCAAACCAATATAATTCCTCCTTCAAGCACCCTCAAAGAATCAAATCGAAGTTACCCCAACCTTCTTTCAAGCTCCAAAGGAAAAGGAGGATTATTCTTGACCAAGATCGAGCTCAAGTGAAGGTGGAGTTGGCCTCTAGAAGGATTTACTCAATTTCAATACCTTCAAACTTTAACAAAGCTTCATCTCCACTAGATGAAACTTCTCCATGGGAATTGAGCACCGATGATCACCTCCAGCGAGGTAAGCCATTAAATCGAGCTTAATTTAGCCATTGTTTGGAGCTTTATGAAAGAAAGTATCACCCCATGAGATTCTAACCGTTGGATGTATCCCCCTTTACCCTTAGATGGTGTGGGTTGAGTTTGGATCCAATCTGAGCTCAATCGAGCTCGAATCTTCTCCAAGAAGATGGATGGTGTTCATTTCTCATAGAGAAGAAGAGGGAAGGATCGTGGGCCATCCATCCACACATTTTGGATGGATGGCCATGATCAAGGACACAAAGATCCCATATTTTGATCCTTTAGAGCCGCTGATCTAATCTCAGCCATCCGATCCTTGATCAGATGGACAGGGAGAAAGCGCCAGAAGCACCCCGATGAAGCATGTGGTCATCTGATGCTATGATATGACAACTTTAATATCGAATCCCATCACAATGTGGAAAGCGCATGTTGCATCAGCAGTCCACGTTGCGCCTGAGATTAAACATTTAGTTAGGCCATTAAATCACCTAATTAATCATGGAAACTTTCTAAATTCATATCTAAGCTTAGAAAAATAAAAAAATGAAATAAGTTGCATTGGACAGATAATTGAACATACAATATTCCCAAAAATGATTTCAATGGATTTTGAATAGTACTTTTCTCTGGATTTTTATTTTATTGGTAATATTATTTTGCTAATTACCCTCTAATTACTCCACTGATTAATCACAAACTTCTTGTGCATAATTAGTGGGATGACTCCCGCCTCTTCTAATTTTCTTAGGATTTATTGATAGTTTAATTAGAGGAATTACTAGTTCATTCCTTAATCATTCCCTTAATATAATTAAGCTTAATTAAGGGTATAATGAGTGGTCTAACCTTCTGATTGAGTCAATTAAGTTTTAATTAAGTGAATAAGAGGTATAGGGAATAATTTTGGGATACTTTCCTTAAGATATTCCTTAAACTCCCTTTCTTCCTTAATCCAACCTTAATTAAAGGTTAATTCACTAATTATCCCCTTAATTAATTTCATAAAATTCTAAAATCTTCCAGAACTTAACCAATTCATCTTGGATAGATGCTTAGGTGTTCAATAACCTGAGTATATTAAGGAAATCAAAATCCCACTCACATGTGTGAGAGGGGTTATGAAAGTACTAAAACTAAACCCCTTAGTTTAATTAATTATTAATCATGATCCAATTGTATTAGGTACCTTTCTTTCCTAGGTGCATTGTTGATTTAAATTCCTTGTGTAGTTTTATGTCATATCATTGGCTCATAATTATTTGATTAAGTATGCTAGAGTGGTATAGGTGAGGGGTAATTAACACACTTAATTCACACCTTAACCTAAGTAAAATATAAGAATCACCTAATAACCCTAAGAACAGACTAAATCAACTCACACATGGGGGAAATGGGTTTGGACCAGCAAACATCCTTTCACATTTCCCAAATCAAACATAAAGCAAATTCAAAACAAAAATCTCATTAAGTAAACTTTGGTTCACTTTAAACATTCTTATTTCATAGGATTATCTTTAGGAATTAATTAAGGTGAATGAATTTACATTGCTTTCATCACTTTATTTCTTTCCTAGCATGCTAAATGTGTATGTCATATGAAATTAATGCATTCATACCTTTTAAAAAAAATCAAATTGAGAATAAAATATTTTCTTTATGTTAAATTGCATATTTTGGCTAAAGTAAAAGATATGAATGTCTATTATCACTATTAAATCTAAAACTATTTTCAAAATCTATGAATCAAATACCTAAAACTAAAAGTGTGCTACTTATAGTTATTTATAAGCTTGCATGTGGATATAAATATGAAGATGTGCATAATGTAGTGTTGACATCATTTTTAGGATGAGTTCTCAACCCCTCCATCTTAGACATAGGACTCCTCTTAAACTTTAAGAGATCCTTAGTCTTAGGACACATCTAGTGATTAGGTTGACACTCAACCTAGCCCTAGAGACTTAGAAGAGTTAGCCTTATGAATAGGTCATGTCTTTGGGGTGTTAGGAAAATTCACCTACCCTATAGCTTGAACTGCATTTCTTACTTCCTTCCTTCAAGTCAAACTCCAAATCAATCCTAATTTATTTTCCCAAACTCCAAATCAATCCTAATTGATTTTCCCAAACTCCAAATCAATCCTAATTGATTTTCCCAAACTCCAAATCAGTCTTATTTGATTTTCTCCAAACTCAAATCAATTTCACATGATTGAAATCCATGATTGAAATCCATAATTAAAATTCCAAATTCCAAATCTTGCCTAAGTCCCTTGATTTTCATTCATGGACTTAGCCTAAATCAAATCTAAATCAATTCCAATTCATGATATTTTCTCATAACTCATTTATATTCTCATTTATATTCATATATAAAAATGAAATATAAATTCAAATCAATCAAACTAAACCCAAAAGTCAAATCCAAATTCATTAATCTTTCCTAAGTGATTTTGATCCTCTCTTAAGGTCTGAGCCTAGATCATGTTCAAATCACTTCAAATCTTTGAAATTTTCTCATAACCCATTTATATTCTCATTTATATTCACATATATAAATGATATATCAATTCAAACAACCAAAACCAACTCCAAAAATTAAAATCAAATTCAATCAAAATTCAACCCAAGCCTTTCAAGTCAAAATCTTGAACTTAGTCAAATCAACTTCAAATCAAGCCAAACCCTTGATTTTTCTTCATGATTCAATCAATCCTACAATCATGAACCCAAATATAAATACAAACTTCAATCACTTAACCAAAACCTAAATCAAAAATCAAACCCAAATCCATTCGTGTTCTTCCTTTGAATATAAAATTATCGAATGAACCAAAACCCATTTGACTTCAAACCACTTGCAAATGGATTAATATTTCAATCATAAGTCCATAAACAAGTTCAATAAAACTCTAATCAAGCTTTGACCAAGCCATTTGACCCACTTAGGCTCACTTGACCCAATGTGACCTAAAGTACCTCTTATGAGCCAAATTCTAATCCTAACCAAACTGGATTGAACTTAGCCCATCTAAACCTCTCAACTTGTTCAACAATCATCATGAGATGATCAATCATTCAAATTGGGTCAAACCAAGTCAAACCTATGGGTTGACCAGATCAACACTTAGCCAAAATGAAACCCAACATAGCCAAAATCTACCACAGGCCAAATTGATTGAAACCATTGATCTAAGTTCATTCATGACCTATATTTGAACTTGACCAAGCTAACATTTGAGCTTAACCTAGCCCAATTGGCCACTTGACCCAAGTTGACCCAACTTGACCTAAAAAGTTAAAATGTGCCAAAACTTGATCTAAGCCAAATTGATTGAAACCAATGGTTCAAGTTCATTCCAAAACACTTGTTGAACTTGATCAAAGCTCCACATGGCCAACTAGACCCAACCTAGCCCAATTGGCCATGAACCTAACATGACCTAAATGGTCATTTTGAGCCAAATTCAAACTTAACCAAAATTGATTGGAAAAAAATATACCAATCCATTTCATATGACCAACCAAACATGAACCAACCCATGACCTAACCCAAATAGGTCAAATGGGTCAAATTGGTCAACTTGACCCATTTGACCTAAATGAACTCAATTGAACCAAATTCAAACCTAAACCAAATTGAATCAAACCAAAGCTACTAAAATATTTCAAATGGTCATATGAACTTGACCCAACCCTTAGTTTGACCCAATTTTACCATTTGGTCATCTTGACCCAAGTTAACCCATTTTGACCTAAATAGGTCAACATGAGCCAAACCATACCAAATAAACTCCAAATCCAATGAAACTTGGTCAAACCTATTTTCTCAACATACCAAACATACCCAAATTCAAAAATATGCTAAATGACCATTTTACCCCTAGGCCATAGGATAAATTTTGGCCAAATCCATTTGGAATTTGGTCAAATCCTCTCCATACCTACTTGGCAGTCTCTTAGTGGATCAAGTGAACACTAGGGAGAGTGGTGCAACCAACCCAATGGGTTTGGGCCAGCCCAACCTTGCCCAATGGCCAAACTGACCATGTGCATGGAAATGGCCACATGGCAAACCTCTTCCCACTCAATTGAAGCACATGGCCACTTCACTAATCCACTCACTGACCTAAAATGAAATACATGGAACCTCTAACAGCAAAAATAACCCACTTAATCAAGGCAATTCATCCAAAATGGCATGCCCATGCTCGGCTATCCAATTGCCTTAGGGGGAGATATACTCCCCTTAATTTGAATTGAATCTATCACTCCCTCATTCGATTGAAGCCTAGGAAGCCAGAGGAGCTATTTCGAAGTGATCCCAAGCATCTTAGAGTAAAATTAAAATCCCATTTCTCGATTTTCCTTAAGCAAAAATAGAAGAACTCCACTAAAATTCCAACTTGCTCTACACTCAACCTCAACCTAATTCCCTTTGCAAGCACTCTTAGGGAGCTTAATCGATCTTGCCAAAAGCATCATACAAGTTCCTGAAGTAAGAGAGGAGTGCCCTAGACCAAAGCTGAGCTCAAGCTAAGGAGGAGTTGGCCTCTAGAAGGATCCATTCAATTTCCAAGCCTTAAACTCTCAGCAAAGCTTCGTCTTGACCAGACGAAGCTTCTCCGAGGGAATCGAACATCGGTGATCACCTCCTACAAGGTTAGCCATTTTTAGAGCTTAAATTCAATGTGGTTTGGAGCTTTGTGAAAGAAATTTTCATGGCATAGAATTTTGGCTATTATATGTGATCTAAGATGCATGTTGATGGTGTGGGCCAAGTTCTAGCCCAATCTGAGCTCAATCGAGCTCGGATCATGGCCTAGAACATGGACGGATCCCCTTTCCCATTGGGAATTATAGGGATGAATCTCTGGCCATCCATCCGCGCATTTTGGATGAACGACCATGATTCAAGACATGTAGGCCCGCTATTTTATCTCTTTAGAACCGGATCCCACCCTAGCCGTCCATTCCTTGGCCAGACGGCTGAGGAGAAAGCGCATAGCATCGCCGCCACACGGCGCTATGATGTGATGGGTTAAATACCCAATGCATGTAAAGACGCCGTTAGTGACACATGGCAATTAATTAATAATATAATTAGGCTTTAATTAATTCTAATTAATAATCTAAACTTTAAAAATTAATATCTAAGCTAAAAAAATTAGAAAAATATGAAATAAATTACATTGGATAGATAATTTGATCTGGAATTTTATAAAATTAATTTTAATTGATTTTGAACTATGTCTTTTTCTGATTTTAAGTTTTATTGGGATTGTTAATTTGCTAATTACCCTTCAATTAATCCACTAATTATTCCCAAACTTCTTGAGTGTATTTTGGGGGATGATTTCTGCCTCCCCTAATTTTCTTGTGATTTATTGGTGGCTTAATTGGGTAATTTGCTAATTCATTTCCTAATTATTCTCTTAATATAATTAAGGTTAATTAATGGTTTTATTAGTGATTTAATCCTTTGTTGAAGTTGATTAAGGTATGTTTCAGTGAATAGGAGGTTTAGGAAATAATTTTGGGGCATTTTTCCTAAGCTATTCCTTACACCCCCTTTTCTTTCTTAATCCTATCTTAATTATAGGTTAATTCACTAATTACCATCTTAATTGATTTCATAAAATTCTAAAACTTTCCAAAACTTGATTAATCTATCTTGGGTAGATGCTTAGGTGTTCAAGAGCCTAAGTATATTAAGAAAATCAAAATCCCACTCATATGTGTGAGAGGGGTCATGAAATTACTTAAGCTAAACCGCTTAGTTTAATTAACCATTAATAATGAGACAAATTGCATTAGGCCCTTTCTTTCCTAGGTGCATTGCTGATTTAAATTCCCTGTGTGGTTTTATGTCATATTATTGCTCATAATTACTTGGTTAAGCATGCTAAGGTGGTATAGGTAAGGGATAATTAACATGCTTAATTCATACTTTAACCTAATCAAAATATAAAATGGATCTAATCATCTAAAGATTGAACTTAAATATCATACATATGTGGGAATGGTTTAGGAATAGGAAACTCACCTCACATTTCTCAAATTAAATCAAACTCAAAGACAAAACAAAAATCACATTAAAAATAATTTGATTTACTTTAAGCTTTCCTTTTTTCATAAGATTATCTTTAGGAATTAATTAAGGTGAATGTGTTTACATGCTTTCATTACTTTAGTTCTTTTCTAACATGATAAATGTATGTGTCATATGATTTCATACATTCCATGCTTTTCAAAAAGCAAACTAAAAATAAAATATTTCTTTTATGTCAAACTTGCATGTTTTGGCTTAAGCTAGAAATATGAATGGCTATTATCACTATTAAATCCAAATTATCTTTCAAATATATGAATCAATTACCCAAAACTAAAAGTGTGTTACTTATACTTTATTTATAAGTTTGCATGTGAATATTAAAATTGTGTCTTATGTTTGCTTCCTTTCTTTCCTCTTAATATAGATTTGCATAAGATGTCCAAAGTGAATAATTCTTTTAAAAGAATATAACAATTGCTTAAAATCTACTCTTATCCTCTCCCATGTCATAATCTAAGAAGGATCCTTACATTTACACATGTAGATTGCATAAGTAAATCCAAAAAATATAAATACAAACTTTTGTATTATTTCTTTTTCATTTATTTCTTTTATACATATGTTTGTATTTAAGGAAAGTGGTATATTATTCTAGACAACCCCAAGGTTGCAAGGCTTTAAGTAGCCCTAAGTAGGTCTTTTATCTTACACCCCTAATGTTAACAATGGCGTCGTACTCACTTATGTCTTTCATACATTCATGTGTGCATGTGAAAATTGGATAAGAAACCCCTTTCTACTTAATGAAAATCATGCATCATAAGCATACAAATTTTCTTAAGTAATTCACTTAGCATTCATCATAAAGTATGCCAAATATTCTTATTTGTATGTATAGATATGTTTAGGACGTATCCATATGCATGTTATAGATATTGGGAAAGAAATGAAGTGATGTGTGTTTTGTGAATTTAGTTCACTTTATTTAATCTTAAAATGCCTTTGTTTTTGAATAGGTTCGTTTAGAGTTCATCAAAACTTAGGATTAATTAAAACACATAATAAGACATTCACTAAAAAAACTAAGCTTGAACCTATTTTTGAAATTAGTTAAGGTAAGGAAGGAAAGAGAAGTCCTCTTTTCTTTCCCTCTCTTTACAATTTAGTAATTAATTGTAGGATTCACTTGAACCTAATCAAAATACAAAATAAAATCAACCTAAATAACTAAATAACTTAAATGAAACCCTCCTCTAAGTTGAACACTCTTCATACTTAGAAAAATCTAACTTAAATCTATAGCTAAGCATACCACACAAACTTTAAAAGCACACACCTTAAGCTAAGTCACCACTTCTAGTTTTAGGTTAGGGTGGTCCATGGTTTGATGCTTGGTTTTGTTTTGTCATATATGTTTTAGTCTATATGTTAGGCTGTATGATCGTAAAATGAATGGTTGGACGATTTAGACTAATCATTATTTTCTACAGGAGATTGTGCTTAAGGGGCGCTATCATAAATAAAAATATAAATACTTTTACTGTACGAGTGCTTATACCCCTAAGCATAATCCAATAAGCCAGGTGGACTTGAGTACCCTTGTGTGTGGTACTAAGTCCAATAATCATGATTGATATTTGTATGGTTTGTTTAGCTAATCTCTATTTTGCAGGTATTAGTTAGCTTTACTTTTTTTTTCATGTAAATTTTTGCAATTAGGATTCTAGAATGAATGTTATGGAGGATTAGGATGAGCATTGGTCATAAAATGAATTCCCTTGCTTAATTATAATTTAATTCATTTGTAATCCGGGTTGTATAAGGGTAGAACTCAGCTACCCAACTTGTTTTTGGGTTTGTGCGATGGTGCCCGACCACAAATGACATTTTATTCTTTTACGTGAGCTTTATAAATTGATTGATGATTTATTTAGCTTGTGCTTTAAGAAATGTCATGCTTTTCCTAGTTTCTTTCTTACTGATGTATGTCCTGGATGTGGATTAGGCTCTTAGGGAAAAATAAATATTCTACCAAATTAATCAAACTCAAAATTAAATAAACAAATCATAACCTCATTTAAAGCCTAAGCTAAAATCAAGATAAAGGAATTAGCAACCCCTTAGCTAGATGAGTATTTCTTTTATAACATCATGCATAAATGCATCTTGTTTCACTCTTGATTGGAGGGCTTCCATTTTTTCCAGAGAAAGTTGGCTTGAACTTTGAGAGCCATGGTGGAAACACACCTCCTCCCTTCTCGCTGATTTTAGCCAATAATCTTATTTCTCATGCATTAGGCATATTATTCCTACAAGCCTGAGTCAAATGATTGTCCAAAAATAAAAATAATATGTAATATATTTTGCGTTAGATCTAGGATATTTTTCATGCCCTTACATGATCTAGTATCTTTAGGGAGTGAGTTTAAGGACTTAGTCTCTTTCTAAATAAATAACAGCCTAGCTATCTTGCATAAAGCATAAGATTTTCTACATAAATTTAAAATCATGGGAGGGGTTAGTTGGCGGCCACCTCGTGGTAGTTGTAAGGCCAAGTAGTTGGATTGTTTGTCCTCTCTTATGGAGGTAAACAAAATACCCATGTTCACCTTAAATTTAGGTTATGCTTTCGGTACTCGCCAAAGCTCCCTAGATTTAGGTTCTGAGGTTGCTTTTCCCTTCTATGGGCCATAAGCATAAACCCTCACCTCTTAGGCATTTTCATAGCCTTGTATTATGGATTCATAAGCCCTAAATTTCTAATGAAAACTTCAACTCTAACATATTAATTCAATTTCAAGTAAAGCCCAGTCATAGGGTAATTTGGGATGCATACTAGGCTTCCTAGTATCTTAAACATCCCCTACTTGTTTCCATTTGGCTTCAATAAGAACTCCCTCCTCTTGATCGATCCCACTTAATTTTCTAAAAATAAACCAATCGATTGACAGTCCAACTTATTGAAATCTTTGGAGATAATAATCATTTACGTTAATCAAGAGTATTCCTAAGGAATCTCATTCCTTAGGATGTAATTAAGTATGAGGGCTTGCCCCTGTAGGGAACTTAATGAACCCATTTAAAATAAACTCTTTTTTACTTTTCCAGGTAAAGTAGGGGAAGAATTTCTAACACATCATCTCGTAGACCCATAAGTCCTCAGGAGTCCTTATTTAGGTGATTAGGTCCATTGTAGGGTGGTGAATTCTATCTTTCGAGGTTGTACACCTTTCCTTTAATGTCGTACCTAATCACCTTAATAAGTACACTTGGGATTCTATGTGGTGTCCATCTAAAGAAAGAAGCAATCATCATCATATTGAATTTTCTCCCTTTTCTTTCCTTTCTCTCTTTTGTCTTCATCTCTTTTTCAGAGGGGAGTGAAGCTAAGAAGAAGAGAAACCAAGGAAGAAGAAGGGAGGAGATTGATCGATGATGATGATTGCAATATTTTAAATTTATATATATTTTTCACCCACATGTATCTTTCCCTCTCTTTTTCTTTTAGCATAGTTTTGAATAGGATTTGGCAAAGTGTATAGTTCATTTGAAAAGAACATAACATTTGCCTAACCTCATTCCTATCTATTCCTATGCTATTACCTAAGAAGTACATCGACACTTATACATATAAATTGTATAAACAAATATAAACTTTTTGCATCTTTCTTTTTTTCATTCATTTCTTTTGTATATATGTTTGTATTTAAGGAAAGTGGTATATTATTCTGGACAACCTTGGGGTTGCAAGGCTTTAAGTAACCCTAAGTAGGTCTTGTACCTTACACTCCTAGTACTAATAATGGCATCATACTCACTTATGCCTTTTATACATATACATGTGCATGCGAATAATAGATAAAATAAAGCCCTCTTTTCTACTTAATGAAAATCATGCATCATAAAGCATTCTAATTTTCTTAAGTAACATTTCTTAGCATTCATCATAAAATGTGCTAAACATTTCCATTTGTATGTATAGATATGCTTAGGATGCATCCATATGCATGTTATACATGTTGGGAAAGAAATGAAGTGATGGGTGTTTTGTGATATTAATTCACTTTACTTAATCTTAAAAATGTTTTTCCTTTTGAATAGGTTTGTTTAGAGTTGATCTATCCTTAGGATAATTAAAACACATAATAAAATATTCACTAAACAAAATCAAATATGAATCCACTTTAGAAATTACTTAGGGTAGGAAAGGAAAGAGAAGCCCTCTTCTCTTTTCCCTCTCTGTATAACTTAATAGTTAATTATAGGATTCACTTAAACCAAAATAAATCACCAAATGAAAATTACCCAAATTAACTAAGCACTTAAATTGAACCACCCGTCTAAGTTGAACACCTTTACACTTAGAAAATTTAAGCCTTAAAGCCATAGCTAAGCATACCACACAAACCTTTTATAGCATACACATTAGGTTAAGTCACTGCTTCTAGCTTTAGGTTAGGGTGGTGCATAGCTTGATGTTTACTTTTATTTTATGATGTATTATTTCTAGTATGAATTGTAGGGTGAATGTGCATATAATGAATGATAAGGCGATTTAGTCTAATCATTGTCTTCGGCAGGGGATTGTGCTTAAGGGGCACTATAAGAAAAATATAAATACTTTTACTGTGCAGGTGCTTATACCTCTAAGCATAATCCAATAGGCTAGGTGGACTTGGTTACCTATGTGTGTGGTGCTAAGTCCAATATACATGCTTGGGATTTGTAAGGTTTGTTTAGCTAATCTCTATTTTGCAAGTGTTAGTTAGATTTTACTTTTCCTTTTCATGTAATTTTGCAATTTGGATGTTGGAATGATTGTTATGGGGGATTAGGATGAACAGTGGTCATAAGATCTCATCTTATATTCCATGTGAAGTCTTTGGAGCATCCACCTTCCAACCATCCAAAAGAAGGAACCAAAGAAGAAACAAGAAAAGAAGAAGGAAGAAATGAAGAATGAAGACCCCCATAACATGAGTTTCATTGCTTAATTGTAATTATTTCATTTGTAATCCGAGTTGTATAAGGGTAGAGCTCGGCTACCTAATTTTTTTGGGTTTGTGCGATGGTGCCCGACCATAAATGGCCTTTTATTCTTTTGTGTTACCTTTATAAAATGTTTGATATTTTGTTTAGCTTGTGCATTTAGATTGCATGTTTTCCTAGTTTCTTCCTTGCTTGATGTATGGCCTGGATGATGATTAGGCTCTTAGAAAAAAAATAAATCTTCTACCAAATTTAATAATTCAAAATTAAAATAAATAACTCATAACCTCACTTAAATGCTAAGTTAAAATCAAGATAAAAGAATTAGCAATCCCTTAGCTAGATGAGTATTTCTTTTATAACATCATGCATAAAAGCATATTATTTTCACTCTTGATTGGAGGGCTTCCACCTTTGACAGAGAACTTGGCTTGACCTTTGAGAGCCATCGGGAAAACACACCTCGCTCTTCTCACTGATTTTGTCCCATAATCTTATTTCTCATGCATTAGGCATATGAATCCTATAAGCTTTAGTTAAATGATTGTCCAAAAATAAAAATAACATGCAATATGTTTTGCATTAAATCTAGGTTATTTTTCATGCCCTTACAAGATCTAGACTCTTAGGGAGTAAGTTTAAGGACTTAGTCTCTTTCTAAAATAAACAATAGCCCAGTTATCTTACATAAAGCATATGACTTGCCTACATGAATTTAAAGTCATAGGAGTACTTAGTTAGTGCCCCACCCCAAGGCTGTTATAAGTCCAAGCAGTCGGGTGGTTTGCCCTCTCTTGTAGAGGCAAACCAAATACTCATTTTTGCCTTAGATTTAGGTCATGCATTTGGCCCTCGCCAAAGCTCCCTAAATTTAGGTTCAGAGATTACTACTTCCCTTTGCGAGCCATGAGCATAAATCCTCACCTCATAGGCATTTCCATAACCTTGTATTGTGGAATTATAAGCCCTAAATTTCTAATAAAAAATTCAACTCAAATATATAATTCAATTTCAAAAATGTAAAGCCCAATCAAAGGATAGTTTGGGGTGTTTACTAGGTATCCTAGTATCCTAAACATCTCCTACTAATTTCCATTTGGCTTTGATAATAACTCCTTCCTCTTGATCGATCCAACTTGATTTTCTAAAAATAAATTAATCGATTGATAGTCTTACCTATTGAAATCTTCGGAGACAACGATCATTTATCTTAATCAAGAGTATTCCTAAGGAATCCTTTTCCTTAAGATGTAATTAACTATGGGGGCTTGTCCCTGTAGGGAACTTAATGAACTAAATTTAAAATAAACCATATTTTACTTTTCCATGTAAAGTAGGGAAAGAATCTCTGGTACATATGCAGACCCATTATCCTTAGGAGTCCTTATTGAGGTGATTAGGTCCATTGTAGGATAGTGACTTCTATCTTTTGAGATAGTACACCTCTCCTTAATGTCATACCAGATCACCCTAATAAAAACATCTATGGATCTACGTGGTGTCCAAAATGCATAAAAGTGTATATTTCTATCTTCATTTTATTCCGCATAGATTGAAGAGGGAAGTATACATTCTTAGAAATTGATAATACATAAAATTTCACCGTAGTAGGTTAACTTTAGTGACTTCTTGGGATGATGAGTTTGTGGAAAGTTATACCTACTCATCGGGAATACCTACAGCTTCTCCTATGGGATCCTCGGAGTAGGATGACTCCAAGTCAATCTCAAGAGGTGAACCCGATTGATTTTAAGAAGTGAAGTTTGACTCTGAATCAAAAAGGAATGAAACAGAACTATTTGAGCTATTATTATTTAGACTTGGAGAGCTTTCTATGAGAATAAAATCAAAAGCATCAGAACTAGAAAGAATATAAGTGGAATCAACTCTCTTCATTAATTTCTTTAATTTGGGTGGAGGTACATGAGAGAAATCAAGTAAAGCAAGAGGAGTAATGGGTTTGGTGCCCCTATCCACTAATATAATGCTCCTTCCAATAGAAGAGAAGCTAGTAAAAAAAGCAGTAGCTACAACAGTGGAAGGAGTGCTGGGCTCGGACAGTGGTTCTATTGTAGATCTATCTCAGGTAAGTGTGGTAGGTTGCTGCTGCTGTTGGGCTTCCACCCTCCTTGAGTTGTCCTTTACGACTAGCAAACCTTCCTTAGTATGGAGGTTTGAGCTACTTTAGGCACCTACAAGTAAAGTTTATTGACCTTAGAAATGATTTTCTTAGTGGTACATGATAAGAAAATATCCCAACCTTCTTTGGTCTTAAGAGGATCAGAAGTATTCCCAAAATTACTCTGATAGAACTGGATGGTTATTCTAATAAGTATTCCTTAGGGATGACTATGGCTCATGACTTGTGGCTACGCTCAAGCCAGTCCTTAAAAGTGATACAATTCTCTAAGACATGGCCTAACATGTGGTGATAGAGGCAATAGCTTGGATCATCGCTCTTGACCACTTCCCCCAGCCTCTTAGGCTCTGGTAGCTAAAAATCAGATTTCTTCAAGAGGTTCTTGAAGTTTTCCTGACTGCTTTCTCTTGAATGAGTATGGTTTATTGAGTCTTTCAATAAGAGTAGGTGGAAAATAGCTACACAGATATGATATCTAGGTAGGTCAGCGGTGGCCGGTGGGCCATTAGGTTGCTATGTTGGCACTTATATGGGTGGTGGTGGAAGAGGAGGTGGCAAAGGAGGTTGCTAAGCTCATGGCTCCCATACTGCACTCTAGTTGGCTGCTTCCCTCTATCCACTGACATAACTATCTCGAGCTTCTTTGCAAACACCTTCTGCGTCTTGGGCCTAGATGATTGGTTTGAGAAGGGAAACTATTTGGCTTCCTCTTATAGGCTAGGCACCTTATTGATTAATTTCTCAAACATTTAGATAGTGAAGCCCTTAATCATGAAGGCGACTGGGCCATGGATATTCTTGAGCAGAATCTTTTGGTACATATTCATATATGTGATTATTTCATGCTCAGTTATGAGAATGCAATCAATAAGGGACTCATTGAGTTTCTATTTTTCTCAACGAGCTCACATACAGCCACCCTTTATTGAGCTCCTACAAATCTCTTGATAAAAAGATGCTCTAACTCAGCAAAGGTCTTCACCAAACTATTGGGCAGTTCAGTGTACCAATCAAATGCAACCCCTGCTAAGCTGCTAATGATAAGTCTGAACATGAGTGCATCACTAGCACCGGTGTTGTAATAACCAGCTCTGAAATGTGCCATGTGCTATCATGGGTTCCCACTTCCATCAAAGATCTTGAAGGATGGTGGCACAAAACCCTTGAGGTACTGAACTACATCGAATTCCTCCAGGTAGGGTTTACCCTTTAGAATGGATGAGCTCCCCTTGGCTTGCGTCAATGCTTTCTTCACCTATTGATTTGTTTCTCATGCATGGAGGTCCTATCTGGGACCTTCCTATGCAAACTACCATCATCATCATCCATGGGAGTGCACTTAGGATGATCTAAGGTATGTACCAACTCTGGCCGATTGGCTATCATAGGATAAGGCTGTGAGACTAAGACTGAGTTCTACATTACTAAGACCACTACCATCAACTTTTCTACCCACTTCTCCATCCTATCTATCTAGTCGTCCTTCTGCTTAACTGGTGGAGGAGGTGTTGAGTTGAGTGAGAGGTGTCGCCCTCCTCAACCACAGCACCTTTCTAGCTATGATGTTCCTCTATAGGATCCTCGGGTGTCAACCATGTGGACTTCGACTAAGTTGTCCAACATGTCATCCTCATCGGGATCAAGTTAACCCTACCCTCTTCTTGATTAGAATGGTCTCTCCTGACTATCTACTTAATAGCTACATGGTAGTCTTCTATTATGTCATCCAAAGAATGTTCATCTACTCTGCTCTACTTTATTAGATCATAGACTGGTGGATGACTGACCTCTAGATTGAACTCTACAGACTATATGCATTGAATACTCTAAGCACGAGGGGTGCACTCCCTAAGTTGCTCAACTACAATGGAGACTATGTCAGTATCTCCCATCATCTCTTCCTCTAACTACTGCGAAGGTGGAGCGACCACAACATTTTTAGGTCGCCACTGCCTCCTTACCATGGTTGAAGTGGAAGGTCGAGCAGGGGAGCTTGACCTCAATAGGTTGAATAGATGGAGCAGGATCCTTGGGCCATAATCGGATCACCAAAGGAGAGGGTCTCTCTCTAGACTGGGGCTTGTGCAGCTTGGTAGGGACTATGGATGCTACAACTTGGACTGGTGAAGGTGGACGGTGAGTGGAGTGGTGTGATGGTGGAACCATCAACAGCCTCTCTACTAGAGATCTCCTCCTATGACTTACAGTGCCAGTGAGAACTATGTGATCAGAATGATCGTCTCTAATATCTCACCGATCAAGGAAGTCCATCAAAGTAGAGGCTACCGACTGCTTGGAGTACCTCCTCCTCTCTCATTTATCTGCTTGGGTAGTGACCCTAGCCTCAATGGCTCTCTCTCCATGTATCTGGCCCCTAACACTCCTAAAGATCATACTCCTTAAGTCATGAAGTAAGCCGAACTCCGAGCATCCCTGGGCTCTGCCAACTCTGTGAAGGATAGACCGTAGACCGGCATAGGGCATCCTCTTGTCCCTAGCCAGTGTCTCAAACTCTGCTAGTAGTGGGGGTGATGTAGCAATCCTATAGTAGTCCTCATCTCCTTCTGAAGTTGAGAGGGGCTGGAACCTACTGCCACTAAGGAGTGGAGAGGTCTCACGAGGGGAACCCTGCTCAACGACATGAGAGGCATCATCAATCTGCCTCGCTCGTACTGGTAATGCCACTTAATCTTGTGATTCTTGTTGTATCACTGTGTCTTAGTGAAAGAGGTAGAGAAAGAGCTAATACTAACCTTGAAGGTGGAACAAACTATCTTAGAAGCTAAGATAGCCTTCCCTTCAGAGCAGGGGGAATAATAGAGGTGTTGCTAGCTTCTGTTAGCAGGCAAACAGCATGTAAGGCTAATGTAATTGGCACTAACCCATGTGGGGTGTCCATACTTCTTCTTGAGGGAAACTTGGAACTTGGCTGCACATCGAAATGAAGAAGTGGCTTCTTGCCTACCACCTCCACCTTGCTAACAGTGGTGAGGGCTGGCCCCTCACATGTGATTCTGATTCTCTCAAAGCCATGTCCAAACTAGATCATGTGTGTAGTAGTGGTGAGTGTGGCCTGATCCAAGGCCAAATCCGCACTAGAAGGAAATGACAAGACCACCTTGTCAGAAGACATGGTGGAAGACTGATCATAGGAAAGAGAAAAGAACTGGGCTAATATCTCTGCATTTGTTGAAACATAATTGAATCAGACCCTTATTTTGATAATTGCCTTTAATTATTGATTTCTTGATTTGACTTTGGAATTTGAACCCTTAACAAATTTAGGTATGCTAAGTGGGGTTCATTGTATTGGAGAGATTTTAGAAATTTGAGGAGAAACTTTGCCATAAGATTTTGATTTTGATTTAGAACCCTCATTCAACAAATTTAGGTATGATGAGTGGGGTTCAAATGTTTTGGAGAGACCTTTAGAGATGTATTTGTTATATTCTTTGTTTGGAATTTGATTTTGGAAACCATCACTTTGAGATTTAGGTATGCTAAATGGGGTTCAATTATATGTTTGAAAATTTTGAAAGCATTTTGTCTTAATGGTTTGATTGTTGTTTGTTTGATATTTTGATTTAATTTAAAATGGAAGAGCTCTCATTTAACAAATTTATCTTAAATGGAGTTTAATGTATATTTGATATTTTATTTAATTTTATATATATATATATATATATATGTTATATATTATATTGTTTTATTTATATATATGTTTTTTGATTTTGAGGATTGAATTCTCATTTAACAAATATGGGTATGCTTAAATGGAATTTAGAACATATGTTGGATATTTTGATTTTAATTTGTTTTTGAAAATTGGAACTCTCATTTAACAAATATGGTATCTTAAATGGAGTTCAATTATATGTTCATTTATTTTGATTTTTATTTTTGAAAAAGGAAAGCTTCACTTAACAAATTTGGCTATGTTAAGTGAAGTCCAATTATGTGTTGCTTGCTTAGATTTTAGTTTTGAAAAAAAGGAACTCTCTTTTAACAAATATGTGTAGGTTAAATGGAGTTAAATTATATGTTGTTTATCTTAACTTTGTTTAGTTTTAAAAATGAAACTCTCATTTAACAAATATGGGTATATTAAATGGAGTTGGTTTTATTTGAAAATATTTTGGGTATGTTTGATTTTAATTCTAAAAAGGGGAACCTCGTTTAACAACTTTAAGCATGTTAAATGGGGTTAGTTGATTTTGAAAGAGAGTTTGAATATGCTTATAAAAAAGAGGCTCGTTATTTGATTTTTGAAAAAGGGAAACACTCACTTAGAAATTTAAGGCATGCTAAGTGAGGTTTAATTAATTTTTTTTGAAAAAGGGATTTTAAAGATGTTGATTTCATTTTACTTGACTTTAATTTTAAAAGAGGATATTTATTTGGCCAATTGTGTTATGTTAAGTTCATATGATTTTGCTTTGAAAAGGTTTTGAAAATTTTGCAAAAGACTTTATTTATTTTACTTTAGGTTCCATTAAAATTTCATCAAATATGAAATGAACCTTGCTTTACCAAGCTAGTGGTAAGAGGTTCCAAACCCTATTTGACTTATATTTTGTCATCTCCTTTCTTTAATTATTTTATTATTACCTATTGGGGGACCCAATATGAGTCTTAGGACCTACATAGGAGTGAGGTCCTAAAACCTAAAGGATGCTGGCTACCTATGCTTAAGAATGAAATGATAAAAGGGAATGGCCAACGGAAAGAAAGATAGTCTTGGGTTTATGTCAAAAATATAAGCACACTATTGATGCTTAGAGATGATAATTGTCTGCTAGAGATGGAGAGAGGAACCTATCCCAGTGAAGTCACCAACAAAATTTGTGGTATTTATTTTGGATTGGGGTACACGATGCAGATCATAGGGGGTACTTATTGAAGTGATTGGGTATGACATTGATGTATGATGTACTATCTCAAAAGATAGAGGCATCACCCTACAATAGATCTAATAACTTAATAAGGACTCCTAAGGCATGATGGGTCTTCGAATGTACTAGAGATTTTTTCTTGCTTTGTATGGATGAATAAAGTAAGATTTATATTAAACTAGGTTCTTAAGTTTCTGGGAGGCAAGCCTCCATAGTTAATTACATCATAGGAAATAAAATTCCTTAAGAATACTCGTGATTAAAGTATACAATCATTATCTCCAAAGATTTCAAGGTTAGACTATCAAAGGATTGGTTATGTTTGGAAAATGAAGTGGGAGAGACCAAGTGGAAGACTTATTTTTGGAATCCAAAGGGATGAAGTAGGAAATGCTCATGATACTAGGAGGCCTAGTGAGCATTCCAATCTATCCTATGATTGGGCTTTATATATTTGAAAGTGAAGAGATTTATTTATTTGAGTTGAATTTTATTAGATTATTAGGGCTTATAATCCACCAATACAAGGTTGTGGAAATACCTAAGAGGTGAGAATTTATGCTTATAGCCTGAAGGAAATAGCTACCTCTGATCCTAAATCTAGGGAGATTTAGCATGAACTAAAGCATGACCTAATCTAAATCGATAGGTGGACACAAGGGTTCACCTCCATAAGAGAGGATAAATTATCTAATTTCTGGACTTATAACTGCCCGGAGTGGCCGCCAGCTAACTCCTCCTATGATTTTAAAACCATGTAGTCTGGTCTTATCAATTGCAAGATAGCTAAGGTAGTTATTTAATTTGAAAGAGACTAAAATCTTAAACCCACTCCTTAGTAGACTAAAGCATGAGTGGTATGAGCATATGACTTAGTCTAAAAAAGTAAAATCTTTTCAAGTTTTATTTCATTTTTGACATGTCATTTTGACAAAGGCTTTTGGATTTCTTTATGCCTAATGCATGATGAAATGGTGTCATTATCTAAATCAGCTAGAAGAGGGTGTTCTCCACCACAAAGGATGTCCTCACAGGTCAAACATTCCTATATTGTGCAAGGATGGAGATCCCCTATATTCAAGGAAGAGGGAATATGCATGCATGATGTGATACATTCAACCATACAAATAAGGGGTTGCTAAATCTTTTAATTATCTTGATTATAGCCTAAGCTTTATAGTGAAGTTTGAGTTGTTTACAGCTTTAATTATGAGTGATTAGTTGGGCAGAAAAATTATTTCATCCTAAGAACCTACCACATTCAAGCCACATATTAAAGCATAAAACATAAAGAAACTATGAAAATGATGTAATACCAATGCACAAATTAAACAAATCATTAATCAATTTTATAAGCTATCGTAAAAGAATAATAGGCCGGTGCGGTTGTGTATCACCGTATAACCTGAAAAGAGAAAAGATGGGTAGCCGAGCTATACCCTTATACAACCCAGAATATGAAAGAATAATTACAAATAGAAATGAATACATGCTATGAGGGTCTTCATTCTTCATATCTTCTTGTCCACCTTATCTTCCTCCTTTGATTTGGTTTATGCTTTAAAGGCATCATAGGGCCTCCCAGGACTAGGCCTTCTAGTCATTGCTCATTCTAGTTACCCATAGCACTAATCTTAATTTCTATTGTAAAATTACGCTTATATAGGGAACGGTAAATCTAACTACACCTGCAAAATAAGTGTTAGCCAAACACACATACAATCCCAAGCAGTTATATGTATAATTTGGACTTAGCACCCCGCACATGGGTAATCAAGCCCACCTGTCCTAACTTGAATTATGCTTTAAGGTTCAAGCAACCTGCAAAGAGAGCAATTATATTTATTTTTAAGTATCCCCTTAAGCATAATCCCTTACAAAAGATATGATTAGGCTAAGAGCAGCCTAACATCCAGTCTACGAATCATACACCCTAACATCCAATCTAAAATATTACATCACAAGACAAAACATACATCACACATACACCATCTTAACTTAGAACTAGAAGTGGCAGCTTAATTTTAATGTGTGTGTTAAGGCTTTATGTGGTATTTCTCAACTAAGCATTATAGTTATATTTTCCTAAGTTTGGAGATTGTTCAAATTAGCATGATGGTGGGTTTTATTTGAAGTTCTTTGATTGATTTGTGAATTTTAACTTATATTTTCTATTTCATGTCATTTACACTTAGCAACTAAGTGTTGTAAAGAGAAGAAAGAAGATTACCCTCTTTCATCCCTACCTTAAGCCACTTTCTAAAGCATATTGATTTGACTTGGTTCTCTTTAGTGAATGGCTTACTAAATTATTTTTAATTATTGCTAAGTTTATGTTAACTTTAAATGATATTATCCAATATGAAAGGCTTCTTAAGATTAATCTATTTGACTTACTATCACATGAAGTATATTAAGTCATTCCTTTCCATCACATGTAACATGTATATGATTTAATACTTAACACATCTATACATGAAATATTTTTTGACACACTTAAATGATGATGAATGTGTATATTTGGAGTTTATATTTTCATTTTTATTGAATTATATAAACATATAAATTAATGCTTTATCCAAATTATAATACCAAAATACATAAATATGAAATCACATAAGTATGTGTCATTTTTAACCAGGGAAGTGAGGTAATTAAATGACCTCCTTGGGGCTAACTAAAGCCTCATATTCCCCGGATGTCTAGACTATATACTTATTAACATTCCAAACCTATGTAAGTCTATACATGAATAGGGAAAAGAGAGCAGTAATTTATATGTAACATATGCTAATGACTTAGGTGAATATGAATGCATACATTTTTAGTAGAAAAAGGAGGATCCTAATTTTTTAACTAAATACACACATGTATGTATAAAAGATATAAACAAGTATGTGTCATTGTTAACTAGGAATGCGAGGTAAACAAATGACCTCCTTGGGGTTACTTAAAGCCTTATATTCTTTAGATGTCCAGAATATATACTTGCTTTCTTAGGTATATATAGACGTATAAATAACTAAAGGAAAGAGAATCATGCAAAATTGTGTTTTTATTTGATTGAATTATTTAAGCATATGAATTAAAGCTCTATCCAAGTTCTAATACCAAAATACATAAGAATGAAACTAAACAAGTACATGCAATTATTAAACCAGGAAAGTGAGGTAATCAAATGACCTCCTTGAAGCTACTTAAAATCTCATATTCCTGAGATGTGTAGACTATATACTCATTGTTGTTCAAACCTATGTAAATCTATATATGAATCATAAGAAAGAGAGCTTTATTTGATATCCTTAAGCTATAAACACATGCAAATCATATGTATATTCATAACTATCAACACTCAAAGTATTATAATAGATTTATAAACTTTGAAAAATAGTTTTAAATTTATTAGTGATAATAGCCACACAAATATTTAATTCAGCCAACACATGCAAGCTTACATAAAGGAAATTAGTTTGATTCATTCATATTTGAATACATGAATGCATGAAATCAATTAACATACAACATCTAAAGTAATTGGAAAGGAATAATTAAAAATAAACACATGGTTCGTTCAATTCAACTAATTCCTAAGGATAATCACATTAAATAAACCCATTTAAATAAAACCAAAGTTTCTTTATTAGTTTATGACTTGAGATTTTGATTAAGTTTAAAGAGGAGAAGAATTGTTTGTTATTTTAATCCCATTCCCATATTGGTGAACTTAATTGGTTTAAGAAGAGGTAATTAAGTGGATTTTATGAATTAATTAAGTTGGATCCTTAATTAAATCAATCAATTATCCTTACCTATGCTTTTTTTAATTTGACAAACCACTTAATTATGAGCCACAAATGACATGAACATGTGAGAAAATAAAATTGCAATGCTCCTACAAGGACCTAATGTAAATGGCTCATAATTAAGAGTTAATTAAATTAAAGAACCAAATTAAGTACTTTTATGATTTTTCTACACTTATGAGCTAATCATAATTTTTTAAGGGTATTTATGTTATTAAACACATAAAGATAAACCCTTAATTTCATTACTAATTATCTGATATGGTTATGATTTTAATTTTATTAATTTGGCCACTTAATAAATTAATTAAATCATCAATTAATCTCATTTTAATTAATTTTCTTTTAAAGAGAAATGGACTTAGGAAAAGAGGTTTGCAAAGAGGTCCTAACCCCATTCCCTTTGCCCATTCACTGTTCAACAGTGATTAATGCATTTAATTAATTAATTTTTATTATTTGGTTAATTAGTCAATTAGATTAATAAAGAGAGTAATTAGGGCTTAGATTGTCAGTTCCCCTAAGTAACCAAGCAATAAATTCCAAGGAAATTATGGGAGCTAGAGATCATCCCATTAAACTAACACATAAAGTTTAGGATTAATTACTCAAGTAATTAAGGAATAATTAAGCTAATTTAGTAATTAAACTATAATTAAGCCTTAATTATTTTTCAAAATTAATTGGAATTAATTTTAAATGATTCTCCTCTGAAATACCTTCAAAATAAGTATTTATTTGTATTTTTCTAGTTTTTTTATAATTTGTAATGAATTTTCAAAGATTCAGCCATTAAATTCATTATTAAGGCCTTAATTAAGACATGGCACGCTTTCCACATGGAGTCGTGGGATTGGCTACTTAAACCCGTCTAACTCAACGCCTATGTGGCTGGCGGTGGATGCAGTTTCATCCCCGCCTTCCAATCTAAGATAAGATGATCGAGATTAAACCCGCAATTCTAAAGGATAAAATGAGATTAAGACTAACGTATTAATCACGGTCGTCCATTCTGATCTCACGAAATGGATGACGCATGATCTATTATCCCCCAAGCGATGGGGGACGAACGTCGTCTGCCTTTCCTTGCTCGATTCAAGCTCACTCGAGCTTGGATGACCACAAAAATAATCCCACACCTTCACAAGGAAGATCCAAAGGGATCCAATGGCCAAAATCACTTGACATACAAATTTCTTTTGAAAAGGCACACAAAATTTTGAGATTTCTCTATTTTAATAGAAATTACCTCATAGGAGCTAAAGACCAGCTGTGCGGTGCTTGAGGCAACTTCTCCTTGATGAGGTAAAACCCTACTCAGTAGCACGTGCATTTATTCCTTGTAGTTGGCTCTGTGGACCATGAATCATCACTTGGCACTCCGGTATTGACTGAAATCATACCTCTGGTGGTCGTGGAGCTTGGGAGGAGTTTCGTCCATGCTTGATGGAGTGTGGGCAGTGTGTGGGTGAAATTAATTTAAGTTTCATTGAGTATTGGTGGAGTTGGATCGAGTGGAAGGTTGCCTTATTTCGGGTTGAAGGATTCCGATGATGGGGAGGCTCAGAGAATGCTCTGGGGATTTCGAATTCACTCTATGAAGCTCTTTGAGGGTTTGTGTGTTAGCTTAGGTGGCTCAGTTTGGTTGGCCAGAGGCCTTAGTGGGTGGCTCAAACCAGCCCCCTCCATTCTTGGATCCTTTGGGTTTGGCTAGTGTGGGGAGGTGAGTTAACTCACCTCTCCTTGGTCCATAGCTGACCTAGCCCACTTGGGTTGGGTTAGCCACATAAACTAGGATCTAATTTGGGTGTGAAGTGGTTGCCATATGGAAAGGATGAGAGTTAACTTGCTAATTTGGGGAAAATCCCAGATGGAGAGCTTAATCTAATGGGTAAGGCCTTGGATTGGATTCAAATTGGGTTGGGCTGGTTTGGGGCTAACCTGAAGTGAGTTTATGATGGGTTGGGTCAAGTTACAAAGGGTCTAGGCTTGATTCAACTGGGTTTGGGTCAATTTGACCCATATATGTCAAATTGGGCTAGGTTGGGTTAGATTGACCAATTAGTAAAATTGGGTTAAACAAGGGTTGAGTCATGTTCAAATGAGATAATTGAAGATGATTATAAGCTTTGGTTTGAACTAATTTGGATTTGATTTTAATTTAGGCCAATTTTTCCCTTTAGGTCAATTTGGGCTAACTGGGTCAACTGGGTTCAATTGGCCAAATTGGGTTCAATTATGGCTTTGGTCAAGTTCAACAATCAATTTGAAATGAACTTGATCTATTGGTTGCAATTGATATGTGTTAGATCTTGATTTGACCCCATTTGGTCTTTTAGGTCAAATTGGGTCAACTTGAGTCAAAGGGCCAATTAGATTAGGTTTGGCTTAATTGATGGCCAAGTCATATTCAATCATTGATCATAGGTTGATGTGGGTCATTGGTTTCAATTAATTTGGCTTAGGATGAAATTTGGCTAGTTTGATTTATGTAGATTAAGAGGGTTAACTTGGTCAAATGACCAAGTTGACTTGGTTTAACAAATTGATGATAATTGATTAATCAATGATGATTTATGATCATCATAGGAGGTTTTGGTAGGTTTGGTTCAATCTAATTTATGTAGGACTAAACTTTAGTTTAAATAGGTCAAATTGGTGACTTTGGTTCAAGTGGACCAGTTGGGTTTAGTTGAATCGATTTTGGGTTGAATTGAGTTTAGTTGGATTTAAGATTGATTTTTATCTTTGATTGCAATTGATTTGGGTTCAAATGAGTTTTGGATGACTTGAATATTTTAAGTCAAATGGGTTAGGTTAAGTTTGATTGAATTGATTTTGGATTTCATTTATACTTGGGATGACGATTGAGGGAATAGTTAATTCATGAGAAAATGAACTGATCTTGGATTTGAATTGAAGGAGTTTTGGCTAAGTCCATAGGATTGAATCATATGGCTTAGGCTAAGTTTGATTTGATTTTGGTTTTGGTCATTTGAATGTAGATTTCATTTATATTTGGGAATATGATTGAAGAAATAATTGATTCATGAGAAAATTAATTGAAATCGATTTGAATTAAAGGGGATTTTGGCTAAGTCCATTGGATCACAACATATGGCTTATAATAGGTTTGGTTTGATTTGATTTTTGGCTTGGTTGATTTGATTATAAATTTGGTATAGGTTGATTAGAGAGTTGAATTGACTTTGAGAAAAATCAATTAAGTTTGGTTTGGCTTGAATATGTCTTGGTTAAGTCCATAGGATTGAATTATGGGCTTAGGATAGGTTTAAATTTGATTTGATATTGATTATGGGCTTCAATCATTTTGTTTGAAATTTGAATTTGGATTTGGTTATATGAATTTGAATGAGTTGAATTTATGGTTTGGTTTAGGCCAAATAGGTAAGCATATATTGGGTTTGGGCTATAGGATAAGTAAATCTCCCTAAGTTCTAAGGCATAGCCTAATCCTATGATTAACCCTTCTAAGTCTCTAGGCTTAAGTTAAGTGTTCACCTAATTGCTAGAAGTGTCTTATGACTAAGAAAGTCTTAGTGTCTAGAAGACTCCTAAATCTAAGAAGAGGATATTGAATCCTCACTCGAAAAGTAAGGTCAACATGGTGTATTATTTTAGACTACATGTCTAGGATTGTTTGCCCGTTAGACTAGATGAAAAGATGTTCTTTTTAGAAGTAACATTATCTTCGGAAAGGGCTATGCTAGAAAGGACTACTATCATAAACAAATTAAAAATGCTATTTTATTGCAGGTATGCTTAAGTTCTTAAGAATAGCCCATAGGACAGGTCGGCTTGGCAAGTAACTAAAGTTAAGCCCATATGTTTGTAAAATATAACTATTGCATGCTATTTTTGTTTTCATAAAATTAATTTTGCTAGGCTTAGGGTTTATTTTTGAACTTAAAATGTAAATTTGAATTTAGAATTAGGTTAAGTTCTATGGAGTCTAGGATTAGCAAGAGCTAACCCGACCAGGAGATAGTGTAGAGGTCCCCTATGAAGCCTAATGGAAGTCCCTAAAGAAGAAGACGATCCTAGAAAGAAGACACATAGATCTAAACTTATAGTTCTAGGTTGGGCTATATAAGGGTAGAGCTTGGCTGCTCATTTGCTCTTTCTTCCAGAGTGTATAGTTGTACCCAACCACATTGGTCTTTTTCTTAAATAAAATTATTAAATTTATTTAGGGTGCTCAAAAGAATCAACTTGCTTTTTAGGTTTTTTTTTTGTGTTTTACTTTTCTATAATGAATGCCTGGACGATTAGGCTCATATGAAAAATTAAAATTTTTGCCTAATCTAAATCTAATAAATCAAACAAAGAAATAAAAAAACTTGAATTTTTAATTAAATGAAAGCCTTAATAAAAAAAATAATTTGAAATAATTAGGCCTTGAAAATCATGCAATCATATTGCTCTCAACTCTTGAAATGGGCACTTCACCTATTGTATATGAGGGGCATCTGACTTGTAAGGATGACCACTTTTTTGAGAAATTTTTCCTTCATTTATTGATTTGGCCCATAACCATTTCTAAGTACATGGCATTTGTCATAAAAATATATACCAAAGAATTAAAATGAATCATGAATCAAAATTATAAAAATTTATAAAATGTGCATTAGTTTGATGTATTTCATACCCTACATGATCCTAGGAATTAGGGAGTGAGTCTAGGATTCTTAAATTCCTTTCCTAAACGAAAATATCCTAGCCTTCTTGTGTACATAAGACTTAACATCATGAAATTAAAATATACTTAGGTGGTGTTAGCTAATAGCCCCTCTAGGTGGGTTATAAGTCCAGAAGAGTCAGGGATAGGTTTGTTTCTTCAAGTGAGAGGAATGATAAATAATTCTTAAAATGAAATTTGGTCAAGCATCTCACTTGTGCTAGAAGCACATATAGACTTAGATTTTGAAGCATCCTCCTTGGAGTAAGTCTTCAACCTTAGGCATTTCTATAGTCTTGTGCTGCTAGAATTGAAGCCCTAAATTTCTAAGAAAATATCAACTCAAAATTTAAATTAAATTCCAAAATTTAAAGCCCAATGATAAGATAGTTAAAATGCATATTGGGCATCCCAATATCAATAGTCATTTGGCCTCTTAAAATAACTCTTTCCACTTTGGACCAATCCCAATTGAAAATTCCAAAGATCATTCCTTTGAAAACCAGCTTAGAAATTCTTTAAAAATAATTACTTATTTCTTTAATCAAGAGTATTCTTAGGAAGAGACCCTTCTTGAGATGTAATTAACTATAGGGTCTTGCCCTTATAGGAAACCATGAACCCAATTTAAAATAAATCCTATTCTACTTTCCATACAGTTCAATGGAAAACTCTCTACCATATTAAAGACCCATTAGCCTGAGGAGTTTTTTATTAAATGATCGAATTTATTATAGGATAACATGTTTATCTTTCTAGATAATATGTTCATTCCTTAATGATGCATTTGAACATCAAAATAAGAAATTCTTAAACTCTATGTAGTGTTATATTTTTTTCCACAAACCCCTCCCTCTAGCTAAAGCAAGACATTTAACATTCCTTAAGCTCACCCATGCTGACCAATCCTTACCTTAGGTTATTTATTTCATCCTTTGATTAAGGTGAAGTCATATTCACCATGGCCAACCCTTAATTCAATCCATGGGCTGTTCATTTCACCACTGGCCACCAAACTCTTCTAGCCAATAGGGGAGGTCCAACTCAGCAGTTCCATGCCAATTTCGGCCACCCTCACTGCTAACCAAGGCTGAACCAACCCATATGGGTGGTTCACATGTGGAGAGGGATATACCCCTTCCCACTCGCTCAAACTTAACACACACTTTAATTTGACCCCTAGAGCTAATCTTGAATAACCCTAGAGCCTCTGGACCACCTCATCACTGATAAGAACAACCGCTTGTTCTTCCATCTGTGCCACACACATAAACATCACCAAAACTCAACCTTAGCCAAATTCATCCTTCGTTCACCTTCACCACACTCCAACAAAATTAAATAAATCAAGAAACACTCTATTCAAGCACTAAAGATAGAAGTTAGTTCAAACTCCATGAACAACGATAAAGCTTGATCTCGAAAATAATTGGTAGAGAGGAAACTGAATATCTTCTCAATAGGGCTTCATCTGTTTAAAGTGAATCTACCTCACTTGTCAAACCACCGATCTCCAGCTTTTGTGAGGTAATTACCTTACAATCGTATATAGCCAAATAAAGGTTATTCTTTTATGAAGGGCTTCAAATCTCATGTAGATCTAACCATAGGAAACCTTGCATTTTAAATTCTAATCTTAACGGAGATGATCTCGCCATGATTTGAGTTATAATTAGCTCAAATCAAGTAGTGAAAGATGAATGGTGTTCATCTCTTGATAGAGGTTATAGATAAATCATGGGTCATCCATCCCATATGACGATGGATAGTTACGATTAATTGCATTAGATTTCTCTGATTTATTCCTTATTAATTATGAGATTAATTAGAGTCATTTAATATTTTGTTGAACAACTCAAGATGAAATCTGATCCTAATTAATCCTCAAAATTATCATTAAGGGGTTTTAGTAATTAATTAATCCATTAATTGACTTAGGACTTAGGAAATTCATAACTAATTGCACAAATCTCCAAAAATTACAAATAATTTCTCTTTGTGCTAAAAAAATAGAAAAGTAATCAATGAAATTAAAAGTCCTAATTAATTTTGGCCTAATTATAAATTTTCTAATTATTCAATTAATCATAAAATATTAGCCTAAATGTTTTAAATTTTTTTTAAGTGTTTCATGTTATCTTACATATTCATGAATATTCTTACATATTTTTGGGCATATATATTATGATTTATTAAATTTTAAGGTTGAATTGAATTAATTAATTATTAAATCACCTTAATTCATAAAAAAAATGATAATTTAACTTTTGAATCTCTTTAAAGAACAAAGGGTGTGTGGGGAATAATTTTAGTAAATTTTCTTGCCTCGAATGAGTTAAAGTCATTTAAATTCAAGCATGTTAAGGGAAGCCTAATTAAGTTTAAGTGCGCTTATAATCATATAATTTTCTTTATGATTGATGGCTTGATTAAATCTCCTTATGCTACTTAGTCATATCCTTCATTAACTTCCATTTGTATGCTTATTAATCATATACTCCTCATGTTTTTTAAAAAAAATGTAATTTGCTATGTTAGTGTCATTCAAGGCTATTATCCTTAATAAATTCTAGTGTTATTTTCTTTACAGATAGAGCATGCATGCATATGTATGTTTAAATGAAATAACCAAGAATGTTTAGAGCATGTGAATTATAAGTATATAGTCTGGAAATCCGTGATTACAGGACTGCTACTTAGAAGGAGGTCTTGATTATCTTCATATCTTTTGTATAACAATGACACATGCCTAAAGAATTGCAAAGGTAAGTATATACATTGTATGAAATTAATTTCAAATGTAACATTTAAGAATTTCACTTTTTGCATGTTTACATCTACTAGCATGAACATATAGTATATCAAGTATATAATCTGGACACTTGAGATCACAGGGCTACTAGTCTGAATGAGGTTTTGACCTTGCATTTATGGTTTAAAAATGAGACATACTAGCAAATGTCAAACTATACATGAAGGTATATGTATATGATAGATAACCGATCCTCTTTACTTTACAATAAGAATGCATCCATCTTCATACACTTAACTTAATGAATTTCCCCCATTCAAAATGAAAAATAGACATACATGCACTCATATTTAGATAGTGTGTTCCATTAAATCATGCATAAGAAATTAAAAATGTCTTCTTTTAAAAAAGTTACATTGAAATTTTCTCTAATATATAAGGATTTAAATATGACATTTATGAAATGAACATCGAAGTGATGAAATGAGTTGAGTAAGTGCCATTGGGAATATTATAATTTTTGGCATTAATTTCAAAATGTCTTTCTAATGATAATAATGTCATTTAAGCTTGATTCAAAGTTAGGATTTAATAAAAAAATCTTAACGAATCATTAAGAATACTAAAATTCATACAACTCACTTTTATAATCAACCTAAGGTTATGGTGTGAGGAAAAGGAGGCCTTACCCAAGTGGAGCTTGCTACTCCTTATACTCTTCAAAAAATTAAGTCCAAGTCAAACTTAAATTAAATTATGATGAAAAAATCTATATTTAAGTTATTAATCATTTAAATTAGAACCACTTTATAATAATAAATTAAACATTATTCTCAAATTTCAATTCACATGTTAAAGCCTAGCTTTGTCGCACCACACAAGCCTTTGCACATTCATTAGATTGATAGGTTACTAATCCTAAACTAAGGTTAGGCCAATGTTTGATTAGGATGTATTGATTTTCTTATTTTGAGGTGTATTTGGATGTTAGCATAATATTTATTAGACTAATGATATTTTTACAAAAGGATGTGCTTAATAAAAAAGGGGACCAGGGGTTACTGTAATAAAAATAAATTAAATGATTTTTGCTTACTGGTGCTGCTTACCACTCTAAGTATAGCCCATTAGGATAAGTGGGTTGGGCACCACATAGTACTAAGTCCAACTGTGTGAATCATAACTGCTTAGTATGTATGTGTGCTATAGCTAATCTCAATCTTGCAGGTTTAATTAGGATTTTTTTTAAAATTTTTCAAGTGCAATTTTTATATTAAAATTAGGACTAGAGCCATGGGATTTAAGATGAGCAAAGGCTAGAAGGCATAAACCTGGGAGGTCATGCTATGCTTATAGGATTCAAGACTTTGATGATCAAGAGAAGATGAGACCCTCATAGGCTTCTTTAATATGTTATAACATTTATTATAATATGGGTTGTATAAGGGCTGAGCTCGATAACCCACATTTTCTTTTTCTAGAGTGCATAGTTGAACCTGAAGATACCAACCTTTCTTAACTATTCATTTAGTTTGATCTTGTTTTGTGTGCATATTTTATTTATTCACTAAAACTTGCATACTTTTTCCTAGATTTTTTAATGTGTGACATTTTAATGTATTATATGGATTTCGGTTGGCTCAATAGGATTTAAAATTTTTTTACCCCAACTTCATAATCAAACTAATAGCTAACATAACTTATAACCTCATCTTAAAGTATATGAATTAATCAACAAAAATGTTTAGAAACCATAGGTGCATGATGGACGCAAGATCATCACATAATAATATTATTTCTCTCTTCTTAAATATGGAGGATCTTCACTCATTACACGATAACAGAAAGTGCAATACCGTTGATCGCATCCCCTTTAAGTGAAGAACACCTCCTTTAAGGATTAACCTATAACTTAATTTCATTATGCATATAGGCATATTTTCCCACCCAAGCTTGAGTCAAATTTAACAGTCTAAAATTTCTAAAAATACAAAAATTTTATTGCATTAGCTTAAGACATTACTCACACCACTCATGATCTAGAATCCTAAGAGTAAATGTAAGCTCTTAGGTTTCCATTCTTAATAAACAACACATAACCATCTTACATTTTACATGAGATTAAGACATGGCTTTAACTCGTAGGAGGTATTTACTCGCAGCCCTTCCAAGCAGTCATAAGTCTAGAAGAGTCGAGATAGGTTTATTCTCTCTAATGAAATTTTGCCAACACATCCTAATTTTTCTCTCGCTATATTATGTAGAGTTCTTAACTTGTACTAGAACACCTTAGTCATAGCATATGAGGTAGCCTATTTCTTCTTTGCTAAGAGTGTAAGTCCTCACCTCTCAAGCATTTCTAAATTCATGTCCTATGAGATTATAAGTCATAGCATTCTAATAAAATATGAATTTAGAAAATAATAATTTTATATTTTAAAAAGATAAGATCTCACCAAAGGATAGATTATGATACTTATTGGGCTTTCTAGTATCATGAGTGCATCTACTTATCTTTCTTGGCCTCTATTAAGAGCTCTTCCTGATTGAGCTTTCCTATTTGCCTCAAAAATCTCCAATTCTTTGTTCTAAACCTTAAAATCTATATGAATGTTAGCCGACCAACTTAATCGAGAGGTTTCTTAGGAGATTCATATCCCCTAACATGTAATTAACTATGGGGACTTTCCCCTATAGGTAACTTAAGAACTCTGCTTAAAATAAACACTGTCTTACTCTATCTTTGTAAGGCAAGAGAAAAAATATATGGTACATTTAAACTCATTGACCATAGGAATCCTCATTAGATGATTGAATCCATTGAAGGATGATATTTATACCTTTTGAGGTAATATATCATTCCTTGATGCCACACTCGATCATTTCAATAAGTACCCCTAAGATTTATATAATGTCCCTTCAACAATTTTAAACACCACATTACCTTATTTTTTTTATACTTTAAGCAAACTATATTTCTCACATTCTTTGATGTAGACTTTATGATAATTTTATGAGTTTGGACACTATGAAAGGATTAGGTTAAGCATGACAGATATTATTTTAAAGATTATTTATAATACACTTATTTTAAATTTTGATTAAATTTAAGTTCAAGAATTAATGAGAAAAATCATGTGAAGTGTTATCTATAGTAATTTTTAGATCAATTAGCATATCTAGAGCTTAGGTACCATAACTAAGTGCACAGGCACTCAATTGGAACCATCAGATAAAGAACTCATTGCTTAGGCATTGGCCTCTATGTATTAGATCTATATGCAAGAAGGAGATCTAGATGGAGAGCGCATCACTTAGGCATCCATGTTTAGTGCCCAAACACCAAACATATAATCCAAAAAAAAAATGTAAGATAGAGACCTCAACTCCTACACACTCAACTTTGGTACCTAAGCATCGATGTGACACAAACCAAGATTTTCCCTAAATTCATCAAATTTATTTTAATTTAAAAAGTATTATTTGCAGCCTTATATAAAGATTTCTTAGATATGAATTGATCGACTTCTATAGCACTTTTCTTTTGGGTTTGGGGGTCTTAATGTAACAAAATTGGAGTCTTCTTCCTTAGAGATTGAAGGAATCCATTAGGGAAGAATCAAGCAAGCAAGAAGATAAGGTGAAGAGGACCAAAACCTACATTGCTTATGAGTTTTTCCTCTCTTTTTTGTTATTCTTTTTTCATCATTATGTTCATATTTTTTGTTATATTGTTTTCTTTTATTTTATATGAACTAAACTCTAGTTTTTGAGGGTTAGGATGCACCCTTTGGTTTTTTTTTTTGTTAGATTATATTTTTAATGAAAGTTTAAACTTTTTTTCTCTTTAAAATTATCATGTATTTTATTATGAGCTTAAATGACTATTGATTAACTAGTTAGTCATTAATAGTTTAAGTGACCCATTCAAAATTGAGAGGTGGAGAATAGACTCATCTTGAATAAAATATCCAATATGTTGTCTATATTATAATCTAAAGAGCTTTAATACATTTTTTTACATAAAGTTTATCACCGAGAGATATGTAGGTTGTGTAAGAAAGATAGAATCTTAGGATTTTGAGATATATGTAGTAAATATCATGATTAGACTTTGATATAAATAATAAAAACTCATTACTCTATTAAAAATCATTATCCACATAAATTAACAAAAGTGAACATAATTCACTAGGTCTTAGTATTATTAAGATCTCCCCAAAATTATTTTCCTTAATTAGTCAGATTAGTTAGCCTTATATTGATTTAAATATAATTTTACATTTATAAAATTACCCTAATTTTGACATCCAAATAATATTGGATTAACCAAATTTTTGTAATTAAATTGTGGTCATTATGAGAATAATACTCTATTCAGGCTTTTTGTGTGCTCTTGTATGTATGAACCTATTATCCTTTAAGTTTTTTTTGGCATCATTGCTAGGGATTAAGAATTCAATATCGATACCAAGTCAATTGTTATTATTTTAAACAATTTTTACTTTTGTTCTAAGTATATTTTGCTTTGTTTGTGCTCTACTCTATCTTATAGATTGAGAGTATTGTATGCACCATTTTGGTGGTGAGCCGCCACATCTACTTGACTCAAAAATTGAGTACACTTTTCTAAGAAATTTGTAAGAGCGAAGGCTATTTAACTAGATGGAGTAACCACATATGGATATTTAAGAGGATGAAGGAAGAAAGAACATAATGACTAAGGTATTATGAGAATATACAATTCCCATAGTGCATGATATTCTCTAAGCTATTATAAAGCCAAGAGTGCAAGTTAACAACATCAAGAACAAGCCCAATACTCTAATGATGATACAAACTTTTCACTTTATGGGCATGACTATAAAGAATATGAATGTGTGTATTAGAAATTTTCTAAAAATTTATGATAAATTGAAGTACAATAGAGTGTCAGATGATGTTATCATACGAAGACTATTTTTATTCTCATTGAGAGATTTGGCAAGTAGTTAGCTAAATTTGTTTCCAAGTAACTCCATCACTAGCTAGAATGAAAATTTTTTTATCGAAGTAATCTTAACCAGCCAAGACTACTAGGATGTGAATAAAGATATCCTACTATATACAAATAGAATAGGAGACATTATATGATGCCTAGAAAATATTTAAAGTTCTATCAAGAAAGTTCGCATATGATGGGCGACCGAGGTGAATGTAGTGCAAACATTTTATAATGAACTTACTAGGCTAACATGCATACTAACATGCATTCTTATTAATGCTTTATCTCATAACACTGTTATGAGCAAATCCTAAGAAGCCATTTTTGATCTCTTAGAGTAGATGGCCATGAATAAATTATTAATGACTAACTGAAAGGATTTCCCCCAAGAAGCTAGTAGCTACCATTAAAAAAATCCAATGCCATTACAACCCTCATTGCATAGGTTATTTCACTAATGAAGCAACTAAGATACTTTGCAATCAATGCTATCCACACTCATCTACTATCTTGTGATCATTATGGAGGTAGTCATAATAGCGGTGAGTGCTAGACCAAAAATCCATTTGCACAATCATACTAGGAGTAGGTCAATTTTGTAAGAAATAAGCAGCCAAATAATCTATAATCTAACACTTGCAATTCAAAGTGGAGGAGCCACTCAAACTTGTCATGGGAAATTTACAAGATAGTTAACACTCTGGCTGATTCCAATTGCCTTCCAAATATCAGAAGCAAGTATAATGCAAATATATCTAATTTTTCTTAGTAATCATGCCTAAATTAACAAATGGTATATCTTTGAAAAAAATATTGATGCAATTGACCTTAAAAATCCATAGCTTATTATGCAAATATATGAAACGCTCCATATGCATGATGTCCTTAATTCAAATATATAAAACTACTTCAAGATATATAAAGATGTAATTGGGGTAGGTATCATAGTAATTATCTCAAAGATTGCCTAACACTCTTCCTAACAACACTGAAATCAATCCAAGAGAGCATATTAATGCTACAACTTTATGAATTAGTATCAAGTATATAATTTAATGAACTAGAAGGATTTCATAAATAATAAAGCTGAAATTGAGGGTCTACAAAAAAATGGAAGAAGAAAACACGACAACAAGATAATAATCCATGTTATTTCTAAATAGGCTGTTACCTTATGTTTCACCATTGCCATATCCTCAATAGTTTTAAAAGCAAAAAAAATTAGCTAAATAGCTCTCTAAATTTTTTGAGATCTTTAAGAAGTAATATATCAACACCCCATTTACTAATGCACTATAATAAATTTTAAGTTATTTCATATTCACAAAGGCGGTCCTATCTAAAAAGAAGTTGGATGAATATAGGACCGTTGTATTGACATAGGGTTTTACTGCCATGATACAAAGAAAGTTTCAAGCAAAAAGGGATCTAGGTAGCTTCATAGTCTCTTATTCCATAAGAAAATAAAAGTTTAATATTGCATTATTTTTTTTCAAAGAACACTAGAAATTCATTGATTAAAAGAGATTGTGGTTACAAACTATTTCCTCTAGCATAAGGCATACCCAAGCTATCACTAAATATAAGTTGCTTTACAACATCATTTAAGAAAAAAGAGAACTAAGTAACCTATTTAGTCTCTCGCTATTTGGCTAGGTAATTTGCTATTCTATTACCTTCTCTATATATATGAGTGAGTTTCACATTCACCTAAGAACTACTTCTCCAAATTTCTCTATGAATGATATAGGGGGTGGATGGGGGTAGGGGGCTTCTTTTTATTGAATTATTGTCAAACTATGAGAATTAGTGATTGCTCAAGAAAATGCCCTGTGTACTCCTCTGTGCCATCTGTTTAGAATGTATGGGGAATTCATTCTTCATGAGGCAGCTTTATATATGTATTCAACCAGATTTTTTCTAACAATATGTTAGGGTTTATTTAGATATGGTTTCACTTCTTATGAATGCAAGCATTCATAATTATTTACCTCTCTTACAGTGGTAAGAGAGAACTCTTGATTAAGGTTATAAATAGACATATCTCTCTGATATGAATGGGTGTTTAGTGGTACGGTGTGGATGACTATCTAAGGGAAATAGGAGGCTGGTCTCAATGAAGATCCCATGGTTCCATCATCCCGAGACTACCATTATTCCAATCTACCAACATCAGAGGGTTATTAGTTGTAATGCCTAGGGAGTTTGATTAGCAACCATAGGTTTCCTCATCTCAAGATATCTTGAGTAGACCATAGTTTTAATACAAGTGTTATGGTGCAGGTTGGTTTTATATTGTGCTTACATTGCAAACATGTGGTGGAGTTATATCTATTAGAAAGTTATTAGATTGGACTTATATCTCTTTGGAATGATATATATGATAAGGAAGTTCACCTGGCAAACATAGGATTGGGCTTACATCTATTGGGAAGCCAATTAGATTTTAAAAGTTTTGATGGTGAACATATAGATTGGGTATACATCCCTTTGGAATGCAAGGTAGACTTTAGAAGTTCACATGGTGAACAAATAGATTATGCTTACATCTCTTTGGAATGTCATTAGGGTGTTCACATGGAAAACATATGGATTGGATTTACATCTCATGGGAATGCCATTTATATTTTATAAGTTTGTATGGTGAAAATATAAATTGGGCTTACCTTCCTTTGAAATGACATTAGAATGTTCGTATGGAGAACTTATGGATTGGACTTGCATTCCATAGTAATGCCATTAGGGTATTTGCATGGTGACATATATATTGTACTTACATCCCTTAGGAATGCCATATATGATAGGTAAGTTCGCATGGCAAATATAGGGCTGAGATTACATCCATTGAAAAACTTGTTATATTTTTGAAGTTTGTATGACGAATGTATATATTAGGCTTACATCCCTTTGGAATGCCAATTATATTTTAGAAGTTTGCATGGCAAACATTTAGGTTGGGCTTTCATTCCTTTGGAATATAATAAAGGCATTTACATGATGAACATATATATTAGACATATATTTTTTGGGAATACCATTAGGGTGTTCGCATGATGAACATATGGATTGTACTTACATCCCTTGGGAATGCCAATTATATTTTAGAAGTTTGCAAGGCAAACATAAAGTGGTTTGATTTGATTTCTAATCTTTTATTTATTATTATTTTTTAGGATATAGTGCCTTGGAGTTGTAGAAGCAGCGCTAATGGTTCAACACCATGGCGATGAGAAGTTGGCATTTCGGCACCTAATCAACAAAAATGTGGATACTGAGGTGAGGTACCAACATGCTCTCATTTATAAGCACCTCATCTAGAAGAGGCTCTTCCACAATATGGGTGGGAGCGTGGAGAGTTTCATCAATGAGTGAGGCTGGGAGAAGCTAGCCTACAATAATAATGCCTGTGTCATTCTTGTGGTGTAAGAATTCTTTGCCAATATGAAGGATCACCAAGACAATCAAGTTTTTGTTTGTGGAAATTGATACATTTCAATAGTGCTTCCATTAATGCATATTATAATTTGCAAAATTTTGTGTATAATCAGTATCTTTTCTACTATAATATTCACCCTAATTTTAATAAAATCAATAGTTTCCCCTATGTTAGAAATTCAAATGTCCAATGGGAATGGTATGAGGAAAAGATTATCAATTTTCCTGCCATAAGCATAATAGCTGAGGCTAAAGCATAATAATATTTTATCTCCACCAAGTTGATGTCCACTAACAACATTAGTGAGATAACTAAGGATATAGCCATTTTGAATTATGTAATTAAAAAGGGCTTTATCGTAGATGTAGGTAAGATTATTTATAATTCAATTTATAATATGCTTAAGGATAGTACAACTTTAGGGTACTATCACCCTTCTCTCATTTATTCTTTATGTGTTGCAGTGGTGTGTCAAGGGACCCAGATAAAGAGTCCTTATACAAAGGGTTCCCCTGACGAAAATATGCATGCCAAAATCTCAAGTTATACAAAACTAAAATGATTCAAGCTCACAACAAGTTGGTCCATCCTAGAGATTTTCAAGTAGGAGAGCTTGTTTTAGTTATAAGGAGACCAATTGTTGCTCGTCGCATGATGGCAAGAAAGTTTGAACACACTTAGGAAGGCCCTTTTATTATAGAGAAAACCTACCAAGGAGGATCATATCAACTCATTAATCATAAAGAAGAGCATCCAATGATTCCAATGAACGAGCTCTACCTAAAAAAATATTATCCAAAAAATTATATTTGAAAACACTTATCATCAATGAAAATTCCATTTCAAATTCAATCTCTTTAAATTGAAAGCATTTCTATCTACGAATCTGCCATGACATGTTTAGGATAGGTGTAAGAGAACCCAAGCGACATCCTATCTTTCATCAACACAATACAAATACAAATTACACACAATAAACAAAATAAAACACATATCTTCTATCTCAGGCTATTTTGAGTTGAGATGATGCCCCCAGCGGCCCTCACTCATTAGCTACTCTAGGTCGGGTTGATTCACTACTTATCCAGTGTGTCACCCTAGTGGTCTTTTAGCTTAGGAGGATGTAAGTCCCTATGCTTTCTTCCTGACTTAACCACTGCACATCGATGAGCACTTTGTTAGTTTGGTAGGCCCTATCGTGCGACCGATAAGCTACCTCATGTTGGCTCTATTTAAGAAGATATAATTCTCCTTCACTTTCTTCTTGGATTAGCCATTATGTACTAACTAGGCCAAGTATATTTGAGGTTTAGGGTAATCCTCCTGCGGCTTCTTTCCTTATGACTACTTCAAGTTTGGGTATAGTCCTTCCTTGGGACTTTACTCTTAGTAGTCACCCTAGGTTCGATAGCATCTATCCTATCGACGATAGACAATCCCAACGATCAATTTTGTCTATGAAAATGTAAGTCTTCTAAGTTTTCTTCCTAGATTTATCATCACACACCGATGAGCACCTTAGGTTGGATGGTGTTTGTTATGCTGACAATGACCACCTAGTGGATACACCATCATGGTAGATGTAAGTCCTTATGCTTTCTCCTTAAGTAGGCCACCGTATACCTATAGGCTTTCTTTTTCAGGGATTAGGATAAAGCCCCTAGCAACACCTCCCTTGTGTGCACTCTATTTGGATCATGTCCTTGTGGCCCCATCTAGGCACCACAGGTTACTACCGGATTAGACAGTACCCCTTTCCTAGTAGCCAGCCCTATGGTTAAAATTTTTGTGTTGTAGATGTGCACACTCTCCCTTTGGATTGATAAATTTGAGATAGGTCCAGGCCAACATAGCCCCTTCTAACTGCAGTGCATCGCACACCACCAGGGTCCACACTAACATATAAGCAAATAAAATATCGCTTGTGGATTAGGAGAACACCCCCCAGTAATACCTTTTCCCAAGAAAGCATCCTAACTTTAAGGTTGTGTCAGCAAAACTCCCTATAGGAATCGCCTGACTTCTCTTGAGTTGAGGTAAGATCCCCAGTGGCACTCACTCAGTAGTCACCCTAGGTCAAGTTTGATTTATTATGCTACTAGCAGGTCACCCCAACGATTGTTTCTCTATGAAGATGTAAGTCCCATGCTTACTTCCTAGCACGGTCGTTGCACACCGAAAGGCAACCCTTAAGCTGGATAGTCCTACCCTGGTAGACTACCCACTTTGAATTAGTAAATTAGAGATAGGTCCAAGATGACATAGCCCCTTCTCAGTGGGTCCATCACACACTGGAAGGGTCCATAAATTAAATCAAACTAAATTAAATTTAATCAACCAAATCAAATTAAATGAAATAAAATGAAATTAATTCTTATTATTGAGTTGAGAAAAGATCCCCAAAGCCGCTCACTCAGTAGTCTCCCTAGGTCGGGTTCAATTGGTTGTACATCCAACAAGTCACCACAGTGACTATTTTTGCTTTGGAGGATGTAAGTCCCTATACTTTCTTCCTAGCATAGTCATTGCATACCAAAAGGCAACCCTTAAGTTGAATAGTCCTACCCCGCAGCTAATGGACTACCCCTTTAGATTGGTAAATCTAAGATAGGCCAAGTCCCCCGTGGCTTCTTCTTAGTGGGTCCATCGCACACTGACAAGGTCTGTAAATCAACTCAAAATTAAATCAAACAAATTCATCCGAGCTCATATTTCCAGTGGGTTGGCCCTCAAAATAAACACATGAAATAAAAACACATTAAATCCAACTTAATATCCCTAGTGGAGTCAAATCACATTCCTCTCCAAAGTGGAGCCCAAATCAAATGAACAAATCAAATCCAAACTAACCTCCCCCAAATGGAGTCATGATAATCAAATCAAAACAAACCAATCTTGATCCCAAGTGGATTCAAGCTTATTTCTCCAATGGATATGCCTCCAAACCAAATCACACACAAACCAAACAAAACAAATTCAAACATGTATCCCTAGTGGATCTCCCTCCCATAAATCAAATCAAATAAATTCAAAAAAATCAAATTCAAATCTTAGCCCCCAATAGATTTCTTCCTTATGCTCTTGGCATAAGTTTATCTCAAATCTAATCCATGCGTGATTCCCTAGCAAATCCTTCATCATGTCCTTAACATGAACTCCTACCAAATCAAATCTTCCTGACTCTCTTATGCCATCAGCATGAGATGAGTTGTATTGCACTAAGATTATGATTCTATCTACCTTTCGGGTTTAGGTATAGATCACTTTCGTTAGTGTTTATAATCTTTTGGACATTGTTGATCGCTCGGTCAACATCAATACGTGCAGTATGTCCTTCAGTTACACCACACTTATTGAGGGTCCTTTTATTGACCTCACTTTTAGAGTGAAGGTCCAATCCTCCATCATATGTCAGGGTCTTCTAGATACTAAGAATTCTTTAGTCAAAAAATATTTCTAGTGGTTAAGTGAACAGTTAACCTAAGCCTAGAGACTTAGGAGGATTAGCCAAAAGGTTTAGATCATACCTTAGGGACTAGGATAACCCACCTACCCTATAACCTAACCAAATCCATACCTACCTCCTTAGCCAAAATTCAATCTCAAATCCATATACCCAATTAAAATTGAATCTCAATTCCAATTCAAACATTCAAACCCAAAATCAAATCCACCATAATCTTTCTTAAAACCATGACTTGATCTTATGGACTTAGCCAAATTTCTTTCAGTCTAAATCAAACTTAATTGATTCTCTCATAAATCAATCAATCCTCCAATCATCCCTCCAAATCAAATTTACAATCAACTTCAATTCCACGAATCAAATTCAAATAACCTAAGCCTAAGCCCTATGATTTAACCCTATGGTCTTTGTCAAATCTCTTCAATCCAAATCAAACTCAATTGATTTTCTCATGAGTCAATTCAATCTTTCAATTTCCATTCCAAATCAAAATCTACATTCACACTCAAGACCAATTGAACCAAACCAATTCAATTAACCTAACCTAACCCAAATTGATCTAAGATATTCCAATGAGCCAAAATTCATTAAAACCCAAATCAATTATAACCAAATCTATAAACCAATCCCAAATCAATACTAAAACTCAACTAAACTCAAAGCAAACCTCAATCAAACTAATTGTCCTATTTAGGCTCGCTTGACCCAAAGTGATTTAAAGAACCCATTTGAGTTAATTTTCAATCCAACCCAAATTGCATTGAATCACACCAACTAAAACCTCCTATAATGATTATTGATCATCCTTGATTCATTAATTGCAAACAATTGGGTCAAACCAAGCAACCCACTTAACCTTCATGAGTTAAATGAACCAAACTTCATCCTAAACCAAATTAATTGAAACCAATGACATACATCAACCTAAGATCAATCCTTGAACATGACTTGACCATAAATTGAGCCAAACCTAACCTAATTGGCCCTTTGACCCAAGTTGACCCAATTTGACCTAAAAAACCAAATTGGGTCAAATCAAGATCTAACCCAAATTGATTGTAACCAATGCCTCAAGTCCATTCTGAATTAATCATTGAACATGACCAAAGCCTTAATTGAACCCAATAGACCTATTTAGCCCAAATTGACTTAAAGGGTCAATTCGGCCTAAATTAAAACCAAATATAAATTGATTTAAACCAAAGTATACAATCATCTTTAATTAATCAATTAAACAAGAACCAATGCCTAAGCCAAGCCAATTTGGCCAATTTGGTCAAATTAGTCAACTTGACTCATTTGACTCAAATGAACTCAAATGAGTCAAATCCAAATCAAAGCCAAATTGAACCAAACTGATTACGCCAAAACATTCCAAATACTCATTTGAACTTGACCCGAGTCTTGGTTTGACTGAATTTGACCAATTGGTCAACTTGACTGAACCTAGCCTAATTTGACCTATATGGGTGAAATTAAGTCAAACTCACTCAAACCAAGCCCAAACCTAATGAAATTTAGTTTGACTTATCCTTGGCTCATTTTGGTTCAGTCTAAATCAAACCCAACTTGATTTGGACCTAGTTTGACCATTACCCAATGGGTAATGCCTCCAACATAGGATAAAATCCAAAATTAGGGAGCCAACCACTCTCTTTTGTATTTGGCAGCCACCCAAAGCCAAGAATGGACTCCTATATAGGTGGATTACCTAACCCAAAGTGTTTAGGTTAGACCTTGGTCAAGGGGAGGTGAGTTAACACACCTCCCCTCATTTGCCCATCCAAAGAAGATGGAGACCACTCAAGGCAGCCTCCATAGACCCTCATCCAACCAAACCGAGCCACCTCATGAGATTCCTGCCATCTCATGAGATTCCTTCCACCTCGGATGGCCTGTGCTATCCAGATGGCTAAAAAGGATCAATTGAATTTCGTCCATCCATCTCAAGAGAAGAGGGGTATACTCCCCCTCATTTGAATCATTTTTCAAGAAATTGAACCCTCAGAGAGCTCGAGCACCCTAAGACGAACTCACTGAGTGATTTCCCAAGTCTCTCGAGCCTTCCCATCGTCAAACATGATCAAACCAAGCCTGTTCAAAATAGGACACGCTTCCACTCCATCCAACTCCACCAAATGCCAAACAATCCCAAAATAACTCTTCCCACACGCTCACCAAGCTCCGGCGAGGTGAAACAAACCTTCTCCCAAAAAATTCGAGCACCATAAGTAGCTCCTGGGCTAACTCTGATGCATTTTCCTATGACATTTGATCCACAGAGCCACCAACGAGAAGTCAAGGAGCCATCTTCTCAACAGAGCTTCACCTTGACAAGTCAAAACTAATAATGCATTCGTGCTCGAGCTGAGAGGTAATTTTCGAATCAGATTTCGTAAAATGTTTTGGGCCTTTTTGAAGAGAATGTTGATTTTTTGTGAATTCAACCATTAGATCTCTTTGGATCCTCCTTATGAAGGTGTAAGATCAATCCCGAGCCAATTCGAGCTCCGGCGAGCTCGAATTGGGCGGAGGAAGGCAGACGGTGTCCGTCTTCCATCGTGCGAAAGATGATAGATCATCCACCACCCATTAAGCATGGTTGGAATAGACTGCTATGATCTCCTATTAGATTTAATCCTATTTTAATCCTTAGGAATTATAGGATTAATCTCCACCATCTGATCTCAGATCTAACGGCAAGGACAAAAATGCGTCCGCTACCAGCCATGTGGTCAGCGGTAACTCAGATAAGTTTATGTAGCCAATCTCATGATGCCATATAGAAAATGTACCACATCAGCGATCTGCATGACGCCGATGGGATTAGGTTTAATTAGGGTTTAATTATTAGATTTAATCACTAAAATTTTAAAAAATCATAACAAATTATAGAAAAATTAGAAAAATATAAATAAATATTCATTTTGAAGGTAAAATAAAGAAGAATTAATGAAAATTAATTTTAATTAATTTTGAAAAGTAATTAAGGTTTAATTAGGGTTTAAATATAAAATTAATTAGCTTAATTAAGCCCTAATTACTTGGGCAAATGATTTTAAACTTTATGTGTTCATTCAATAGGATGACATCTGCCTCCCATGATTTTATTAGAATTTATTGCCTAGTAATTAAGGGAAATTAATGATTCAAACCTTAATTACCCTCTTTAATTAATTAAGTTAATAATTAACATTCAAAATAATAAAATTAATTAATTAAAGCTTATTAACCACTGTCTAAACTAAATGGATGAGGAAGTGAGATTATGACCTCTTTCCTAATCTCTTTCCCAAATTCATTTCATTTTAAGAGAATTATTTAATATGAAACTTAATTAAGTGCTTAATTAATTAATTAAATGGAAAAATTAAAATAAATTAAAATGCAAACCATATCAGATAATTAATAATGAAATTAAGAGTTTCTCTTTATGTGTTTAATAACATAAAGACCCTTTAAGAAAATTATGATTAACCCATATGTGTGAGAAAATCTTAAAAGTACTTAATTAGATTTTTTAACTTACTTAATTCTTAATTATGAGCCAATTGCATTATGTCTTTTAGGAGCATTACAATTTTATTTTCTCACATGTTCATATCATTTGCGGCTCAAAATTAAGTGATTAATCAAATTAAAGAAATATAAGAAAGGGTAATTAAATGATTTGATTAATTATTGAACTTAATCAATTCATAAAATCTACCTAATCATCTTTCCATAAACAAATTAAGATCACTAACATGGGAATAGGATTAAAATAATAACTAATCTCTTTTCTTTAAATCAAACTCAAATCCAAAATCAAATTAATAAGAAGCTTTGGTTTCTTTAAATAATTTTATTTGATGTGATTGTCCTTAGGAATTAGTTTAGTTGAATGAATCACATGTTTATTTTTTTTATTCCTCCCAATTACTTTAAATATTGTATGTCATGTGGTTTCAAAAATTCATCTTTTCAAATCTAAATGAATAAAATTTAATTTATTTATGTAAGCTTGCATGTGTTGGCTTAACTTACTATATGTGTGACTATTATCACTATTAAATTCAGATGTATTTTCCAAAGCTTATAAATTGACAATAATAATTGGGATGATGGTAGCTATAAACATATAGGATTTGCATGTGCTTATAGCTTAGTCATATAAATGTGAAGCTTTCTTTTTTATATTCATATATAGATTTACATAAGTTTGAATGTTAATAATTATATAGTCTGGACATCTTAGGAATATGAGGCTTTAAGTAGCCCCAAGGCGATCATTTGATTACCTCACTTCTCTGGTTAATAAAGACACATACTTATTTGATTTCATTTTTATATATTTTGGTATTAGAATTTGGATATAGCTTTAATTCATATGTATAAATAATTCAATTAAAAATACAATCTTTTGCATGATTTTCTATTCTTATAGTTATTTATACATTCACATGTATTTAAGATAGCAATTGTTTAGTTTGGACATTTTAGAATACGAGGCTTTAAGTAGCCCCAAGGAGATCATTTGATTACCTCCTTTTCTGGTTAACAATGGCATGTACTTGCTTACATCTTTTATACTTATGTATGTGTAATTTGATTAAGAGAATGAAAATCTCCTTTTTCTATTAAAAATATATGCATTCATCACCATATAAGTGTACCAAAAAAATGTTGTATGCATAGATACACTAAGGATTGCATCATATGCATGTTATGATGGAAAGGAATATCCCAACATGTGTTATGTCATAGTAATCCAACTATATTAATCTTAAGATGCCTTTCATATTGAATAGAATTATTTAAGGTTCACCTAAACTTAGGATTAATAAACATATTTAATAAACCATTCGCTAAAGAGAATTAAACCAATATAATGTACTTTAAAAATGGTTTAGTGTAGGGATGAAGGAGGGCAAGCCTCTTTCTTCTCTTTATAACACTTAGATGTTAAGTGTAAATCAAATGGAGCAAAATAAAACATAAATTAAAATTCACAAATTTACTAAACAACTTGAAGTGAAACCAACCTTTACAGTTAAATTCAATTTTTCTAAATTTAGAAAATTATAACTCTAATGCTTAGTAAGATATACCACACAAAACCTAACACACACACACATTAAAACTAAGTCACCACTTCTAGCTTTAAGTTGGGGCTGTGTATCTTATGATGTATATTTTATTTTGTGATGTAATATTTTAGACTAGATGTTAGGGTGTATGCTTTATAGACTGGATGTTAGGTCATGATTAGTCTAATCATGTCTTCTACAGGGGGTTCTGCTTAAGGGGTTACTTAAAAATAAATATAAATATTTTCTTTGCAAGTTGCTTAAACCACTAAGCAATCCAAGTTAGGGTAGGTGAGCTTGGTTATCCATGTGTAGAGTGCTAAGTCTAAATTATAAATATAACTACTTGGGATTGAATGTACATTTAGCTAACTCCTGCTTTGTAGATATAATTATATTTACTTTTCATAAAATGTAATTTTTTAATAGGAATTAAGATTAGTGCTATGGGGTTTAGGATGAGCGACCAAAAGGCTTAGTCTTGGCATGCCCTGTGATGCCTTTGGAGCACAATCAAATTAAAAGAAAGTGAAGGAGGAAAAGAATAAATGAAGAAAAAAAGACCCCCATAGCATGTATTCAAATTCTAATTATAAAATTATTCTTTCATATTCTAGGTTGTATAAGGTTAGAGCTCGGCTACCCATCCTTTCTCTTTTCGGGATGTATGGCGATATCTGACTGCACCGCCCTCTTATTCTTTTGCGATAGTCTATAAAATTGATTGATGATTTATTTAGATTGTACAATAGGATTACCTCCTTTCTATAGTTTTTGAAATGTTTGATGCTTTAATGTGTGGCCTGGATGCGGTAGTCTCTGAAGATAAAATACATTTTCTATCCAATTAACAACTTATAACTAAAGTTTTAAATAACTCACAACTTCATCATAAAGCCTAGGATATAATCAAGATAATTAAAAGATTTAGCAACCCTTAGCTATATGTTGTATGTCTCACATCATGCATGCATATTCTATCACTCTTGCCAAAAAAGTGGGCCTCCATTCTTACACTATAGGGACCACTTGACCCATGAGAGCAACCCCTCATGATGGAGCTTCACCCTCTCTCTTTTTTGATTTAGCCAATAATCAACTTTAATCATTCATTTAGGAATAAAGAAATCCCAAGCCTTTGTCCAAAATAATTAGTCAAAATGAAATAAAATTTGAAAAGATTTTGCATTTGCAGACCAAGTCATATACTCATACCACTTATGCTCCAGTCTTTTAGGGAGTGGGTTTAAGACTTTAGTCTCTTTCCAATTAAATAACAAAACCTAGCTATCTTGTAAATACATAAGATCGGACTACATGGATTTAAAATGTAGGAGGTGTTAGCTGGCAACCACTCAAGGCGGTTGTAAGTCCAGAAGTCAGACGGGTTTATCCTCTCTTATGGAGATGAACCCTTATGTCTACCTGTCACTTAGATTTATGTCATGCTTTAGCTTATGCTAAAGCTCCCTATATTTAGGATCCAAGGTAGCTAGTTTCCTTTGTATTACAAGCATAAATCCTCACTTCTTAAGCATTTTCACAACCATGTGTTGGTGGATCATAAGCCCTAGCAATCTAATAAAAATTTAACTCAAATAAATAAATCTCTTCACTTTTAAATGTATAAAGCCCCACCATAGCAAAGATTGGAATGCTCACTAGGTTTTGTAGTATCATGAGCATTTCCTACTTCCTCTCTTTGGATTCCAAAAATAAGTCTTCCACTTGGTCTCTCCCACTTGATTTTCCAAACATAACTAATCTTTTGATAGTCTAATCTTGAAATCTTTTGAGATAATAATTGTATACTTTAATCAAGAGTATTCTCAAAAATCTCATTTTCTAAGATGAAATTAACTATGGAGGCTTGCCTCCATAAGGAACTTAAGAACCCGACTTAATATAAACCATACTTTATTTTTCTATGTAAAGTAGGGAAAAAATATTTTATATATTCGAACACCCATCATGCCTTAGGAGTCCTTATTAAATGATTAGGTCTATTGTAGGGTGATGCCTCTATCTTTTGAGATTGTACATCATACCTTAATATCATACCCGATCACTTCAATAAGTATCCCCTATGATCTACATGGTATTCTCCCCACATCCAAAAATAAACACCACAGATACTTTCATACTCCTCTTTCTTGTTCTCTTAATGGGTCATAATTACTATTTAAGAAAAGTACATGTTGGGTTATAATTGCCTGTTAAGGAGAGTACGTGTTAGGTTGTACTTGGGTGTGAAGGAGAGTATAGAAGATTTGTTGTAATCTAAATGTTGTTTTAGTGAATTCCTAGCCTGGGTGGCTAGGTGTGGGCATAGGCTGATTTTAGGATTTGGTCGAACCACATAAAAATCTATGTTCTCTTTCTTTACTTTTCTACTATTCCCTTTTCTGTTGTTTCATTTCACTAAAGACTTTGATACAAAAATTAAAATTAAGCTTTCTAAAATTTATTTTTAAAAACCCAATTCACCCCCCTCCCCCCCTGTTGGGTGTTATAGCTAAGTAACTAAATATCCCTCCCTTTAATAAATGGACTTTAGTTAACAAAAATAAGGTCATGTAATGTACCATAAATTTTATTATTCATAATCTTATTAATAAATAACCTTGTTAATAGCTATAGAGAGGTTAATTGATCTAAAAGAGCTCTAGTTGTAACTAGATGTGTGCTTCATGATTGGGATAATTATTGAACAAGAAAAATAAGTTGACATATGATCTCCTCTGAGATAATCATGAATCGCCTTAGTTACATCATTTCTCACTATATCACATGCTGATTGGTAAAAATAGGATTAATAGCCATTAGTACTATAGTCAAGCTCCTTAGAATTTAGAATACTACAAAGGTCCATAATATGATGTTGATTTGTAACAAATAGTTCTTAGTTTACTTGTTGAAGTGTATTAACAATTTCAGGTGCCATTAGACCATCAAAATAAGACACTACGGATTCTTCAATCTTTAGGTGGTTGTTAATCCATTGATCTTGTAGGGTTTTAATCTTAATAATAGAAATTTACTCTTTCCTTCTCTTAATAAAAGCAGAGCATTATATATTATTTCAATCTCCTTGTTGACCGTACTTTTAGAGTGAAGATTGATCCCTCCCATCTCAGATTTAAGAGCCTTCTAGACACTTAGACTTCCTTAGTGCTAGGACACTTCTAGTAATTTAGATAACACTAAACCTAGACCTAGAGACTTATAAGACATGACCCTGAGCCTAGAATTTACCTTAGGATAAGTAGGTTTCAGCTACTCTGAGGCCTAAACCAAGACTCATGCCCATCCACTCATCCAAACTTAAGCTCATATGATTGGAGCTAAAATTACTCAAACCTATTCAATTAACTTTAATTGAATTTGGTTCTCCAATTGAAGCTCTAAGCTAAATCAACATGGACCTTAACCCGAGTTAATCTGTCACTATCTTATAACTTCATTCAAACCCGTTCAAGCAAACTAAATCCAAGTCGATTTTATCAATCACCCTAAATATTCAATATATCATTTCAAACTACTCCAATATTTGTAATCAAGCTCATTGAACCAAGTGAATTTGATCAACCTAAGTTAGCCCATTTGACCTAAAAGGCTCAATGAGCCAAAACCTAATCAAGCCAAATCAGTTATAATCAAAGCCCCCAATCAACCTCAAATTCATCATTGAACACATCCCAAACATCTATAACTCCAATTGATCCAAGTTGACTTGACCAAGCCACTTGACAAAAGTGACCTAAAAGGGGTAATTAAGCCAAACTCCAATCAAACTCCCATTAGATCAAACCAAGCCATCTAGTCCTTTCATTGATGATTGTGGGTCATTGGTGGCCTACTACGTAATTGACCCAATTTAATTGACTTTTGACCCAACCCAACCCAAATTGATTCAATTTCATCAATCACTTCAATTAATTTAATCCTAACTAATTTCTACTTAGCCTAATTTAGCCTAAAGGATCCAATTGAACCAAATATTTCTCTAATTCAAATCAATTCAAACCATCTCTTTCAATCAGTTACTAATGATCAATTAAACATAAACCTAACTCATGCTTAAGCCAATTTGGCTAATTTGGTCAAATTGGTCAACATGACACATTTGACCCAAATTGAGCCATATGAACCAAATCCAAATCTAACCCAAATTAAATCAATCCATTACACTCATTCATTCTAAATGATAAATTAAACTTACCCAAACTCCCATTTTGACCCAATTAGGTCATAATGGTCAACTTAGCCCAACATGACCCATTTGACCTACGTGGGTTAAATTGAGTCAAACCCAATAAAACTTGGCATGACTCATCCTTGGGTCACCATGGGCCTACCCAAGTGGACCCAACCCATGGTGAACTTGGTTTGGGTCAAACCCATTGAACCAAGCCATATCCAAATGGGATAAAATCCCCATTTAGAATGGCTCTCCAATTCCCTACCCCTTGACAGCAACCATTGGCCTTTCTTGGACAAAGTACCATTGACCCAACCTAACCCAAGGATATTAGGTTTAGCCTTCGGCCAAGAGAGGGTGAGTTCACCCGGAACTATTGGTCCACCTAAGGAGGAGTGTGCACCTCATGGTAGCCCATTACACTCCCTCAGCCTCTCATACTCATCTACCTTAGTAGTCCCCTACTACCTTCGGCCACCTACTCTAGCCAGACGGTTTCCAAAGGCTAAACCAATCCCAACCCTTGGTTCATCTGGGAGAAGATTATACTCCCTCACCATCCATTCAAACTCAATAGAGAGCTTCCTTAGAGCATTCCACATAGTCTCAAACCCTCTCCTGAGCTTCTTGTGTACTCCACCACCGGCGAGACTAGCTCATGATCGGACCCAAGAGCTCCATTTGTACAAACTCTTCAAACCTACACCAAACTCACATTAACTCTTCTCACATCTTTACCTCACTCCGATGAGCCAAAATGAATCATTTACCGAACGATTTAATGACCATAAGATGTCACTAGACCAACTCCAATGAGCTTTGTGATGACTTTTGGTCCACAGATCGATCAGCAGGGAGACAGGTCAAGATCTTCTCAACAAGGCTTTGTCTCTTCAAGACGAAACTACCTCTATTAGCAGGCCACCAGTCTATAGCTCTGACGATGCAAAAATTTGGCAACTATAGTTTTAGCCTCTAAGTGTTGGTCATTTTTTGAAAAGAATCGTGCTTTCGTATGATCTCCACCGTAGGATCTCCTCAGATTCATTCCTTGATCATTTTGGAGTCAATTTCATGGTCAAATGAGCTTCGACAAGCTTGGATTGAGCGGTGAAAGGCAGACGGTGTACGTCTTTTATTGCTCGTGAGATGAAGGATTACCTACTGTCCATTCTGTGTGATTAGAATAGACGTCCATGATTAATTGCATTAGAAATCTCGATTTAATCCTTTCAAAATCAAAGGATTAATCTCGATCATCCGATCCAAGATCGGACTAGCGAGATGAAACTATGTCCGCCGCCTCGGAGTCAACTGCCATGTCAGATGATTTATGTAGCCAATACTACGGTGTCACGTGGAAAGCATTTTCACATTAGTATTCAGGAGGCACTGATGGTTTAAGCATTAATTAAGGCTTAAAAAGGTAATTTAATGGCTAGAACTTTAAAAATCATACCTAATTGTAAAAATTCCAAAAAGTATAAATAAACCCACTTTGGAAAGTTTAGACATAGGAGAATTTAATAAAAATAAAATTCCTAACTAACACTTAATGAATAATGTTGAATTAAGGTTTGAAGCCTGGACTAATTACCTTAATTAAAGCCAAATTACTTGGCTAATAATTTTAAATTTGGTGGGATGATTCTATGAGATGTCGTCTACCTCCCATAAGTTTCTTGGAATTATTTTGCATGTGGTTTAATGGTATTAGAATTTTAACCCTAATCACCCTCTTTAATTAATTAAATGATTATTAAAATTAGGGAACACTAAAAATTAAACAATTAATGTTATTAATCAACATAAATGTGGGTATGATGAGAGAAATAATTAAGACCCCCTTTCCTAATTATTTTTCCAAGTATACTTCCTTAAGAGGGTTAAAAAATATGTTTAATAATTAAGAAATAATTAAGAAGAATCAATGATAAAATAAAAAAAAATTGAAATTGGTTTAGATAACTTAAATATAACCCATTAATCTATTGTGTGTTTAATAGCATAAAATCATAAAAGAAATTTTGATTATCCCATTGGTGTGGGGAAATCATAAGAGTATTTAACTTAAATATTTTTCTCCTTTAATTTAATTAACTTTTAAGCATGAGCTTAATTGCATTAGACTCATTTAAGTGCATTGTTGGTTTTATTTTTCCAAAGCATATCATTGAAGGCTCATGATCAAGTAGTTAATTAAATTAAAGAAGCTTAGAAATGGGTAATTAGGTCAATGTGATTAATGTCTTGAACCTAATCAACTCATAAAACATATTTAATTTCCTTCCTTATATATGTTAAATAACCAACATGGGATGGAGTGAATCTTAAGTATCATTTCTCCTATTTAGGTTTTAATAACTAAAACATTGAAATTAAATCTTACAAAAATTTTTGTTAGTGTTAAAGAATGTTTATTTAGCTTGATTGTCCTTAAGATTCAATGAAATTAAGTGTATTATGTGGTGACATTTGATTACTTCCTTTCAATTATCGTAAATATGCATGCCATTTATTTCATGTGTTCATGTTTCAAAAAGAAAATTAAAAGAATATGATTGCATTCAAATTACTTGAGTTGGATAAATGTTATGATATGGTGTGGCTATTATCACTAATAAATTTCAAATTATTTTAAAATTATAAATTAATAATGAATCAAAGAGTATGAAATTTAAATCAATGTTTATTGTAAGCACTTAATGAAACCTCCACTTAGTTGTTGCTTAAAGATAGAAAGGGATTGCTTTATCTTCATGTTTTATGTGTATGTTTACATGTATTTGAATTAGCAAGTATATAGTCTAGATATCTTAGGAATACGAGGCTTTAAGTAGCTCCAATGAAGTCTTAGATAATATCACTTCTCTGATTTAATAATGGCACGTACTTGCTTAATTTCATTTATGTGTATACATGTGCTAGAATATAGAATAAAACTTATCTTTTCATGTCATTGAACTTTACATGAGTAAAAGATTTTTATATAACCTTTGCATGGTTTTGTTTCTATGCTTATGTGTGTGTTTATATGTATTTGAATTAGCAATTACAGAGTCTAAGCATCTCGAGACAACGAGGCTTTAAGTAGCCACAAGGAGGTCTTAGAAAATCTCACTTTCCTAGTTTAACAATGGCACGTACTTGCTTAAACTTCTAATACATATTTACACATGCTTAGCTATGAGATGAAATCTTTCTTTTCTATCAAATCCATGTATTAACATTCATTAAGTGTGCAAAAATGTGAGTATATTGCATGTATATATGTTAAATCAAATATTAAGAAGACTAAAGATGAAAGAATGTGAATGTCATCGGTAATGAAAAGAAGTAGTGGAATATTACTCATATGATTGTGACTTAATTTTATGAATCCTAAGATGCCTCTCATGTTTGAAAAGATTCCTTAAAACTAAGCCAAACTTAGGCCCACTAAAAAAATCATAAGTGTTTTACTAAAAGAACCAAAGATATAATAATTTACCCTTTAGAAAATAACTTAGGATATGGATGAATGGGCGAAGCCTTTTTCTTCTCTTTATAGTAGTTAAATTTTAAGTATGTATTAACCAAAATGAGAACATGCAAATTAATGTCAATCAATCTAGTAGAAGATTTGAAGTGAAACCATCCTTAATAATTTATTTAAACAATTCAATAACTTTAGACAATTATACTTCCAAAGTTTAACCAAGACATACCATACTAAAACTTTAGCACACATATTAGAATACTAAGTAACCGATCATAGTATCAAGTTAAGCCAGTATATGTTAAGATGATGTGTTTTATTTTATGATATAATATTTAGACTCGATGTTATGATTGTCTGGGCGTAGACTAGATGTTAGGTCCTTAGTAGCCTAACAATATTTTATGCAGGGGATTGTGCTAAAGGTTTCACTATAATAATAAATAAACATAAATGTTCTTAATTGTAGATGTCAGCTAAGCCCCTAAGCATAATCCAATTAGGACAAGTGGGCTTGGCTACCCAAGTGCAAGGTGCTAAGTCCAAATATATGAAATATAATTGCTTGGCATGTATGCCTATTTAGCTAATATTTATTGCAGATGTAGTTAGATTTTATTTTTCATAAGAAAATAATTTTTGAAATAGGATTAGGATTAGTGCATTGGGGTTTAAGATGAGTAGTGGATAGAAGGTAAGGACTTGGGAGGCCCTGTGAAGCCTGGAGCAAGTAGATCCAAAGAAGAAAAGAAGAATAAGAATTGAAGACCCCCATATCATTCATTTCATTTGTAAAATTTAATTGTAATATGAGTTGTATAAGGATAGAGTTCGACTACTCAATTTCTTTTCTTTTTTAGGGTGTATGATAGTATCTGGACGCACTGGCCTTTTATTCCCTTACAAAGTTTACACGCTTGATTGTTGTGTTTAGTTTGTATAATATAAGTGGCATGCTTTTCTTAGGTTTCTTAACCTCACTAAATAACTTATAAATAAATTTTAATGTAACTCATAACCTCATTTTAAAGCCTAGACTTTTAATTAAGATAATAAAAGATTTAGCAACCCCTTAGCTAAATGATTGTATGCTACAACAACATGCATATCATATCATGTCACTCTTGAATAGAAAAGATCTTCACTCTTGCATGATAGTGGATATGCTTGACCTTTGAGAGCGATCCCTTGTAGTGGAGAACACCTCTTTTGATTGATTTGACTCATGACTTAATTTCATCATGTATATAGGCATAATTGTCCTAAGCCTTGGTCCAAAATAAATGTGTCAAAATGATCCAAAAACTAGTAAATTTTTAACATTAGTCTAAGTCATCTTTACATACCAAATATTATCTAGTCTTTTAAGGAGTGACTAGAGGATTTTTGCTTCCTTCGTAATTAAATAATAGCCTAACTATCTTGCATCTATCTAAGATTGACCTACATGATTTTAAAGCGTATGAGGTGTCAGCTAGTAGCCGTTCCAGGCGGTTGTAAGTCCAGAAGAGTCAGGAAGTGTTCACTCTCTCATGAGGAGGTGGACCCTTATATCCCATTTTCCTCGAGTAGAGTTAGGTCGAGCTCTGAGCCTGCACTAGAGCACTATATAGTTAGGTTCTGAGGCCACTTATTTTTCTTTTACTATGAATATAAGTTTCCACCTCTTAAACATTTCTACAATCTTATGTTGTTAGACTATAAGCCCTAATATTCTAAAAAGATTCCAACTTAAATAAAAGTAAATTCTCTCTTTCAAAAATATAAAGCCTCACTATAGAGTAGATTGAAGCACCCACTAAGCGTCCTAGTATCATGGGTGCTTCCTACTTATTCTCCTTTGGAATATGTGAAGAAGTTTTCCTATTCGAACAATCAAATTTAATTTTTAATAACAACTAATTCTTTGATAGTATAGCCTTGAAATATTTGAAGATATTCATTGACTACTTTAATTGAGAGTATTTTAAAGAAATTCTCATATCCTAAGATGCAATTAACTATGAAAACTTTCTTCCATAAGGAACTAAATAACCAGGCATAAAATAAATCCTACTTTACTTATCCATGTAAAGTAGGGGAAAGATCTATATACGCAGACCTTTCTACTTTAGGAGTCCTTATTGGGTATTCAGGTCTATTATAAGATGATGTTTCCATCTTTCAAGATAGTACATTATACCTCAATATTACACTCGATCACTTTAATAAGTATTCCCTAAGATCTGCGTAGTGTCCCTACGACTCCAAATTAAAACACCTCACTCCCTCCACAAAATAGTCTTACATTCTGAGTTTCTCCTCCAACATAATCATTGCATCTTTCAATTTCACGTCAATTATTTCATTGAATCTAGCTACCAATTCAAATTTCAAATTAAGAATTACATCCTCAGCAACATTTGATCTTCGATTTGTAGCCTAAAAACTTTCCTATTATAAATTCTGAGTTTTTTAGCTATTGATTCGAGCTTCCATAGCTTGATCTAATTGCTATTGTTGTTGTCTAGTTTTTAGGTCTCCTGATAAATGGTATGAAAACTATATACTGTGTCCACATGTTATAAAATCTAAAGTTAGACTATGTTGATCATGGGATTTGCAATCCTCAAGTAAATAACACTTTACTCAAACTTATTACTTGTAAGAGACTATATGATCTTTCACATGTGGATCTATCACCCATCATAGGTTTAGTAGTGAACATTTGTGTTTGATATGTTGAATGTAGATAAGTAGAGATTTGCCTTTTAGACCTAGATGCATAAGCTATTTTTTTATGCTTGTTTAGGAGCAAAGAATAATTAAAGGCCTTCTTTAGTGTATTGAGATCATGAAGTTCTACTTCATTTCTAATATCTCTTCTAAGATAAATAGAAAATTTATTGGCTAATAGTTATTTTTTGTCAAGGCAGTTATTGTTATCTATACAATCCTTAAAAGGCATTCACACCTACATGCTCTACATGCTCCCTTAAGGTCCTTACTTGCTCATGAACCTTTTTTTCATGATTGTTTTGGCAAGACTTAGATCTAAACATTTATTTCATCTTCCCTTTTGATAAGATAATCTTACCTAACTTCATTTCTTAAAAGAAATTATGGTCTAATAAATTTTATGATAGTTTATGAGTTTCATTTCAACAAATATATATATATATATATATATATATATATATATATATATATATATATATATCCATATATATATATATATATATATATATATATATATATATATATATATATATATATATATATATATATATATATATATATATATAATACTCATCCATCTAGTAATAAAAAAATAATCCATCTATTTGGGTGTGTTAGACTAAAAATCTATTTAGATCATAAACTCCATTATATGTTGAGGCATCACCTTAACCTTCTTTATTGATTAATTCAACAATTCATGATTCTTAAGGTGTTCATTTTATGGTGGTTCTTAAAATGATTTCTCTTAAGTAGGTAGCCATTTCTAGAATTTTCAAGTAGGTTATCAAGGTCATCAGATTGTAGAACCTAGCATGGATTTTTTAATTTAGTAGTTATAGCTTGTACTTAGGTGGTTAAGTTCATGATTATATTGTTCAACCTTTTGAAAATATTATCATTATGAAAGGCTACTACCTTTACCCTTCCAACTAAAATTTTCATTTGATCTAAGCTAATGACTCAGATGGCATGATTTATGCATTGAAATTGAAAGTATAGTATCTTATAATACAAAAGTAATTTTATAAAATATGAAATGTAACCTCTAATTTAAATGACAAAATATATTATAAATAATAAATTGAGCACTCAAATTAAATTATAATTTAAGCAATATAAAATGTTCAAGTGAAGATTGCACCATAAGGCTTTTAAGTGAGAACTCTTGCCACTTATAAATACTCAAGTAAGCTAGGTTTTTGGATTATTTCGCAAGGTTAAGGCGAAGTGTAATTTGTGAAGCTAAATAGTTGTTAGCAACATCTGTATCCATAGAATTGTCTACCACATCATTTAAGCATTCAGTTTGTAATTAGAAAAATAATACCATAAAAAGGCCTAGGGTTGGCCATCTTGATGAGGGCTAATTAAAGTATAGTGCTCCTTTCAAACACTATAGGATTATGGCCAAGTCTCGAGGGCCAAAGATGTTAAAAAAATTAAATAATTCAATCAATAATAGAAATTATTAGTGGATTTTGAAACATCCTTTTTCTAATGATAAAATTAATGTCAAAAATAATTTTTGGTGACCACAAATTATGTTAGAAAATATTTTAGGTGGTTGTCTAATGGCATTAGTCTCAGTTTTGAGATCCAATTTTTGTGATGACTATTTTTGACGAAAATATATTTATGTCGAAGAAGTCACCTAAAATAGCAAGTGGATATCTTTGCCACTGCAATTTCTCGCAAAATTACCAACAAATAATTTTCATCTGTAACTTTTAGACTAACACAAATCATTGAGGATTTTGATTGTTTGACCATCAAAAATCTATAACAATTTTTTTAAAAAGGGGATTCACATTATAGTTAACCACTTATGATCTCTGAACAATCAATATTCAAATGATCTAGAATAACGTAACAAACCATGATATGATTATGTTAATAAAACACTTAATATCACTAAAAAATATAATATAATATCACTCTGTGCAAAGTTTAACTACAAAATAGCAAAAAAATAATTCATACATATTCAATTCAAGACTATACAAAAACTAGGAACATATCAATCGCCCTCTTTGGTTTTTTTGTCATCATCCTCTTCCTCTTCTTCCTTCACCACTTATTTTTCTTTCCTGGTACTTTGCTTTCATCTCTTTGACAAATGTAGTGATTTGACTTCTAACAACCTCCTTAATAGTGCTCTCGCCTTTGTTTGAATAAGGAATCTAGGAGGACTAAGCATTATATGAAACACCCTGTGAGCCTAACCCATATATCCACCCCTTTCTTTTTTATCTCATGCTACTTACCACCACAAGTTAAAGTCATCTCACTATGATGATGACTCCCTTTGTGATCCCTCAAACACATATACTCATTCTACAAAAAATTAGCATTAGTAATAGTATATATTACTATTGTAACTTTTAAGAGAAATAATACTAACATAGATTTGTTAGGATTTGTTATCAACCCATTACTGGTCCTACTGGTGTTGATGTGTGTGCATATGTAACCCTAGTAATGTGGGTTCCCTTGCTACATCTACTTAAGTTATTAAAATTATAGCATATCATATTTAAAATAAATATGCTTACCATCCTCCTTTTATGCTTAATATAGGGAACTGAGCGATAGTATGTTGTGGGCTTCTGATGCCTCGACACTTGGATGCCCAATTATGCTTATTTTACTTCCTTTTTTGAGTGTACTCTAGCCTACCCCAAGCGATAGTAAGATCTTTATGTAAAATAAATATACACTATCAACACCAAAAAAATGTAAATACTTTATTAACTAAAACTTCTTATTTTTAAATTCTATAAACCATATGTCACGAATTTCTATGGGTATTTTATGCTAAGATAGATATGGAGCTTCAAATTTGCTTATAATAATATTCATGATCTTATAAATAGCCTACCTTGAAGAGTTGAATCTACATAAATACAAATTATTAGTGTACAAAAAATATTAAAACTATTAAACTAAGTTAAGAAACTATCATTATATTTATTTTCCCCATTAGACATAATATACATGAATCAGTTGAATCAGATCCACCTAAATGTCTCAGCTTAGTAGATATCAATGGTCCTATATAATGGGTGGTAGGCTATGGTGGAGAGTGGTAAGTTGATTGTGTATAGGCTAGGTGGTAGTACAGAGATGGGCAAGTGTAAGGTGGTGGGGGTGGTATATGTGATGGATATGAAGAAAATGGGAAGAAAGGGGTGGACTATGTTGGATCAAGTGAGTAATAAGATGGAGTGGGTTCTAACTGAGTGATATGGATGGCATTGATGTTGGTGATGGTGGTAATCATACCTATTGAATGCCCATGTGGACCTGTAGTAACCTATTTTCTAGTAAAAATAGCAAAAAAAAAAAAATATTTAGTGATATCTCCACTATTAATATCTTCATTGCAAGGCACTATTGTTTGATCACTTTGTACATCAAGATCAATGTAATATGGGAAAAAATATGTAGTTACTTGTGCAATGTATGCTTCATAAATAGATCATTCTAGGTAGGCTTTATTCTTTATAGTCCTTTTGATTTTACTCAAAATCTATAGAGTATTTTGTGAATTAATATGATTACATAAATTCAAATTGTAATAAGGAGAAAATAGTAATATCTTTTTTTAAGCCTTTTGAATGGGTGCATCGAATGATATTGAATGGGGCTTATGACTCTTGCTTTGAATGGAAGGTGAATTAGTGATGCCTCATAGAGTTAAAAAATCTACATGAATTTATAGCACTAATGACTTAGGTACAATCCTATTTAATAAGGTGGATGAAGAAGTATCTCATCTCTCTAAATGTACTTATTAAAGTTGTCCATGGGATAAGGACTAATCAAATGATAATGGTAATAGGCGAATATGGATGTGAAGGGAAGCAAGAGAAATAAAGTAAGATGATCCTCCCTCTCCTTACATTGATATTCAAAGATTGGATAAGTTCTAGAAGTCTACCAATCTTTTGTTCTTGTTCTTTAAATCTTTTTTGAAATTCATTGTGAGTTTTTTCATGCATAATGGTGAGTTTTTCTATTTTCTCTAGTAAGAATGCATAAGAATTATCATGCCTTTGATTTAAAGTTTGATCTTGATATATATGCCCATCATGAGTTGATAAAATTATATATATATATATATATACCCTTAGATATTGTTAATTGGATGAATTAAAAAAAAATCTTCTATAAAGCTTTAGGTCTCATTGACTAAATGAAAAACACATATTCAAACCTAAACTTTGGATTACGATTTACAAAGATATAGCCAAAATAGTGAGTGTTATTATAAAAATATAAAATAAAATTTTTTGATAAAAGAAAATATTTTATTTTGGAATGATACACAAATGTAATAATATTAAAGACATAACAATATAAGTAAATAATCTAATTAAATTATAATTTAGTGTTTTTTTATTTATTTTAATAGTGATTTACAAGTTTAGTTTAATGTAGAAAAAGTAACTCATCTCCAAACAAGATGTTTATGAGAAAATAAGATTACTTTAATACCAATATGATGTAAGACAAATACAATCAATTATGATATAAAGTTAATTATATCGATAATTATTAAATTCTTACAAGTGAATAATGATAAATATGCATGCACAAACACAATAACAAGAATGTGATGAGGGCGAAATAATTCAAGCTATCATTATATTAACCACAATAAAGGACTATTTCTCATAAGTGTAAAAAAAAGAGTTGAGAAGCAATAAAAGATCTAACATGTAGCAAATTTAATGTAACTATAGATGAAGTAAGGATAATATGAAGTTGATCTTTGCAAACAATCTGTTATTATGATGATCTTATTTCTTCTTAAGAAGTTTTCTCTAATAACTGCTAACTCACACAATCAAGTAATCCATCACTTGGGGGAAGCACACATGCACATAAAAGAATAAAAGAAGAGAGAGAGAGAGAGAAAGAGAGAGAGAGAGAGAGAGTTCAAAATACACAAACCTATCTTCAAATTAAACCTACCACTATCGTAACGATACATTCCTTCATTATTAAACCTACCACCATTAATTATTATCATATCTAATAATATGAAATTCCTATACATAAAAATCACTTAATATATATATAAGCCTAAAACTATAATAGCATGATATAAAAATATATAAAAACATAATAATACCCAACCCAAACTACAACATAAAAGCCTAAAATGTGTTCACTATATAAATTAAAATTTTATGAAGACAACATCGACAATGGTGATATTGATGCTATGCATGACTTTGTCTTACTCAAATGCTTCCAAACCATATATGCATCTCCTCTTAACACCATGTAGAAGCATTACATGCTTAATTAAGCCACTAATCAAGGGTTTAACCTTAAGTCACATATAGTGAAGGGTTCCTCTCCCCCTAGTTTTGGTGGGTAGAAGGCAATCTCTCCCCACTTTTGAGATCTGGCGTAACTATAATTCTCATTAGTCCCTTAAACTATTGCATCTCCTGGAAACACTATTAGCTTAGCTTGAAAATCAAATCAAAATTTTGATCAGATCAAGATCGAGATCGAATCAAACATATTGAGCTGAGCTACGAGCCAAGGATTTAGATCAAAATTTTTTTTTTGAGCCGATCTTGAGGCGGCCACATATTGGATCGAACTAGCTCGAGATCGGATCAGATTTATTTATTTATATATATATATATATATATATATATATATATATATATATATAATACTTGTATGTTTGTAATAATATAATTATTTCTAAAAGTAAGTGTATTGAATTGTAACTTGTAATCTTTTAAAATAAATATAATATATTATAAGTATAAACATTATCTCTTTGAATATCATATTTTCTTTTCTTTCATGAACTAAATTCAATTTTTAAATTTTTTTAATAATTATTTTTATTAAATTCGAGTTGGCTCAATCAAAATGAGCCAACTTCATTTGATTTCATGCCAAAAGAAAATGAAAAAAAAAAAATTCAATTTAAGCCAGCTCGAAATCAAAACTAATTGGCTCGAAATTGATCATAAAATAAGCCGAGTTGGCTCAAAATCAAATAATTCGAGCCACGAGCAGATCTGGAGCCGGCCTCAGCTCATTAATATCATACCTTTTGGTGTAAGAATAAGCAATTGTGTTGGAAGTTTAGCCTCCCCTCTAATCTTAGAAACTTACTGCTTCTCTAATTGCAAAGAGTTCAAGTAAGGTTTTCTTGTGGAGATATCTCTTATGCGACTTGAGGACAAAGTTCTTGCCATGCAATTATACTCGTCAACATTGAATTGATCATTGATGAGTTTAAATAACTCTATTAATATCATTGGCTAGGAGCAAACCAAAATGTTACTTCTCATATACATTGAGTGATAGTTTTTGGGCAACTAAAATTTTGTAATAAATTTTTGAGAAATTTATATACATAATATATAATTTTTAAACATTTAAATATCTAATACTTAAATTTTGATATTTATAAAAATAGTAACATTCTTCAGTATAAAAAGATTCATTTTAGCCCAAAAATTTAATAAGAGTGTTATTTTTGATGTAATAATAGTGATTAAGCCTGGAGAACAGTTCTCAGTAATTTTTAGAGGGATTTACATATATATCATACAATTCTTATGAATTTACGTATTTCACATCTAAATTTTAATTTTTACTTAAATAATACCTAAATCTTTATTATTACATCAAAAATATCACCCTTGTTATTTTTTTAAGTGAAATATATTTTTTTTGAGTATAGAAAAAGTATTAGTTTTATAAATATTTAAATTTAAATATAAAATATATAAATGCAGAAAAATTACGTGATATATGTACGTAAATTTTCCTAATTTTTAATTCAAGCCTTTGCTCGTTGGACAAACGGCGAGGTGTAGCATCCCTTGCGATGTCTTTCTCTCCCCACTCTTCTAATAAAAGCTCAGTTTACCAAATTCTTAGATGACATATCTCCAAATAGTTGTAATTGGATTGGATAAGAACGAAGATAATTGAGTTGTAATGCTAGGGTTTCAAGCACCACGAAGGCTCCCCTTCGTCGTAGTCGCGGCGCTGCTCGCGGCTGCGGCGTTGGTCGCCGTCGGCGGGGGGTTTTTCGAGCCTTTCAACGTTTCCTATGACCACAGGGCGCTTATCATCGGTGGTAAGAGACGAATGCTCATATCGGCCGGTGTTCACTACCCGCGGGCGACCCCCGAGGTGTTTTCTTCGTTTTCCCCGTTCTAAATTGACATTCATTTGTTTTGCAACAATATCTCCAAAAATTTTATTGCAACTTGAATCGGCTTGAGTGCTTGTTATTTTAATAAATAAGTTGCCATTTTTGCAGATATAAAGTGGTCTGCGATCAGTTTTAAGTGATACAAAGCTTTTAGGGAGGGAAGTAAAGGAATAATGTTGGATGCATTTTTGAACTAGTTTAGTATTTCATGATTTTAGATTCATATATCTTTGACCTACTAAGCAAGAGGTGTGCATATGGATGGTGAGGTGGTTTTGTTTTCAACTATGTCCATGGGTGACACAAGATCATACTATCAATCATAATTTGAGCCTATATATAAAGAAGAAAAATCTTGAGAGAAATGTTCATAGAATCTTATTAGGTTTTATTGTCATAAAGTAGAAGACTATTGTGACATGAGCAGGTGTTAAACTCATCCTTTGACCTTTATTTATAGGTCTATGTCAAGGTTCAATGCAACAAGAATGATAATAGTTAAGAAATATAATAAAGTCTATGCATATTAATGAAATATGTTGTGAAGTGGATAAATATGACCAATAATTGGATGCCTTTTATCACATTCTATTTGATTGGCAAATTCTATGTGATGAATTTCCTTTGCAAGTTTTTTGATAGATAAGTAAGTACTTTTGATTGATGGGTAACTTACTTTAAATAAGCTAACTAATAGTCATGGTGAGTTGACTTAATGTTTGTTAAATTCCAAAGGCAAGCAAAACTTCTCCCTCGGTTATATTAATGAGATGTAACTTTGGGCAATTTGTAACTTTTAGAGACTTCAATATGGCTTTGGGAGTCTTGATCTTTAGTGAATAAAACTAAATAGGTTAAGTCTTTTGTATTTTTAAACCCAATTTAGATTTTTATGCTCACTTGGTTAACTTGAACCAGACAACTATGGGTGCAAATCAGTTTCTAGATTATCTTGATTTTTTTTTTTTGAGAAGCTAAAAAATAATAAAAGAGTAAATCTTTCTAAAGGTTGCCCAACCTTGGTGAGTGGGTATATAGTGATGATTAAATAGATTTAATTATTTCTATCAGAAGTGTTAACATTTGCATAAATATTTGTCATTCTATTTCACTTTAAAATTCCTTTGCTTTTATTCCACTCCTTCAACCTACAATATATTTGTTTGTTTTCTTTTGAGATGAAGAAGCTTATTGAGATCGTTGGTCCAAAAATGGCTACTATACCCTTAATAAAATCATAAAGAAGAAAGCTTGTAAGCTTGAAGAATACATGGAGGACATGCTGTTGTCAAAGCTCTCTTTAAAGAAAGTCAACATAGAGCCAATAGAGACAAATAAAATAGTTATTGATCAGAATACTTCAGCTCAACCCATTACCCTTACTAGTTTTTTCATCTTGAGATTGATTTTGAGAATATTGTTTGGAAAGAAATTGCTAAAAGGATAGCGTTGACTTTTCATAAAATATTTCTTCTAAGGATTTCATTACTACCTTAGCCGAGGAGACTAGGATTCTTGTTACAAAATTTGGGAATGCTTTTATTTAATTTGCTATGAGTGAGCTTTTAGGTAGAACTAAAGAGGTAGGAATAGATGCAAAACATACTCTTGACGGTATTGATGAGTGCTTGTTCATATAGGTTCCGATTCATCATAGTTCTCAAATTTAATAAATGCTTTAGTGATCCTTAAGCAAGTTCTAAGTTCTTGAGCAATCTATTGATCGCCCAACCTCGAAGATTCCTGTTCTAGATGTGGCTTTGACAAAGGGAGTCACTGAGTTGACATAATTTGAGGAAAAGAAAATCAATGTAATGCTACAAAGAATCAAGTTTCTTAAGCAGTTACTTGTTAAGTTATTGATAAGGAAGTCACCACTAGAGGCTAGTTCTAAGGGAATTTTTAAGTTGATGAGGAGATTGGCAAGTTTTGTTTTAGTAACAATCAATATTAAAGTTTATAGTTGCCTCTAACTCTGAGATGAATATCTTTTACTCAATGAATCACTAGGAGATGAGATAATAGCAATGATCTCGATATAGAGAATTGATGAATTGTTTGCTAAGATCACCTTAATGATGGATACCATCATGTTTATGTTGAGTTCAAGTAGGCTAAATTTATTGAGCAACTTTTAGAGAAGTTGAGAGCAGTTATATTGGTTTGGAGGGAAAACCTGATGAACAAACCTGCTAGTTTGATTGATGAATTTTCTAGGGCAATGCACCAAGAGATCGATGACATGGATATCAAAGCTATCATCTTAATGTGGAAATTCATTAAATATTGGTCAAACTAATTTCTTGCAAGAAAAAAGTTTGTACCATTTGATTTGATACAACACTGTTTCTTGAGAAGTTGCTTTAGACCTTACACTCCATTTTACCATTTGGATGTGTTAGGGTGCCTTTACATGAATTTGAAAATGTGTAGACATCTTCAATTTGGCCTTAAAGAAGTTGAACTATGTAATCCACTTCACAAAAATAAATTAATGAGAACTTCTCCTTAAGTTTTTTTTTTTCATCTTTTTAATCTCTTTTTAGTATGATTTGGTGTAATTGAGCATCTTATTAAAGACTTATTTTCTATTTTGGTATCTATATGTAAAATGAAATATAAACTTATTATTTAGATCATAGTTTGATATGTATTATATATGAAGTTGTTAATTAATGTGTAATCATTTATCTTGAATTCATCTATATTTCACTAGTTAAAAGATGAAGTGTCATTTGAATTTCCCATAATGATGAAAGTATTGTTTTTTTCATTTTCAATTTGAAGTTGAAATGGGAAAGTGACCTATAGATGGGATCAAAGACTCTTAAGTAATTTGATTTTTTTATATATAGGATCTTTATGGCTAGATTTGTCCTTTTGATCATTTAGATGTTCCCAACTTCATGCGAATTGTTTCTCCATATTCTCTATTTCCATTTTCTTTTTAAAAGATGACTATTGCCTTGATCAAGACTCCTAAAGTCTTTGTAAAAGTGAATATGAAATTCAATTCTTTCATAATTAAGAACAACATTAAACACTATGAGAAAGCTTTTGGTTTCGACGTTCAAGAGTGCCTGTTAGGATTGTGGAGGTAGATGAGTATCCCAATTAGCTCTACAATGTTGAGTTATGTTTTTAGCGTAATCAATTTTGACTTGGGGTCGCAAACATTCTATTCAACTGTGTGATCCTAACAAAAATCATCTTAAGTTCATTTGGTAGTATTGTTGCATTAATTATTTTCCTTCAATAGAAAAAGGAATATGGAGTGTTAACTTCTTTTGGTACATGTTACCATTAATACTTTCAAAGATGGTTTTTTTTTTTATTCTCAAAATACATCATTATTCTCTACTTGAAGAATGAAGTGAAAAGTGGGGAATGAAAAATTTCCCTATGAAGTTGTGCATAGGGTGAACAATTAAGAAAAGATTATTAAAGCTTCTAGAATTCATCCTGAAGCCACCTATATTATATGTAGACTATTAGGCTCAATTTATGGAAATGGAAAGTCATCTAGCAAATTATTGCTAGTATGTGACAAAAAATATAATTTAGCTTGTGCTTGAAAGCAAATGACTAAGTAGATTTTTTAGATATTTTATTTTTTTAATGAATTTTTAATTCTTATTTACTTATTTGTGTTATAAATGGGATGATTCAGATTGATGTTTTGAAGAAAGCTGATAGCCTTAAAAAGAGATATGATAAGGTTGTTATTGCTTTCTTAAATGAAGCCAATGAGATTGAACTTCTTTAAACAAAAATCATTGAGGAGCAAGTCACTATTGGGAGATTTTTCCAAAATCCATCTTTATGGAAGTTTTTGACAAGGTCATCTCCGTTGATTTTGCTACTTAGGTAACTTTTGTCAATCTTTCTCGAAAGAGATTGCTGAGTCAAGTATTCCTAAGTGGTGAAGTTGGCACCTTCTTAATCATTAGAAACTATTATAGATGAGACAACGGTGACATAGAAGTGACAACAATAGAAAGGATGGAGGCTACTTTTGGTGGTCTTAGTAAGAAAAGAAATAAGATCTTGATTCACCCTTTACATAATTTCAAACCTTCTTATTTTGATGAAGAGAATAGGCTTTTTCTTTATAAAAATTCTTTTGAAGTGATGTAGATTGACTATAATGTTGATCCACAATGGCTAATATCTGAATTGATAGCAATTGCCTTTGAACTTGGTCTCACTATTTTCTTAAACTTGTATCATTAGTAGCTTGTCACACCTGACACTGGCGATCTCCATATGATCGAGATGTGACATCACTTCATTAATTGGATGGCAAGTTTCTTGTTGGCAAGAAGCCAAAAAATACACCAATGGCTCCATAAGATGTTAAAGGAAAGAAAATTTTTGAATAATGAAGTGAAAAAATTTAACCAAAGTCATTGAAGATTTGAAGTTGGGAGAGTAAAGGCCAAGAGATTTCTTATCTTTGAATGATGATTTGGCCAAGAAAGAGACATCTCTTGTGATTATGGATATTCAATTCAACAAGGACCAAGACTTTGAAGTTGCTACCAGAGTTAGTGAATGCCAATAAGAAAACTTATATATTACAAGACTAGTTAGATTTTTTTGAAATCTCAACATAGATTAGTTGAGTTGGAAAGTGACTAATAAGAAACATATAGCTGAGCTTGAAACTTTAGTGAAGAGACCAAGAGCTTGAAAGGGCAAATTATTGGAGACATTAGAAGCTAATATACTGATCGAATTTATACACACTGAAGAATACAACTGATCTTCAATTAAATATGAGCAAGGCATATTATTTTATATAACATCTTTGTTGAAGGTTGATATCATTAAGTTAAAATTCAATGATATTAGTTCATTTTATGATATTCTGAGAAATTTCGGATCTTCTTGTTATTGTGGCAGTGGTGCTGATGATGAAGACACCAAAATAGTAATGCCAAGTGAGATCAAGAATGATAAAACTTGTTATCTTTTTTGTTTTTTGATATTTGTATTTGTTTCTCTTTTTCTTTTTTAAAGGAAATCCTATTTCAAAAATTATGTGTAATATCTTGACATAGAAGAATGAATTCCTCAAATTTCACTTTTTTTGTCGGTTTCATTTGAATGTTAGAATAATTCCTATGATAAAGTCTGAATATACTAAATATATATTTTTGAATGTTGCTTTAGATGTTACTTGATTGTCTATCCTTTCGAACTTTTTTTTGGACTATTTGACACCTTGGATTGACCTTGCTGAATGCCATACCTTTCATTTTCATGGAGACAACCATTTTTAAGACTTGTTGCTTTGAATTAATTTTTCACTTTTTCATTACTGATTTTCTTAATAACTTCCCGAATTCTATGGGATGAGTTCAATAAGCCAACTGAATGTATCTTATCAATTGGCTTGGTCTAGTGAGATACATTGGCTTATATCAGAGTCAACAGGCTTGGGCTGAAGAAGGGGAATTGACGTGGAAGTGAAAGAAGTCATGCAGACTTTTGCATGCGAAAGGAGCCCCGTCCGGGCGTGAACCGGTTCAACTGAACCAGATCTAGTTCAGGCTATCTATTATTAAGCATGGTTCAATTAGTCTTTAATTAGGTTTTTTTTATTGTTGATGTAAATAGTTTCTTATGCGCTTAGGGTTCAGTTTCTGATTGATCGAATTTTGGAGATTGTTCTCTGCTGTTTCCTATCTTTCAAGTGGTGAAACTGTATCTTGCTTGAATCGAAGTGTTACCTATTTTTCTTCATCTCAATCAAGGTCTGTTTGACCCCTGTTTGGCTGCAGTTCTGCATCTATCCTCTCAGATTCTGGTGACCAACATCCTTACAGAGTTTCCCACCATTCGTCCAGCTTACCAGCCACGCTCTGGTCTCCTTAGCAGCACCTGGAGTTGCTGTTTTGCCTTCAGAATCAGTAGTTGCCAACTTCCTGCATCCCATCAAACCTCAGCCAGCCATTCCAATGTTGCAAATCTTCGGCCCTTTGCCTGGTTTTGGGTTGTGCGGTGCTTTCCAAATCTTTTTTATCCTGCTATCCAGATTCAGAACCACCCAAATTCCAATAAATCCAATCCAAACCACCTTTGTATCTCCTTATTTCAGGTTCTTTTCACTTCCTAATACTTGTTTTTACCTTTTTACCTAACAAAAATGGTGTCAGGAACTCAAGGAACAAACTTTCTAGGAACTAAATCCCTGTGAGAATTTTCTGTGGTTAACATGTATATAGTATTTGTTCGAATCATTTTTCTTTTAGAATATTAGGATAACATTGGATTCCTTGTCGCAAGAAGATTACTTCAACTTGACCTGTTAAAGGTGTAAAGAAGAAGCACCAGAACTGAGAACAAGGAAATTATTGATGAGTCATCCTTATAATCCAAGTATAATTGCTGCCTCAGATTCTTGTTTTGGCACAGTTCTATTTACTTTCAAATGCCATATATGTACTGGCCAATCATTTACGTTTTAGATATATATATATTCCCTCTTCTGTGTGATAGTCTGACATGTTTGTCAAATGTCAGATGTGGCCTGGTATAATTCTCAAGAGCAAGGAAGGTGGAGCTGATGTCATACAATCATACGTATTTTGGAATGGGCATGAGCCGTTTAGAGGTCAGGTATCATACATTCAGTCTATTTTGGAATATCTTATCCTCATTCTTATAAAAAAATTAACTCATTTTGACACTGGTTTGCAGTACTATTTTGAAGGAAGATATGATCTTGTCAGCTTTGTGAAGTTGATTGGTTCAAGTGGACTTTACCTTCATCTTCGCATTGGTCCCTATGCATGTGCAGAGTGGAATTTTGGGTTGTTTCTCTTTCCCCTTGTTTCTTTTGGAAATTAAGATAATTTAATCAAAAGAAGTTTGTGCTTTTTTTAGCTTGCTTAGATTCCTATCTTGGTACTTGTAATGATTACAAATCAAAAAGTCATCCTTTTGTTTTTGACAACAATAAGATTTTGTTATTATTATTGTTTTTTGCAATGTAACATGCAAATTGCCTTGGGAAATGCACAGGAAGAATTTGACAAAAGGATAAGACAAATTAAGGGAGTGTTCACGGCTGAAATTAGAAAAAAGAAAAGAAAAAAAAGGGAATCCAAAACCCTAACCTCATGGAATCATCATCCGCAAAACTGCTCGAGGTGGGGGGCGGGAACGGTTAGAGCTTGAAATGCTATAAAGGAGGAGGAAATTTTGTCCAGAGGCTCATATATGCACACTTACATGCATCTATACTCGTGCGAGAGATAAACCGAGAGAAAGAAGCCACCGATTCTAGCCGATCCTCCCATCTGGACCAGCCCCAGCCGAAGCCGTCGATCCCTTACTCCTTTCCCTCTTGTGTGAAACCAAGTGAATCTCCTCGCGTGAAGAGCCCTAGTCGCCGCCGAGACCCCTCCTCGCGTGAAAGAACCCCCTACCCCAATTTCATCTATTTTAAGTGAAATAAGAGCTCTAATTCCCAAAGTTCCTCTACCTTTCTAAGTCTAAAAGAAGAGTATGCAAGGGCATTTTCATCTAGATTAAAGAAAAAAGCTATATGAGGTGCCGATTATAGGTAATTTTCAAAAATTTCCATAGGTCAAATTGAAGGCCTTTATTGTTGATTTTGGATCCGGTGCAAGATGGATATACCTCCCTCTATTGATCTTGGATCTGAAGTAAATGAGAAGAGCATGAGTATGCTATTTCTCAAAATTCTACATCATTAAGTCATCATTTTAGCAAAATAAAATAATTAACTTGAATAAATTATTTAAAATGAAATAAATCACATGTTTAAAATTCGAAGACTTGCGTCTGTTGATCTTGGATTGGAGCAAGGGAGTAGAGTGCACATCGTACTAAATTTTACGAATATAATACTGCTAAGTCATTATGTTGTTGAAATTTCGTGAAAATTATTAAACTTAAAATATTTTCATAAAGATCATTAAAATAAGAAAAATAGACTTTATAAAATGATAAAAAATATTATTCATATTAATAAAAAATAAACATTGAATAAATATAATATTGCAATCATTAAATGCAATTATTTTGCACTCCTTTCTCTCATATTAAAATAACATATTTAATTAATTGTATATTAAAAGCATTAAATTTCAAGCCTAAATCGTCAATTCTTTTGTTAGACTTAAGTACATTAAGGAATGAAAACGAATGACAAAATAATAATTGCATTCAGTCACAATCATGAATAATCATCAATTATTTGGTTGATCAAATACAATGTGTTAAGGACCCGAATATGATTTAATAATCGATATAAAAATCGAGATAGTCCCATCAAATATTTAAGATCTCTCTCATTCACATAAACATTAAAATTTGAGCACTAATATTGCATTAGATGCAAGTCTAATTGATTGTGTAATTGTTTAATTAGACACAAAATATTAAGGGTCTAAATACGTCACAATCAATTTTAATAAAATCATAGCTCATCTCAAATATAAATGAGATTGAATCAAAGATTCATCGCAAAACACATAAGTGAGATTAAATCAAAGATTCACCTCAAAGATGAGATCAAAGATTCATATCATACATTGAATCAAAAGATTTATCTCAAAACATGAAATTGAGATTAAATCTAAAATCTGGCATTCCAAAAGATGTATGTTCAATTTAAATCCCTAAAATTATAATATTTCAAAGGGATGTAAGTCCAACCTATATATGCATTCCAAAGGGATATAAGTCCAATCATTTGTTCGCCATGCGAACCTCACCTAATTCTGGCATCTCGTTAAATCCAATTTAAAAATTATGGCATTCCAAAATAATATAAGTTCAATCGATAGTATTTTAATCAATGTAAGTCCAATTTATGTTTGCCCTGCAAATATTGCATCATCCAAACTGACATTTCAATGGATAAGCTTAGTTTGTCACTTGTTCGCTATGCGAACTTCTCTAAAATTAATGGTATTCTAATGGATGTAAGCCCTATGTTTGTCTGCAATACAGATTTTAATTACTCAAAACTGACATTCCAATGGATTTAAGCCCAGTAACGTGTTTGTCATGTGAACTTATCTAAAATTTTCGCATTCCAAAGGGATTCAAGTCCAGTCTACTAGCATTTCAATGGATGTAAGCTCAGTCACTTGTTCGTCATGCAAACTTCCCTAAAAATAATTGCATTCCAATGGATGTAAGCCTTACGTACATCTGTAATGCAGACTCCATAAAGTTGAATTATTGGATAGATTTATAAGTTTAGCTTAAATAATTCCAATAAACATTTGCACTCGCAATAACACCATCATAACGACTCTATTTTACTTGGGATCTCTGAGATGAGACAACCCATGGTTGCTAATCAGACTTCCTAGACATTAGAACTAATTGCTCTCTAATATTGGTAGGCTAAAATTATAGTAATTCCAGGATGATGAAACCATTGAATCTTGATCGGGATTACCCTCTTTTTCCCTTTTAGACAGTCATTCACATCACACCACACAACACTAAGCATTGATTTACGATGAAGGTTATTATTTATTTCAACCTTAATCAAGAGTGCTCTCTTACTGCGATAAGAGGGGTAATTAATTATGGATGCTTGCATTTATAGGAAGTAGAACTTAGATCTAAATAAATCATAATATAATGTTGGGGATAATTTGGTTGCATATAAATCAATTTGCCTCATGAAGAACGAACTCTTTAAACATCCTTAAAGATGGCAGAGATTTCGAGGTATTTTTCTGGAGCGATCAGGGAAAAAAATGAAGAGACAAACATATCGCCAGCATGATATAACATCAAGTGACATCTGCTTTTATCATTTTGCAACTTTAACTAGAGTATAATGTGTGAGTTAATGTATTGAAAGACTGTCTAAGAAAATGGTTGAATTATGTGTTAGGCTATCATTTTTAGCATTAAATTAATTTTATAAGTAGATTTTACCTTGCACATCAAACACCTACAATGAAAATTGGCAATGAACTGTCTTAGTTTTTACATATTTATCATTTCCCTGTATTATTAGCCTTAGGAGAGTGATAGCTTTACATCATAGCTGCACCGAAAACTTTGAAAATATGCCCGAGTTAACTTTACATGTCAAAACTTGCAAGATTTGTGGTGACAAACAATACAAAATTACATTCCAATGTCTACTGTTGTGTGTATTTGACCATTGCATGAAACTAGTCTTAAGATAAGGAAATTAAACGTTAACATAACCATAAATGGATATAGGCATTGATCTTACAAGAGCAAAGACGAGGTAATATGTGTGAGTTTAAGGTATTGCCTCTCATCTTCCATTGTTACTAAATCCTTATCTTGCCTAAGCTCTCACAACTTGCTCTTAAAATCTTGTTAATACCATATGTCACATGTTGGCCTATTTTTATTTTGATCTTTACCTCATTCTATGTCGCTCTTGGCCTTTCCATTTCTCCTCCTATTCATCTCATTCTTTTTGCCTTATGCTTTGTCGATCTGGTTCTAATCTAGTACAATAATTTTTATAATAGTGGATCATATTGAGCTAGGGACAATGAGATGAACCTCAAGAGGTGCCAAGGAACAAGCTCAAGGGTTTGCAGGCGAGGGAGCTAGTAGAAGCATGATGGGTGGCACAAAATTGTGAGCTTTGATGAATGGATCTAGTGAATTGATGTGTGAGGATTAGCACTTGAAATTGAGATTGTATGATATGATGTGGTGAGCTGTGGATTGTGAGAATCAGATGTGGTGAGCTACAACATGTGGGTGAGTGTGAGAGGTGGAGAGGGAGGAAGTTTTATAAATGGATGATTTGATTTAGGCTTTGTTTAAGTGTCAAAATGTTCTTGTCATTCCATTTGACCACAACACCAACACCACTGCTTGATAAAAGAATGTGCTATTAAATTCTTCTTGTAGCACCATATGGGCACTATCTTCCCCCATTCCATGACATCGCTCCATTGAGTGCACTATCCTTCTTTTATCATTTAAAAAAAAAAATCTAATCTAAATCAACCTAATACTCCCTCTTCATCTCTCTAGTGCTCCTCCCTCACTTGAACACTTGCAACATCCCTGCAACTCCACGTCATTCCATTCGTTTGATTCTCTCTTTTATGCTAGTTGAATCTACCTCCTAGAAGTGCATTCTTCTATTTTAGGCCATTGCACAACTTGCTGAACACCATCTCTCAATCATGATCCTATTGCTCCTTGTGTCTTTCCACTTGCACAAACCCTCACATTGTTACTCCTTTCTTCCACGACTTGCTCTCCTACTTAGGCTCTCAAAACATCCAAAGACAAAGAAGTGGGAGAGTTATGATGGGAGCTCTTTAGAAAAGACATCAATGAAACCCATGGCATGTGAAAGTGAAGGGAAGTTTGTGATACATGTTAGTTCAAATTGCTATCACTTCCCCTCTCTCTCCGATTTGAAACACTTGACGTCAAAAAAGCAAGTCATGACATGAGCTTGTTGTCAAAGAAGTTGAGATGATCATGGTGTCTAAAGGAGAATAAAATGAGATTTAAGATTTTGTAGAATTTAAAGCTGCCATTTTTGCTGTTTAGAAGGTCTGCTCATGTCCTATCATTAAACAATCACTTAACAAATTGATGATGACAACTTCCTACCAGTTGACTCGCCATCTACACCAACAGGATTCCTGAACTCCAAATCCATGATCCAAATCTCTGTTGATTCATAGCTCCGGCTTGCATATCCAACCGCCACCACCTTCTTTGTTTCTTTTCACTCACATTCTTTCTCACTCTTTCTTACTATTTCACCTTCCATCATTTCCCTTTATATCTTTAATTCCTTTTCATTCTCTTTTCCTTCCTTTCTCTGATGCGGTCTCACTCACTCTTTTTCTACTCATTCATTCTTTTAATCTCCACTTTCTCTCTTTATTATTTTAGAAAACTTAGATTAAAAAAGAAAACGAAGAAAAAAAAGAAATTAAAAGTAAAATATAGAGAGAAGAAAAAAAAGTGTTGTGTTTGATCTCGCCCATTATTATTTTGCTACAATTTTCATCACGTCATTATCGTGGTCACAACCACATATTGAACCAATTTTGCCACAATATAACACTATTACATTATAGTTACAGCCAAGATCTTTTGATCCAGTGGTTCACTATAAAATGACATTATTAATTTATGATTATGTCAAAGTAATAAAATTCACTAATGGCTCAATCCTCTAAGTTGTGAATCATAAGGTTAACTTTATAGGCACAAAGATCTTTATTAGTTAAGGTTGACTTATATTTATCCCTTTAGATGAACATTGACTGAAGTTTTTAAGACCCCATTGTCGACAATTTCATAGTTGTTGACAAAGATCTTTTGATTAGGTTAGGTGAACTACTTTTGTTGAATAAGTAGATCAGGGTCCATGATAACTTAGGATGATGTAACCATGAGATTTTGATTGAGTTAATCATCATTTCCTCTACTATCTATTTTAAGATATTGAATGTAGATTTTCTTGCTACTATAAGCTATGTATTTAATGCCTATGAATTAGTTTTAATTGAAAGTTCTTTCTTATGACTGAGAAAGGTAATTAACTCTGTGAGCTTATGCCTATGGGAAATCTCAAATCATATTATAAAGTTATGACAAAAAATGGCGTAATAGTTGTGTATTGTCTTATGTGATATCCATTTGACTTCTAAAAATTTGACTCCTAACATACTCTTATGGAAGAGCCTATCGTGAATTTATGAAGCCCCAACCAATTTATAGTTTGAAAATGGCCTGGCATGAATTTATGAAGCCATAACCAAATTATAGTTTGCAAATGGTGAAGTCATGGAGGTTCTATCCTGGAATGCTACAAGTGCGCTAAAACCTTGTAAGAAGAGATAATTTCTTTAATGTTTTGTCCATAAAGTAATTTAGCAATTCCTATAATCTAAAGTATTTTCTGTATAAATTTGACTAATTAATTGGGATTTGCTTTTTGATTTTATCATGCTTATAGTTTATTAAATTAAGATATTCCTCGTCAATTGTTTATACAGATTATGATCTCTTGCATTGCTTGATGTAGTAAAAGCTCTTGTTATCTAAGGAATATTTGTGGTTTGATTAGTGCTCTTGACTGCAGTTATTTGTATTGCTGTGATCTTGTTTGATCCCATGAGTTTATATTTCTGGAACGAATGTAGGGGTTTTCCAGTTTGGTTACGTGACATACAAGGCATAGAGTTTCGAACTAACAATGGACCATTCAAGGTACTGCTATTATTTTGCAATAGCTTGTTATAGACATCTCTTATGCACATACTTCATTGTATTTTATGCACCAAAAACTATGCATGGCCTTCCTGGTTGAAACTTATGTTATCAGTTAAATGCATTCTGATGTGTTATGCTTATTTGCTTGATTTATGCATTTATCTCAGAAGTCATTCATGACCTTAATTTTGAAGGAGCACTGATTGTTTGTAAATTTTAATTTACTACATGTGCAAGGCTGCCTTTGGTGCCTTTTGTAATAGAAAAGCTTTGTAACCTCATACTTTGAAGCATTGAGCTTATTTACCCTGTCTATGAATGCTGATTTCACTTGTTATGATCTATGAATATTTATTTAGTCAATTTATTGTTAGTTTAGTGACATCAAGGAAATCCTACTAACATAGCGTGGAAGTAATTGTGATTGTGGTTTGATAGATCTAAACTGCAATCTTGTGAGATTGGTCTATATTAACGTCCTGGAGTATGATGATCAAGCGAAGCCTCAAACACATCCATGATCTGCCTACCCACAAGTAAAGCATATTCCCCTACCAAATTACAGAACTAGTCAACTCTGGTCTAGCTTAGCTGATGATGGATCACCCAAGTCAGGAGGATGATGCCAGATAGAATTGATTGAATCCTAAGCAGAATGAAAACACTTGGATTAATCATGATTGAAAAGACTTGGTCCATGCACCAACCACACACACACACACACACACACACACACACACACACACACACACATATATATATATATATATAGCAAAGGATTGAATATAAAGGTCTAGAGGAATCATTTATGATAAGAGGTTGCTATATATGGTTTCTTTTGATCTACAAATTGTATTTATGATTCAGATACCATGCGTGGTCACATGAATCTGACCACCTGTGACAACCCTTGTTGATTTTTTCCGGCCCTTGAGCCTTGTACCTATTGTCCTCCTTTGCATCCCTAGTTGGTCATTCTTTTTCCATGTTGGAGTTCAGCATGACGTTTTAGAATTTTTGTTATGGCAATTCAATATATATATCGTCATAAACAAATCAACCTTTTCCTTTGTTTGCTTTATATGCCCTCCTCTCTTCCTATATAAGCTACTTTTGGGGTCATTGTGCTGTATGTGTATTTTTTATCCGTATTCAGACAAATTCCACAAAGTAGCTATTATATGAAAAGAGGTCTATGTTGTCAGAAAACTGAATGAGGATAGGGGCATGGATGTCATTTCTTTAGCAATATAATTGCAGTTCATTTTTAATTGTTTTTTAAAATCTTATGTGCCATTCATTACCCTTGATATTAGGTCTAACTCTAGGTACCAATGAAAGATTGTATTGATTCAGTGACCTGCCTTTCCATTCAGCTCTATTCATCACTGTTTTCTTCATCTTTTTTGAAGGAGATCCTTATCAAATCTTGAAAATATTCTTGTGGTATGACTAGCATTCACGTAAAGCTAAGGAGTTGTTTGGGATCATTTTTATTTTTATATATTTTTAAATTTGAAAGATTTACATACATTCCACTTAATCTTGTATATTTATATATCTAACCCTAAACTTCAATATTTATATAAATAATACCTAAATTTGTAATATCACATCAAAAAAATTACTATCATATATTTATTTAAATGAAATACACTAGAAAAGTGCTATGTGTGTGTGTGTGTGTGTGTATGGCTTTATATATTAGATATATAAATACATAAGAATTGTGTGATATGTTTACCTTTTGTTTCAAAATAAAATACATTTGATAGTTATAGTTGCAAAGCACTTAAAATTATTTTGATTGTCTTTACAAACAATGTGATTTATTTTTAAAAATAAAAATTAAAGAAACTTAAAAAATACACTAAATCACCATATTTTAAAAGTAATATAGAGACAAATAAAAATACAGAGTCAAATTGATTCCAAATAGTCCTAGCCTAATAAATGCAAATATAAATTGATTTCTACAAGTTACCCATTTATTTGAGAATGATAGAGCTGTAAAAGTAGGGTAAGAAGGTTAGAAAAGGAAAAGAGGGTTGCTCAAAATCTAGAGTATTAATGAAAGGGGAGCAAGAGGTTGGTGAGTTCAAGTTGTAATTTTCATTTTGACAATTGTAAAAAGTCTGCAATATCTACTTTCAAACCATAGATGGTGAGTTGAATTAATTGATCAAGAAAGCTTCCTTATATATTGCAATTCACACTAATTATCTTGTATAACAATATTTTGCAGTGTGTTGATCATTGATCAACATTCAGCTGAATTTCTCCACCTAACATTATCAAACAAGCACTTTTGAGAAATGCTTGATCACCTAATATTGTTTTTAACTAGATATTTGGAAATTGGGTACATCCTTGACTGTGAAGATAGATCAATCATTGATTCTGTGGAAAATCTCATCTTTAATTTTTCGGTCTTATGCATCAAGTACTTGATGAGGACATAAAACCACATGGACATCATGGTTATGTTTGGATCACTCCATCATGAGTTAGTTTTGAACGTGAAAATGTTATAATTTAAGAGAGAAGCTGATGTTAAACTTGATCTTTATTATAGAGGTTTTGTAACCCTTGCTTAATGTGAAAATGGCTAGGTTCAGCACAATCAACAAGTCTCTGTAGTAATCACTATGTAAGGTGTTCTTAAGGCATTATCAATGTACTATTACAAGATTGCAGCCAAGGGGAGCCAAATCCCTAGGGGTGCTTTAAATTAGTGAATATCTTGTTTTCATTTGATAAGAAGTTTGACCTCAGATCATACATAAAACCAAGCAAATTATTGTTGAACAAATTGCAAGCTTGGTTCATGGATGATCTGAACAAGAACAATGGAAAGATTTTTCATGTTTGACTTGGTAATATGTGTACGTGTATATAAGCAATAGCATTTCCATTGAAATTGAGTTCACTCATGTTCAATTTGCATTTAGTTGTTCTTGTGCAATTCACATTCAACTTAAGATTAATATTTCTCTTAAAATTTAATTTTTTGAAAAACATATGTTGACTTGGCAAGAGAGAGAAATAAAATGAAATCCATGAGTAGAATTTAATAGCATGATCCTACTACACGAAGTCCAGCCTCTCATTCCTCTTCTTATTTTCTTCATGCAAAATTGTGAGAGAGGATTCATCTGCCTGCCTCCACTCTCCTCCCCAGCTGCAGCTCTTGAATCTTCTAGCACATCTAGACCACCTCCTTTATCGCAAAAGCATTCTATACTCCACACCTAGCCCGTCACTCCTCTTCGTCCTTGTTTCTCTTATCAAGCATGCCAACATCTCCAACCTTGTTTATGTGAAACCAAGTTCCGCCCTTCCCCTTCTCCATCTTGCACTTCCATCTCTGTAAGACTCCTCTCCTTTTCTGCTTTCCTCGCCAAGAAACCAAAACCATGGAGCCAAATGCACGCATGTGACCCGCAACCTCGCATAGTAATTCCTAAACCTCTTTCTCTTTCTTTTGCCTTAGCAGAATCCAACCTATCCCAAGTCACCATAAACAACCATCCGATTTCTCACTCTTTTCCTCATTTTCTCTCCCTAGAAATTTAGGAAGTAAAAACAATAGAGAGAAAAAATTGTTCCCCCCTCTCTATCTTGTGTCCAATCTTGCTCCTAAATTTGTCGTTTCATTGCATGCTTTTCATCGTCATCATGAGAAGGTAGAATAATAGAAAACCCTAAAATTAAGTACTATTTATATTATTTCAATGCGACAGAGAAATTTGCTAAAATTAATTTCAGTAGGCGCTAGGCTTTTGGGAAAATTGTTGTTATTTATGTCTATTGACCTCATTACTTAATGAGTGGATGATAATACTGTTATGCTCATCAGAGCTTGATGGGATTGAAGAGTTAGCTGTGTTGCCTCAAAAAATCGACCGTCACATTTAAGTTAGCATGGCGGGTAAGCCTTTAGCATCTTGAAGTAGCCCTCTATGTGGGAATGATGTTGGAATGTTACCAAATTTTAGACTGATACAAAACATAAAAAAAGGATTAAAATGACTCAAATGAAACAAATAAAGGCAACTTAAAATAAAAATTTAAGCAAAATAAACTTAATTAACTCGTAAAGTAAGTACAATATTCAAATATCAAACTTGTAATAAGAACTCACAGGAACTGTAACATAATGACAAAAGTAGCTTGTTTATGAGTCCATAAAATAGTTTGTTGACGAGCATGGATAGAATCAATTGATGCATCACATCGTATGCTTCTTGATGCTCCAATTTGTACTATTTAAGATATGTTATTTTACATTCTTCATGTGCATTGCTTTGCACACTTTATTATGCACCACATTGCAATCTTAACAATGCACCTCTTTGCATGCCTAATGATGTGCCACTTTGCACACTAAATATTGCATTTCTACACACATTTTTTTTTATGTACTAGTTTGCATGCTTTATAATTCACCACATGCATGGTTTGTAATGCACCATTTTGTATGCTTCTAATGCATTGTTTCATTCGCTATAAGATGTGCCACTTCACACACTTCAAGATGCATCTTAACATGCTTATGATGAACCACATTGTACATTTTTAGAGCATTGCTTTTTACACTGTTCACATTATTGCTTTGCATACTTTTTTAGAGTGGTTCATTTTCACTTGTAAGTTTGCCTACATTTGTTCCTTTTCATCAATGAGTTTTTTGAAATTTATACAAAATAATTACTTTTTTTGCGTTTACTTGGTTTACGAGGAATCTTATGGGTCTCTCATTTTTTTCAAGAAGTTGCACTCATGCTTATTATTTTTATTTTTTTTCTTCTTGGTCAATGTGTAATCTTTTTAAATCCAAAACTTTAAGGTAAATTTTGATAGCACATACATCTATCATGAGAGGGGTATCAAAAAAGGTGTTAAATCTTTCAAATTCATTAAAAAATGTGTGTAGAATTAGTAAGACATCACAAATAAAATCATGTCTCCTACCCCATCAAAAAAGATGAGAATAGGTGGTGCATTGAGCACTTAGATGATAGTTAAACTTCTCTACAATGCCAACAAAGCCATGTTCGGGTTACATGCAAGGTACTCAAAGTCTCCTCATTTTATTTTGGTGATGACAAGATTTTTGTAAGAGAATGAGAAAAATAGTGAACGGATTGCTTGGTTAGAAGGTTTCTGTGTGCAAAGAGCGAAAGGTTAAGCAAAATAGTATATACATATATATAAATTAATAGGTAGGGGGAGGTGATGTCATGCCCCGCAACAATATCCTACAATACATCGAAGCGGGATGTAACAGAGAAGGGTATATTTAGCTAATTGAATTAGTTTCTTAAAAATCTATTCCGAAAATTACTTTACCACATAATGGAGTAGGAGATCCACTTAATTATCTAAATTTCACCCAAACACTGCACAAAAATATACTTTATAATAACCTACCTAAATTAATCAATATTCATAGCAAGTGGAAGTAATTTAACTGATACTTCTAATATTAAACTACAAAGCATTGAAAATATTAAATATTGAAACAATAACTTAAATGTACAAAATGAATTGCATATAATGACTAGAAATAAAACAAAATAGTTTACTTAATAAGGGATATAACAAAGAGCAACACATAATTAACTATTCACTTGAATTGCATATAAGAACAAAAGCTGTGCATGCATGTAATTTGATTTCAAATAAACTCGTAACAATTACTTTGCACAAAATGAAGAATTTATATTGTTAATATTCAATGTTGCACACAAATAACAATGCAGGGAAGAAGAAACTTGCTTTTTATATTAGAATTATAAATTTTACTTAAGTGCGAATTTCCCTCATCAAACGAGCTACTCGAAATCTTTTTCTTACATAGATTGTATCCACATGACTTTTCCTCATAAATGCACTTATTACAGACTTAACAAAAGTTCCGACTTCTCTAACATAACAAAACAAAAAGTGATCCAATAAACTATCAATTTAATATTCACATATTACATTCAATTTAATCTTTTACTAATTTTATTGATATAAATTGAATTATTGCACTTTAGTTATTATTTGGAACTTAATAATATTGGCAGTTATTACATGATATTTCTTTGCAGCATTTTATTTTTGTGCCTTACTACTACTTAACTATAAAATAATTAGAATATTAATTCAAATATTTAAAGTTAATTAGAATCATTTTCTTTAAATTAATGATATTAATATTAATCATTATTTAATTTAAATTTATTCAATTAGTTAAATCACGTAGAAATTTAATAATCCCTATTTGATCAAAAGTTAAAATATAAAATATATTTCAGAGATTGGTTCGTTCTTTCTTCTGCCAGGCAAGCATGCAGAAAAAGCTGTTAATGATGAAATTAGTGACAAAGATTATTCCAATCATGAATAAATTTATTGATGTGTTTTTTGAAGAATCAAATCATCTTCAATTCACTTCTTATTATTCATTAAATCCAATTATGCTTTTGGAATTGATTCTCAAAATTCGAATGCTCTGATACCACTTTTCGCCTGTCATATCCTAAACGACCCCCTCTATCCTAAGGTAAGGTTGAGGTGTAATAAAATAGGACAACTTTGTCAGAAGCAATTTCTACCAACTCCACTCTCGATTTGTGAGGATTCAGGGCAAGTAGGTGAAAATTGAATATCATCAAATCATCACAAACAACTTACATTTTGAATAATTCTAATAATCAATTCATATTTAAATCACATATTTGAAAATATGTACTCAATTTTAAACACAGATGCAGAGCAATTAAAGATATCAAAATAAAATTTCATATGCACCCAAAAAGTATTTACAGTCTCTCAAAACTATCCACTAAAACTATACAAGTCAAAAGTTTTGTCTAGCCATAACTCCTTTATTACTTGAAAGTTAACGTATATCATAAGCTAAAAGTCTAACGAAATAAGTATTGCTAAACTAATCTCAGAGTAAGACATAAGAAATAATGTACTTGTACAATTGGAACTTGTAGGAATGCATAGTTTTAAAGTATGCTGTTAAGTATAAAAACTGAACATTAATTTGTAAAATTTTGACATGTAAACAATATACAATATAAATATCTTTATATATAAATTATTCATTTAATGAAATCAAATTCAGTTCTACGTCAAATCATTTCCTTAGAATTGCATAGGTTTTGATTTTCATTATATGATGGTCGTCATCTTGACCATACTAAAGCTAAATATAAAGTGGTCTTACTACTTTTACAAGCATTTTAAGACCAATTAGTTTGCCCAATCTCATTTGAGCCTTGAATTCTAAGATCTCGTCAAGGCTCATTGTCGAACTTTTGTTTAAATATAGTAAATAAGTCTTCTTATCATAATTTCATGATATTTCTCTGCTTAGCATATGCTTTACATTTCATTTAATAATTAGCTGTACTTGTACTAAACAATTTTAATATGCATAATTATGTAATATGAAATCAAGATATTTGATTGGATTACAATTTTTATAAATTAGTAAATATAGTTCTAGGCTGTGCAACTAATATTATATTTGAACAGATATGACACAAAATATACATGCAATATATAATACATTCACCAAAAATAGTAGAAATAGTTGCAACTAATAGTCCTATGGAATTCTAAATTTAAATTAGCAACTATAAGACTCACCTAAGTATGTGGGTTAGTCACTTGGTATGCTCGACGCTTCCTTGATTACATAGCCCATCATTGGATTTCCTTTGATTTAATAAGTTATTTAACAAAATCATGAGCTTACACACAATAAACATACTAATCTCTTGAATTTGATTTCTTCTCATGCAATTCTTCTTGATAATTGTCTTCTTCTAGGACTAATGTTATTGCTATCTTCTAAATTTATTACATAATAATGGTACATTAATTACTATTAAAATTACAATATATCAAAGTGATTTGAATAAAATAATAAAACTACATTGATAACATTCGGTTAGTTAGAATAAGATTATGCACTTTAATCATTTAGTACTAATTGGTTTAACATTTGTCTATATATACAATAATATTCATCTCACTTACTCTCCATATATACATAGTTTTATTTCTCTTTATTGAATCTCAACCATTTGTAGCCTTATAGTTGAATTAGGGAATCAAATTTTAACTTAAATTATTATAGTATCAAAATAAATATGTATATATAATTCAATTGTATTCAATTATTGGATTTTCTTATTCAAAATCCTTAATTAAATGGTCATGAGTTTCAAAATCTGAGGTTAATATTTATGTACATATATATATATATATATATATATATATATATATATATATATATATTCACACTTAATTAGTTTACCTACTCCCCAATAATTTTCAACTATTTGCTTATTACACTTAGAAAAGTAGAAATCAACTATTTTTATCTATCAATGTTCTTATTTTCACCCTTTAAGCATATATCTATATAGATTATATGAGATTAAATGGTCATGAGTTTCAAAATTTGAGGTTAATATTTATGTACATATATATATATGCATTCACACTTAATTAGTTTACCTACTCCCCAATAATTTTCAACTCCCCAAAAATTTTCAACCATATATCTATATATAGTATATATATCCTTAATTATATATATATATATATATATTCAAAATCTGAGGTTAATATATATATATTCACACTTAATTAGTTTACCTACTCCCCAATAATTTTCAACTATTTGCTTATTACACTTAGAAAAGTAGAAATTAACTATTTTTATTTATCCATGTTCTTATTTTCACACTTTAAGCATATATCTATATAGATTATATGAGATTAAACATGTAACCTGAGCTCCAATCTGATTCTTTCACAATCCTTATGGAAATTACCTGGAATTTTCCTCCCAGCAGTTCGGATCTCCACTTTGCCCGCCCGTAGCTCTGGAACCCAGCTCCTTCATGCGAGAATATGAGTGTAGTTGGGAAGGAAATGAAGACCAATAGTCTACTTACTGCCCTACAGGGCTTCTTCTTCATGCAGAGAGAAGAAGAGGGGGGTAACAGCAACGGGGAGTGCAATTGAGAAGGAAATGAAGGCTGAAGGAATAATCTTGGAGTTTAGTTTAAGTATATTTCCATTGTATCATTTTAATTCTTATATTGATCTCCTCCTTACACATGTTTACCTCCTCCATCCACCATTGCATGTGGAGATTAGTGGATTGTTAATACTGCTACAATAGTTAACCCATGTAATTATTTAAAAATAGTAATGATATTGAAATTAATGAATTAATGAATTATTTAATGGTTTTATTTAGTTGTTCTATTCAATAAATAGACATGTATTATATATACATATATGTATATTATTTTGCTCACAATTAAGTGTAGAATTTTATGAAAATGCATGTGAAAAGTTTAGGGTATGTGAAACATGTTGGTATATATAAAAATGATGTTGAATTTGTTTGTTTGGTGTATTTTGGGTATTACGTCACTCCCCACAATGATATCCTACAACACATTGAAGTGGGATGTAACAGAGAAGAGTAGATTTAGCTAACTAAATATTTCTCAAACATCTATTCCAAAAACTTTTTTATCATATAATATAATAGGAGATCCACTTAGTTGTCTAAGTTCACCCAAATAGTACACAAGAACATTTAAATAATAATGACCTACCAAAATCAGTCAACATTCATAACAAGCGGAATCAATTTAACTGAAACTTCTAATACTAAACTATAGAGCATCGAAAATACTAAATTTTGAAACAATAATTTAAAATTTATTGAACTCACCTTAAAACTATTTGAAACTACAGATGATCAGTCTTATCCCAAGATAGCTCATGTGGGTGTTGATTAAAAATTTATGCTTATTGTTTTTTAAAATGATTTGAAGGATGGTGAACCCTCCTCAACATATAGGATCCAAAATGGACCTTATTTCTTAGTACTTGGAGTGGCTGATTGCCTTCTCCCCCTATTCATTTTTTTCTTTATAAATTATTGTGGAGGGTTAGTTTGAACCCCTTTAGCCTACGTTGTTGCTAGTGGCAATAATAAAAGTAGTGCTCTTCTACCAGTCATTATTAATGATATAATAATTAAATATTTTTAATTCATATGTACATATGTATGATCTATAACACTTTTTATGTACTAGTTACATTTATTTTATTTTACAAATAATATTATATATATCTTTATTAGATTATTTTTCTAATATGCATGTGCGTTTGAGCTCTTTATAAATCATCTCCTTTGTGAGTGTACAAATCATTTCCTTATGCTATATCTTGAACTAAATGGGGCCTTCCTTGGTTTCAACATTCCAAGCACATCAAGAGGATCTATTTGATGAAATGGGTGACAAAATTAGGATGTTTAATGTCTATTTCTCATGAAGTTTTATTTGTCCTTTGCCATTGTCGCTGAATTTTTATATAGTTGACTTGTGGAGCATATATGGTGGCCAATAATAAGGTATACAAGAATTCTATTTTTATAATTATAAATAATATAAATAAAGAGTTAAATATAGATTTCAATTGTAGGGATCAATCTTTCTTCAAAAACCTTCAAGGAAAAGCGAAGCCTTAATATCTGAGATATTGTTCTCTCAAATATTAACACTAGTAATACAAAAAAAGGCATCTATTTTGATTTTGGGTGTTGTGATTTTATTCCTTGTAATTACTGCTTAAACAAAAGACACTAATGAAGAAGAGGTAAATATTTGAGGAATGACAGGGCTTTAGATGAAGAGAAATTTGGGAGTGGAGTAGAAGTTAGATATACCATACCATTGTACTGAAAATCTATGCCACTTAATGGATATGCAAGTAAAATCTCACTAGAAAACTTGTTGTCCTGAAGCTTCTAGAATGGGAAAAGATGGAAGAAAGTGGAGCAATGACTTTATGGGATCAATAACATGTGTATTTAGAGCCATGGATTTGGTTGTTGGTGTGGCCCATACCCTCTCCATCCCTCAGTATCATTGCCAATGTCGCTCACTCTCTTGGGCCATCATGATCGCACCCTATTTTCTGCCTCTTTTTGGCTTTTTCTCTTCCTCCTCTTTCTTGCCACATATTTATCATCTTGTTTGGCCAATTGATTGTGGTTAATAATTGATATTTATGATGCTTATAGACAGTTGTATTCTTGCCCTTTCATTTTGAACAACGGTTCAAAATCAACTCATTGATATTTTCTCGTGTTCACTAATGATGTTTTTTTGGACCTTAATGAAGCTTGAAAACATGGTCAATAAATGCTTAAGATATTGGAAAAGCAATATATGTATAATGAGCTAAAACTTGTTATTCTCGGTTCTGATGTAGCCCAAAAAAGTTGAGCTAAAAGTGAAGGAGACTAAAATGTCTTTTCAATTATAGAAAGAAAGATATATGGGGGCTCATTATGTTGGGTACACCAACTTAATGGGACTCGTCCTCCCATTATATAGGAATCACTCAAGATGAAGAATTTCTCGAAATAAATATAATGACTTCAGTTATTTCCCAAAACCTTTTCATTTCTAGGCCTTTTGTGACCTAAAAAAGAATTATCTGGCCAATTCAATTAAGTAATTGGTTGGTGGTTTTGTGATAGTTGGAAAGACAATTAATATCGAGAATTTGGGAAAGCACATGTATCATTGATGATGTTTGAAATTAGTATCCTTACAATATGCACAATTAGTATCAGTGATTTAGCCTACATGATCTCACAAGCTGTGGAAATAATCCGAGGATGTTACTTAGTCAATCAGTTTTAAAGAGAAGGGCTCACTGCAGTAGATTGAAAAGGCCATTTTATTAGCTGAATTATATGCTTCTCTTACTTAAGCAAGAGATCAAAAGGATGTTATTCAACGGTCACATAGCCAGTGAAAGTTATCATTAGGATAAGTGAAGCCATAGCAATTTGTTTCAGCTAAAATTATGAAATGGCTTTGATGATCTGTTTGATATCTAATCTTTAGATAACATGGTTTGTAGTCACCGTCTGTGAAGGTTATATTTGGTTTTACTGTACCAATTTTATCTTACATCATCTTAACTAGAAGTTGTTTTTTTTCCTGTAATTGTTTTCATCGTTGTGAGCTGTTCTAATTTTTTGTCCATATTGAAAGCAGCTAAATGTTGTTATTATGATGAGGTCTACCATACTTTATTCCATCTTGCATTTTTCAGCATTAGTTGAGATGCATGTGAGCTGGAGGCATTTGTAATAATTGAACAGAAAACATGCTCACAATATGAAGCAAACACATGAGTTGAATTCTGTTATTAACACTTTTATTGATACATTTTGTCTTGCTCATTTGATAATTTCAGGTTGAGATGCAAAGATTTGTTAGTAAAATTGTGGAAATGATGAAAGAGGAAATGCTTTTCTCATGGCAAGGTGGTCCAATCATTCTATTGCAGGTTGGACATCTCTTGTCTGGTTTTATTTTAGAAGTTGTCTATCATTTTCAATTTAGCTTATTGCTTTTTCTTATATACCATGTTTTTTGTGGTTATTTTTCTAGAGGAATTTTCAGTGGAAAATGCTTGGCTTTTGATTATGCAGTTTAGAGTTCTTATTGAGTTCAAAATATCTGGTGCTTTGTTCTTGTCTGGTTTGAGGGTAGGGATAACATCTAAGTTAATGTATTAAATACCTAAAGTTGATGATGAATATGACAATATCTACTACTTATTTATCTCTAACAATGTGAATCTCAAAGTATATAACCATAGTAAAATGCAAAATATTTGAATTATGATAATCAATCTGAAAATTTAATTTTTGCCAATTTTAATTTTGAATTTTGTTGTAATAAGTTAGTTGTATCAGTTATAGTTTGTATTTAGATATCAATGATATTATCTTGTTCTGACATGGTTTTTGAGTGGTCAAGAAGGTGTTCAAAAGTAAAAGAACAGTTAGGAGGGTAGAATGACGTGGATATAGGAAAACAATGATGGCCTGGCTGCTGGAAGTGGAAGGAGTGGCTACTCGATGACTGATTGACAGTTGTGGAGTGGGGTATATTGCAGTCTGCTATAGGAAAACAGCAGTTGGAGGCTGTAGGGGTGGCCAGAGATGGTTTGGCTTGTGGCTAGATGGTGGAAGGTTGGTGTTTGGAGCAGGATTGGTGGCTAGGAGGGGGAAAATGAGGCTAGCTGGAAGGTTGGACAGCGATGTTGATCAATCCTCGAATATAGAAAATGGATTTAAGACCTCAATCCAATCAAGATATAGACTCATCATTTGATTGAAAGGAGACTGGCTCTTGCACTTCAGAAAAGTAGAGAATACAATGTTCAAAACATAAAAACACCAAATTGAACTCTAATACACATAAGAACCTATATATATATTAAGTTAAACAAACTCTAAACCAAAAGCAAACTAAACCGCATCAATAGGGGATTTGATTGGCCAGTTCAAGGACCCCCTTATGAACTGGTCCTGGTATTAGGGCTTGTAGGGGAAGCTAACCCTGGGCATGGGATACTCCTGTGCCATTCTTCTCTGGTTAGGGAGGCATCACCTTTATTTACTAGAGACTTTGGATTTTCTTAATATGGTGACATATCAACTACATTGAAAGTAACAAAAATATTATAATCACCAAGGTAAGTCAAATTTGCCTATATCATTAATTCATTTGACAATATTGAACGAACCCTCTACTCATTGGTTGAGTTCTCTAAATGCATTTATAGAAATCTCTTCTTCTTGAGCCTAATCCAAACCAAGTCTTCTTCTTCAAAATATTGGCCTTTTTGAATATATATACTTGATTTTAGTATCTAATGTTTTGTATGATAATTTTTTTTCTTCATTTGCTCATGTAAATTCTGTATCTCTTTGATTATAATCGTTGCATCAATATTTGGTTGAATGTTTGGGAGAATGGGAACTAACTCCAAGGATGTGAATGGGTTTTGCTTATAAACAATTTAAAGGGGGTGTAACCTATAGACTGACTAGTAGATCTATTGTACGCATACTCGACTTATGGAAGAATTAAGCCCTTTAACTTGATATTCTTGCCCATGAAGCACTTAAGGAGGTTCTCCAAATTATGATTCACCACTTCCATCTGTCCATCAATATGTGGATGGGCCACCGAACTAAATTAAAGTTTAGTGCCCAATTTATCCCATAAGGTCCTCTAAAAATGTTTCAAGAATTTTATGTCTCGATCTGAGATAATGGTTCTTGGCACATCATGAAGTTAGACTATCTTCTTAAATTAAAGTTCAACTATATGTTAGACTATCTTCTTGGCACATACATCGTCTTGTGGTGGGGTGTGAAGCGTGCCATCTTAGGAAAATGATCTATTACCATCATAACAAAGTCCTTATTTCGTTTGGTCTATGATAGACCTACAATGAAATTCATACTTGCTTCTCTTCAAGGGTAACTTTAGCATTGGGATGGGAATGTATAGGCTTGTATTCTACCCTTGAGTCTTGGTTATTTGACACTCTTATTGCTTGATGTACTATCAATATCCCTGATCAACCTGGGCCAAAAGAAAATTTCTTCTACTAGGGAAATAGTTTTGTCTCTACCTGTCTAGCCATCACCTCATTACGACACTTCTATAATATATTCTCTTTGAGCTAGCTTCTGGGGATGCACAATCTTTTCTAAAAAAGGTATCCATTGGCTCTGTGATATTGCTTGTAAGGTTTCTCGTAACATTTGCTCCAATTCTTCTGAAAATTCACATCGATGAGAGATCCATCAGTACTTCAAATTCAATAATCTTTGATTGCAATGTAGTAATCAACAAGTGGTGGTAACTTAGAGCATCGACTATCTTGTTTTTGCTACTAGCCTTATGCTTGAGCACAAAAATGGAAGAGAGAAACTCCACCCATCCCATGATGCATGCTTACCCTTTAACTTATTTTGGCTATTCAAGAATCTTTGGGTTTCATCATCAATGAAAAGGGTGAATTCATTGGCTAATCAATAGTGACTCTTATTATTGAGGGCTTTTATAATAACTTAAAACTCTTTATCATACTTGGAACACTTTTGTCTTAAGTAACTCACTTCTCATTGAAAAAGTAATAAGGTGTCTTGACTTAGTATGACTCCAATCTCCATATTGGCGTAATTTCACTCCACTTCAAACACCTGATTAAAATCATCCAAAACTAAAATGAGGTCCTATGTCATCATCTGCTTTTTTGTATCAAAGCTAATATGTGCTTCCTTTCACCATGAGAATTTATTTGTCTTGAGGAACTCAACAATGGGGATGCTATAGAGCTAAGGTTTTCGATTGTATTTGATTTGATACCAAATGACTCCATTCTTCAAAGGCCAAGAAGGTATTCAAAGGTAAAAATAAGAGTTAGGTTGGTAGGAAGACATAGATAACAACGGTGGTTATTGGAATTGGAGGGAGCGATTACTAGATGACTAATTGTCGATTGTAGAGTGAGTTAAATTGTAGTACACTACAGGAAAATAGTAGTTAGAGGTTGTCGGGGTGATCGGAGATTGTTTGGCAAGCAGCTGGAAGGTGGCTGTTTGGAATAGGATTGTTTGTTGGAAGGAGGAAAATGAGGTTGGTTGGTGCAGGGACAATGACCGGATGGTTGGAAAGTGATGTTGATCGACCTTTGAAAGTAGAAAGTGGATTTAATACCTCAATCTAATCAAGATATAGACTCAATGCTTGATTGGAAGGATTTTATGGCTCTTACATAGGAGACAAGTAGAGAACACAATGTTCAAAACTTAAGAACAACGAAACTGAACCTTATACACATAAGAATTTATTTGTATCAAGTTAAACAAACCCTAAACCAAATGCAAATTGAGCCGCAACAATAAGGGATTGGATTGACTAGTTCAGGGACTCTTTGAACTGGTTAGTATTGGGGTCGGCTAGGGAAGCCACCCTTGGACACAAGACACTCATATGCCATATTCTTATGGCTATTATTATCTTATTTTGGGGATGTTTTGTAGTTCTTTATTTTGGTGATTTTTATTATATTTTTGGATCCTTCTTGAGCTATTGTAGAGTCTAGGTTCCTTGTGGCAAATTATAGCTTCAACTTTGGGATTGGATTTTTTTTTTTTGTGTTTATTTTTATGTTTTCTCATGGAGGGATGATATAATATGATGTTGTGGAGTATTTTGGAGAGGTGGGCTATGATTATAATTTGAGAACTTAATAGATGGGGATTAGTATGATATATATAAGATAAGGGGATAACTTTGGTTGATTTAGGTCTTACTAAAGAACTATAATGAACCACAAAGGATTGTTGATAATCACCAAATCAATTCCATCGGAAGAAGGTCATTGAATCAATCTTCAAAGTTGCAAATAATCAATCATTACTTTTATTTCATCAAATAATGAGTTCCATGATTACATATCATACTTATATGAGAATAATATAGGTTAAGACCAATAGTGGCTAATTATTACATGATGTAAAATTTATTGTAGACTAATATAAATACATCTTGAGGATTCCTATGAGGGAGTGTCCAACAATGACACATAAGAAAGAGGTTTGATTTGAAATTGAAGCAAATAAGGAAACCACAATCTTGCATATTTTGGTCAAGCCTTATTTGCACAAAGACTAACATCAACTTGAGCATATGCTGCTTCATCTTGGAGTGAGTGGGATATCCAAGCCTAGTTTGGAAAGTGGAATATTATTTGAATCAACACATTAAGAGATTTTGAATTGAAAGGGGCTAACCATGTAATTTCTTTTTTATTTCAGGTTTAATTATCTTCTTTTGGATAATTTAAGTTTATATTTGATTTCAAGGTTGGATTAAATTTGGTTTGAATTTAAATTTGACTTATCTTTAGAATCCTATTTTCTCTAAATAGGGATTAATGGCTTGTAATTTAAAAACACCATTGATTGATGAATATATGAAATATGATCATTGTGATGCCAATTGAGTGCTCTTATGATCCAAGTTGTGCATGTAAATTGCGACAAATTTTGTATGCTGATTTTTCTTCCTATCTCCTTGTCCATCATTAGTCAAGTTTTAAAGGCGTCTAATCTAAAATTATTTTTAACAACAATATCTTTGTAGCTCTTTAGATCTTTTTTAGAGTTTGATATCCAACTCATCATTTGGACATTGACCAAGAAGTCATATTGGCCTTTTTATTAAATCTATTATAGTGTAGATATAATTGTGCCTACTATTGATGATGGATATTAAAGGTACCTTGTGCTATAGAGAGAGATAGATTTCAATGTGAGGATTCATGGCCACTCTAAAGGATATGCAATAGTTATGTCCAAATCTATTAGAAGAAATTATTAAAATAATTTACTAGTTGAATATTTTCATATCGAGCAGAATTGATAAATGGCCTTTTGATTCCCGCTTTTCTTATTTTGAGACTTGCCCTCTATTTTATTTGATTCTTATGATTTGATTGCTATCCTACAACTTCTTTGATATTTCAAATTAATGACAGATCATATTTTGTGTTTGATTACTTATTTTGTAATTTATATTGGTTCTTGTTGATTCTTTTGAGTGATCCATTGCTATAATTTTTATTAAAAAATGTAATGAATTCTTTGATCTTCGACTTGGCCAGTATTGTAGTAGGGATGTGTGTGACTTTTATAATTTGATTGCTATCTTAACTCGACAAGAGTGGTTTTCATTGATTTTCAATTCTAACTGTGGTTCTAAGGCATTTACTGAAAACATTGGCTATTGATTAAATTTTCAATGTATGCGTAGATTATTTCTTTTTTTCAAGGCATTTGATCGTTGATCCAATATGAGAATCAATTAATTTTTTTGGAGAGGTTATTTACTCTTACAGATGAGGCTTGCCTTTCTAATGACCTTTTTTTTTTCTTTTTCATGTTCTACATTTTTTGTTATTGATTAAAACTTGTAAGTAAGATTACTTTTTGTTATATTTGTTACAATCTAATTTTTTGTCTATAAAATTTCAATTACAGCTTAATTTTGAGTCCCTTAATTTCTTATCATTAATTTTTCGTTGAAGGCCATATAGTTTCATTTTAAATGACTTCTATTGTGTTATCATTTTTTCTTCAATAAGTCGATAGTTGTTTTGGATTAATAGCTTGGGACTTATAGGGCCTATTTTGCTACAAGTAGGATTTAAGTGCGATTTAGTAAATCTTATAAATCTAGATTTAGTAAATTTTAAGGCAGTTAAATTTTGAAAATTATTTAATGAAAGATGTTAAATCCGATGCTGTCTGGTAATTTATTTTAGGATTCAAGTTTGTTATTTTAAATATGAATTTAATATTATATATTAATGATGTAATTATTAAAATTAATATAAGATATTGTATGTTTTAATATTTTAATTATATTAATCATTAATTAACTATTTATTATACTAATTAATTAGTTTTTTTTATTAAATATTAATTATTACTTTAATTTTATTAATTTATTATGAATTAGTTAACCATCAAATGTAATAATTATGATTGTATTCATGAATTATAATTAAATTATATTAATATATTAATTAATTATTAATTATTAATCAATTAAACTAGTTAATTTTCTGCTAAGTGAAATTACATTAAAATAACTTCAATTTAATGATATCTTCAATTTAATATTATTGTAGTCTATCATTATCTAATAAATTATAAAATTACTTAAAATGAAGAATTTTTAGTTTAAACAAATTAAAGTAAAAATAATAATCACTTAATATAGTATTTTAATTACTAATTATAACATAATATAATATTTTAATTAATTATTGATTATAAGCTTTTTAATCTAAGGAAATAGAAGAATTATTATATAATCATACCAAATTATAACTAATTTTAATTTAATTAATTAAAGTTTTTTTCATTAATATTAATTAATAGTTACTACAATGGCTATCCTCTTCTCCCCTTTGGTCTTCTTCCACCTGGAAACCTTGAATAAAAGCATGAAATTGTTGCAATGAGACATTACGGTCACTAGCGATGCCATCAATGGGTTTTCAGCTTCTGAAACCCTCATCTTTCTCCCCTTTCACTCTACTCCTACCTGAAAAGAGAAGCAAGATGTCACATAGGTAGCCGTTTCCTTTCCTCCCATCCCTCTTCGCATGCTTCAGCTTGTGTAAATCCCATAAATCGACCTACCAACGAGATTTATTAAATCCAGGATTTAATGCAAAATGGAGGAGAAATGGGATTTTTATGTAGGATTTAAAGTTGCCATTTTGTTTTTTGGCAGTATTTAGGTTAAATCCTGCACCTAATAGCCCTATAAAATTGTGTATTTGTTGTATTGCTTTTGCGTTGCATATTAAATTTTCATTTGAAATTAGTTTTTTATTCATTTAAAATTTGTGATGGATGATAAAAGATGTGTGAGGATATCTCTATCCTTATATGCTTAGTTTTATGGAGTTATATATTTAGGTTGGTAGATATTACATGGAAACTAATTTTGTATTATTGGACATTTACTCATTTCAAGCAAATTTTGTAGATTGAGAATGAATATGGTAACGTTGAAGGCTCATATGGCGAGGGAGGTAAAGAGTATGTTAAATGGGCTGCAGGCATGGCACTTAACCTAGGGGCTGGTGTACCATGGGTGATGTGCAAGCAAACTGATGCCCCTGAGACAGTTGTAAGTACCATGATTTCTGTCTATTATCATGTTTTCATGTTTACTCATTCGGTCTACTCATTTATTTGGCAAAAATAAAAAAAAATTCAAGTACCTGAGCTGATTTTCGTGAGAGGATGATATCAAATGATCTCTTAGCTTATTGGTAATGTCAGTGTGTTCTATTTAATTAATTTAGTTCACATTGTGAATTTTATGAGCTTGAAGATCTGCAGTCCACATTTAATTTGATTCTTGCTGCGGTTTTACACAATCATGTTCAGAACATATTTAAAACATTTGCTCACGGGCACAAAATATTAAATTGCCCAACTTGTTCTTGTCGAGTTGTACAATATATTATCTCATGTCAAAAAAAAAAATCCCTAAAGTTTATTCCTGAATTGAATTAATGCTGAACTCAATGTCAGTTGCAAGATTCAGCTATTTTGCTTACTTATCCTACATTCGTTAATGAACTATTTGTTATGTTATATTTTATTTAATTTGACAGATTGATAGCTGTAATGGATTCTACTGCGATTCCTTCAAGCCAAATGCTTATAAGAAGCCTAAGATTTGGACTGAGGACTGGAATGGCTGGTCTGCTCGTCCACTGAATTCTATCTGTTTGGCAATCTATGATTCCCTTTTTTATTGCATGTGCGGTTTAGCCAAAAATGTTCAGAAACCTTTGTAATTTCTCAGTTTTCGTTGAAAAACATGGCAAATTGGTTCTTTTCGACATTTTGAATGTTGAGTCCTATTAAACTTATCATAATATCTTAAAAATAAATCAATTACCTCTTATATGTTTCTCCATTACCATCATTGTAATATTTTAACCATTAAGTTACATAAATTGCTTTTACTGCTTAGCTCCAATAGATAGTCATTCTATCAAAATGAATCTCATAGGAAATATCTGAAAACTATTAGTAGTTAGTTACAAATGAGGAAAATATGAGTAGTAATTATCTCGACATGAATCATTGAGGCTAAGGATAGGCTCACTGCTCATAATAAGCTGTTTTTAATTTGTCTCAATTACTAAAGCATAAATATGTTTTAAGCATCAAAGTTGAATAACAATTTTGCCAGCAATATGCCAAATAAATATCTTGCCCTTAGATGTATAAACACAAAGTCAGACTAGTGGGTGCATAATTTTATTGTTACTCCATGAAAAATGTGGAAAAGCTATGATAATCAACAAGCATGACATTTCATGATCAACCACAATAATTAGCTTGGGACTATTCAATCAATGACATGGATTCCTTGCTTTGTGGGACATTAATGATCCAATTATTGCAATTGGAATGTCTCTTTAAAATAATTGTTGGGATGGATCACTATCAATGATGAGACATTATATTCCCTGTGGAGAATCACATTCTCAACATCAGAATCATTAATCTCACAGTCAAATATACCAAAAGCTTTGGGACTATTTGAAATCAATATATTTTTCTTAAACATATTTGGCTTGTGTTTTTTAACTATTTTTTATTTTTGATGATAAATCTATGATGTTTAAAAAAATACTCAAAAATAAATTTTAGGAATTTTTAAGTGTTATTATTTTGTTTATAATGAAAACTAGTTCAGTTAGTTGCCTCTACCACTACCATTTGTTGATTGCTACCATCATTGTTTTTGTTTGTCGCCTTTATCATCTTCAGCCTCAGCTGTCACCTTTTCAGATTTATCAAGTAAATTTGTATATTTAGGAATCTATGTTTTTGTGGGTTTGATAGCAAGACTCTTTTGAATGATTCAATTTATAGTTATTGACAAAATTATCTCACAATCAAGCAAAGTCAACTTTCTTCAAAACTAAATGATGTTGAATTTGATGACTAAGATGACAAATCTATAAATTCCTGATCACCTTTGTGTGCTATATATGACCTTTGATTAAGGTCTTAGTGCAAACACATGATATAAAATACAGATGATCATAAACATGATATAGGACTTATAAACTCAAGTTGACCTAATGTTAGCATTTAAAATATCCAAAATGCTTAAAATTATCTGAAATTGATTGTTTGTTAGTTAAAATTGACATTGATTGATATTAAAAATTGACAATGAAAGTTCTAAATTTTTTAAATTAGAGAAATACTTCATTAGTAAAGCTAAAACCAAAGTCAATGGTTAATTCCTATTTTTCTTGATCAATTAATTAGAAAAATAAGAGTTTTAGTTAAGAAAATTGGGGTAATTAATCAATTCTCAGCAAAACAAGAGTCATCAATATTCAAATTATTTTTAATCAAACCAAAGTACATTCTGGCATATTTAAGGAATTTTTAGGCATTTTTTTGCATTTTTTATAATTAGCATCAAATTGTAAAAATTATGAAAAAGTATGAAATAATTTATGAAAATTTTCAGAACATTTCAGGATGTACACTACATATCAGCTAACTTTGTAATGGTTAAATCAAGCAATGAACAATAATATTAAGGATGATATGGATTTTTCAATAATTAAAATATTTATTCTAACTATGGAAAATCCAGATCTCGTACCACACATGTCAAATGCATATAAAATTTATATTAAATGATCATATGCATATAGGGATCACTCAAAGAATTTTAGATTATTCTATAATTCTTCAGTATATTACATTAATTATGATCGTTATCAAATAAATTTAAATAAAATTCAAATAAATTTGAGAGTGTGCCTAAAGCATCCAAATGATTATAAAATTTGGGAAATTAATACAAATAATTATGGGAATATTTTTGGAGGTTCAACTTAGTGCAATAGTCTTTTGAAAATGAATTCATAATTAAACGACTTTGTTATGCACACACTAGATTTCACCAATTTGGTTTTGATCCAAGTTGACCAATTACTGGATATCTTTTTGGAGCTTCACCCAAGTAATATTTACAAAAGTCCTAAAATGTTCACAATGCTCATGACCTGTGGTTAAATTTGTGTTATGCATTTCTTTTATAGGCACAAATTAGGCTTCATGACTTAACTCTCCATTCAAATATAATTTGTGATGGAATTACTCTCTGAAATTATCATTATCATTCTCAACATGCATGCAACAAGCATTCTTATGCAATGCACTTATGATTATAATCAAAGATCAATAATTAAGTTGCAAATGAGATATTTTCAATAACTTTATAATGCACTTAATCTGATTCATCAAATAGCCTACTGTACAGTGCCATTATGCAAACCTTTATAGCTAAATTTCTTCTCCTTCCATTAGTAATCCAATGACTTATTTGTAAATAAAAAGTTTAAATCTATATAAAATGTTATGAGCATTCAAAGATGGTTTTTTCTTTGATAAAATTTTAATCAGTGTTTCAAAGTGCAAACTGCAATGTGATGTGCTATGGCTTATTTTTCCTTCGAAGCGTAAAGTGCAAAGTGAAGTGATACTTTCATTAATTAAAGAACTCATAACTTGTATAAATCTATAAATTTATGGAGACATTCATTAATAATTTTTAAATAAAGAGTATTTATTAGATAACAAACAAGCTAAATGAATTCAGTAATTATCATCATCTTTTTTATTCACGTAATCTCTTTCTCTTTAAGGTAGAATTTTATCATCTTCAAATATATATATATATATATATATATATATATATATATATATATATATATATTTCATTGTGAATAAATTTCATCTTTTCATTCTTGTACGATAGCGGATATAAGTCTAGATGAACTATCCCTCATTGTGGGTGAACCCCTTTTTATTTTGACCTACTAATCACCTTTGATTAATTTCTCTTGAAACTTCTTCAATTTATCTCCAAATGAGATCATCATCAAAGTCTTTTTCACTAGCATCTCTATTTTACCAAGCAACTACTCACAACATCCATTACATTAAAACATTTGTCAAATTGAACCTTCTTTCTAAAACTTGATAGTACTTGATGAAAATTAAATCATTTATGCACTTTTGATTTAACTGTTTTTCTTTTTTTATATGAATATGTTAAAAAATCATAATGAATATATAAAAAATATTAAATTATTTACTATGTTTAAAATTTAAAAATTACTAATCCATTCAAAGACACTCTATTTTCACTTACACTTTTGAAGTACTACAAATTAATCTAAAAATTTTAATAGCCAATTCCAACAAAATTAAGGTTGATGTATTATACATCTCTCAGCCCTCTGCTACATTATTATTATGTCTTGTTACAGAGAAATTTTAGTCAATTAAAAACTCAAAATTATGTTGAAAGTGATCATGAGGAAATTTCGTATTTTTGGAGATTTCTTATCTCTATTTTACATAGCATATTAAGTTGCGAATAGATCACCAACATGATTGTTAATATAAAGTTTTTATTTTATAATCATTCTTTCATTTGTTTCTCCTTTAACATGCTAATAAATGAATATCCTCGTTTCATCGATAATCCATTTGATATCTTAGACTTTATAAAAAAACTCTAGATTAAGATATCCAATTTGATGCAATGGATGTTTGAGTTAACATCTGTATCTATTATCAATGATATGAAAAGATTTGTTTGTACTTCTTTTCATCTCTTCCAAATGCACTACTGATTGCATCTTTAATTCTATCCATTACTTTATAAGTATAACCCATCGCTGGCCATTTGTAACCATCTACTATTCTTAACATCTTCATAATTTGATTTTTAATCTTCAAAGTGTAAGACAAGCTATTTCAAGTTCTAGTCTTGAGAATAATCTCTTTAGTTTTCTTTCTTTTGTAATTGATATAAATCTAGACTTGTTCCAGTCGTTATAAACAAACATGTCTTAAATTTTTTTTACTTAAATATGATTGCAAGAGTGAAGAATGAAGTTGTAAAATGAGTGATGCTTAATCTCACCAATTTCACACTGTTATTTTATTTCCTTAGCATGTTAAGAATAAGTCTATGATTACAAATGCAACCATGTACCATCTCAAAATTTTATAGTATTTTTTTATTTCAACTATCTTCTCAATCTCATCTAACATTAGATTGATACAGCAGGATGCACATGGTGTCCAATATATATACGTCTTTTTTTCCCATAAGCATTTGGCCTACATAAATAGAAGTATTAACATCTCTAATATGAAGAAAAATGATACACACACACACAACACACACACACACACACACACATATATATATATATATATATATATTAAATATCATACATTTTTGACCTACAAGAACATAGCAAAGTTATTATTTGTAACTACTTGAAGCATGTTGTTATCTCTAATCTTTTGTATTTGTACATTTAAAAGTAAAAAGAATTTTAATGCAAATTTTGAGTATTCAAATGCATCAATTTACTCTAAGAAAATTATGCTTGATGGTGAATTAATTAAAAAATTAATTATACATTGCTCTCTTCGATTAGTCCACTTATCAGACATAAGAGTGCACTCTTTCTCTTTTCTTTTTTTTTTTTTTGGATTTTTTTACATCCTTTATAGTTGCTTGAAATTATTTTCCAAGTGGAGGAAATCTCAATTTATGATAAAATGGTGATTGAATACCTAATTTATGATAAAATGGTGATCGAATACCTAGTCATATTATGCCATTTTTCTGTATTATGATCAAAACTATTCAATTTCATTGAGTTGAAAGTGATTTTTTCTTGATAGAACCACTTGAGTATGTATTATATAGTTTTATCTCTAATTTCTTTATCCACTTTTTCTTTGATTCCCATTCGTCTTGTTTCTTTTCTTGCAGTTTTTTTGGTTATTTAAATGCAAAATGATTTATTGAACTTTTCATGTTATTTACATTAATGTTTCCTAATCCAGATTTTGATTTAACTACTCTTTTACCATAGTTATAAGTTAGTTGAATATATGATTGTTCGGTAATATCTACCACATTCTTATTACATTCTATATATAAATTTTATTGAATTTCGTTACTCCTTTGTAAGCAAGCAAACTTTTCTCTTACATCTAAATGTACTTTCTTGCATATGGCAACATTACTTTTTTTAGATGCATTAGAATGATAAGGTACATCGGGGCTTGAGGTATACTTCCATTTGTCTCATTGCCATAATAAATACATATGTGGCAAAGAATTCTCAACTCAGATTCCAACTTTATGTATAGATTTTTAAATTATAGAGAAAGAAACTTCCCACGATCACAAATGACGCCGCATAGGAGCCGCTAACATTCGGTTCGGATACCTCTTCTGGTTTCTCTATACCATACCGTATTTTGGTGATACACACTGTCATGATATGGGATAAAAAAAGTGAGAAATCCAAATGGCCTCAAATGCGTAAGGGTGGAGGCTATTTATTCTTATTGGAATTGGGACCCTAAGGAAACTTGGGCATTTTTGACTTTATAAGTTGGATCTTTCTTCGTTATGCTTGAATCTACCATACCTATGTTTTTTTCTACGAACTAATAAATTATTAATTATAAGTTAATTTATTAATATAATTGATTTTAGCATAAATGTATTTTAGTAGCAATTCCTTAAGAAGTCAAATAAATGTTTTTGGTCAATTCTAATAATGTGACTATTTTCCTGTATGTCTCCTAAAATTGAAATTTGGATATGTAATTTTATAAAGTAAATTGTATGATTATAATGTGCTATGTGTGTCATATTGTAGGTCTTCAAAGCAACTTATATGACAATTAAAATATTCTTTATGCTTGAGCACAGAAGTTGTTGAAGTGTAGAGCTTGCTAAAGTCTAGAGGTAAAGCTTGCTGCTGTTGGGTCGACAAGCTTTATGTTAATTTGGAAGAAGCCGTAAGGAAGGAGGTTGATGAGCTTTGTTGGGTGAATAAGCTGCAAGACGGTTGATCAAGCAGAAGTTGTAAATCGACATACTCAATTGAGTGGAAGAAGCCTCAGGATGACATGCTTTTTTGAGTGGAAGAAGCCATAGGGTGGCGTGCCATATCAAGTAGATGGAATTACTAGTTGATGCACTTAGTTGAATGGAAAAAGCTGTGGGGAATTCAGGAGAAATTAATGCTATGTTTTAGCGGGTTTGAGTGAGGGTAATAGATTGCTGAGTGGCTTAATATTTTGTTAATAAAATGTAAAATGAATGCTTGGCTCCACTATTGCTAACCCAACCTGTCCAACCCAAGAGTGCTATGGTGCACTCCACTCAACCATCACAATATGCTTAAGTGAAGGCACTTTACTCATGGTCATACAGTGACTAAGCAAAGTCAAGAATAATACGCTTGTCATGATAATTCCAAGCACTCATTTAAAATCACTAATTTTAATACCTTTTCAATGCATTAGAAATCAAATTTTTTATTAAAATTAAATTATATATCTCATTTTTATTTATCAAAGCCATTATCACATCGATAAAATAAAGATTGATTTGTGGGGGTTTGTGTCACCACTGATGACTATTGTTGCCACTATTATGAATTGAAGTGGATGGACAATAATTTGGCTATCATTACTGGACCTCAAAGGTGCCTCATTGCCCCGCCACAAGTCATTTTCATCCTCAAATCCTTTCCATTTTATTGGCTAATCATTTTTATTATCCACAAAAATATATTCTCAGTATTTTTAATTATGCCAAATATTTTCCTCTTTTGAAATAAAGCAGAAGACTTATGCTTGTAGCATGATTACCTAGAGCAAGTTATGCACTCAAAGCTAGATTAAGGAATATGTTAGGGAGTCCCTCTCATCATTTAGGACTAGTAGTTTGAAAGTACCTGTTACTCGTTAATGAATAATTAGAAAAGGATGCATTAACCCTGATTATAGAACAAACTGACATTCAAATCTTTGAGGGGGATTTACATATATAACACATTTTTTTGTATTTATATATCTAATAGCTAAATCTTTATATTTATTTATATAACACTAGTATCTAAATTACATTAATAATATGTATGTATAGTTCTATTTCAGTAGATACATTAATGTTTGTAGTATCTTTGATTTGTTTTTGTGATTAGGGTATTATATAAATAAATAAAAAGATTTATGTATCAAATATGTGCATACATAAGTATTATGTGGTAAGTATATAAATTTCTTTTATTTTTAATTGATTTAGATGAGCAACACAACATATTTGAAGAATCACTAGATAAAGCTTGTAGAGGGTTAAATAGGTTATGATGAGTCCATGATAGTTTATTGGGGTTGCCCTAATCCAAGGCCAAGGTTGTTTTTGGAAGTGTTTGTGTGGACTTAATTCGATCAACACATCATTTCATTGGCCATTACCAATTGTTTAATCACTAACTTGATGAAATCCTCCTATCCCTTTTTTTTTTTCCTTCTTTTAATATTTAAGTTAGATCAATGATTTGTGATAAGATATAAATAGTGGATACAATAAATTGAATTCAATAATTTGGTATATAAAGAAGAAATTTTTTTCACAAAATATGTTCGAAGAAATTACAATATTAACCACATCATACCATCAATTCTTCCTTGTATTCTAGGAATTTCACATTGATACAAAATTGATGTAGAATAGGCAGTGGAAATGTGGATGAATTGGAAGTTAATAGAAAAATTAGAGAAGAGGAGAGGATGTAAAGAAGTGTAGATGGATGGAGAGAAAATCATCATGCTGATTAATGTTGGAATCTGAAAGCAGCTTATACTATCCCCAAGCACAGAGGAGGGTAGGCTTAAATTTCCATGTAGCCACACATTTGTAATTTTTCATTAATCATTATGTCTGATAAATTACATGAGCTACTCTTTATAGTGGTAGAACTCCTTTAAAATGACAACCATCCTAGGACAAATATGTAAGCAACAAACTAGTTTAAAATGTAAAATAACACAATAACCTTTGAATATTGAAATAAAGATGAACAAAGATAAATGACATCCTAAATGACAACATATATGAAAAACATTAACAAGGGCTAAATATAGGATTTATGGCTACCATTAATTGTGATGGATGAGTTGGGTGATAAGTGTAATGTGGGTTTTATCATCTTTGTAAAGTGATTTGATTCCATACCTACGGAAAATGACTAATTTATTTGTTTGTTGAAAAATAGAGAAACTAAGTTGCATGGTTTGTAAAAATCGTGGACTAAATTTCTGTACTGGGCAAAACAATCAGTTTAAATTGCTTATTATCCTAAATTTCCCTTGCTCTAGGTCTTCTTTTAGAGGCCCTTCATCTCAGGATTTTGTTGGTTCTTATGTTCTTAGTAAGCATAACACTTGATTAATGTCCCAAGTAGCTATTTGATTCTTTTTTGATTTATCGATCAATCTATCTAATCTGTTGATTGATTGACTGATCCATCATATATATATATATATAGACACACTTTTATTTTCTTAGGAGTATAAGTCACATTGTCTTTCCATTTGGAATACTACCCTACATCTGCTTTTACATTGATTCCAAAAGTTTTGTTTTCCTTTAATAGTAGCAAAGCTGTTTTGTAGCTTATCACCAACAGCATTCCTCATTTTATTAGTTGAGATGCAATGATAGAAAGTTATTTAGTGCTTTTCACATCAACCAACTTAACAAATACTTTCAGAAGATGGATCATGTTTGTCTTACCGGTATTGATTTATTTTTAATCTATTTTGAAGGTATGCCTCTTGGGGTGGAAGATTGCCTCACAGACCTGTTGAAGACAATGCATTTGCTGTTGCTCGTTTTTTCCAACGAGGGGGTAGTTATAACAATTACTACATGGTAATATAGTGTCTAGTTGTTCTGCAGTAGCTGATTTATATATACATCTGCTATTTTGTATAACTCACAGCTTGCTTTATAATTCATTTTCTGCTATGACAAATTCTATTCTTCTTTCTCCTTCATCCCTCTCCCTTTTCCAATTATTTCTTATTTGTTGTCTTGCCTTTCGCCCCACATAAACCTTATAGGGATTTTGTATATCTTTGCAGAAGTTATGCTTGAAATATTTGAGCAATGCCCTAAATCTAACTTCTAAATATCACTGGTGGTAGACTTTTAATTCAATTTTTTTTCCGATGTTATATGCAGATTTGTTGGTTAATGATAAACTTGACTAATTTGATTTCTTTATTTTACCTGATCACAGTTTTTTGGTGGAACAAACTTTGACAGAACAGCAGGTGGCCCTTTTCAAATAACTAGTTATGATTATGATGCTCCGATAGATGAATATGGTTTGTTAGTTTCTTCATTCAGCCCTGAATTTTTAATTTCTATTTTTTGAACTGTCGTCATTAGTTGCTACCTATAACAATAAGCTATCAAACGGTTAATTTATCAGCTTGGAGATATCCATTTTATCATTTGTTATGTGGTAATTTTGTTGTCATGCCTAGGTCTTATATCTGAACCTAAATGGGGGCATTTGAAGGAGCTACATGCATCAATAAAGCTTTGTGAACCAGCTTTAGTTACTGTTGATCATGAACCCCAGTATTTTAAACTGGGGCCAATGCAAGAGGTTAGTCTTAATTTCTGACAGAGCGATCATTGTTGCAATTAGATTAATATGTCGAACTATAGTTTGATTTAAAATTTTGGTTTCAGTTCCCTTCTCTACTGGTTGGAACATTCATTGAGGCTCCACTTCGTAACTAATAACTGAGCCACATGGTTGACTTTCTACCAAGTGTATTAGCTGCTACATTAGCTTTTCGAACATCATAATTAATGAGGAAATTTTTTAGAAAATTTATTATTTATGACTAAAGTTGTATTTTAAACTTTTGTGATCTATGATAATCTCAAAGGTCTAGCCATAATGACAATACTGTAAAAGATGATAACAATTAATTCAATGTCAGCTTTACAATTCTTCTTTTCATGCTCTATCAATTGTTTTGAAACATAAGCTGCCACCTTGGTATGCTGCATTAGCATAAAATCGAAACCTTGGTTAGATGCATCAGTATATTGTTGAATTTCATATCAGCTAGATGGAATAGTGAGCACTCGTGCACTAGTTAACTTGTTCTTAAGCTCCTCTTACAAGAGAATTCCCTACTAAATTTTGCATTATTGTAAATTAAATGGGTCAATGGGGCTCTAATTTCCATAAAACCTTTCATGAATCTCATGTAGCAGCCTGCTAATCAATGGAATCCTCATCTTAGATACACTAATGGGTCTTTTTCAATAAAAAAGAGCTTCAATTTTTTTGGCATCTACTGAAATGCCGAATTCAAAAATAACATATCTTAAAAATATTACCTCTTTGAGGTAAAAATGCACTTATTAATTTTATGTTTGAGTGATCTAAGAATCTCGAAAATATTTCTACAATTTGTCTGGCTTTTGAAATAAATCAAAATATGATATTAATAAAAATAATTAAAATTGATCTAAGTAACAATTGAACACTAGATTCATCAAAGGTATAAAAATTGCTGGTGCATTTGTTAAACTAAATAACCAAAAAATAATAGTGGTCATATCGAGTGTGATAAGCCATCTTAGGTACATCCTGCTAACCTCCATGAAGCACAAACACTAGGAAAAACCTTGTGTTTGGGTTTGGATGATTTGCCTCCAACATGCTTAGGTGCTTGCATTACACTTTGAAAATTATGTCAAATATGTCTTATTAAAAAATGTGAGTCAGAGGCATCTTGACATGGCCAGGGTATGTATCAACATACAATAGCTTTCTTGGTTTGATTAATTTTAATTTAAGTTGAAGATTTAATGGGTGCCTTAGTGTCGAGTTTGTTGAGTCCAATAAATGATATGTCAATATGTTGATATAGTTTTTTTTAAAGTTTTTAATACTATTAAAATGTTAAAGCCACGTATACTTTTATTCTAATGCTAACATTTTGTTGGAGAGTATTTTTATTTGATGAAATATTAAAATATATTATAATTAGTCTAACATTAATTTTTTAGAAGAATTATATGTTATTACATTTTAACTTCTCAAATTTTTGTAAACAAACTTTATAAGGTTTAAAATTGTGCAATTGAGTATTAAGACACATTTAGTCTGTGAGGTGAGACATGCCTTAGAATCAATAAAATTATGTAATGCAAGAAGTTCTATACATACATCAAAGTATGAAGTAAGAAGTAACATATTAACACTCCAACCTATTTTTATATTAACTTGGCATAGTGAGAAGTAAGAAATTATGCAAAGTATCAAGCTTCATATTAACTTCCTACAATCAAATTATGAAGAAACAAGTATTATGCAAACATCAAAGTAAGATAAGAATATATCTTAATAAATAATAATTATAATAAATCACAACATGTCTCTTTTTTCCTCTCTTATAATTCAATATTGAAGTAAGAATATAACAACTAGTCACCATGATTAAAATATCTAAAATCAGAAGTACTCAACACTCTTATTACTCAGTGAGTCTTTCAGTGAAATCATCATTATAATGAATTGCTTTCTTTTCTATCTCATCTAAAGTTATGTTAATGTTTTCCTAATCTTTCTCTTCATCTTTATTCTCAATCATCTTTCTTTTACCTAATCAATAATAATCAATAAGAACATTCCTTATTTAAAATTACACAATAAAGATCCGCCTTAAAACTTGCCTTAGTGCTTTTTTACAAAAATCACAATGAGGCTTACACCTCATTTGTGTTATGTGAGGCTTACACCTCAAATGATGTGAGGCCTGCCTCGCCTTAAGTTTGTGAGGCATCATTTTTAATTATAAGCTTTAAAAAAAATCAAATTTAAATCTTAATTACCAAAATAACACACATGCCTAGTGGTGTAAACTAGTCGAATCGAGCTCGAGTCACACCTAACTCGAGCTCGGCTCGTCTCTTACAAGTTGGCTCAAACTCAAGCTTAGCTTGAGCTCGATTTGCAACAATGGTGGCAAGCTTGTGAGCCCGCTTGTTAGGCGTTAGGGAGTGATGACAAAAATTTTTGGAGGGAAAATTTAAGTCCAGTGCTTTATTGTAGGAATAAGTTCACATGAAATAAATTTTGAAAAGAAGAATTTATTGTTGAGAAGAAAAGAATTAATATTTAAGAATTTTTGACAAAAGTTAAAACTTCATTAAGAAAAGCTATCAGCTATGACAACCTTTAAAGCTTTTAACAAATTTTTTCCAAGGAAAGCTATAGTAGCTATCAACTATGACAGCTTTTTTACTTTTTTTAGCTGCATTTTTTTTAAGTTATGATAGTTTATATATAAATAATATAATAATAATATATATATATATATATATATATATATATATATATATATATATATATATATATATATATATATATATAGATAAATGAGCAGCTAATAGTCTCACTAAATTGAACTTGAGCTTGTGGCTCGATATGTTCGACTCGTGAGCTTGTTAATGAGTTGAGTTTGAGTCGTCTTGTGGGCTGGCTTTGTTCACTTGCACCACTACACATGCCCTAACAATCATGCAACCGAGCTTAAGATAAACATTTCTCAAGTGCCTCTCCGCTTGCACCTTTTTTGCTCACGCATAATGCTAGCCATTGTCGCCACCATCCTTGTTATATTCTTATTTTGATATTAGATAAATGGAGTGGGAGAGAAAACTTATTATTTTAAATTTATTTTGAATGATTTTTATCAGTTTTTTACTTTGATATTAGTATGATACTTCGTACTTCAAGATTTGATATCAAGATATTAATATGTTCATATTTGCATAATTTATTATTTCTTACTATATTAGAATGTTATTGTATTGCATTTTAAAATGCTTTGAACTTTTGGTGTGTGTATAATATTTTTTATTGTGCGTATTTATTGATTTTTTAGGCTTACACCTCTAAATGCCTTGAGGCTTATACCTCGCCTAACGGACGAAAAACGCCTTAATACCTAATCGTGTAATTTTTAAACTTTGAGAATATTAATTAAAGTTTGATACAATGACAATGTTGATAGTTACAACTTCAAATACCTTTACCTTTTTGATTTTTTGCTGATTTATATATTACAGACACTTAATTGTCTTGTTTTTGTCCCCATTAAATTCACCAACATTAAGTTCTTATTGCAAATCAGATGGTGTAACTTCATTATTATTATTTGCAAATCATTTATCGTGTAATGGCATGCCACTACGAAATAAGGGATTTTTTTGTTTAAAACTTTTATTTCAATTTGTAATAATATATGGTGTAAGCTAGGGAGTTAATACTTAAGATAGTCAAATATTTTCTTCTTTTGGTATGAACTTGATTATATGCACTCTTATTTCACTCACAATTGGATGATACCATGTAATGGCTAATACTTTTATAACAAATCATTGTAGCTCTAGAGTGTTATCACCAAATTGAATCCATCATTCAACTAAATTGAAAAAATACACAATTAATATTGAGAGAATCCTTTCTTTAACTTGATATAGTCCAAAGAATTATTTCTAAATTCTACAAGTTGTAGATTGGCTTTCACCCTCTTAATTGAGTTGGATATCAACCTATCCAGACAATGGTATCAACCTAATTTGATCTCAAAATTGATTGACTTATTCTCATCATATTAAAATTGAGGTGATAATAGTTTGTGACTTGCAAATAATGATGAAATTGAAGTTCTTGCTTCACATAAATTATTCCTCAAATCTCTTTGTAGTTGGATTTCTCTAATCATAAGTTATGTGCTATCAAAGTTTGAACCTCATTCATCGCATTATAAATGAAGCGCATGATTAGTTTTTTTTTTTTTGCTTTGCATCAACCATCCGTAAAACTTGAACAAATGGCTTTATTGTTCTTATTGCATAACTAAGACTTATCCAAAACATTTTATTCAAAATAATCTTTTTAACTTCTTTCCCTTAAGATTTTATTTATTTATTTTATTTTTTTTACTTGAGCATAATTAAGCCATTATGTGGAATTTGACATAAGCTCTAAAGTTTTCCTTTGCTTTCAACATACTTTGTAAAGTGAAGTGGCCAATGGCATTATTTGTAACACTTGTAAGCACTAGCATTGATTGCAACGACTTATTTCCAACTGCCTTGTAAGCATTGGCATTAACAACTTGTACCACTAGATGTTTTATAATTTCTCTATGATGCCATCAACAAGTCTTTACCTCATTTGATGCTTTAATAGACTTTAAAAAGTAGTGTTGTAGGGATTGTTAACCATTAAGCTTCTTTTCTTGATATTAAACTAAGCATCAGACATGATCCTCCCTTAAGTTTGATTCCAAATTTTCATAATCTTCTTAATGATTTTATTAGTTTTATTAATTTTCTTTCTTCATTACCCAAATTCTCAGGTTATTCATGGATAGCAATTTTAAACTTTAATTATATAAATATTTGGATTAGTTTATGCTGAAATAAGAAGAGTTGGTTGTCACATTATATGGAATGGCATTTTTACAAAGAATCTTCCAATATTCTCTTACTAACTATCCTTGCGCCGTCATCATTTTCATTTTTCACATTTATCATGAATTGATCCATTTATCCTTTTACATTTTTTGACAATTATGATAAAGAAGATGAGAAATTTTGCCACTAGACCCACTACCATAATAAGATCTGACATTTATTTTGTCATAAAATTGCCATTATGTTAAGTGCTTCTTCATTATCACCTTGTTTATATATGAACAAATCACCTCTTTCACTTCCTTAGATATCTTTGCACATGACGCAAGAATTACGTGAGAGAAAGGTGCACTTTTGTTTTTGTCACACCATCTTTAATGAATTTTTTGTTTTGCAATTTTTGCACTATAGATTAATGTATGTTTTGTCATTTCCTCTAATTTCTACTTGCACACTTTACTTCCATGTTGAGGTTTTTTAATCCTCCCATTGTATTTATCTTCTTAACTCATAATTTCAAAAACCCTAAAGAATTTTAATTAAAAAATTGAAACAAAAAATAATCACAAAAGAAGAAACCCTAACTATGTAATAACCGAAAGACAAAAAAAAAAAAAAAAAAAAGAATGCAACCATCAAAAGTGAAAAGAAAAAAAAAATTGAGGGAGTTTTTCAAAACCAAAATAGAACTCAAGGCACGAGAGAGGGAGAGAGGAGAAAGAGAGAGAGATTATGGATTCATCTTGTGCCCACTGCAGGCGAATCACAAGAGGAAGGAGAGGAGAGACCGCAGCCGTGGTCGAGGAAGAAGGAAGGAAAGCTCTTAAGGATGGGAGGAGAGGAGGATCCGCGCGCGGTATGAAGAAGAACGGTAGAGCCAACCCCGCTGCAAGGAGTGAAGAAGAAGCCGCAGAACAAAAGGAGATGAGGTAAGTAAATAATTAAATTATATAAGTATATGTTTAATTTAAATTTGATTTTAATGTTATTTCAAGTTTATTTTAGGGTTTATAATGTTGACTTAGGGTTTATAGATTTTAGCCAGAAATATAAATTGGGAATATGTATGATGAATCATAGTTAAATAATTTAAGTATTAAACCCTCACATATGAAAAATGATTGTAAATTTAATAAAACTTTGAACCTATGCTAAGTTATATTATCGTTAATTAGATTAAAATCATTTTAAGGAAAATGTTAAACATGAAAATGAAAATAAAATTTATTTATAAGACGTTAATTAAATTAGAATTATTTTAAGGTATGATAAATATTTAATGAAATATATTAAGTCACTCTAACAATTAAAATTTGATTATAGAATTTCATTAGAAAGAAGCATTAAAGGAAAAGAGATTAAAGTGAGTTAAAGTGGTAATTATGTTCTTACATAAAAATCTTTAATTTCTGATAAATGCGTGCTCATATGATTATGACTTTTTTCCTATCGTTATGATTTTATGATTTTCCGCTTCTTCATAAATTGTGATATTTCGCTTTTTACGTGGATAATAACTTGAATGTTAAATCATATCATACGCATCACGTTATAAAATTAATTATTAGTTATGAATTAATGCGTAATCAGATAATCAGAATGTGTATGTTGAAAGTAGTTCACCCCATAAGATGGGTGACGAATGAAATTGCACTAAAATGATGAAAAAATCGAAAATGGTAATAGAATGGCTACTTATCCTTTGGATGAGTATTGAAAAATTTTGACACTAACTCCAAGACGGATGATAAAAAAAGTAAAGTCATACAAAAGTTTATGTATACCTACACATAATTATTTTGAAGAAATTTCTTTTATATGTGACAAATAAATCACTACTTCTACCTTCACTTACATACAGTAACAAAGATAATTGAATCAATTATATTCATTCATAGCTTAAATTTTTTTAGGTAACTCAATTAAATGATAAAGAAAATGTTATCGCCAGAGGACTTGAGATGGTAATTACGTCCATGATATTATGTTTAAAATGTATTTATGAACTTTGTTAATATATATATGTGGACAAATCAAATCATCATTATAGTATTCTTGTATGATTGGAGATTTTATTTAAGATTGGAATTGTTATGTTTTTCTTTATCCGTCCGATCTCCTTGTATTCCGCTTCTCGTCGCGACAAACTAAATAAGTAAAAAATGTTTATGGTCATTAGCAAGAAGAAATATGGAGTAAGAGCAGATGCATCTCTTATTGAGGATGAAGGCTTGGCAAGTAGGATAGTGGTGGCAAGAAAGAGATGATCAGTGGCGGAGCCGGCTGATGGAGTTGTGAGTGCTAAGAGAGGTTTGGGCTTTGCATGAGATCAAGAGTGAGCGGGACACGAGGCTTTAGGGGTGAGGCACAAGTAAGAGAAATAATAAAGGTGGGTTTTACTTTGTAATATTCTTTTAATATTTATATGGAGCTATATTGAACATTGAACTTTAAAATTTTCATGTAATCTCCATCACTATTTTGCTAAGTTCCATGGTTTTCTAGATACCCTAACTCCATATCATCTTTATATGTTCCACTTCCTCTTGTCATGCATATTTTTCAGTCTCTTAATCATTACTCTAAGAAGTTCAATTTCAATTAAAAAAATTCTAGCATCTACCTTTAATTTAATTATGTTGTGAAAGTTGTTTGATGAGTTTATATAAATGGTGACCCGATTTCCCATCGAAAAATAAAAAACTTAAGGTGGCTAAAGAAGGGTCTATCTTTTTGTAACTTTCCTTGGTTGATGCAATTGCTATGCTTTATGATGCTTAATCTTATATTTTGATCTCTAAATGAGTGATACCATTATACTTAGTGGTGTTAAAAATTGGCCCGACATAACAATCCAACATGAACTCGACTTGAAAAATTTGAGTTCGTGTTGACTTGATTAATTTTCAGGTCAGGTTTGGGTCCAAGAATTTAACCCGTTTAATTTTTTAGGTTGGGTTCAGGTTTATTAGCCAACCCTAAATTGACTAAATTTATCTCACTAATTGAAATTTGACCTAATTTTAACTTGTAGGGACTAACCTAAATTTGATCCATGAAGCCGAATTGGACTCCTATGTTCAAATGGATCATTTGAGTTGTATCAAGTCAATTGGGTTGAAGGCATGTTAGATTTAAGTTGAGGAATTGAACCAGTTTAATATTCGAGTTGGTTTCGGGTCACACTTAATCTGCATCAGGTCAAATTTTGGTTAGACTTGAACCCAACTCATTGATTCAAATTGATACTTTTAATTATTTTGAAGTTAAGGGCCTTGAGCCTTTTTTCATTTCTTTTTGCTTAATTTCTAAATTGGAATTGTTTCATGTTTTTCTAATGACTTACATAAATTTTGTATGTTTCAATATTATAGTTGAGGATTGCATTTTAAATATTAAATTTCTTTATTATCATCATTTATGATCATATGCAGATGTAAAGACATTTTTTTTAAAGAGTGAATGCTTGATTTTTAATTAGTCTTGTTAACTCCCATCTTTGTAAGATGGATTGGACTGGTTAAGTGAGGCTAACTTTTCTAAAGTAGGTGAAGTAGCTCGCTGAAGGATGTGCATGATCAATAACTTTAGGTTTGCTATGAATATAAGAGATTACATTTTTGAGAAAATGATGGATGATCATTAAAAATATTTGTACGTTTCTTGAGACATGAGTAAACTTTAGCTGAGTTTAATTATAGTCTGCACAACATTATCAGATTATATGATTGAGCATTTGATATGAAGGTCGAGCATATCCAAGAAATCTAAATTTACTTTATGTTAACATCAGAGTTAAGCACTCAGCATTTGTTGGGGCCTATATGGATGATTCAGATTTATTTTGTATTAACTTGTGTAGTGTTCTCAGACATTGAATTTAGTCATTTGGCACTATGTCGGGGCCCATGCTTGTATGTTTGTTCAATTAATTTTCATGCAACTTGAAGAGTTTGTCCTTTTCGAGGCATTCAAGACTAAACTTTAGAATAGTTTTGTAAATCGTGTAATTCACCCAAGAGTGCTTGCACATTTGCTTAGGCATTTGATTTGAATTAATCCAACCTCATGGAATGTGTGAATGACATGTTGCGAGGTGATCTTTTGTATTTTTATACTTATCCTTTAGTATGATAGGTCCCATAGGAGATTCTTTCTCCCATCTATAAGTAAAGGAGAGTGGGAGGTTCATTTTCTCCACTCCATTCATTCATTTGCATTGAGAGTTTGGCATTAGCTTTAGATGTTTGGAAAAGCTTATTCAAGTGTTTACTAACAAGTATATTTCTTAGTCCTGTTTTTATTTTCTCTCATATTCTTCATCTTACATTTAGCTTTAGTTAATTTGTCCATTGTAGTGTTTAATGCTTAATCAACCTTTCATGTAGGTTAGTTTAGTCACTTAAGAGCGTTGTTTACTTTTATTTTCTATAGTCCTTTTTTTAGTCTAAAATTCATCAGCCTTCGAGCGTCTCCCTTGCGTAGGAGGCAGCTATAAGAGCACTAGGTCCTCCCACTATGCTTATAATAAGTGTGCATAGTCGGTGTGTTACGACATTGCAACCATGAGGTTTTCACACCTACCACGCTTATAAGAAGCGTCGTGTAGGTCTTGAATCACCCGTATGAGTAATTTTCTCGTTGCGTAGGTCTTCAAGCACCTTCACATGAGAAACTATAACCATCTTAGTCTATTTTCTCATTTTTTTAATTAATTGTTCTGTACCTAAAATTTACCTGCACCCCTTCGTCAATCTTTTTGAGCCTGTTTTCAACATACATTGTACTTCCGTAAATATCCCGCTTTCTGTGCCTTTTTTGGTAGCATAGTCATTACTATTATAAATGAATTCTTCTGGGCTACAGAAGGTTTGGATCAATGGAAGCTTTAGAGAAGAGGTTTGCTTGTTAAAGTCTGCATTTTGTATATTGTGAATGTTTTAAAATATCTACTAGTAAACAAATGGTATTCTTACAATTATGATTCCTCCACATAATCAGCGAACTTAGCTGCTTCTAGGATATACTTGTTGTTTTTGATTACATGTATAATTTCTTTGGATTGGCGTTACTCCCTTAATAAATGAAATGATGTGTATTTGTAGGCACATGTTTACTCCAATGTTCATTTAAAATTGAATGAAAAACTACCCAGCAACTTGAGCATTTGCTCGGCATTTCTTGCAAACATTGATGAGCACAAGTCAGTTGCAGTGAAATTATTTGGCAAAGACTACACTTTACTCCCCTGGTCGGTTATCATACTACCGGATTGCAAGACTCTGGCATTTAACACCGCTCAGGTGAGATTCAGATCATATTTCACCATTTTCAAAGTGCAATTGTATGCGCTAAAGGGTATATATTGTGATGCTATTTCCATAGTTTTATCTCCATTTTTGTCACTCATTTCTGGCGTTGCCTTTTAATTTAAAATTTTTTATCATCATGCAAATCTATTCAAATATGATAATTAAGAATATGGTACTTCTACGTTCTTTACCAAAGAATTGCTGAAACCAATTCCCTTAACTAGTTGAAAGATAACTTGTCCTTCCACATTCTTCACTTGAGGAATACTAATAGCAATGCCCTTGACCAGTGCAAAGACGATACAATATTTCTTGTTGAGGCAGTGCTGTTTGGATCTCTTGGATGATTACCAGATGGTTCAATTTCAGTAAGCCTGTCAACATGTTTCATCTCCATAAAAGCTCATCTATTTGTTAATGTTTGAGTTTTTGCATAGTTTAATACTCTAGTATATGATTGAAATAGACACCTAATTAGTAATTATTGCCCTTTGTAGGTGTATATATATTTAAGGTTGTTGGGTGTCTGACATGACTGATAATTGCGTGCTTTGATATTATATCAAATTCTTCTCCTGAAAGTTCTTCAATAGTTTATACAATTCTAAAAGCTTTTTTCTCCATAAAAGTTCAACGGAAAGATTTCCCGCTTGAATGTGAAACTGGTGTAGCCCAATTAACTCTATGTAACTTAAGAAAAGAGCTAAACTAAACAGCATGCAGAATTGTATGTGATGCTTATCAAGGTAAAACTTAATTTTAGAAAACAACGTCAGACCTGTATTACTTAAAGGAAGAGATTAATTTCAACAATATGGCCCTTAAGTTGAATAAAAAGATTGTTCATATCCTGTATCTAACTGATACACAAAGGCAAGTGGTTGTAACTCACCAGATTGCACATCTGTTTTCTAAGCATCCATCACCTCATTTAATTTCTACAGTGAAAACCTTTTTTTTTTGAATAAAGATCCGCTAAGTGACTGCCTCAATAATGTGCCGGGCTTTTAAGTCTAGAGTTATTGCATTGTAATCCATTGCTCAACAACTGCCGGGTGACCAAGAGCTCGGCCTTATTAGAACTTGATGTTTTAGATCCTAACAAGAGACAAATAAAACTGATAGATTGATCACATAAAATGTCAGACCTGTATTGCTTAAAGGGAGAGATAAATTTCAACAATATGGCCCTTGAGCTGATTAAAAAGATTGTTTATATCCTGTATTTAACTGATACACAAAGGCAAGTGGTTGCAACTCACCAGATTGTGCATCTTTTCTAACATTACCAACTTTAGTGCATCCAAAGCATCCATCACCTCATTTAATTTCTACAGCGTTTTTTTTTTTTTTTGGAATAGAGGTCCGTTAAGTGACTGCCCTCAATAATGTGACAGGCTTTTAAGCCTAGAGTTTTTGCATTGGAATCCATTGCTCAACAACTGTCAGGTGATCTAGAGCTCAGCCTTATTAGAACTTTGTTTGCCTACTTCTGATATTTGATTTCCTGTTTGGTAATCTCTTCTATAGGGACAATAAAGGAGTATTAGCGAACACAGGTTGTTGGAGAGTAAGGAATAGAGGCAGTTTGGAATGGGCCCAATGGATTTTCCTCCACATCTCCGCTTGTAGAAGTGCTCCTTGCCTAGCCCTATTTTACCTTTGGTAGCTCTCGGCATCAGGAAGAAATTATTTGTTGAATTGATAATACTATTGGGCACCTAAAATGGAAAGTTAGAAGGGGATTTTAAATTTTTGTTAACAGGGAATTGAGAAGTTGAATACGATGTGTTGTGCAAATTCTAAGAACTTATAATTTGATATCTTAGCCCTTATTTTATTGGTTCTAGGTGTTAGCTTTTTTTAATTCTTTGAACTTAACAACTTTTTGATTCTTTCAAAACCTTTATTCCTTTTGTCCTTGCTATCTACTTTGTCAGATACGTTGAAGTGAGTTGGTCTTTTAATTTGTCATATTTTGACAATGGTGCTTCATTTAGTTTAATTTTTTTTAAGGGCAATCTCTTCATTTTTGCATCAATTTTTCAACCAGTCCAGAATATCTCTTTAATATTGGCCATTAGAAATTGCCCCCATTTATTTTATTATTAATGTGTATATGTGTGTGTGTGCCATATCAATGTTAAAAAAGGTGAAATCAAGAATTGAGGTGTTTTGCCGTAGAGAGATGAGACATAAGCCTCAAAATAAAAAATAAAAATTTCATAAAATTATAAATAAATTAGAAATATGACAAAAAAACTATCAACATATTTATCTATTTCATCATCATAAAGATATAAATTGCAATTCATAATCTCAAATATTAATATAAAACATAAAATTAAAATGAAATTTCATGTAAACATTTATTTAAAATTTAAATGCATCATGAGGATCAATATCTACAGCGGCTTTGTCATCACTTTCATCATTTTCGAAAGAACCATTATATATAAAAATTATTTACGGCTCCAAAAATTCAGCTTAGGCTCTCGATAAAGAGGTTTTTTTGTCATGACCCGACCTGGGGCTTAGAATTTCAAGATGAGAATAGACAATCGGACGGTGGAAAGACAAGTTTGTAATATTTATTAATATCTAAAAATTTAACAATATATTGAAAGTGCTACTAAAGTGACAAAAATAAATTACATTTATTACCTTTCTCTACTCTGAACTCGTCTTCTATAAATATTTTCTCTTATATTTTTCATTTCTATATCAGAATTTTAACCTGCAAGTGTTAGATTTAAAACCACGATGAGCTATAACTAGTGAATACTCATGTCTCTAATATACAGTAACACAATGAAAATGAAATATTTTGCATGCTAGTTAAACAAAATAAATCTGTGGCCAATCAAATGACAGTTTATATCCAAATATATGTCTTTCAACAAAGTTTAAATCACATTTTATATTATTATCATATCTTATCTATAATATTTACATCCGTCATAGGAGCTACCGTCTAATATTTGTACCATTTAAGGTACTCAATATCAATAACCTTTTTCATATACGTGCACGGGTGCCTTAGCGTCTCAGCTACTACCATAAGGAGATGAAACTCTATCAGTCAGTATACATATATAAGCAATCTATCTAATTTATGTCATTCAAGTGGTTCATTTGCATTCAATGTCTTTCTATAACATATAAAATTTGAGTAAACATTAAACAATTGAAAGTTTGGCATAAGAATTTCAATATGACCAATAATTCAAATAAAAGATAACTCAGTGAAAATATTTCAGTCACAATCAATATCAATATATCTATGATATTACAAATAAATAGTTTAGAAGAAAACAATAAAATTACTATAAATTAGAAATCGTGAGTGCTCACTTTACAATTTAGAAAACCTGAACTTCGACTTCCCTACTTAAATTCCATCTCCTAAACTTGATACCTAGAAAAAAATGAAGACATGTAATTTGGTCTACATGGATTTCCTCGTAAAAATAAATTGATTTCTTTAACCAAAATTAATCCATATTTTATGTAGTCACATTAATTACCATCATATCCTAAGTCATTTAATTATCTAACAATCTTATTAATGAATTTTATATTAATTTATCTTAATTAACCTTATAATTAATCATCATTAGTTCCTTTCATTTAGTTATATAAGAAAGGTTAATTTTTGAAATCCAATAAAATAAAATTTATAAATTATTTCAACATATAAATGCAAGTGTGTGTATGTGTATATGTACATATATACTTTTCATTTTCATTATTTGATCTTCTTTTTCTTTTTCCTAATTTGTTCTCTTTTGATTTGATGATACTTCTTATCCAATTATATTTAATTAATAGCATAATTTTTATGTAAAATTTTAAAGCCATTATTACTATTAGTAAATCTTTTACTTAGTTCTTGTTAATTAGTCCTTATATTAATTATTTATATTTGAAAATATTTTTTCCATAATGCTACTATTATTATTTTCTCCTAAGAAAGTTCTATCATAGAGATATTTAGAGGGGTGTGTTTGGTTGATTTGGATGGATTGGATGATAAATTTTTAAAATCGATTGGTTTTGGATTTCTAAAAATATTGAATCAAACCGACCAAATAAAATGCAAAACCAAAATAACCAAACAAACTAAATAATAATTTGGTTCGGTTATTTTGGTTTGGTTTTGGATAAATCAAAGTTGGCTACATTTAATAATTATTTGCATAATTTTTTATTATATAATGAACTAGCAATAAGAAAAATAACATAAATATAATAAAAAAAATGCAATTAACTATTTCATGTGCTAAAAAAATATTTAAAACTAATTTTTACTTACCTGAACGATGTTTTGAACTTAGAAGTTGATGGAACCATATTACCATATTATGAGACCAAAATATTTTAGAAAATTAGATAATTATTCAAAAATCTACCAAGTATTTAAAATAAATAAAAATAAGTGTATAATAGATAAAGCTATTATACATAAATTAATAATGCCATATTACATATACTTTAGTTTATTTGGTTCCCAAATTTTATTTAACAAACCGATCCAAAACCAAAACCAAAGTTTTCATTAATTAAAACCAAAATCCAAATTACTAAGGTCAAAACTGAACCAAATTACTCAAAAACTTTGGTTCGGTTTGGTTTTTGGTTAAAACCAAATAATGCACACCCCTAGATATTTATAGTACAATATATAAATGATGTGTAAATCAAAATATATATGTTCTTATATATTCAAAATAATATTTTATTTTATCTTTTCTTAAAACTTTATTTAATATATAGCTATATAGATTAATTTTATCATTCTAACTTTTTTTTAACACTTAAATCATACATAACTTTATATCTTCATTTGCTATGAACTTTTCCTACAAAATATAATATGTGATTAAGTATTTATATTTTCTAATCTAAATTGATTTTCAATAATTATAACACTATTTTAGATATAAATCAAATATAAAATTTGCAAAAGAATTTAAAATAAACATATACATATTATTCTAGCAAAAATCAAGTGAAAGAAAACCTAGACTTATAGCATGAAAGTCATACCTAGCTTGTCTTTTACTGTCAAGTTCGTCACCGGTTACTAAATATGTTAGTGATTCAATTTAGGGCATAAATCTCTCTTCTTGTTCGGATCGGCACGAGAGAAGCCCTTATAGCCCATCGATCCACTTCAAAAATCTTCTTTCTTCACCGTTGGCTTGCTAGTCATCGGCGTTGGGCTCGACGCTATTCGTACTTGCGCCTAACATCACCGCCGCTGCCCTAGCTCAATCCAACTTCCCTTCGTTTCCCCCTTCTGTCTCGCGCTAACTTGCTCGCGTAAATACAGGAAAGTCCCTCCTATCTCGACTTATAGAGAACCGGTCGGTTCAATTGAACCAGTGTGGTTCGATTCGAATGCTCCCTTTTTTTAGGGTTATCACACTTTTAATTGTGATGGGTCAAACTTTCAGAAGACAAATGAGTTTGTAGATAAGTCACTATGTAGAGATTTTGCCCTCATTTTTATGAGGACTTTACATCTTATTTCAAGTTTCTTATAGGCATAAGCACTTATAATTAACTACCCCTCCTAACGAGGAGAGAGAACTTTCGATTAAAGCTAGTCGATAAGTCATTAATTGCTTAACATATAGCAGCAGCAAATTAAGTTTAATTTTATGAAATTCATTATTATTATTTAAATGAAATGTTTTTAAGGGAATGATGGTGAGTCTGATAAAAAAGAACTCATGGTTCTATTATCTGTCATGGTTCCTGATTTATTTAGTCAAAGAAGGTAATTGACCAACTTAGCAGAATGATTTTTATTAGTAGCTATGGGTTGCTTTATCCAAGGGAGCCTTGTGAATTTAAGGTGATGTTAGTTTAAGGAGACAATTTTAAGTTCATCTTAGTTAATAGAGGATATTTTATCCTATCAGGTGCATCTTATAATTCAAAACTCAAGGACAAAGCCATTGGAAAACAAATGAGTTCCAACTTTGATAGTAATTTAATGATATCATTTATGAGAATAAACTTGGTTAAAGAGTCTATAACCATTACTTTTTTTTACGGTGCTATTTAGGAGGCGAATTATCAAAGAAGAATCGACTACTTTCTTATTGACATGAGATTTATTGAGAGTGAATATAGTAATGCACATGTCTTGACGTCAACTACTTTATGAGCTAGAGTTTTTCTAAATTATCATATCTAACGACTAATTGCGAGAGATGGTCGATGGTTTTTATTTCAAATTTAAAATTGTGAATTTCATTTAAGTGATTCTTTTAGTTTTAAAATTTCTTGAATATTTCATAGTTAATTAGAATTAGAATTTAACATAATTAGATATTAAAATTTTATAATTTATGATAATAGCTTCTTTGGTTAATATTTTTAGTCAACGTGATCATCATTAAGGAAAATTTTATAAACTGAAAGTTATTTTAGGCCTTATCTGTCGTTCACATGTGATTAGCATATTTTGGAAGTTTATTATATGATAGATTTTGTTGACTTTAGTCTAACAAGTGGAGGATTGAGTCCATTGTTTATAGCTTATAGTTGTTCTTTATAGTTTTGCAATTAAAAACTCTTTGCATTTTAAAGAATAATAATATTTTAAAAAAATAATGATCAATCTTTCAAAATATTTGCACGCTCTTTAATATAGGAAAATCGAGTTAGTTTTATTGTCGAGTTCGTCATCGGTTACTAAATATGTTAGTGATTCAATTTAGGGCATAATCTCTCTTCTTGTTCGGATCGGCACGAGAGAAGCCCCTTATAGCCCATCGAAGCACTTCAAAAACCTTCCTTCTTCACGGTTGCCTTGCTAGTCACCGGCGTTGGGCTCGACGCTATTCGTACTTGCGCCTAACATCACCGCCGAAGTCGCCGCCGCTGCCTTAGCTCGATCCCACTTCCCTTCGTTTCCCCCTTCTGTCTCGCGCTAAGTCGCCCGCGTAAACACAGGAAAGTCCCTCCTATCTCGACTTATAGAGAACTGGTCAGTTCAATTGAACTAGTGTGGTTCGATTCGAATGCTCCCTTTTTTTAGGGTTATCACACTTTTAATTGTGATGGGTCAAACTTTCAGAAGACAAATGAGTTTGTAGATAAGTCACTATGTAGAGATTTTTCCCTCATTGTTATTAGGACTTTACATCTTATTTCAAGTTTCTTATAGGCGTAAGCACTTATAATTAACTACCCCTCCTAACGATGAGAGAGAACTTTTGATTAAAACTAATTCATTAATTGCTTAACATATAGCGTGACAAATTAAGTTTAATTTTATGAAATTCATTATTATTATTTAAATGAAATGTTTTTAAGGGGATGATGGTGAGCCTGATAAAAAAAACACCATGGTTATTATCACGGCATCTGTCTTAGTCAAAGAAGGTAATTGACCTAACTTACCAAAATGTTTTTTATCAGCAACTATGGGTTGCTTTATCCAAGGGAGCCTTGTGAATTTAAGGTGATGTTAGTTTAAGGAGACAATTTTAAGTTCATCTTAGTTAATATAGGATATTTTATCCTATCAGGTGCATCTTATAATTCAAAACTCAAGGATAAAGCCATTGGAAAACAAATGGGTTCCAACTTTGATAGTAATTTAATGATATCATTTATGAGAAATTGCTTGGTTAAAAGAGTCTAGTCATAACCATTACTTTTTTCTGGTGCTATTTAGGAGCAAAATTATGCGAGAAGAGAATACAGACTACTTTCTTATTGACATGAGATTTATTGATAGTGAATATAGAAATGCACATGACTTGGCGTCAACTACTTTATGAGTTAGAGTTTTCCTAAATTATCATATCTAACGACTAATTGCGAGAGATGGTCAATGGTTTTTATTTTAAATTTAAAATTGTGAATTTCATTTAAGTGATTCTTTTAGTTTTAAAATTTCTTGAATATTTCATAGTTAATTAGAATTAGAATTTAACATAATTAGATATTAAAATTTTATAATTTATGATAATAGCTTCTTTGGTTAATATTTTTTTTCAACAGTCATCATTGGGAAAACTATATAAAGCGAAGTTATTTTAGGCTCATTTCATTGCATATTTAGAGGATCAAGTCTGTCGTTCACATGTGATTAGCATATTTTGGAAGTTTATTATATGATAGATTTTGTTGACTTTAGTCTCACAAGTAGAGGATTGAGTCCATTGTTTATAACCTATAGTTGTTCTTTATAGTTTTGCAATTAAAAACTCTCTGCATTTTAAGGAATAATAATATTTTTAAAAAATAATGATCAATCTTTCAAAATATTTGCACGCTCTTTAATATAGGAAAATCGAGTTAGTTTTATTTTAACCCGCGCAACATTCTTATACACTAAGTTGATTATATGATTACAATATAATTTTAAATTCTTTTAATGCATAAAATTTATCGTCTTATTTTCAGCTTGCACAGTATTTTCAGACATTGGATTTACAAGCTAGTACTATGTTAGTGTATATGTGGGCTTATGATTTTAATAAAGTGCATGCATCTCAACACACTTAGACATTTACACAAAAATTTGTACATTGGCAAGGTGTCTATGCACTCATCTCAAGGCATTTGAAATGTTGTCAAATTATGCACACACATCAAAAAAATAATGATTTTTGAAAGCGAGTGCCCTCACAAATAATGCATGTGATGGTTGTTTTTATAAAAACACTCAAACACATTAAGTTATATTAAGTGTTATTGAAAATCATTTTACTATTTTAAATATATTTAGAAATATATTAGATAAATATGTTTTTTTAAAAACAAAAAACAAAAAACAAAAAATAAAAGTGATCCTATTATTTATTTAATTCAGAAATAAAATTATCTAGTAGCTTTAAAATAATTATAATTATAATTAAATAAAAATCATCAACACCAGTTCTCTCATAAGATCAAACTTCATGAAAAATTGATCGTGTCTTTTGATGACATCATATTTTATCTCATGATGACATCATATTTTTATTATAGGTCAATTGAAGAACTCTATTCAAATAGATAATTTTAATTCAGATTATCATGCCTGATCATGCCTACCGGTCTAGGCCTTGAGTTTGATTTTGCTACCTCAATAATCAAAATTACTAACTTTAATTCTTTTATCAAAGTTTAGAATGACTATGGAATTCAAGTCATAAATGGGCATTCCAATGAATGTAAGCCTCACTTCAACCGAATTAATTAGGCTAAGCAAGCCTTCAATCCTATAAAACCAAAAAGTCAAAATTAAGCCTACGGATTGTCTTGTCTATAAGGCAAGGTTATAAGTTTCACTCTTTAGGCAACTCACAAAATAGAGTACTAAGCCCCATTTTAATTAAATTCTGGCATTCTAATGGATATACAATTTTACTTATTTTGGGTAACTTCCCATGTTAATAAGCTCCTCTGCTATGTTAATTAATTCTAAAATAAATTAAAATTCATACATGTTCACCCTTATGCAAGATATTTGAGAGGAAGATATACATAGTTGTCATCGGATTTCTTAGTTATCAGGTTTATGACATTCTAGCATTGGTAGATCACGATTGCTAGTATTCTCAGAATGATGAAACTATTGGATCTTGATTGCGTTTACCTCCATCCTCCTAAACACCTCTATTAATTCACTTAAACTTAAATATTGAAGTTGTGCTTAAAATATGATAATGTGTAATCAATCATCTTTACTTGAGAGTAGTACTCTACTGCTAGTGGAAGGATAATTAATTATGGGTACTAGTCAGAAGTTTAGACCCTAGGTTTAAATAAATCCTAATACAGACATTATGGGAAATCGGTTTATCTAAAATTAATTTAATTTTTGAAGAATGAACTCCTAACATATAAGATGGGGTTAGCATTTTTCTGAGCGACATCTACCAAACAATGTCTGTGATTTTCAAGAGTTCGCATGTTCTCTTCAAAGCTTAATGTCATCATGAAGGTGCTGATGTCATGTCTACCCACTGGTAATGAGGCAAGTATTGTCACCACAATTTTCGCATTTCAACATTGTCCAAGGTATCTTTCTGCGTTCTTAGTTCCATAAAGCCTCCACTTGGAAAGCTGAGTGGGTGTATCTTAGAAACGTTCGTCCAGGATTTTCCTGAAAGGGATTTATTATATTCTGCATAATTGTAATTGAGCAACAGAATAATCTCTGTTGTTAATCATGTGATAATAGATTTACCAGATTAATTCTTCAAGTCACGTTTGGCTTTATTCTTTGTTTTTATGAGTTAATTCACCATTTGATGGTTCTTTTCAGGTAGGGTCCCAGATTTCGATTAAAACAGCCAGTTCTTTTTCTTCTAGTTATTCAAACACAACAGTGCCTGGAAACATTCTTCTTGCTACTATGGATTTTAGTCTTTCAAGTACCTGGATGGCTTTCAGTGAGCCAATAGGCATATGGAATAACAACTGTTTCACAGCACAACAAATTCTAGAGCATCTTAATGTAACAAAAGATGCTTCTGATTACTTATGGTATATAACCAGGTAAAACGTAACATTATTACAAGTTAAGCAGCTCATTACATGAACAGAAATTATCTTCAATGGTTTTTGGGACTGCTTATTTGATGAAGGGTAATCAAACAAATTATAAAACGGAGCTTTTGGGGTTATTGAATTGAATAAGTTTGTTAGAAACATTATTTAATGAATTGATGTTCTTGCATTTTACGTAATAGACATACCGAGTGAGAGATCCACAGGCTAATATTTGTTTATCCTTCTATATTTGAGACCTGGCAGTGTGTTAATAACTGCATGGTATTTTAATTTCTTAACATCTTTAAGATGTCACTCGTTGATAGAAACACAATTAACATAATGATCTCCTTTACCGTAGTCTACACCTTTTAATGCATTCATTTTTCTCGACTATGAACATTTTCAGCATAAAACCTTTTTTTATTCAGAATAAATGTTTCTGGTGAGGACATCACACACTGGAAGGATAAAGGCATTCTTCCAGCACTTACAATACATAGCATTCGAGATGTAGCCCGAATATTTCTAAATGGTCAGCTCATAGGTACTGTTTTCACTATATTTGATTTTTATTTATCTAACTCATAAGAAGTTAACTATAACAGCAATTGTATTTGTGAGTAATGACTTTAACTTCCAAACAACGTATCCCTCTCTTTTTTTCCCTTTTTTTCTTCTTTATCAAATATTTAAACGTGTTTAGCCGCTCAGATGTGAAAGGACGACACTTGTATGTTGTTAGGGTTGTTTGGTTCTATATTCTAATTGAACTTCTCTGCTTCGGCTATTTACTTATTTATTTTTGCTTTGTACTGACCGGATATGTTTGTGATCTTTTATATATTCCATTTTGATGGAGATTTTTGAATAGGTATGAAGTTAGCATATTGTATGCTGCATTCCTAATTGATGTGGCTTCCTCACTTCCGTACCCTGCCAGAAAATTAAAATTATTATTTTTTGTTCTCATTTTCGTCTCTGGCCTTCTGTTAAAGGCAGCTAAACATGCCTCTGAAATGCATGCGTTTCTATTGCAATGATGGAGCAAAGACCATACTGTGCTGTATATCTTTTAGTTGATTTCTCTGTTTTCTTTTCTTCATTTTCATTGTAACTTCTAGAATGACAAGGACCTATTTTTAATGTATTAATGGCTCTTATTTGAAATGAAGGTGGTGCAAATGGAAACTGGGTTAAATTTGAGCAAACCCTTCAATTGGTTCAGGGATTCAATGAATTAGCTTTGTTATCCGAGACTATTGGTTTGAAGGTAAAGTAAATTGATTTGAAAATCTTCAACTTGAGTAACCTGATAGTGAATTTTCCATGTTGGCAGGTATATCTGCAATTCTTTATTTATTTAAGTATCCGGTTGTTCTCTTGATGAAATGTGTTTTTTTTGTTTTTTTTTATTTTATACTCTTTTAGACTATTGTGTTTAATAAAAACTTGTAGCAAAACTAAAATATTGTAGAGAGAAAGCAAAGATAATTATTTGGAACTTTAATAGAATGCAAAGATATTCTTGTAATCATGTTAGACCATATAAGATAAATTTCCTTTGATATCTACTATTATCAACCATTTTTAGGATCTGAACAACCGCAAAATAAGGTAAATTGTCTGATCCAAATCTGTCCTTAGTGACACCTAACATTACTAACTAGAATGCACAGCAACAAAATAGAAAAGTTAGAGAGAGGGTGAATCTATGGAATCCAAAGAATATAGAGAGAGGCTCCGAGTAATTCACTAGATTGTTAATAGTATGGATTATAAAAGATTTCATCCCAGACTCATCCTTAAATGCTTGGGTCAAGGATAAATTCTACAAGAATTATTACATGAAGTAAGATTTAACCAATTTTTGTTTTGAGTAATACATATACTGTGTAGCTAAAAATATATATTTGAATCTAATAGAGAATTCGCTTCATGTTTTTTACTTGTAGACGAGCTTGGAATACCGAGAACTCATACGGATAAAATAAAACATTTCTTAACATTTTTAATTCTAAAATCTCTAATCTCCAATCATAAAAAGAGTACAAACTATAAATAATTATATAATTTTCATGCATAAATATTAACAAAGTTCGGGAGAAAACACATTTTAAACATAACTCACGTAATTACCATCTCCCAAGTCCTATGGTGGTAAACGACTTTTTCTATCAGATTTAATTAAGAGGATTAGAAAAGATTAAGCTAACAAAATATATAATTCATGGATTGATTATCTTTATTAAACATAGTAGAAGAAAAGAGTATGTATAATTTTTTCTTTGTCTATACATAAAGAAATATGCTCAAACAATCAAATCTGGGAGGTAGGTACATAAACATTTATCGGTAGAATATGATGGTATACTAAACATTTATTAAGCGTATGGGGTGTATACATAAACATTTATCATATAAACTTTACTTTTACTTTTATCATCTTTCCAGAATATATACTCATTCAAAGAACAGTATCTATTACCATTCATTTTCATTTCATTTTTTTGAATTATTTGCCAATTTTATTGGCCTTTTGAATCATTTGTGCAGTACATTCGTCAAGATAAATGAACTCAGTTTTATACATTCATATACAATTATACCATTATAGGCATTTAATTGATTAAGAATCATTGACTTTATAAAATGATAATTAAGATATGATCTAGCGTTCGTTATTATCTAACGTGAAATAGTAAGTTTGAGAAAGCAGGAAAAATCATAAAACGCATAATTAAAAGTCATAATCATATGAATATCGTTCATCATAAATAAGATATATTTTTACCATAAATATAAAGACATAATTACCTTAACTCTTTATCTTGAATCTCCTTTCCTTTGATTATTCCTTAATTGAAATTCTATGAGTCAAATATTAATTTTAATACTCTTGACTCCCTATACTTTTTAATTTAACACTCACATCCGTTCTTATTCATTTATTTTCTAGGTTAAAATTAAATCTTCAATTAATAATAATAATTATTATTATCATATTTTATAATTTAATTATTAAATTATATACATATATATTTCATTCTTCTTCTTTTTTGATTAATTTTCCTAATTTAACCTTTTATTTCGAAATTAATAAATCTTAAGTTAAAACTATAAACTTTAAATCAAAATTTGAGATCATAATATTAACATAAAAATTCAATTAAACATCATTTTATAAATTATATACTTACATTATCTCTCGGTTTTGTCTACATACTACTTCTTCACTGATACTACTAGGCTTGTCTCTCCTTTCCTCCCGTTGGCTTCTTCCTCTCGTTGTCTGCGTCGGTAAAGGCCTCTCTTCTCCTTCCTTGGCCTACATGTTGACGCATGCAGCATAAATAACTAGGGTGGCTATCTTCTTCTCCCTCATTGGTCGACGTCGGCCGGTCTCACTGACTAACGATGAGTCTCCTCCCTTCCTTTCTCCCTCTCTCCCTCTCTCCCTCTCTCGCGTGTTTTGGGAATTTGGTTTCGGTTTGTCGAAACAGGCTGCCCCTCCCTTTGGTTCCCTTTCTTTCCATTAGCCGCGGCAGTTATGAATTTTTTTTTTTTTTTTTTTTTCCGGTTATTACATTACTAGACTTAGGTAGAACTCTTAGATGAAAGGCTCTAAAAAATTATATGAATAACATAGAAATATTGTACTTGGCATTAACAGGCAACTTTTGAGATGTTAATTAGAGTTTAAGGCACTTGAGTTCCTTGAATGACTTCATCTGGTCGGCTTCTCAGGCCGAATCTATTATATTTGTGGCAATTTAAGGGAGAATTTGCTATGATTTTGGTGGGTTCATTATGATCTTAACGGGTTCTTTAATGGCTGAGCTACTTCATTAGATTGGTTCTTTTAGTTCAACTGATTAGTCTTTGAGCTAGGTCTTTGTGATATTTTGGATATACATTTAGTTTCTCGATTTTATTTTCCCTTTAGAAATAAGGAATAATTTATAAAGAGAATAAGAGAACTATATATTTTTTACAAATAAAAAAATAAATATGGGATTTAAAATTTACTATCTTTATGAGCTTTTGCATCACAAAGGACCTTAATTTAACTAATAGTATGTTTCAACATGTTAGGTCTATAAATATAGTCATAACATTGTCATTAAATAATTGCTCTGTTCTATAATATTTTTCCTCAATCTTGCTCTGCATTTTGCATCTTATCAAGATGGTCAATATTACAGGTGAAGTGAGTAAGATATTAGATTATCCTCTTACCCTTGCCAATTAGGCAACTTATTTGAATGACCCAACAAATCTTCCATTAAGTGAGCCAAAGATCAAATTAGAGATTCCTCAAAATACGTTAAGTATTGTACTAGCGACTTCTTGGATTGATCCAATAAATGAACTAGTTATTTTTAAAAATGATTTAATAATGGTTCTTTAATTTAAATTAAAAAATGATTAGTAACTCTTCATAAAGAATTATTAGCTTTTCAAAATGATCTAGTAAAATGAACCATTGATTTCAATTATTTGTAGAAAACTTTGTTCCTCTATGAAAATAATTGAATGATTAGCTGTTTATATTTTATTTGTTCTCTATCTTTGAATATTTTATATTGATGAGCTATTGAGTTGAGCATATTCCCAAAGATATGGAGCTGAATGATTGTGTTCTTTAATTGATACTTAAGCATGTAAATAAAAAAATAGTTTTTATATTAGCTTTTACAATTCTTATTTGACCTTCCATATTGAATGGCAAATCATCATCTTGGATGGGCCTCATATTTCATCTTCACAAGGGTAATCATCTAGACTTATCATTTAGATATGGCTGCTCTCTTCACTTAATGTAGATCTTATTACAAAGAGTGAAGTCCATGTTCCATGACTAGACGTTGTATCCAAAGGATATAAAACAACTTAAACATGCTGCTTGAATTTTCCTATTTTAAAGATCTGAATTTAGCTAACTTGATGTTGAACCTTGAAAAACAAATTTTAATTTAGATTAAATCACCAAATATTTAAAATTTAAGTGGAATTTCAAAAAAGGTATGAAAATTTCTACCTTTTTGAGTTCATTAGATACATCTTTTCTTCCTATAATGAAACTCAAACTTAAAATTAAGTATAGAGGGTGATTTCATTAAGCACAAAATGTTCATCTATTTGGTCTGTTTATTTTCATGATAGGAATAGTCTCATAACTTCTAAACTTTATACTAAGTGAATAACAATTTGATCACAATTTAAGCTAATCTATCTTTTACATGATTAGTTGTGTACTCATGAAATAACTTTATTGTCGATTTAAATCACAAATGTGTCAACTTTCTAATTTAAAGTTTGTTGACTTCAAGTTTGAAAGTTGTTTCTTGAGTTTTTTAAGAAAGAATAAGTTCCTAGTTCTCCTAGTTTTATTTTGTCAAGTTGTTGAACTCTTGCTAGACAACTTTAATTTTTTGATGATTGAACTCTTCTTTGGGCGACTTCACTTCTTGAGCAGATTGAACTATTTTTGGATAATTTCAAATGTTGGATGAGTTAAACTCCTCTTGGATAGCCTCACATTTTGGATAGGTTAAACTGTCTTGTTTAACTTCAGTTCTTGAACTAGTTGTACTTATCTTAGATGACTTCAAATCTTGAATGAGTTAAACTCTTTGTTGTACAACTTTGAATCTTGGTCAAGTTAAACATGTTCAACTTCAGTTCTTTGTTGAGTTGTGCTCTCTTCTAGATGGCTTCAATTCTTATATAAGTTAAAATTCTCATAGGATGATTTCAAATCTTAGACTAGCTATCTGTTGGATGACTTTCGTTTTTATGCTAGTTGACCTATCCCTTAGACTACTTTAAATTTTAGATGAGTTGAATTCTTTTTTAGACAACTTGAGTTGAACTCTCTTTTAGACAACTTGAGTTGAAATCTCCCCTCTATGATTTTGATTATGGAATGAGTTGAACTCTCCCTTATGCAACTTCAATTTTTAGATGAGTTGAACTCTTATTCTTAGATGCGTCTAACTGTCTCTTGAATGGCTGCAATTCTTGGCTGAGTTGAGCTTTCCATTGGTGACTTCAATTCTTGAATCACTTGAACTCTCACTTAAGGTGCATTTGGGGAAGCTTTATAGCTATTTTGTTTTTTAAAAGCAACCACAACTGCATTTGGCTACTAGCTTTCTTGTTATTTTTTATAAAATTTTGTGGTAAAAAGTTATTTTTGAGAACCATAACTATTAAAGTGTGATGGCTGTCGGAAAGTTGCTATCTGATTTTAAAAAAAATGAAAATAGTTGTAACACCCACAATAACTTTACAAAAAGTTATTTTTTTCCACAGTAGCTTTATATCTTTACAAAAAATTACAACTGTCCTAAACGGACCCTTAGATGAGTTTAGTTGGACTGCTCTTTTGATGACTTCAATTATTTAATAAGTTGAAATCTTTTTTGGTTGGTTACATTTCTTAGATGAGTTGAACTCTCCATTGGAAACTTCAATTCTTGGACGTGTTAAATATGGGGGGGATGAGTTTATTGAGTACTTGTTGAATTTGAAGGATGAGTTCCCTAAGTATTTACTGAATTCGAAGAACAAGTTCCCCATGCATTTGAATAATTCCTTAGATGAGTAATCTTTTAATGATGAAGTCTTCATTTTTATGTCTACTGATTTTCTTTATTTTATTTTTTAATTTCTTAATATTTAATTTCTAGTTTGCAACATTAATCCATACTCACTATACCTTTAGGCTGCTGGATCCAAAATTTTCAATGTATGCAATCAGAACCTAATTGGCATGAATGGATAAATAAAGGAGAGAGTTCGAGATGGAAAGAGTGAATCTAGGGATTATAGAGACTCTAGAGAGAGAGAGGCTTTGGTAGAATTCACTGGATTGCCAAGAGTACATATTATATGTACTAAAGATCTGGTCTTAAGCACATTCTCTGATCCTTATTTATAGACTTTGGTTAAGGGCAATACTATTTGAATGGTTACATGAAAAAAGATTTAAATAATTCTTGCTTTGATTAATACTTAAATTGTGTTGCCAAAAATATAGAAAAAAATATTTATGATTCTGATTGAGAAGTTGCTTCTTACTCTGATCAGCTTTAAAATAGAACTTTTGGACGACTGCTTTAAAAGATAGCTTTAGGAAAGTATCCTTGAAATGTGACTAGCTTTGGGAGAGTACTCTTATTGGCAAGTTGCATTGGTAGGATGCTTTCATAAGTTCAAATAGAGTTGAGGTGACCTTACTTGAGTGTTGTTGTATTAATTCCTCTAGTTGAATTCAATAGATTGGTTTCTTTATTTCGACTAAGTACTCCTAAACTAGGTTTGTATGACATATGGATGTATATAAACAGTCCATTTATGCCTCAATGCCACCTTTTTTCATCTTTATAATGTTCAATTAAGTTAATGTCAAGCAACTTTTAAAGGAGAAATGAGCATGGTTGATCTAAAAAAAATGGCACAAAATCTTTTTACTTGGTTGGTTAATCATATTTTTTTACATATGGAGATTGGATTAATATGCACATCAATTTTTATTTAAAGTCTAGACTGGCATCTTTAGTGAATGTCATTGCTCGAAATATGTAATTCTCTAGAATAGTTTAGCAAGGTAAAATTTATAAATCTCATAGGACCCTTTAATGATTGCCCTCCTACTCTCACTATGTGATCTGAAGGAAATGTGACATGGATATAAATTGTGAATTTAATTTTGCCATGCATATTTGGTTTATTTATATTCTCTAAATTTCATTATTTTATTAGGATTACTCTAGTCTATGCCCTTAAGTTTGTTACTAAGTAATTTATTAATAACTTATGAGTAGTTTGTTAGAAATTTATTAGCACTTTGTTGGCAATATGTAACCCTATTGTTATTTTTTCCATTTATAAACATGAGAATTCTTAGTCATTTAAGATAGTATAGTATGGCTTGAATAAAATTTTTATTGTGAATTTGAAGATTTTTATTCTCCATCTATTTTTGGAATTTATTATTGATCAAGTTTGAGGTTTGAAAAATTCTGGATGAGGTTAACTCCTCATACTTGTCTGAGGCTTCCTTATCTAGTGACATTTCGCATTACTTTCCTTTTTCTCTTCGCTTCTTCTTCTTCTTCTTCTTCGGTTATTTTTATTTTTTTTTCATATCAAGTTTATGCTTAGATTAATTACAATTTGGATATTTGTTATGTGTGTGGTTGTACTGACTCTTATTCTTGTCAATAATTCTAGAATAAACCAATAGGTATTTCTTCTGAACTGATTCCTATATATATATTATTTTGTCATTAGAGTTAGATAAAAGTTATATTGGATTAATAGCTCACGTCCTTTGAATTTTGCGTAGTTGTTGTATTGCTTTCCACATCATTTGTTAATTAAGAGGCCATTTGAGATCACATTTGTTTTTTGTTTTCTTTTTGTTTGTTTATGTTTTGATATAGAATAAAATATTTTTGTTGGTGATAGTTGTTTCTAAAAATACTCAACATTTAGAAGTTGTTTTGAGTATTTTATTAATAAATACAATTTGTTTTCAAAAATGAAAATTAAAAATATTTAAAAAATATACTAAACAAACAAACATGTTTATAAAAATAACATAAAAACAAAATGAAAAACACTATAAATTTTATCCCAAAGAAATCCTTAGTTTTAGGAACTTTATACCATTTAGTTGTCCTGGATCAAAATGCAGCCGTATGACGACGTTTACTTCACCTTAGAAAAGAAGGTTTAGAGTTTGAAATGCATGAAACTGTGTTTTACATCACACTCGCTAAGAAAAGAAATAATAACCCTTATAGTTTTCTTCATTTTGTTTTTTATTATTTTTTTACTTAACCTAATTTTTCTTCAAACTAAATCGGTCTGATAGATCTGCATGCGTTACTTAGTGACTGAACCTTTATTTTGTTTAAAGTTTTATAATCATCCTTATCTTAGTAGCTGATTACAACAGCTTAGAGCAATCTTTGAACTAATTTGTTGAAGGAATTACATAATGCATGCAATGCTCATTTTACTTGAGATGAGCTGGTTACTTCTAGTGTTTTGTTGGCTGCAAAAGTGAAAAGTGATTTTGGGTTGAAGAACAGATATACAATTGTGTATTACTTGACTTCCGCTTCTGTATGGTTGAAAATCACTCGAGAATGAGAAGCAATCCCATCTCCATCATACTATGACAGCTAAATAATGGATAAACATCTATCAGTATATAATTTACAAAATAAGCTATTCTACTATATAATATTATACTATAACGTTGTTGTTTTCATCATCATGTAATATATCGATGTATAGAAAACGGTTGTAACATATGTTGCTGTAGTCTCTATAAGACACACAAAACTACTATGCGAGTATTTTGCCTGCTGTTTTATGCATTATGCACCTATGATATTCAATAACATGAAATCATGTATCAATAACACAAAATTATATTGCATATTCTATTCTATTTTTTTAATAATGTTATTTATAATATGTATGTTTGTATCAATTGCATGCTTTCCTGCATGAATGTTTGCGTAGAGCTAGGCTCCATTTTCAATAGAAAAATGATTTTTTTTAATCACATTTTGGTCATATGAAAGTGCAAAGTAAATTTCATTGTTTTCCTTGATCCTTCCTATAAGAAATACCCTATAAAATTTAAATGATTTTGAAAAGTCAAATTCTTTTGTTTGTTTCCAATGTGAAGTTAGAAGGTACATTAGTTTTATTCAATTTTAGTTATTTTATTCATTGAAATTATTAAGTATGATATCATTGTGTATCATTCTTTAATATAAGTTTTTTTTTTTAAAGTTAAAATTATGTGCATGCTTTGTTGAAGATTAAATAGATGTTGACTGCAGTAATTGTCATTCTTGTTCACTAATGGAGATGAAGATCAATTGCTTTAGTTTGATTTTGAGAGTTCAATGATTACACTATCTTGAAAAGATGTAGATGCCTTTTCCTTGCCAATAAAAGTGGAGTCTATGTCCCTATCTGATTTGTATACATATGCAGTATGCACATAACACACTTTGTAATAATGTTAAGTCCGCATTTGATTTATTGAACTGCAGAGTATATAGAGCAAGAAAATATTTTTTTGCCAGTGCTGTCAAATACGTCCACTTTCTTCACAATCAAAACTTCTTTGAATTGACATTCTGGGATCTAAATTCCAGAAATGTAAACTGCCAGTTTCTCCCTCACCTGATAACAAACTTACTCTCTGTAAAGAGGAAGATTAAATGTGATGGTACAAGTTTACCATCCTAAGAACTACTAACTAGATGAGTTATAGCTGCTAAATACATCGTATTGTTAATATTTAATTTACTTTTTTTTATAATAATTAACAGGACCATGTGGTTCTGTATTAACTCAAGCAAATTATTGTCAAATAATACTCTGCAAAATTCTTCTTATGTATAAAAGAGGGACAGGCTTGAGTTTATTTTTGCGACTTTAAGGTTTATGAGGAGTTTGTGGTGGATTAATTTACTTGGAAAAGTTCAACTCTGTCATGATAACTATGTTGGTGAAAATTTTGGACGTGTTCATACTCTCTAACACTCAGATCTTCTATTGAAATATCACATATGAAAACTTTTCTTTAGAAAGCTATAATTGCGAGTTAATTTTTTCTTTACTCTTAATTGTAGAACTATGGCTTTCATAGAGAAGGATGGAGCAGGATTCAGGGGTCCAATAAAACTGATTGACTTTAAAGATGGGGAAATCGATCTTTCTAGTTATCCATGGACCTACCAGGTATGTCTTCTATAAGATCCAGTTGCAACTATGAAACAGTAAGAACAGTCTTTTATTTAATTTTTGCTTCAATAGATACTTGATATTAGTAATCAGCAACAAGTCAGCATTAGGTCTTTCCTTGAACCTTGATTAGATATAATAATGCTAGAAATTTCATGCAATTAAATAATATAACCCACATAGATTGTCATGACCCGGTCCGGGAGCTTGGAATACCAAGACGGGAGCAGACGGTCGGACGGATAAAAGAAAACATTACCTAACATTTTCAATCTTAAACAAAATCTCCAATCATATAAGAGCTATAATTCACAAATTATTTAACAATTTGCCCAAACATATATATATCTTACAAAATTAATGAAATCTTTTAAACATAAATCAACATAATCCTAATTATATTTCAAGTCTCTACGATAAACATAACCCCTTCTATCATCCATCTAGTTAGGATAATTCTTGAAAAAAATAAACAATTGAATAAAATTCTTTAATTATCTTTATTATATAGTAACGAAGGTAGAAGCCCAGTATCGTGTTAGTTTTTTTTTTTATAACATATATAAAGAAATTATAAACATCAAACATACTGAAAGATATATATATGTCAGTGAACTTTACTTTTATATTTATCATCCATTTTAGAGTCTAAACCTTCACAAAAGAAAATCTTTACCAATACTCATCCAAAAGACAAATAAATTCATTTTGCCAATTTCATTGGCTCTTTTTTCCTGCATTCGTCCCAGCACAAGGGGGTAAACTCACTTTCAATATATACATATATAATCACTTTATCGTATTAATTCATAACATAGTAAATCGGTGTGATATGATCTCAGTATTCGTATTATTCAACGTGAAGAAACAGAAATTACATTTATTAGAAACAAAAAATTAAATCCCAGGAAAAAGTTATAATCATTTAAAAACGATTTAGAAAATAAAGATAGATATTTTATAAATAAATGTAAGATCATTAAAACTTTAATTTGCGGTTTCTCAATATCCTTTAATACTTTCTTTAATTGAAATTCCTATAAAATAAAATATTGATTGGATTAATATTAGAAAGCAATTTATTTTATTTATTCATTTTTTTTATGATACTTACATATACCTTTTATTATTTTGGCCTTCATTTAATATATTATCTATTTTCTAAACCAAGTTAAATTAAATTTATTTAATATAATGATATTTATATACGTCTTTTATGTAATAATTCTAAATCCTTTTAATTATTTTTTTTTAATATAAATATTAAATATTAAAGTGACTTAATATAGTTAAATTTTATTTTCATTTAATATTTATCATTTCCCTTAAAATGATTCTTAATTACTTATATAACTTAGCATAAGTTTAAAGTTTTATTAAATTTGTAATTATATTTCATATTAATACTTAATTACTGAAATTTGATTGTGCGACACATTCCCAATTTAAAGTCTTTGCTGAAATCTATAAACCCTAAGTTAAACTTGAAATAATACTAAAATTAGATTTTAATTTAATTATATATATATATATATATATATATATATATATATATATACTTACCTTTTTTATTTCCTTTCTATTCTCAGTTGCCTTAGGACCCGTTCGAGTGGAGGGATGCAAATATGCCTCTTCCTTTCCTCCCGCCGCAAAACCTCTCTCGGCGCGAGATCCTCCGGCGACACGGCGTGGAGTCAGCCTCACTCTCACTAGCGGACGAGGGGCCGTCTTCTCCCTCGCCCTCTCCCTTTCTGGCGTGGTGCCCCTTCTCGGTTTGTTGTCATTAAGGCTCGGTTAAGGCATGCACGCAAGATTTCCCCTTCTCTTTCTCCCTCTCTCGTTTCCTCTCTCTCTCGTTGGGAGTTCTGTTTCGGCAAAATGAAACCGAGCTCCCCCCCTTCGATGATTCTATTCGAAGCCAATCGTTGACGATTGGATTTTCCCTTTTTTGTTTTTTTTTCTGACTTCCGGTTATTACATAGATCCTTGCAAGCTTTCGCACAAAATAATTTTTGAGTGATACTGGTGAGTTCATTAACCAACACAACCCAAATTGTATTCTTGGTTTAGACCTAGACATGCCAACTATAAAATTCATTGCAATCTCCCTCTTTCATTCGAGAAAAGGAAGAGGTTGTTCAATCTTGTCCATCTAACAAGTCAAACACTTGGCTGTATAATTCACAATATCATTCTTCATATTAGACCTTGAAGTATTTGCTGCTGAAGTCTCCCTTAATTTGGAATTCATAGCTGATTATGAGATCTCAATGTAACTACATGATCATTAGTGAACTCTGGTTTCATTTAATTTTAAACATATTCTTTAAACTGCATTAGTTAAACATTTTGTCATATGAGCTTACAAATTAGATTTATTATTATTGGTGATAATCAAGTGATATATGTTGACTGTTCTATTAAAAAAATGTACAAAATGGGGTCTGGAGGACCTCCCTCCCTCTCCACTTATACACATGCCCTAGCATATGGGCATGGGGGGTCATATCCCCCCTAATTTTATTAAAAAAAGTTAAAATTAAAATCTAAAACAACCTAGCCTGTCACTCTCTCCTCACTCACACATGCACTCCTCTCTTTCTCTCCCACATGCACTCTCTCTCTTGCTCACCCTCCCTTTTGATCCCCCTCTCCATTCTCAATCTTCTTCTCTCGGTCTTTAATGCTGCCACCATCACCATTGCTCCTACTTGTCCATGTTGTCAGTTTCTATTGTCACCTTGTTGTGCTCTCTTGCTAGTTCTTCTCTCTTCCTCTTCCTTCTCCTTCCTTTTGTTCTTCCTCTTCCTTTATTTTTCTTCTTCTAGCCACTCTCCCCCACCCCCCACTCTTTCTCTATTTCCTCTCTTTCTCTCTCTTCCTCACTCTCTTTGCCTCTTTGCTCTTCCTCTAACTTTCTTCTCTCTTCTTCCCCCCTTTCTTTCTCCTCTTTTTCCCATCTCTATCTAATAGAGAATGCCAAAAAAAAGGAGAAACAAAAATAAAAGAATAAAACATGAGAAAAAAAAAAAAAAATATTGTGTTTGCAATTGTTATCATCACCTCATCTTGCATCAATCACCATCAACACTGCATGCACATATATAATATAGGCAAGCTTGTTGCTATATTTAAGTACCTACGTGTGTCATATTTTGATGTGGTGGGGAAAATCTTTTTTTTTTTTTTGTTGACTCTTTTATGCTAGTGATTTATACATGCTTTTCTTAATATAGTTGGAAAAATTTCTCATATCCGCATTTCATGGCATCACATCTTTTTTTGCACAGTGGAAGTAGATCCCGTCTATTAAAATGAGTGCCTATTAAATATACAATGACTCATATATGACATATCTCATTCACCATCTAATACCTTTTTTAGTATGACCAATACTCTCGATGATGCCCCTCATTTGGGGAAGATGTCGAGATGATACCCGATCTTTTAGTGACATAACTTAAAAGGTAAAGAACTAAAATGACTTTCTAGATAAGTATATAGGTAAAATGAAACATAGCTTGTGTCAGAAGCATTGAAAAAACTAGAATTAAACAATAAATTGAACCTAAATTGAACTTATATGGGACTTTTGACAAATTTAAAATGAACTTAAAAGCTCTCATGTGAGCTCAAAACCTCCTAATTGCCTAAAGAACACTCCTTAATGCTTATGACTCTCAATACGCCCCAAGTGAATTGAACTTAGGCTGGAAATGCACTAAGAATGGAGCTCTACTTATAATAAAATTGATTCCTTATGGGTCCCTCTCCATTAAATTGTATCATATAAAGACATGAATGATGATATTTCAAAAACATACAAAAATTATAATTCATAAAAATCTCATTTGGATGTGCAAACCAACATATGTTGTAAGCAAAAGAATGTAAGCTCAAATGAATTCAAAATGAAATCACATTCATATATGAGAACATATTCGACCTCTCATCTTTGATAGCTGAGCATTCACACGAGTGATTTTCAAATAAAATTACTTAATATGACACATTGGAGAAGAAGGATTCATGTAGCCAACCCCATATTATGAGATAAAGGCTTGTTATTATTGTTGTTGTTATATTGTACGGTATAGGTTGCACATGTGCTTCAAATGATATGTCATCAATTGCCATAAGTAACCTGTGCATGTCTCGCCCCATAAACGAACTATATACTCTAGCAAGAAAGGTAGAATACTTTCTTTCGGAATCATTCAGCTTTTCACTGAAGCAGGCAATGAGATGTCCACCCTGACTCAGTACAGCTCCAATGCTGATATTGGAGGCATCACACCCCACCTCAAATACCTTATTGAAATCAAGTAAGGCTAGAACAGTTGTCTAGGAGACTATTATTTCAAAGCTTCAAAACTGGCTTGTGCCTCATCTGAACACAAACTTTTTTTTTATTACTTCAATAGCTCAATCAATGGTGCTACTATAAAACTAAAGTTCTTGATGAATCGCCTGTAAAAAGAGATCAATCAAAGAAATTAGCATACTCGAGTGAATGATTGTGGGCTAGGCCAACTCAAAATAGCCTCTACCTTTGAGGGATCTATCTTAATACCAACGACAAACACTATGTATCCTAGAATGCAAGTCTGAGATGTCAAAAAATGGCACTTCTTTGGGTGGGCATATATTTTTTTTGCCCTCAAATCTAGATGTTGCAAGTGAGCATCAATGGAATGGATATACACAGATATTGTCGAAGTAGACTATTACAAATTTTCTGATGAATGATCAAAAATTTTGGTTTATCAATTGCATAAAGGTGCTCAGGGCATTAGACATACCAAAATGTACTATTGCCCACTTATATACTCCATCTCATGTGACAATTTTCTTCCACTCATCTCCAAGCCTTATCCTGATCTGTTGGTAACCGCTTTGTAAATCAATCTTGGAGAAAATAGCCGCGCCATGCAGCTGGCCTAGCAGATCATCCAAATGTGGAATCAAGAATCAATACTTGATGGTAATTCTGTTCACAATCCTATTATCAATGCACATATGGCAAGTGCCATCCTTCTTGGGAACAATAAAAGCTGGACAACACATGGACTTTTACTATCGCGCACCAATCTCCAGAAATTAAATTCTCCCGCTATCTCTGTAGTTCTTCATTTTTTACTAGTCGCACGCTCTAAGTAGCATGGTTGGAGAGCACCGATCCTGGAATGAGATCTTTCACAAGATGAATGTCTTACAGTGGAGCTATCCCGACTAGCAAAGTATCTGTCATAACATCCTGAAATTCTACTATTATAAGGTGCACCTCATTAGGTATGTGTGTTGTTGATCTCCATGCATGCGTCATAAGTCAAGTCGAGCTCACATGATGAATTCGTCGAGTTTCAGTGCGCAAGTTAGAGCTGAAATGCATTGGACATCGCTAAAATTTGTCAAAACGATCTTTGATCGAACAATCGCAGCGCTCGTGACAAATTGATCAGAATATACATATTGCACAATTCAACGGTCGACCGATCAAGAAGAAGATTCATCGACGCGCCTACGCGCATATCGAGGTCGAGAAGCTGCGACATCCGTTCACTAAATTGATCACGCCGTTGGCGTTGAAACATCGAAATCTTTCAAATGAGACTGTCTATGCCCAATTCGGACGAGTCTGCGCGAATCTTGAGTGGTCGGAAGCAATAATGCGCAAATTTGAACTGAAATTGACCCGATTCGTCGTCGATTTAAACCAAACGGACTGCGTCGTTGTATCCGGAATATCAGAATAACCTAAAATTGACATCTATATTATGCATATAATAATGTCTCCGTAAATGTCCATACTAGGGTTAAACAGTTAAACAAAGAGGTCTTTATAAATACCTCTTTACATCTAACCCTAAGGGAGATAACACTCTCCAAATACTCTAATTCTTGAGCCGCAGCCTTCCACGCTGACTTTCTCCAGAAGGCCGCAGCCTCCCCGAGGTGTCCCTCTTGCTCATCTCGAGTGCCTCTTTGGCTAATCGCATGCAAGCCTCTTCCGTCCGATCGTGTTGCCTAGCGAGCTTCGTCCATCCCGAGCACCTCTCAGGTGAACCGCTCGCCAACTCGTAAGCCTCCATTCCTGTGCTGCTCTCTTGCACGTTTGATGCATGGTTACTTGAACTCATGTTCAGATGCATCCTGTTCGAGACGCTTGCTTTGCGGCTAGCCTAATGCCGTCTCATGGGTTTTTGGTGACAAACGTCTCATGGCATGAACATCCGGTTCTTCTTTTGTTTTATTGGGGTGGGTGGCTTGGACATTTCTCTTGTAGCCAGCAAACTTTTGGTTTCCCTCTTACGTCTATGGCCAAACTAGTTCGCTACCGTTATCTCTAGAGTTGCCCTTTTGTTCTTCTTCTTGGAATCGGAACTGATGCTTCTCCCATGCCGTCACCTTCTCAATGATTACATTCGGTTCCTGCATTTATGGCTTTGATGAATATTCTGTTTACCTCCACTCCGCTCAGATCCACCATTCCCATCCGCCTCCTCAACTGCTACTCTCAGATACCCCTTTTTTGGCGTCGGAGGTAACATCGGGTTCCTCCCGACATGCCCTTCCCGATTCCTCCTTTGATCATTCCCTTTGCCACAGCCGAGAAGGAACTCCGTCATCAGACGGGTTCCCCTCGATCTCAGGTACTTTCCCATTTCTTTCCCTCTTATTCCCTAGCTTGGATTTCTCGTTTCACCCAACACAACTGCAAGCCCCAAAATGTGTTTATCCCCTTTGTTGCAGTCGAGAAGGAACTTCGTCATCAAGCGAGTTCCTCTCGGTTTCCGGCATCTTGTCCATCTCCTTGCCCAAACTCTCTCTGCTACCCCTCATTTCGCTACACTCATAAGTTGTATACCTCCTAACCCAATTTTTTGATAGTGTTATCGCTTCATCTCCTTGAAATTGTTGCCATTTGCAAGGGTATAAAAAAAAGAGGAGGTTTGAATGTATGAAAATTTCATATGTTTGCTTTATTTTTATGTAGGTGATCAAAGATCCTACTAAGCTCAATAGGACATAGTAGGTTTGAAGACCCCGCTATGCTCAATAGGTATGGGTCACCACTGATAATCCTCATTATTGCTCATTGAAAGGCATAACATAAAGAGGCTTAAATATGTGAAAATTATATATGTTGTTATACGCAGGATCGAAGACCCCACTAATGCTCAATGCTAATGCATGAAGACTCGCTATGGTATCACAAGACATCATCCTACAATGAAAGATATCGAGTTTAAATAGCTCACGCAGCCCTCTATGCTGTCTACGCAGGAATACTGTCGGAATTTTGTCGAAATTGATTAAATTTTAGACTTAGAAAAAAAAGAAAGGGGAAGAATCAAGATTTATTTTAAAAAAATCAATCACAAAAAAAATAAATAATCTAAAATGAAACATGGATGTGAAAATTGCATATATATTTGCTTTTATACTGATCAAGCCCCATTATGCACATCGCAGATAACGGATTGAAATTTGCCGGGGCTTAAAACACCAACCGCCACGCTCATCGCATGATGATAACCAAATAGTGATGTACTACGCGGGACGATACCGAATATCACAATGTCAGAAATTTTATCTAAAATTCATACTTGCAAATAAAATTCAAGTTAAAAAATAGCGCTATCTAAACTCGCTAAAATAAAATTAATATCAAATTGAATTTTGATTTATAAATCAGAATGAATTTGAAATGAATTTGAAGATTATATTTCAAATAAAGAAAGATGAACTGAACTCAAATAGATTTATAAATTTGAAATGAATTGAATATTTTGGCAGTAAATATAAATTTGGTACTTCAATATCTTAGTTCAATTGATTTAGAAGATGACCTGACTAAATATCGAATTAGAGCACAAAAGATCTTCTTGGAATTAGAATATAGTTTTCAAATCATAATTCACTCCAAATGAATTGGAGAAAATCAAGGAATTCATAAGAGATTTTCAATGAGATCAAATGATTGTTAATAAGCATTAGGGCTGCAAATGATCCGAGCGTTCAACAAGCTACTCGTGACTTGGCTCGATTAGAGCTTGTTTATGTTCATTTATTTAACTAATCGAACGAGCTTGAACACTTTTATAAATACTCGATTGCTAAATGAACAAGTTGTTGTTCAGTTCATTTATGTTCAAACAACGATCATTTAAAGTTCGCAACAAGCTCGTTAAGGAGCTCGAGCAAGCCGATTAAGCTCGACAAGACTTGTTCATAAACGATATTGTATAAGATTATTAATGATATTGTTTACGCTCACTAAGGCTCGATTACCGATAATGACTCGACAGTGCTCGATTAAGCCGCTTATTTCATTAAACGCGCTGTTAACGCTCGATAAGCCTAATCAATCGAAGCTCGCTGAAGCTCGAGCCGAGCTCGAATAAGATTTTTTTAAACGAGCTCGAGTTCGAACACCATCCTAAAAACTCGAATCGAGCTCGAGTCGAGCTCAAGCTCAATAATGACAAACGAGCTTGAACTCAAACAAGTCTATGCTTGGCTCGGCTCGGTTCATTTGCAGCCCTAATAAGCATAATCATTGAATTCTTGGAAAATATTTGAAGCATATTATTCGTCTTATTAAATACTCGAATTTGATCAAGTAAAAGTTGAATATAGTTTGTGATGAGTTTGAGAATTGTCAATAAACATAAATGAGTCTATTGAACATTCAAAGACTGACCAACTTTGAATAAATGAAAATAATTAAATGTTATTCCAAGGGATCTAATAAGATATTAGAACAATTTAAAATGCCTTACGCCACGGACCTAGCTCTTCGTACGTAATTAAATTAAATTCTGCAAGAATGAATAAGCTTCCTTCAATTCAAAAATTAGAAAATTCTTATTCGAATTATGATTTTTAAAATCAATGATTTCATTGATTAGATGAAATTATCTAAGCTAAAAAATACCTACATGTGCTCGGACATAGAGATTTAAAGTACAAATTTTAATATTTAAAAAGGCTATGCAGGCTAACTTGAGATTAATTAAATATGAAATTAATCTTATAATTTAGAAATAAAATTACCTAAATTACTAAATATCCGCATGGGCCCTGACACTTATATTAAATATCTAAACTTAATGTTTGAGGATGTTGAGCGGGCTAATGAATGTCGTCAATGTTGATTCAAGTCAATGAAAGATATAAATATTTAGCTCCATAGAATTTGATCATAAGATCCAATCCTTTATATTTGCAATAAGAGTTGACAAGGTCTACTAAATAATCAACTTCTAAATGAACTTAAATTATATTAGATCATAAGACCCAATCCTCTATATTTGCAATAGAGTTAATAAGGTCTGTTATAATATCAATTTTCTAAAGAATTTAAATTATAAGTCATATGCATGACCCTCTACTGAAATAAGTAGTTGACAGGTCTACCCCGAGCAAGGTTGATTGAGAATTTCAACCGGAGGAATATTATCATAAAAAGATGTTTGAGCTCTAAACTAATTCATCTTAAAACTAAATTTCAACTAAATAAATATTTGAACTAAATGAATTTTTTTAAATGCTTAAAATAAATAATTCATCCACCCATCCACCATCATTTGTTGGGGATGAAAGATTAAGAAACTCTAGCTAACAAAGGAGCTAATGTCAAGCCAAATAAATCACTATATTCAAACTCAAATAATCTCATGCCAGTAAGGATGTGACCCGCGTCCTCGGTGGTTTGGCTAAGAGCTCCACATACGATTATTTAATTATACCCTCGACGGTTGCCGCCAAATGACACCATTTTATTACGGCCATGATCATATGTTTCAATAACTTAAATTTGTTAATCATGGTATATTTGATAAAGACAAAGCCCTTTGTCACTAAAGGGACTTAAGCTTATCTCCTTAGACGAACATCACCTCAGGTCTACAAGATTCATTTGGACGATGCAACTCATGGCTGCTGATAGAGATCTTTCGATCAGGTTGGGTGAACTACCTTCTTTGACTAAGTAGATTAGGGACCATGACAATCCGAGATGACGGAACCAATGAGATCTAGATCAGACACGTCATCATTCCACTAACTATATGCTTTAAGTTAAATAATTGTGAATTTCATAAATTCTAAATCCCAAATTTTAAACTCTTATTACTACTATACGTTATTATGATGATCTAACGACTATTTAATCGAAAGTTCTCGTCTCAAAGATTGAGGTAATTAATTATAAGTTATACATAGAAACCCTAACTTCTAAAATCCTCACAAAATGAGTAATAAATCTCAGTGTCTTATCTACTATTTCATCCGTCTTTTGACCGACAAATCAAACTCTCTTCATCGAGAGGTCGGCAGTGAATTTTGGAGCCCACATGTGTCTCTGTCTCTTCACCTTCAAGGACTATTAATGCTAGTCCCATATGTGCTTTTCTCATTGTCTGCATGAATATAACATGGGGGGCTATAGTTTCCTTATCAACATGAGCATCCCTCACCTCAGACTCCTTTCAACTTTCAAGATAAAGAGTATGATGCACTTCCCCTCTTTGGTGAATGAATATGTATTTTTGTAGTGATTATGGGCAGTCCTCTTGTCATAATTGCCACGGCCTCCCTACAAGAATGTGGCAAGCATCCATTGGTACTATGTTGCACCAAACTTTCTCCTGGATGTCCCCAATGGAGAATTCCACCTAACACATTTTGTCAACACAAATAAAATCTCTTTCCCTTTTTTAACCAAGGAAATGTGGGTGTGCTTATGGGTGGGGGTGCTTCTAAGTAGTGAGGCTCAACTCGTCCACTACTTGAGTGGTCACTATATTCTCACAGCTACTTCCATCAATAATAAGGCTGCACACTTTCCATCTATAGTGCATCGTGTGTGGAAGATGTTTTGCTTTAGCCACTGCTGCTCCCTCTTAGCTTCAAATTGAAGGAGTCTACAAACCATAAGCATTGTTCCACCATCGACAGCAAACTTATACTCACCATTTGATGCATCTCCAACTAATTTCTCTTTATTCACTTCAAATGCCGCCCTCTCAATAAAGGAGATCACCCTTCTATTTGGGCAGTTAAATGTAATGTATCCATAGCCATAACCCTTGAAACACTTTTTGCTGGAAAGTTATTCGGTGTATTGGTTTTCTCACCCTTCTTCACATCGTGTGTTAGTTTATCCTCATGTGGGGTAGATCTTAACTCCTCGATAGATGTAAGCTTGTTGCTAGATCGAGGAGTGGGACCCTGTCTAAAGATGTGGTATTTTCGCTTCCCTTGTATTGTCGTTCCACCTTTAAAGCTAATGTCTACAAATCGATCAAGGTACAATATGGTTGTACCTATACCACATTGTAGATGGTCGGCTTTAATCTTCCAAGATATCTAGCAATTATGTTCTTCTCAGGCTCCATTAAGTCATATTTCATATGAGTCTTTCAAACTCAGGTGCATACTCCTCAACAGTCAATAATCCTTATTGTAGATTATGGAGTCTCAAAAAGACATCTTGCTTGTAATATGCAGGTGGATATTTGCACTGCAGTTTCTTCTTCATTTTAGACCATGTAATGATCTTGTTTTGGCCTTCACACTATTTTATACACTTCAAGTTCTCCCACTACAATGATGCGCTCTTCTTAAGCTTGATGGCAACTAATTTGACCTTCCTGTCATCAAGAATCTTCTTGTATTTAATGATCCTCTCCACAGTTTATAATCACTCAATGAAAGTATTTGGATCCATATGCCCCACAAAATCCAAGAGGTTGGCCTTCACCTAAGGTCATGTTCTCTTGGATGGTCTCTTCTCCTGCATGCAATGCCAAATTGAAGAGGCATGGGCTCTTTTTCACTTGAGTCGGATCAGTGGAAGGGATTCTCTTCTCATTCGTCATTTGATGACCACTGTAGTGGTCACTTTGAGCTTATGTTTGTTGTCTTCCTTCAAATTCAGCAGGCCTCCATTGTAATTGGAGGATTTCCTGCATCATGTCTTCCATGGTAAGGGCTAGAATACTCCTTTGAGGATTTCTCTTTGGTGGCATGGGGGTTAACTTGAGTTAGGTGTTCAAGAACAATATGCAATTTGTGGTTGGGTTAGATTTGTGAATTAGGAGGCAAGTTTACTGTCTAAAAAAATTACGAGATTCAAGAAAGATCTAAAATAGATCTAGCCATGATACTACATGCCATCTGTCACGACTCGACCTAGGGCTTGGAATTTTTAATACGAGATCAGACGGTCGAACGGTGGAAAAATAAGTTTTTAAAATCTATTATTCTAATAGTTCAATAATATATTGAAAGAGCCACTAAGAAGTAAAAAGAAAATTAGAAGATTTTAAATGTACCTTTCTCTATTTTGAATTTGTCTTCTATAAACATTTTATCCTCTATTTTTTGTTTCTATATCAGGATTTCAACCTGCAAGTGTTAGATTTAAAACCACAGTGAGTTTTATCTAGTGAATACTCATATATCTAAATTATAGTAATGCAATAAAACAGAAACATCATGCATGCCAGTTGGATATTATAAATCAGTATATGATCAAATGATAATTTATATTTAATTATGAGTGTTTCAAGGTTTAATCATAGTCTAAATTATAGTGTAATATCATATTTTATCTATATCATTTACATTCATCACAGGAGCCACTGTCTAAAGATGTACCATTTAAGACACTCAATATCTATAACATTTTTCATATCTTTTTTCATATACGTGCACGAATATCTTAGAGTCCCCAACTAGTATTATAAGAGGGTGAAGCTCCATCAGTCAGTATACACTTGCAAACAGTCTATTTAATTCATGTCATTCATGTGATTCATTTGCATTCAATGTCTCTCTTATAACATATAAAACTTGAATTAATATTAAACACTAATAAGACTTGGTTAAGATGTATAAAAATTGACCTTAGTATACTTGAATTAAATGAGAATTTGACACATAATAGGACATAATGGAGACGAAGGATTCATATAAATGCCACCACTTAAGGGATAAAGGCTTGTTGTTGTTGTTGTTGTACTAATAAGTTTGGCTCAAACATTTTAAGCTTCGTTGCTAGTTTTACAGATTCTTAAAAATCTCATTTAAAAGTTTCTCAAAAAAGCTCAATATGATTTCTTATATGAAAAGTTGAGATTACTGTTGAATAAAAAAATAGCTTTTAAAATCTGGGATTGAACCGATTCATATCATATTTAAAATAATAAAAAATGCTCTTCATCTCTTTATGAAATATTCCTAAAAAAAGCAATTGTGAATTTGAGATGTTTAAGTTATTCAAAAAATATATGCATCGTAATAATATATCGACTAAACAAAATTTTAATCAATCTCAAATTAATTTTTTTCTTCAAATTTTTTTAAATTAATATATGAACCCCAATGTCTTCTAGATATTTATTTTTTCGTTACTATATATATATATATATATATATATATATATATATATATATATTTATGTAATTATAGAATAAAGTTTAGTATATTTAATAAATATGTTATTGTTTAAACAAAATTTACCAAAAATAAACATAAATATATATTAATTACAAACAATACTATTATCTTCAAATAGCAAATTTCTTATCATAAATTTATGAAATATGATCTATGATACATGATATATTTTCCATTAACATATTTTTAAAAGTATTACGCCATTCAAATTTTAAATTTATTTATGTCAAGATTTACATATAAATATCATACTATTTAATTAGTTTGTAGAAAGTGTATTAAATATCATAATAATTTGGAAATTTCTACGTAAATTAAGATTTCATAATTATAAACTATTTAAACAGACTTTAAATAATAGCAATCATTGTCATGCAAAATTTTTTATTAAGAAATTGGTAAATTATAATTTTATAATCATATTAAACCTCTTAAAATTTATTATAAATTCACTCATTCACAATCTTGAATAAATAATGAATATATGTACCAACTTATGCAAATATTAATTTCCAAAAAAGCCTCAAAAAAATAATAACGAAAACCCCAAAAATTTACTCTTAAGTAATGGACCAAAATTTTTTTTAACTAACTTTAATTAAGCAAAAAAGAACCTAACGATATTAATTGTGATGATTTGTAATATTAATGAGAATCAACTATATTTCAAACTCTACTACTATGAATGAATTTTACATAGTCACAATACTTCTCTTATACTATTATTTATCAAATTGATACTTTTGCTTGGTTTAAAAAAAACCCTCCAACTAATAAAATAAAATAATAAAAACTAAGGAAAAAAAATTATTCCCAACGTCAGCTCTCGATCCACCTACACGACTCCAAGTCCTGCAAATAATACCTACAAAATTCAAAAAAATTTATATGCACAAGTTAATTCACATATGAATGAACACAACACTGAATAAGATCTGCAACAACACCGATATCATCAACGAATACATCACCAATATCCAGCTTTAGATCACCGAATAAGTAGTAATTCCACCAATTTCATTATAGAAACCTAAATTTATCAAACAACATTCGAATTACAAGTATTCTTTGATTATTACTTCTCAATTTAAAAGGCCTAAGCTCATCATGTAACAAGCGTGATATTATCAAATACAACCAATGAATATCACGCTACATTTGTTTGCTTGGCATAATTTGCAATATTATCTCAAGTTCACCATCTCTTCAAAGACTGACCATCGCCTACTTCAACATCACTATTACTTGTTGAACATTTACTAAAATGTACCCCGCTTATACTCATCCGATGATGAATAAAAAATTTATCAACATCACATTTCTAACTCGGATCAATATGTGAATGATGTCTTCTAATGAAATTATGTATCACATCATTACAACTATAAGTTGTTTTGAAAGGATAAGCATATCTCTAAGAATTCCCCATTTCTTTTCCATACACCAAATGTTCTATAACACTTCTTAGTGATGAATGTGCTCTATTGAATATCTCACGATGCTTCACGACGGTACAATGAATAAAATCTGTAAATGACTTGTTTCGGATATGATTTTAAGAAACCCCTTTGTAAAGGGTAACCAAAGATCTACTAAATAATATTTGCCTAGTGAAGAGAAACATATTAGTTCTGACGGTAAAATAAAAAAGACAAAAGTCATTAATATGCAAACAAAAGAAGAAACTGTGTGGGCTTGAAATTGCATCAGGATCTTTGACGACGATGAAATATACGAGCATCGCAGAGCCCTCCCATCCCGATGCCACAAAAGTGAAACACATATTGAAATCACATACAACCATAATATTCTGTGAATGATGTCTTCCTATAAATGCAACTTGTTCTTCAACAGAATGCGCATCAACATGAGTGCCATCAAGCCCCAATACAATTCTTAAAATATGGCATATACCATACACATCATTTGAATATGTGATGGGATTTCGAAACAATTTATCGATGGGATAATTATATCCATTCCTAACATAACTGTGAAGGCCACGAGAAATATCTATTGATTGTCTCTGAAAAAAGCGCTCACATGTTTCTAATAGACTTATGTGCTAAAATATATAAACTTATAGAAAGAATTTCTCTAGTTGTTGTTCTACGTGAACCCTCCAACCCATAAGCTTTCAAGTAACCTTAACAAGTCTTAAAATTTCTTGTGACATTCTAAACATATTGTAGAATGACCATGTAATAATAATACCCACTTATCACCAGATGCCCCGATGTCATGCATGGTTTCTGCGTGTATAGTTATAATCATGGATCAAACAACTTGATGATGTCAAAATATTAAAATTATGATATAGCTCGCTCAATCCAATCGCTCACCATAATTGTCATAGTCATCTTCAATCATATTTTTCCTCGACGGACATAAGAATTATGAGAAGCATAACCCATGAGGCTTTACAGTATGACTTGAAAGTACAAGATCTCATCATGGAATAATAATGAATTACATATGTAAACGGAAATTTATTTACCACTACAGGCTAATAGATGTAGTGTATGCTGAGTTTATAGATGTAGGTGATGATGCAACTTAGCGCTGAAATAAAAACGGGCTTCATATTCTAAAAAATGTTTCAAATTAGCATATAGTTAGTAAAATGTAACTTCATACCAAACATTCAAGCCGTGAATGAAACACATAATATTTAAAAAAGAATAACAAAACATAAATTCAACAAAAAACCAAAATAAGTAAATGCTATTATTACACCTTCGCCTTAAATCAAGTTTTGATTGAGTTAGAAATCACTTCCCATAAACTAAAGCAAGCAGAAAGAGAAAAAAATTATTTTTTTTGTCCTTAAAATTCATAAGAAACTTCAATTCAACATTTAAAAGTAAAGAAAGTTTATATTTTATCAAGATTTCTTTCCAGTTGCTCTCCCAAATGATAAGTGAATTGTCAAGCAAAGAATATGTAGGTTGTGAGCCGAATTCTATTGAGCATAAGGATAAAATGAGATAAACAGAGAAAAATAGCTTAAAATATAAGATTTTAAGACCTCAAAGACATGAAAACTAAAGAGAAAACTTGAATGATATTCCAACAATACGAACCTGAACGAATCCTCCAATCCGCCCCGTCAGAGCACAAAATCTTCCTTTAGGTCATTTCTAATTCCTCAAAAGGCACAAATTTTCCTCCCCGCTTCTTCTCTCTCAATCAAGCACTCAAAGATTCAGATTAAAAAAATATATACATCACATTATCTGCTTCTTTTCCAACTATGCAAATGCAAATGCCCTATGCTCTTAATAACATCAAAAGAACCAAACTTTCGATAAAAGTTGGGATTTCAAAGAGAGATCACAAGAGAACGTGATAAATCTTTCGAAAAGAGAAATCACAGACCAAAGGAGCAATGAAAGAAAATCTAAAATGAGCAAGTGAAGCAGATCTGCAAGCTAAGAGCAGAAGAGCTTTGTTTTCATTGAAGCTTCCAAGGCTAGGAGAGTAGAAGGGGGATGCTAAACATTAGAGGCCTAGAGGATGGCAGATATATATATATATATATATATATAAACAAATCTAGATGTAAATGGAACTATATTAATTCAAGAATCATGCTAGCCAAATATCTAAGTTCAACTACTACAATTCCTCGCAAGATTGACTAATAAAAAAAAATTCCTTGTACATGACATTAAGCCCTGACATGACAAGAAAAGTAATTGTCTAACAGTACATTACATTAACAAAAACATTTGTAACCTATATCACATGGACTTAAATAGAACTTAAACAGAAGTTCTGAGTTTAACATTGCACTGACTTATTGAGAACTCCTGAAGAAACGTCTCCTTAACCACCAAACTTTTCGATCTGCAGGTATACTCATAAAAGTTTCCCTACGATTTTTATTTTGTAGAAAATCTGTAGCAAAATCATAGAACTCCTCATCGTCAAATATATCTGGAATTTGTGCAACTTCATGTAATGCCGAATTGTAAAGGTTTTACGATCATTCATGAGGCCGCAATTACTACCTCATTAATATGGTTTAATAGAAGTTGCCTTCCACCGACTACAACTTTAGTTTTCCGCTTTCGTGATTGGAATGGATGTTTGAGATTTTGAGATGGAGGCCAAGTTGTACCTTCACCACTAATTTTCATAATTTGGTTCATCTTCTTGATTCTCATCATTAGATGTGTCTAAATCAGATTAATTGGTAATACTCAATTAGAACCCAAACATTATCACCTGCTACAATATGACCAAACATCCTATCCTTTTCTTCAGATCGTAGCCATTTTGTCTAAACTTCGCAAATGTATTACCTACATTATATCAATTTACAAATCTTAAGTAATTATATGTATTTCAAATTTAATGCGAAAGTTGTGCACTAAGTTAACTCACCTGTTTTTTCATTCCACCATTCGGTTGAAGCATCAACTTTTTTTTGATAGATCCCATCCAATCGGTTTCACCACGTAGTAGCTCTTTCCACAACTTCCACTCTTTTTTAAATGATCCCATTTATTTTAAGTTGTGATCATATGTTCTCCTATGCTCATTAAAATTGTTCATAATATTTTCCACCATCTTTGTTGAAATGCTAAGTTGGCTGTTGCAGCCTCTATTTCTTTGATGCAGAAGTCACAGAAGAGTAAAGTAGTACCTAACTCCCAAATTGCTGGTGCACCACCTTCTTTCTGCTTTCCCATCTAATTAATAACAATAACAAGACATTAATTAAAAGAAAACCTCCCTGTAGGTGATGAGACTATAAATCGCATTTCCATCATATCATATTATGTTATTTCCGTGATAGTGATTACGAATTGTAGGTCCAATTACTATTTGAATTGAGTTCAATACTTACGTAATTCAAAATCAATCTAAAATTAACAAAGTACTACTCAAGTTTGAGTTAAAATTAACAAACTACTATTCCAAATAAACCAAAAAAAGTAAATAGAGGTTCCAAAGTACATGAAATCTAGAATGCCTTCCATGTAATGGTCGCAAACAAATATGCAAGCGTGTGGTATTGATTTCTAATAAATACTCTTTGCAAAAAAAAAATCAAGGGATGACAGAGCATCAAGGAACGAAGCAATCATGAATTTCGAGCACAAGTTGGAAATATTATACGAGAAGCACGTGTTCGCTTAAAACTCTTGAAGAATTGCTACATTTTTGCTAGAATTATTTACCAAGGACCCATTAAATTTCATGCGTTGTAATATGAACTCCAATCGATAATTATCTTTGTTTCATAGCTTGAAACATTTTCTCAGAAAACATATTGTAAACGAACCGGCATCCAAATCTAATACTAAAACCGATGAAATTATTGAAATCGAAAGTTTTACTGTGATTGAAACCAAAACAAACCAATTTTAAATTTTTTATCCAATTATCAGCATGTATAAATATTAGGTATACAAGGTAAAATGTTATTGCACCGCAAGCATTGAAAAGTTGCTAAATAAGGATTTTATTCAAATATTTTCTTGAACCATAAACCAAGTTGTATTAAAGATACAAATGAAAATGCTTAGAGTGTTTTATGATTTATTAAGATTGTTTTGTCAGATTCCGATTTGTTAGCAAGATTTCGCAGGACTTTATCTTCATGCAATAAATCTTCCTAAGATGCCTTAGGTTTCAATTTAGTATGCTTAAGCATTCATTTCCACTATCTTGTAGTTTAGTGTTATTTACATTTGAATTTGATTAATGGTATATTTAATTTTCCGCTTATTATTTCGATGTCACTCAAGCTTTTCCTCCCTTCAAGCGACACTTTATCCTCCCATTGTGGACTGCACCAATCAAACCATATTTAATTTAATGTCTTCGTTCTTTATACCTACCGCCGCTTCCATTAACCCTTATCTTGCAAAAAAAAAACTCTCAAGATCGCTTAAACCTAAGACTTCGCTTGGAACTCACAGATTCACTATTCGCCCCAAACCCAATTCCCCATACAAGAATGGTCATTACATAAGCATGTATTTTAATCATACATGATGAATTACTTAATTAAGCGCATTATTTTAATCGAAATTATAATTAACTATGAGATCTTGCCATAATAAGTTTTAAATATTATACTTAACTCACCGATATCACAAACTTTCAACTTTTCAGAATCGATAGCTCCATAGTTTTGCATAATTTTTGTTGGTTTTGTTAGTTTGGTGACATTTTCTGGTTTAAAAGAGCAAATTTAAACTTCATGCTTACAAATTTTGATCATAATAAACTCCCTTACAAATGTAAATTATTGAAAGCTCATTGCATCATTAAAGATGTGATCATTTGTATTGGAGAAAACATCCTTTTGCATGTTAAGTATGACAAGAAAAACTTCTATCAAATAACTAAATGACAAAAGATTGACTAAATGACATGGAGAAACCTCGATATTTTTGCTATCATTATATCGCCATCTTCGCATTCAGTCGTAATACCACTTCTTCTAATCGACCATCTCACAATGAAAGTATGATTCAAATTTTGAGGCCTACCTTAGAAGAAAATTATAAATATATGATTTTTTTTTCCGTTCATTCTTATTTAATAACACACTACCCATCTCATCTTTCTTCCATCTTTCGGTTCATTCTATAAGAATAAGATCCACTTAATCACAATTAAATCATATTCATCTTTGTTAAATATAGGAAACAGAAGTTTTTATTTTTATTTACAGCGACTGTTATAGTTAATCTATTACACTATCAACGTAATATTCAAATGTTTGTGCATTGTTGAGAATTCAGAACAGATTTGAAAAATAAATAAAAATCTTCTTTTGTCTAATCGATCTTCTTGCATCCACAATATTTCGATAGCGTAACTCTATCTATTTCTCAAGAAAACCAAACAGTTTATCAAGATATAATGACATTTTAATCAACGCGCAAATAATTTATAAAATTTAAGACCTTCGGAATTTATTAAATCCAAACACAAAAACAAACCCAATAACAAATTGACAGAATTTTATCAAAGATACTTCTGATAGGGTGGCAAAAAAAATTTCATAATTAGAGGAACGAACCTGGAAAGCAACCTCAGGTAGAGCCGCCGGATTTGCCGAGATGCTCGGATTTGCTCTGAGATGCTCTGGGTGATGCTCGAGTGCCGCACCGTCGGGCTTGAGGCAATGTCAATCTGACGAGGAGAAGAGATGAGGACGACGAGTAGTTCGCGATAAGGGATCGCGGCGTGAGAGAAGGGGGCAATTACGACATTTACTTTTTCCAAAATGGCTGACACGGAAAAGTCGCTCTCATTTCGAAATCGAAAACGAGTTTTATATAAACGCCGCTTAGACGACATTCAAACTATCAAAATCAAAATACACGCTCTCAAAAGCAAACGATAAAAAAAGTTTTACAAATAAGCCTTAATATGACCAATAATTTGAAGAAAAGATAACTCAGTGAAAATATTTCAGTCATAATCAATGCAAATATATCTATGACATTGTAAATAAACTATTTAGAAGAAAACAATGAAATTACTATAACTTAGAAACATGATTGCTCACAGAAAATCTTGATTTTTGATGGTTTAGCTTGACTTTTCCGCTAACATAACCACACACGTCACCATTTTGTATCTAGTTTTATAGTACATTTTATTTAATTTTTTATATTTACTTTTTATTTATGATGTCATTTACTTTGTATGAATTCTATATATATATATAAAATTAAGGTAATTTGGAAGTTAATGGTATTTATGAATAAATTTTGGTAAATAAGGATAAATGAGATTTTATTTTAGGAATAAACTTTATGTTAAAATTTATCTTTATCTTATAAAATAAATTAAGGATTATTGTATGATATTAAAGTGGTATTAAAATTTTCCTTAAGTATAATATCATAAATAATTTTCTATTCTAGAAATTAAGAATTTATTAAATTACATATGTGCATTAAAGAATTTTGAGATTTATTTAAACAAGCATGAAATAAAATATTTTATAAGATTAAAGTGAAGAAAATACAATAACTTAGTGAGAACAATTACTATATAAAAAAAGGTTTATATAGAAGAAAATTTATAAGAGTTATAATTATGAGACTAAAATTTGAATTCGTAAATACTTATTGATAGAATAAGTAGTTCAACTCTAATATCTAGCTAAATAGTAATGTATGCTTGATAAGTAAAATAATATAAGTTTAGAAGAGGAGATTTATGTCCTTAAAGACATACAATTTTCTATAAAGAGAGAGAGAGAGAGAGAGAGAGAGAGAGAGACAATAATTATAGAATCTTATATGATTTTAAAGAAAGAATGTCAAATTTAGTAATTTCATGAATAAATTAGATGATTCATGTTCTAATGATAGTTAATATAATTGATCAAGAGAGAATTAGGGGTGTGTTCGAGCCAATCGGAGAAATCGCCTCGAAAATTGGTAATTCGCTCGAGCTCAAGTCGTTTCAAAATTTGAAGTTCGAGCCGAGTCAGATCGAATCGAGCTCGAGCTCGAACCGACTAATGTGAAACGAGAATCGATGCGTTGAAATCCAATCGAACCGCTAAATGCAAACGAGCCACTTCGTTTAAAATGAGATCCAGGAATTTTTAGTAGCAAATTTTGGCATATATAATAATATAAAATTGCAATTAATAGAAACTATAATTTTATAAATTACAAATACAAATCTAGAAAATGATACAATTTTGCATGAATTTATCAAGATCATAGCCACTTTAGCACAAATACTTGTGATTGATGCTATCACTATTATCAATTTTTAATAATGAAACTTTATTTGAATTTATCATTTGTAGATATAATCTTTTCATTGAACTAAAGAGATAATCACTATGAATTTACTAAACCTCTAACCAACTCCTTTCTATGATATCATTTCGCCATAGATTTGCCAACAATTAAGCATTTCATAAAATAAAAAAAATTTATAATACATCTAAACATTGAGTTTAAAATACAAATCTAGAAAAAACAAAAATATAAAAATGTCTTTTTTGGGACTGAAATGAAAATAATATCCATCTTCAAGCATTCGCAATTAGAAAATTTGTAATTTTATATTTTACTCAATAATTGAATGCTCAAACCTCTAAGCCAAAAGCCATCCAAGTAAAGATAAAATAAATCCACAAAAGTGACAAAACCTCACAAATCGAAATATCAAACATTAATATAAAAGTCGAGAAAGCCAGCCATCCAAGGAGCTTGTTAGCAAATAATGAAAAAACAAATGCCCAAATTACAAATATATTCTCTCTCATCATCAATAAAATTAAAAAAGCAAAAATTCTTCATGATAAGCCCACTAGATCTCATATCCTCCACGGTTCCACCACCACCAACAAGGCAACAAAATAACAAATAAAACCACACCAACAAACCATGCAACAAGAGGATGAGCGCTAAGCCAAAGCTAATAGAGATCAAGTTCAACCCCAAAATTCGAACCCCAACACAACACCCATCCAAATTCCAAAATAGCCAACCAAGTGAACCAACAACCAAAAAAATCCAACACGGGTTACACAAATAATAGCGAAAAGCCAGCCACACCCACTGACAAGGCCAATGGTAGGAGATCTCCAATAACCAACGCATACCAAAGGCCCAAAAGGAACAAGGTTAGAGCCTAGAGGCAAACAAAAACTCTTCAAATTCCCAAAGAGGCTAGAGGCTAGAGCAGACTATCACTACAAAAGGGAAAATGCAAAGACAACAAACAACCATGTAAGAATGTAGAAATCTCCAAGCCAAACCAGGAAAAGAGAATAACAACCACCAAAAAAATTCAATCCGAAAAAGGCCACCAAAAATAAGACAACCACATATGATCGAAAGATAGGATACCTGCATGGTTGGCTCCACATAATCTTGAATGAAACTTGGCTAAATCATTTGCTACAATGTCTCTCTCCTCAAGAAATCTTATAAATGGTAACCTCTACGATTTGTGCCCTCAAAATATTGAGTTGAGTTCTTTATTTTTAGGGTGACTAACTAAGCAAGCAAAATGCCAAAATAAGGCTCCAATCATGTAAGAATGTAGAATGCATCAGTACATAAAATATAGTAAGAATGTAAGTTTGTAATTATGTAAAATGACAAGATGAAGTAAATAGGTTTGTAAAGTCAAAATAAAATTTCAAACCAAAATTTTTATATTATTGCATGCATCAGTAGATAAAATATAGTAAGAATGTAAGATGAAACAATATGTTTATAATGTCAAACAAAATTTCAAATCTAGATAAAAACTTACAATATCAACTATCAAGTAATATACTAATATGTCACCCCAAACGATGAAATGGCCTCAAAGTTAGATCATCGACCAAATCATTTCACTATTAGTATAAAAAATTAATCACGAAAGCCTCCATTAATCAATCTCGTTCAATTTTATCATTGGGCATCATATCCATCCGCCACTAACATAAAATATTAAAGCACAAAAGCAAACAAAAAAAATATAATGTGATGCTACATAGCCTACTGAAAGAAAATACTCCAAAAATATATACAAACCGTATAAATACATAAAAATGATCAAATAGTGGTAGAAAAGTCTCCAAAATAAAGAGAGCATAATCAAATGATATCCGATTTTCATATTTCGATGTGGATAAACTTTCGTACATTTATAACCAAGTCTTCCACAAGAACATCAAACCGAAATTGCAATTAAAAATGAAACTCATATATGAATAAAGAGAGATTGTACTATAAAATAAAAAAGTAAGATAATATTACCAATGGATCTTTTGATGATTTATATGCGAATCCAATCTTTCCACTACATACTAAAGCATCTAATGTTCTTGGTGAAATTGAACTTCTATAATCGCTAAGTACACGACCCCCAGCACTAAAAGCTGATTCAGAAGTAACAGTTGTTACTGGAATGGTAAAAATATCTTTGGTCATCTTTGAGAGAGTCTTGTATTTCATAGCAGACATTTTCCACCATTCCAAAATGTCAAATTAACTGGGCATTTCACACATGCTTCATCGGTATATCTCCGATCGACTGTGGTACTAAGAGGCCAAGAATCTATGAAGTCATACAAACCCCAAATCATCATGTGAAGCATTACCACCTTCAATTGTGTTTCTTTCATTGAGAGGTGGATGCTTGAGTTTCTTTTGCAGTGAGTATATCAACAGTAATAAGAGTATAGCTCAAAAATTTTTTGTTTTACAATGCCCTTCTTCTCATTCACAATGTGAACATCATAAATTTGCGAGTAGTAGTAATTGATAGCAAAAAGTTTCATTCTAGGATCTAAAATGCAAGCAATCAAAATAACAATGAACACTCTCCAAAGACTTATCAAATTTAGTCTTCATGCTACTTGCCATGTTTGAAATAAAAACAGTACTAGATGAGCATTCTCGATCCAATATTCTCTTGATCAGAACTAGATTGGGAAGCAATCTATTCGCTGTAGGATAGGATGAACCCAAAAAATTTAGTATGCGAAAATCAAGCTTTCTCTTACTTTCTCAAAATTAACCCAATCTTCTTGAGGGCAACCATATATAATTCGATCACGCAAAGCATATTCGTGAAACACATTCTTATAATAAAAAAGCGACTCTAACATCTTGTATGTGGAGTTCCTGGCACATCAATGCAAAGTGATGTGGATAAGCCAACTCCTTGCTATCTCTCCAAATTTATGTAAGCGACGGAGATCTTTTATAAATAAAATAGACTCTCTTACCCTTTCTTATTGAATCGATTTCTTTCACCCATCCCCGCACCATTAAGTTTAAAATATGAGCGCATATCAACATGAAAGAAATCACCCATCAATAGAAAACCGATCTTCTAATGAATAAAGCTTTCGATTTCGCTACATCATTAGATGATGTCCAAAGTTATGGTACTAACTTTGTTTTGTAGACCCCATTGCAACAAACTTTAAATTGCTCGTAAATCACAAACCCACTATGAGGAGGATCCAAATCTGAAACTAATTATCCTAGATTGTAATTTCCAATCGTAACTAATGTAATGCACAAGAAGACACATATAACCAATTGTGATTTGATGTTGATACCACTAATCAAAACTCTCTCAACAACTTTCAAACTTTTTTTCAACTTATCTTTTCACTTCATAAACTTTCATACACTCCTCTTTGATGCCAAATCTTGAAATTTTATGATAATTTGGATTCATCGATTTCATCGTAATATTGAACCATAAATGTTCAACTATCATAAATGGATATTCATGAACAATAATCATCTTAGCCACAATATTCTTTATTCTAGAATGATCATAGTGCATCAAAACACATAAACTAGATATTGAACCGCTTTCCTCTAAATCCTCTACTTGGATCAAATAGTTTTGCTTCTTTCCTTGTTATCAACCTTGCTATAGTGATTTGATTTGAAGTGTCTACTTAGCGAGATGTGCTTTTTGTTTCACATATGATTTGACACAATAATTACATTTAAACTTCGCACCATTTTTTCCTTTCTCGTATAATTTCAGAAGTGTTGCCAAACTTCGATCGTTGTCTTTTACCCTTGATCTTAACGCCAGTTATTTCACCCACACTCATTTTGAGTTGTTGCATTATCATCAATAGTAGGCTTGATTCACTTGAACAAACTAATAGATTTACTTTGAGAAGGACTTGCCATTGTGTCTATAAGAAATGAAACAAAAGCGATGCATAGAATCACTCAAAAAAATATAAATACCCAGATCAATAACTATTAATTTGAACAACAAATCATGCTGGACCAATTAATTAAAGACTAGATTAGAAGAAAGATCAAAACCAACCAAGAAATCTGCTTAAAGACTGACATATAAAAGATCCCCATATTTTACAACCAACAAGCATCTATCAACATCTACCAACAATCAACAAGTTACCAAAGCGAAAAGGCATGTGAACATCATAACATGTCCCATGAATGCACAATGACACGTAAACAAGTAAACAACCTTTATAGCACCAAATAACCTCCAACAGAAAAGAATCAAAGCCAAGTCTACCAAAATGGGGCAGAACGACATTCAATAGGCGAGATGGCACAGAAGTGAAACAAATACAATTAGGAAATGAAAATGGCCAATGAAGTATTTCTAATAATTATAAAGTTTCGTAAAACCGTAAGACGAGGCAATAGTAAAAGCCGCAGTGAGTAGGGCATCGGCAAACCGGTTACGAATATTACCGGGTTACAAAGTAATGAGATCAAAAAACAACATCATCCTGAATCGCAAGTTTGCAACCACAACATTCCGTGCAACAATCGTATAAACCTGACGGGCGTAACTAAAACAACCCCAATGGGCCAACATGCTAACCTAAAATAGTGAAATAACAGACAATTGAAACCCGCAAATTGCAAGTACCCCAACAAAAAACATGATACGCATGAATGATTAAAGAACCAAAACATCCCCAAATCCAATAAAGTAACCTCAAATAATGGAATAATAAACAATTGAAATAACCAACATCATGATTCCATGAAATACTTACGTAATCGAAATGAAACAATCGAAAAGTATTTCGAGCAAGGAAGCAAAGCACACACAAAGGATACGTATCCACCACTCATCAAATCAAGAAACCAAATACTCAAATCGACGGTCGACGATATCTGGCGGCGCAGCGTACCTTGATCGGCAGACACGGAGAAGTGAAACGGAGAAGCGGAGAAGAAGCAGAAGTGAAGTGAGAGAAGAGTGCTGGGGCCTCGTCGGTGACGTATTAGAATAAGGATTTTAGATGGTCAGATGTCGGAATTATCTAACTTTCGCGGCCTTGGTTCCCGATCCTCGCTGAGCATGGCGACCATTCGAAATAAATTCGCCACATTTACGGCTCGAAAATCGGCTCGTTTTGAGTCGATCTCGATTCGAGCCTGATTGGTCGACTTTGGCACAATCTTCGAGCTAATTTCTCAGCCCTAGAGAGAATACTAAAGGAGATCAATATATATATGTATAACTAATTTTAGTTTAATTAACAAGTTTTATTATTATTTTGTAGGATGAATTTATAAAGAATGATGGTTTGACTAAGTATAGGAAAACATAAAATGTGCTATGAATATTAGATATATAGTTATGTGATAAGTATAATGTAATATTAATATTGTAGTTAGATTATAGATGTTTCAAAAATAAATCCTATAAACATTGTGTCAAAAGAAGAGGCGGTCACCAAAATGGCTAAGAGACTACTCGGTGGATGATGGCTAGTAGTAGTCGGTGAGAGTGAGTAATAAATAAAATAGTGCTTATTATATTGGGAGAGAGACTGTTATTTTCTAAGACACTTGTCATTACTCTATTTACCATCTTTGATTTTGTAGTTATAGATAGAAATATTTGACATAGGTGATATATATAGATGTAATACAAAGAACGGATGGTAAGAAAATGTATAAAACATTCTTATTCTGAACTGCTTGATAGCCCTCTTTCTCTTACTATATTTTTTTCTTCGTCCCTCATGCACTTTGTCTCTTCATTATTTTTGGTTGAATTGTGATAAAGAGCTTTGTAAGTATTCAACACAACCAAATTCTATTAGTGTGATAGATTTTCTAAAATATATTCTAACTCATAAAATTTAAGTCTTGAATGTGCTCCAACAAATGCATTTAATGTTGACCCTAATATCCAAGACTGTTGTGCAGGTTAAAACTTAAGTAGATTTAAATTCGATCACCTTGAGAAATGTGCAACTAATTAACAGAGATTTCAATTATTTGGAAACAATTCACAATTTTTAAAACTCAAGTTTATGTTTCATCAATGAAGGTATTGTGAGCTTTGAAAATTCATATCCGACCTCTCGATGAAGAGAGGTTAGATGTGCCGGATAAATTCTTAGAAGTCAAATGAGGATTGTAGATAGGACATTATCCAGAGATTTCGCCCTCATTTTGCGAGTACTTTAGATCTGGTTCTAAGTTTCCATGGCAGCAACTAGTTAATTACTTAATGTTGAGAGAGTTTTGTTAAGGCCATTGTTGGGTCACTAATTACTTAGTGTACAATAACTCCAAATGGAGATTTGGAGTATAAAATTTTTTAATTTTGAAATTCTAAAATTCATCATCATTTATCTTAAAGTGGATGGTTGGGGAAAATCAAGATCTCATGGTTCTTAAATTCGAGTTATCATTCCTATGCTTTGGTTAGAAGATGTAGTTAACTTAACTGAAGAATCTGACAAGATCATGTGTTTTGTCCTCTAAGGAGACTTTGTAGATTTAGGGTGGTGTTTGTCTAAGCAGATAATTTTAAGTTCATCTTAGCTAACAGAGGGCATTGTGTCCTATCAAATACACTTTATGATTCATAATTGAAGGGGCAAAGCTATTAGGAAACATATGGGATACAATCATGACTGTAATATAGTAGGTCATTGAGGGTCAAGTAATCCGGTCAAAAGAATTTGGTCATAATCGCATCATGTGTAAGCTAGAGTATTCTTAATTTGTCAATTCCTACAAACAGTTGCGGAAAGTAGATTTAGTGGATTTTGCTTTGAATTATTTAATATTGATTTTCATTTGAACATTTAGAGCATAATAATTTATCAAATTTTGCATTTGGATTGATATTTTATTTACGTTAATTTGATTTGAAATTGTAAACACATTTTGATAGTAATATTCTTTTCAGTTTTTCCTCTCTATCTTTTTTTGGCTGTTGAATTATAAATAGAGAAAATGAGAGTGAGAGGGCTAGAGAGAGAAAGAGAGCTAGAGAGATTGGGGGAGAAATCTCTCTGTTTAGAGAGAAAAAAGGAGAGAGTGAGATGGAGATAATTAGAGAGGGGAGGGATGTAAGATCCAATTAGTTTATTTCTAATTAATTTTGTTTTAGCTAATTAACCCGTCGTTCTTGTTGTTCTGCAACATGTAGCGGTTGGATTAAAGCATTCAGCGTATGGTGGGATCGATCAGGTAATATTCATTTATTCATTTCCTTTCATAGCGGACCTCGGTTCATTCGTTGATCAATTCGTCTCCTCCACCCCGCCACGGCGTGCTGACGGTTGCTCCGTGACGCGAGAACGCGATTCGCCGATTCACGAACCGCGCCCACGCGGCTTGATAGTACGCCTCCGTGGTGTAGGCTGCTTTCGAGTTGCGGAAAATCACCTCGCTGGGCCGATCCACCGCGTCGTCGCTGAATGCCCATAAGTCTTGCCAGGTTGGGAAATCTGACCGTCGGATTAGGATTTCATTCTGCCGTCGAAACTTAGAAATTTGTGTTTCTTGAATTTCTTTATTCCTTTTCTTCGATAGCCTTCTTTGGTGTTGAAATCGTGATTGGGAGTTCAAAATGTTTTTATCTAGGTGAGTTGTAGAATTATTGTATATTAAAATGGGAGTTTAGGATCGGCATTTTTGTTAATTTTAGTTTGTTAATTTAATCAGGTAATTAATTTTCGTTGTAGATTACTTTGGAGTGTGCTCAGGTATTTGAAAGATATATGAGGAGACATCAATTTCGAGTGATTGTGTAGTTTAAGTGATAAGCGTTAATTATGAGTTTCCTTTATGAGTTTATTATTATTAGAAATATTTAGAAGAGTAATTTCATTATAGGTTGTGTACTCGAGAAGGAATCGAGGAGCACATCCGCACCTATTGAGGTGAGACATAATTGTTAATTTAAATTCGGGTTTATAGTTATGAATGTCATTGTTTTTACGCGTTTTATAAATTGTATGAATGGCATACGTATAGATATTCTGTCGTATTGTATGTCATTCTAATTTCTTGATGATTATAGCGGGTTAGTGCTTTTATTAGCGTATGATTTCGTTGGGTATAGAAATGTTTAAACATGTTAAATGCATAATGTGATAGAAATGTCGGAAAATTGTGATAGGAAGGCTATGTTATAGAAATCCTTGAGATAAGTAAAGTTACGGAGAGATGAGGGGATCTTAGTATCCCCGACTCGACATTTGAGGTTGGAGCCGTTAGAATTTGTCCCGTGTCGAGGAGTTAGGTAAGTAGTATGGTTCCTACGCCTTCACGGACTTTAGTGACGGGGTAACGACTTTTGTTATGAAGTCAAACCATCTGATTATAAATGACATTTAGAAAAATGATTTGATATAGGCGAAATGACTTTCGTTAAATAAGCTCTCACATGATATCGTTGATCGATTGAATCTACGGCGTATTGTTGATTCATTATTCTGTTTTCTATGACATTGTTTACGGTTTTCTTTCTTGCAATTTACATGTACATACGTGCGATTGTTCTCTTGTCTTACGAACTGCTCTTAGCATCTTGTCTAAACTTTAGCTTATGATCTGGATTGATAATTTGAGGAAAAGGCAGGTGGGTAGAAAGTTTTTTGTTGATTTATCAATTTTGGGGTATAAGTTTTGGGAAGATTGAAGGCTTTTGGGTATGTACAAAATTTTATCACGATCTTTTGTATTTCTGTATTTTCTTAAAGATTTTATCTTAGGTATTGTGATATGAATTAATTAGTAGATGAATTGTAAATTTAGTGATGATTTGATTAGATTTCACTTCGTTCATGATTGCGAGTTGAGCGTCGTTGGAATCGTAATGTCAGTCATCTATTCATTACAGTTGATTGGCCGCAGAATAAGGGGTCATGCAGGGTGTGACGAAAGTGTATCGAGCAAATAAGGTTGATAGAGCAAAAGATTGATGAGCAATAGTAATGGAAGCATGATTTGGATTTAGGGATAAGTGTTGAATTGATCAATACTGGTATAGGATGAGTAATTTTGGGTTAGGAATCACATGTTCTTACTTCATTTACATGTATGATATTTAATAAATATGTATCAAATAATTAATTTTTTATAATTACAGATTAATTTCTGAAGAAATACCAAAATGTTAGATGGTGATCCTCAGACTAAATCTGAGACCGAACTCCGTGGAGATAATTAACAGTGAAATACTGGCCAAGCAGTGGTGAAGGTAGATCGATGAATTGGGATAGTTCAGTTGATTTCAGGGTTGTTGATAAGTAGCATCATGGAAAAATTTCAACTAGTAGGCCGGTCGAGTTTGGTTGAAGTGGATCAACATTTGAGGATATTTGACGTTAAACCAGCATTCAAGAGCGTGATCTATAGTGGGAAGATTGGGCTAAAATTGGAAAAATTTTGGATGGGATGATTTGCTTGAAAGCGAGAAGAGTATGCTACTTTTGTATTAGAAGAAGCGAAAAGGTGGTGGCAGCTTCATAGGAAAGATTTGAGATGATCTTACTGAATCAAATGGGATGAGTTTGTCAAAGTATTCAATTGGTTTATTCCACCATTGGGCTTGCTTTATAAGAAAAATTTTTCAATAACTCAGGATCAAAAATAATGCATATGAAGCGAGTTCACTTCTTTCTAGATATACGTTATATCGGTCTGGGAAGAGAAATGTCATAGATTTACGAGATCAGATCAATTAAGGTTGGCATTAAATATTTGATATCGATGAGTTCAGTGTTAGTTGAAATTTAGAATTGAAAATGAGTTGAATTTTTTTCAACGTGGGATTCTGGTGAAAGCAAAACTTTGAAAGAAGGGCTAGCAAAGAAATTTAAGTTTGATGATAGGCAATAAATTGTTGGAGCACATTTGTGATAAGTGTGAAGCATTTTAATTGATATGGATCGGGAAATATTCTGAATGTGGTCGAGGTTGGACATCGTCTAGATTGCTGGAGAGAAGAAGGACATAAAATCATACAATTATCGACGGTCAACAAAGAAAGTTTTGGAAGCCAACAATTTTGGGAAAACCAATTGAAGGAGAAACTTGAGCGAAAAACCAACCAAAGTAAAAGCGAGTTTTCTTATCACTCATGGCGAAAGAATCAAATGAAGTGGTGTCGTATCTTAAAATTTCATCATTTGTTCAGTTGTTTGATTACAGTAGCATTCGTTAATTTCGATTCCTTTTCACCGGTTTACCAGTTGATATTTATTTCTTTTATTGAATGTATTAATGCCTTGGTGATAGTTTGAATCTGAAATAGGAAATGTGTTGTTGACATTAACATTGAAGATACAATTTCCTATGAAACTAATTATCTTACCAATTAGACATTTTGGCGTTATCTTAGGTATGGATTGGTTGATCAAATATTTTTACAATTGAATCTTTGGAAGAGGAGAGTGAAATTTTGCATGCGGTGAAAAATCATTTTATTTTCTTGTGATAAGAATCTTATGTCTTTGATTAGTGGTGAAGTTGAGTAAATATTTAAGCGGTGAAATTGTATTTAGCAAATTAGATGTGTTGAATAAGGAGGTGTTTGAGGTGAAAATATTCCAGTTGTTTGAATTTCGATGTGTTTTGAATTACGGGTTTGCCACCAACCGGAAGTGGAGTTTGGGATTGATACAACGCAGTACAACTTAACATAAATCTCCTTACAGGATGACTCAGGAATTACATGAATTGAAGTGTCGATTTGCGAGAATTGTGACAAAGGATTTATTTGGCCCAAACTCAGTGGAGTGCATATTATTTGTTAAGAAAAGGATTTATGCGATTGTGTATTGATTACGAGTTAAATAAAGTGACAATCGAAACAAGTATCCATTCTAGATTGATGATTTATTTGATCAGTTGGAGCTTTGTATTTTAGTGATTTGAGATCGGATATCGTCGAGTTAGAGTTAAAGATCTTGATATTTTAAAGCGACTTTTGGAATCGGTATGACATTATGAATTTCTTGTTATGAATTTGGTTTAAGCAATGCTCCTGATCTTTATGGACTTAATGAATCGTGTTTTCAAGCTTGGTGGATCGGTTTGTTATCATCTTTATTGATGATATTCGATTTATTAAGCGGCGAAGAGCATCTGAAATCGTCGAGTATTGTTTTAGAATTGTTAAGACAAAATCGATTATATGCCAAATTTTCAAAATGTGAATTTTGGATGCATAGCGTCGCATTAGGTCACATTATCGATTGAAGGAGTTTTGTTGATCCTCAAAAGTAAAAGCAATTTTAGAATGGTCCGCGAAAGAATGTCTGAAGTTCAGTTTTAGCTTGAGGTTATTACAGGAAGTTTGTCGAGATTTTCTCGTATTGCAATCTCTAATTTATTGAGAAAGGATGTCAATTCCAATGAATGAATGTGGCGAGTTTTCAAGAATTGAAAAAACATTTGGCTGGTTTATTTATTCCATCGAGGAGGATTCCAAATATTTAGTGATGTATCTTTAAAAGCTTGGGTTGTGTTTTAATGCGAAACGAAAGTAATTGCTTTATCTTGAGACAATTAAAACCTCATAAAATTATCCGTCGTGATCTAGAGTTAGCATTGTGGTTTTGCTCTTAAAATTTGGAGCATTACTTGTATGGTAAATGTGAAATTTTTCTCGTCATCGAGTTTTAAATATATCTTTCTACAAAAAGAATTGAATCTAAGACAAAGAAGGTGGCTTGAGTTTATAAAGATTATGATTTAAATATTGATTATTGTCAGGCAAAGTAATGTGGTGATGCATTAAGCGCAGTCATGGAAAATCGGTTGGATTATTACTCAAAAGTCGAGTTGATCGAGAGAATTAGAACTACGGTTGAAGTTAGAAGATTGTGACGGGCATTTATCTCGATTAAGTCTGTCTTTTTATTGATAGAATCAATGCGGATCGTGGATATCAATTCATTGAACAAATCAGATTAGTGAAGCGAATTTTACTATAGATCACGAGAGGGTATTATTGAAGAATTATGATTATGATGCAGTGATGCGGAATTGAGAATTTACGAGGAGCGAGGATATCTATTCATCCGGTAGTTCAAAATGTATAAAGATTTAAAAGCAGATTTTGGTGGTCGGTATGAAGAAAGACGTATGAATATGTCTCAAGTGTCGGAGTTAAAGGCAAAGACCGATTATTATTCTGATCATTACCCATACTGAGTGGAAGTGGGAGGAAATTGCAATGGATTTTGTTATGGGATTTCTAGATCTAATTGATGATAGTATGCAGGTTGTTGTGGATAGATTGACCAAGACCATTTCATTTACTTACATGAAACGACAGATTCATTGATAAATTGTCCGATTATATGTTAAAGAAATTGTAAAGTGTAAAAGTGATCGTCTTTGTGAGATGGTAGATTTCAATTATGGAAAGAAAGGAATTGAGAGGCGCAGCATTACATAAGTCGACTTTTCAGACCGATGGACAATCGAGAAAAAATTCAAGTCTGAAGATTTGTTGAGGTATGTGTTTTAGATTTTGGAGGTATGGGAAGATCATATTCCCATGATCTTTACAATAATGCTACCAATCTAGTATTCAGATGGCTCGTATGAAGCATTGTATGGTCGAAAATGTAGAACTCCATTGAGTTGGGTGAAGTGGGAGAAAAGCAGTATTGTCAGTTGGTTGATCAATTCTGAAAAATCGATTAATCGAGATAGATGAAAGGCCGGGATCGTCTGAAGTATTACTTAAAGCAGTAGAATTTCAAGTTGGAGAATTTGTATTTTGAAAGTCAAACCTATGAAAGGAATTAGTAGATTTGGTCACGGAGGTAAATTGAGCCAACAGGACCTTTTGATCGAAAGGATGTGATAAACTATGTACACATTGAATTAGCGACATTCACGTCTTTCACATTTCAATGTTGAGAAAATGGATCTGATCTGAGCGAGAAGATTCCATATAAGTTTGAAATACAAAGATTTGACTTATGTGTGGAGAGAAAAAAATTTTGGAATTTGATGTGAAGAAATTCTGAAATAAACAAATTTCTATGTTAAAATTAAATGGAAGCATCAGAAAATTTGGGAGGTTGAGCAAGAGATGAGGCGAAGTTTCCCTTCTATTTGAATGATTGAAGAAATTTCGAGGGCGAAATTTTGTTTAAGAAGAGTAATCAATTAGTTTATTCTAATTAATTTTTTAGCTAATTAACCCGTTGGTCTTTAGCGATCTAGCTAGCATGGTGGATTAAAGCATTCGGCAGCGTATGGTTGGATCGATCGAAAGGTAATACCGTTCATTTATTCATTTCCTTTCATAATTCGCCTGGTTCATTTCACGTCTCCTCCTCCTTTCCTGTCGGTGCTGATTCCTCCGTGACCGCGAGCGACGAAGCCGTCTCGCCGGATTCACCTGCGCCCTCGACTTTCGTCGACGGCGTAATTGCCGCCTCCGGTGGCGTTATGCGCGTCGAGTTGAAACCTGCGTCTCGCCTGACCCTTTCTCGCCTTCGTCGCTAGAACCGTCGCGCAGTAAGTCTTTTCGGGTTGGAAATCCGTGAACCGTCGGCTGGTGGGATTTCTGTTCTACGTCGGAAACTTAAATTTTGTGAGTTCAATCTGTTTTGCTTGGTGAGTTCTGATTATTGTGTATTAAAATGGGGGTTTAGGATTGGCATTTTTGTTAATTTTAGTTTGTTAATTTAATCAGGTAATTAATATTGGCGTTAGTAGATTACTTTGGAGTCGTGCTCCAGTATTTCGAAAGATATATGAGGAGACATCAATTTCAGGTAAGATTGTAGTTTAAGCTGGTGATACTACCGTGTTAATTATGAGTTTTTTAGTTTCATGTATTAGAAATATTTAGAAGAGTTATTTCATTATAGGTTGTGTACTTCGAGAAGAATCGAGGCCATCATGAGTAGACCGAGGTGAGACATAATTCTTTAAATTGGTTTACATCCATGAATGCCGTTGTTTACTATAAATTGTATGAATGACGTATATATAGATATTCATCGTATTGTATGCCATTCAATTCTTCAATGATTATAAGCGATTAGTGCATTTTTTTTATTAGCATATGATTTCGTTGGACATATAGAAATGCTTAAATTATGTTGTTAAATGCAGTAATGTGATAAACAATGTCGGAAAATGTGATAGGAAGGTATGTTATAGAAATCTGCTAGATAGAAGTTCGGCGAGATGAATGGCGGGGGGATCTTAGTATCCCTCGACATTTGAGGTTGGAGCCGTTAAAGTCCAGTGTCGGTGTAGGTAAGTAGTATGGTTCTACCGCTACCACTTTAGGAAGGGTGTGACCCTTTTGTTATGAAGTCAAAGCGCAATTATAAATGACATTCTAAAAAATGATTTGATATAGGCGAAATGACTTCGTTAAATAAGCTCTCACATGACGTCGTTGATCTGATGCATCTACTATTGTTCATTCTTTAGCATATATTGTTTCTTTTACTCTTACAATTTAATATACGTACACGATTGTTCTCTGTCTTGAACTGCTTTAGCATTCTTGTCTTCAAGCTTTAAAAGCTATGCTACCGTTGATAATTTCGAAAAGACGAGGTGAGTAAAGCTGAATTTTGTTGATTTATGCAGTTTGGGGTGTAAGTTTTGGGAAGATTAAAGAACTGGGTATGTACAAAATTTTAATCGATGCCTTCTCTGTATTTATTCTACTTAAAGATTTTAAAATGCTTTAGGTAATTGTGATATGAATTAATTAAGTAGATGAATTGTAAATTGATTTGATTAGATATAAATTTCACTTTCGTTCAGTAGCTGGGTTGGAGCGTGTCGGTGAATCTGTGTCTAATCGAATCATTCAACGTTACCCGCAGAATAAGGGGGCCATTAAAGGTGTAAGAAAGCTACCTACTTAGAAGTGAAAAGGAGGGATGGTGGTTGTGATGTGTAGGTGGCTGATGGGAGAGAGAAGAGGCGTTGCTGGGAGGAGAATGGAACAAGTCATGCAGCTAGGGGCATTTGGATAATAGCTGGGGGCTGCGCGATTGTAGAGATGGAGCTTGTTGTTTGGTCGACAAGTGGATAGGTGATGGCGAGACTTGTAGTCTCATGCTAAGAGCGGAGGAGGTGGCGGTCTGGCAGAGTGGAGTAAGTTGTTGGGATTTTGTGGGAGATGGTGGAGGTCGAGGTGTTCGATAGGACTAGTGGTGTAAATGAGCCGAGTCGAGTTGAGTTTTGACTTATTCGAGCTATGATTGTTTAATCATTGCTGAGCTCGAGCTCAATTACTAGGCTCGATCTCGACTCGATTTAAAGAAGTCAAGCTCGAGCTCATTTAAAAGGTTTGAGCTCGTTTAAAAAGCTCGATAAGCTATCGAACTGATAATCTGATATACGATAATTACGCTTTCATTATGTAACGGCTCGATAAATCGGCCGAAGTCAAAACGAGCTCGAAACTCGATAATTTTTCGATCTTGATTTTGAGCTCGAGCTCATAGCTCGATAAGCTTGGCTCGTGAGCTCATTAATGAGCCGAGCTCGAGTTAGCTTGCGAGCTAGCTTGACTCACTTACACCCTTAGACAGGATTAAGGGTGGGGAGATCAGAGGTTGCTCTTGTGATAAAGATGAGGGAGAGAGAGGAATTGGGTTGGTGGGTGTGGTGCGACAAGAGGCTTCAGTGGAATGAGGGTTTGATGGTAGAGATAGATCGAGGGAGAGAGGAAGAGCAAGGCTTGGGGCCTTGGCTAGTGTTGCATGCGAGAATAGTGAGCGAGAGGGAGAGATTGACAATGAGGAGAGAATGAGGGAAAGATGAAGACGAGGATGGGTTTGATGTGCGAGAGGTGAGACACGATATGGGATGCACATCGGATGGGATATAATGTGGGTTGACTTGGCAGGATTAAGTGAGATTAGATGGGTATTAAGTTAATTATCTCGAATCCATGCCGAATTCGCCAAAATTTCTCGTGCAATGAGCTCAAGCAATATGAGTGTCAATTCTATGTAATTTGCTATTCTGGATGCAACAATGTAATTCATTTCATGATTGGAGCTCATTTGGATGATTTTGGCGTTGAAACGGAAATTTTTTGCTCAAATTGCTCGATACCACATTCAATTGCTCAACACTCATGCAGATTCTGCTGAATCGATTGTGGGTAGCCTTATTTGATAGAATTTGATGTTTTGATGATAACAGAGTAGTCAATTTTGCAAACGGAGGTGGTTTGGATAGCGTTGAGGTTTCCAACTCTGATATGCAAAATCATTTATATAGCTTGTTTTCTCTATCAATCTACTGTCAGATAGCATGAGATGTATATTTTAGTTAATTGTAGTATTTCGAATGTAGGGCATAATCGATTTTGTGAATGGAGGTCGTTTGATTAATTTTGATGACGATCAAGGCATTTCAACTTTGATCAGCGACGTTCGTAGTCTGCCAATTTCATCATCTAAGCTTGATTTGACTTATTGGATGTATGGAGGTCAACATGTACTAATGTGCTTGTACCATAGATCCAATCCTCTATGTAGAAAGACAAAGTTGATGTGGTTTATAGTGTCATGAACACTTGAACGAGTTCAAATAAAATTTAAACTTATCTTTCTAGACTTAATCTTATGTTGGAAAACAAGCAAAATTGATAGGATCTACAATAACATAATTCAATTAATTAATCTAACCTTGATAATAGTCGTGTTGACAAAAAAATCTTAACCAAAAGGGCTCACTATTTCAAAATGTCATAAATTTTAACATAAATACTCTAAATTTAAAGTAAGATGAATTATATAGAGAATTTGGAAGAAATCTAAAATTTTTAAGTGAAATTCATCACAAAAATACTTAAGTAAAATTCAACCACCCCTCTTAATAATAAGTTGATGGTGGCAAATTTAAGTCTAAGCTAAGCTCACAAATTGCTAATGTCATATCGATTGTACTCTTATATCCACTCTCAATTCATTTTATTGTGGTAAGAATTTGGCTTGTGTTATCTATTCATATGATTTCACCATAAATAGTACCATAAAAATAGCTATTATAACTAGAGCCCTTTGATATTGCAGCTTGTATTTTTTCTAATAGTTATGTCCTTTGAGCTATATGAATCATATGGTACATTTTTTCCAATTGTTGTTACAATGTGTTAAGCTTTTAGTGCTCAAATAGCTACCCTTAATCGAAAGTTGTTTTTCATCGTTGGGAGGGATAATTAATCATTGATGCTTGCACCAATGGAAAACCGAAATAAGATCCCTAGTTTTCATAAAATGAGTGTGAAATCTCTGGGCAGTTAGACTTAGAACATCAAAACTTTCTTTCTAAAGGTAGGTGAGAATTTTCAGTGCCACAATAGATTAGGAACTAAACTAAAATTTGGCTATTTCTAAAATTTAATTATAAGAACTAAGATTAAATCACAAGATAAGAGATAAAAAATGGCTTAATTACAATAGTGCAAAATTAGAAAATTTTAAATTGTCATTTGCAATTACTTTTTTTCATTTCTATTTTTATCTTTTGGACAATGCTTTGCCTACTTTAATTTGAATTTTGGTGGAATTGTAAGCATTCAAAAGTATGCTAAAACTCTTCAATTAAGTGACCAACCCTACCTTTTCATTTTATATTTTTCGTTCTTATGCTTGAAATGAGGGTATTATCAATGTTATTGTAATATTTTTAAATAGAGCTATTATATAATGAAATATTTCAACTTTCAAATGCTAAAAATATTGTGAAGTTTTTTTTTTTGCACGGTACTTTGTGGCCTAATTTGACCTTTCTTCAGAGGGAATGATTATTTATCTTGTAAGTTGTTAATCATTCCAACTCCTCTTTCAAATCTCTCTTCATTTCTTCCTCCACATTCTATCTCCTAAGACCAGCAATCCACCATGCTAGTCCTCAAAATCACTTCAAAGACACTTGAGTAGCTTTTTACCAAGTCTAGGTAGTTGTCTACCTAGTATTTTTCTCAACACTACTACAGGGCTTTAAAACTCTATAGAACTTCACCAACTACTTCAGATCATAAGTCCTCTACTTAGTTTTTTTTTTTTTCTTTTCTTCCACATATAGTACTCAAGGTGTTGGAATTGCATATTGTATGCTCAGTTTTTATCTGGTTTAACTTCAAACTAGAATATTGATATTTAGCAGCTTGATTTTTAGAGTGTTTAATTTCTATATTTCCTGTTAGTTGCCCTGAGGGTTTCAATGCAGATTTGAATTATTAGATTTGATTCAGTGTTGGGTGCCTGCATATTATTTCTCGTAGTGAGCCCTTCAAATTATTATTCCTTAAGATTATTACTTTTTTAGCATACCTTTTTTGGTGGATTGTTTGGCTGCCTTTAGTTATAACAATTGCATAATTCGTGAAATTTCACAATTGGTTACCGCATTTTAATGCTGCAGGTAGGTTTAAAGGGAGAGTTTGCGAAGGTATTTGCTCCAGAAGAACAAGAAAAGGTTGATTGGACTATTTTGCAATCTGATAAGATGAAGACACCTTTTACATGGTACAAGGTTAGTCTAACTTGTTTTTGTAAGAGAATGCCTCGGGTCAAATTCTCTTCCAAATGACTGCTGGAAGTTTTCTAGCTGCAGTTTGGATGCCTCTTTTGGAGAATGTTATAAGGAATTATCTTATTTAATTTAGATTTGGCATGGTATTCAACTGCAATTGTGTCCTGTATTAAAGAAAAAAAAAAGATACAATATAACTATTATGTATGCCTTTTTAAAGTTGCAAAGAAAACAAAATGAGAAGAACCAATATTCATTTGGACTTTTAAAGATGTCTGTTCACACGTACAGTTATTTTTGGTATGCAACTTTCAGAGAGTGCAGTCAAAATGTTCAGTCCTACCATTAGCAGGATATCCCTGCTGCATTTAACTAATAATACTATTGCCTTTTACTTCAGCATCGCTCTTGAAAAATTATCAAGCCACCACTGATATTTTCTCCTTTATGCAGTCTTACTTTGATATACCTATAGGGAAATATACAATTGCTCTTGATTTAGGGAGCATGGGGAAGGGCCAAGCTTGGGTAAATGGTCATGGACTTGGACGATACTGGTCACTGGTTGCACCTAATTATGGATGCCCCAAAATTGCAACTATCGTGGTGCTTACAATGAAAACAAGTGCTTGACCAACTGTGGGAAACCAACTCAAACTTTGTAAGCATGATGCCATTCCGGAATTAAAAATTTCTACCATTTAGGTGCAAGTGCTTATCATTATCTTCATAATTCAGTTACTTTCACATTGAAAATTTTGAATTATAAAACTGCAAGTTTTAAACTGTATCGTTTTGGAGCTATAATATCGACTACCAATGTCATTTTATTGCTTATTAATATCCACTACCATATTATGCAGGCGTGAATTCAAAGCTGTGTACATCCATGGGATCCTAAAATGAGTTAATTTTTTTTTTTAATTTCTCCAGGTATCACATTCCAAGAGATTGGTTACAAGCTTCCAACAACTTGCTCGTCCTATTCGAGGAAACAGGTGGGAATCCACTAGAGATAAAATTAAAGAAACATGCGACTACAACAATCTGTGCACAAGTTTCAGAGACTCACTATCCGCCCCTTTCTTCCTGGCATAACCCAAGCTCTTCACTGGAAATATCTCACTCGATAAAACCCCACCAGAAATGCACTTGCACTGTGATGATGGACATACCATCTCTTCCATAACATTTGCGAGCTTCGGAACCCCCCATGGCAGCTGCCAAAATTTCTCCAAGGGAAAATGCCATGCAGAAAGCTCATCATCTGTCATGTCCGAGGTACTAGTTTCATTGCTGCAAGTGAATGTTGCATGACATCTATTTATCAAGTCATGATTTGTTTTATGTACTTGGTCACTCTTCCAGGCTTGTTTGGGAAGAAACAGCTGCTACATCACAGTTTCAGTAACAACCTTCAGCCCTGACCCATGCATAGGCACTGTCAAGACATTAGCAGTCCAAGCAGAGTGCTCTCCAACTTCAGGTTATGACATGCACTCTTCGTTCTGAGTTCTCTAAGCAGGATATATGATGTTTGAACCATACATTTGTTTCTTATATCATGCTCTGCTCCATGAGGTAATAGAGACGCTGCTTTATGGTGCACATTATTGTCTGTTCTCCAATCTATTGAGTAAAATTTGTCATTTGTTTCCATTAACACGTCATAATGAATTTAACTAGTCTTATTTTAATCAGCTTGATTTGTGTCCCATCTGTAATTTAATTTTGAATGTTAGTCGAACATGTTGATTATACGGATCCTTAATTGATTGTTATGAACGTTTGCATGCTTGCTTACCTTACCTTCATTTCCATCTCCTGTCGAACCTTAACCTAACTCCTTTATTCACCCATCCTCTCAATTGGCATCGTCATGAAAAAAATTTTATTTGCAAGCGTTGTAATGATTCCTATTTGTTCAGGTTTTGTTGAAGCATTTTAATATCCACATGCATCAGACGCATTATAGTTTGATCAGAAAATGCATGCATGATTCAAATATGTATATATTTTGGTCGTTAGGTTATCTATATGGCATATGAATAAGAGTGTTTCTGTTTGATAAATAAGTATGGATGATATTTGAGACAAGTTGAAAAGTGAGTAAAAATGAAATGAGTATGCAAGCATAAAATGATTAATATCGCTAAGAATATTCCTCGATTTTATTGTCGATAAATATTTACATGTAGAGATTAGTTTATGGTTAAAGGATATCCATTTCATTAAAATTTTGATTATATTTTTTATTTACATACACCTTGAATGATATCATGTCATCAAGTTCAAGATATTACATATAAGAGCTTGTGGCTTATTTAAAATTCTTTAAAAAAAATTGGATCAAATGTTTATTACCTTGATTTACTTGTTAATATATTTATTCACCTTGTTAGTAATATTGAAGATATTCATATAAGAGAGTTAGCTAACTTTTTTGGCAGATGACATAATTCACCACTAATAAAATCTCTTACTTTTGGGAAGTAGGCTATATCATCGCTAAGGAGGCACCCATTAGTCTAATTAGAAAGCTTTAATTTTTGAGTTCGTTGGAGTAATAAAGCACCCACTGATGACACTTGGTAAGCACTGCTTTGGAGATCATGGCTTCATAATTAGTTGAAAATTTCTTCGATTTTAATTTTATAAAGTATAGTTCAAGAAAATAATGTAACACATCATATAAATCAATAAAATCAAATTTAAGTCCAACTATACGAGCTAAGACTAAAGTTTAAGGGACAAATCAAAGAACAAGCCCAATTACAAAAGCTCAACCAAGCAAATGCCCAATAAAGAATATAATTTTAGAGCATTTTGATGAATATTTGTATTTTAATATTTAAATTTTTTTGTTTTAATCTATAAACTTGTATGATTGGCCATGATATGAAGGAGATTAAAAATGAATCATTGGATATTCTTCTTCATAAATGACCATAAACACCTCATTTTCTTCCCTTTATTCTTTAAAATTTTTCCTCCAATTATTTTAGTGCTAAAAGATTTTATTATTTATAAATATGGGCTAAAATGCTCTGTACATTTAGTTTTTGAATGAAAAAAAAAATTCAAGTGTGTGTTGTTCTTATCTTAACTTGGTATATGGCATCTAAAGTTTGTTTTTTCTTTAGTGAGATAAAGTAATTATCATTAATTGTATTTTATATTTATTTTAACTCTATCAATGATGGTGGTAGGAGACCTTTCAATGGGGACTATTAAATAAAAATATATGTGAGATTTTAATTTAAGGTCTTGAGGATGATTGAGAGTTTTATTGGAATGATGATAGGATTAGATGGATTTAGTAGAAGGGATGGTAAGATCAGCCAAGATTAAGCTAGTTTAGGTTGATTTGAATTGTAACTTTATGAAAAGATTTTTAAGTGGTGTAAATAGTTAGAGTTTATAGTATACCTTAAGATGTTAACTTGTGATTTAGAGTGATCGGTAGAAAGATAAAATTGTTTGAGTAGTTTATCATAGATAAGATAAAAACTAGTCTACATCAAGCTAGTTTGGGAAAATTTAAAATAACTCATTTGGAAAATAAAACTTAAGGTAGTCTAAATGATAGGAAAATGATGATGGAAGGTTATTTTAAGATGTAAACTTTCGATATGAAGTTTTTGGTGGAGTTTAATGGGGATTAAGTTATTGTAATGGTGAAAAGAAATAAGACTAGATAGCCGTCTAAACTTTCAAGAAGGTTTTAGAATGCTTTTGAGGACTTGAATGATGGATGGCTTAACATAGATGTTAAATGTAGAAGGGAATGTAAGAATCATTTGAGAGAAGTTTTATGAGCTGGTTAAAAAGAACTTACAAGATTAATTCGACCAAAAAATGGCTAAGCTAGGCCACCAGCATTAATATAGAAAGAAAGAAATTCTACAAAGTAATTTTATCATTTCAAAATTTAAAATTTTTATTACAGACCATCTCTAATTATTGGGATTAAAATGACCATTATTCAAAAAAAAAATGAAGAATTTTGTGGGAAAGAGGGTGGGTGGCCATTAATGGATTAAGGTGTCAAATACCTTGACTAATTCATTTTATCTTTTGTTATTTTAATAATGGTCAGCACATACATGTTTACAAAGTCAAAAATTATAATTTCTAGAATGTATATCTAATATTTAAATAATGAAATAAAAATCTAATTATTTCTTCTTGATTGGGCTTTTATGATGGGTATTGATTGGGCTTTTGTTGGGCATTTTTTTGAGCTCGACCTCCCTTTGCTTAAGTATCTTGATATTCTTGGATTTTTGCTTAAATTTTTATATTTGATATCTTGATGATATCTTAATACACTTCTCAAATATTCTTCATGTAAAATATAACATCCATTAATATAAATAATTATACATTATTATGCATTAATTCTCCCCTTCTTCAAGAATTTTACTCCATAGAATTAAATGATGACAATGAAGAGGAAAGCAAGTATGCAATATGAGTAAAAAAAATATGAAAACACTTACATCTAAGAAAAACTTTTAAAAAATATGAAACTGATTTAGATAACCACTTCTTTTCTAACAAAAGAAAAAAAATTCTAGTCTAATCAGCTATTTAAAAATAATAACCAAGGTCACTAAACCAAAAATTATCATAAATTAAAGAGATCATTGGAAAAGAAAATAGTAACATATTATTGAAAATGAGAAAGCCAGCATGGACATTTAAAAAAAAAAAAAATTTAAGAAAAAAAATATAAGATGTAAGTCTGAATCACCAAACTCTTTTTCACATGTATATAAATAAGTCCTTAATCTTTGATACCAAAATTATAAAAAAAGATGAAATATTTAGTTTAAATTATAATTTTAATGGTTGAGTTATCATGGTCATCATAGAGGGAAGACCTCCCAAAAAAATTTACAATCACATTTTTAAAGTTCTAGTTTAATTCTCATACCAAATATGGTGGTAGGAGACTTTTTTTGTGGGGATTATTAAATGAAAATAGATGTAATTCTTTAATTTAAGTTCTTGAGAAGTGATTGAGAGTTTTTAGTGGAGAGATGATTGGATTAGATGGATTTAGTGGAAGGGATGGAAAGATAAGCCATGCTTAGGTTAGTTTGGGCTAATTTAAAATATCATTTAAAAAAAACTTTTAAGTGGTGTCAATGTATAAAGTGTATTTTTTATGTTTAAATTAAGATGTTAACTTGTGATATAAAGATTTTTGGTAAACATATATGCCCCTCTGAGTGGTTTATTAGAGATAAGATCAAAATTAGTCCAAATTGAACTAATTTGGGCTAATTTAAAATATCTCTTTTAGAAAAGAATTGAAGTAGTCTAAATAATAAGAAATGATGGTTGAGGGTTACTTTAAGATGTGAACTTATTATCGAGAGAATTTGGTGGTATTTGGTGAGGTTCAAGGCAATATATTCATGGAAGAACAAGACTTGGTAGTTGTTTATCTAGTTTGGGTTGTGAGATTTCAGGAAGGTTTTAGAGTGAGCTTGTGAACTTGGATGATGGATGTCTTGACTTAGAAGTTAATTAGAATATATAAGAGAAGAATAAGAAAGCACTTACAAGATAAAGATCAATCCCTTGACTAATTCATTTTATCATTTAAAAGACTAACTTAGGTCAGCAAACATGAATACAAAGAGAAAGAAAATTTTCAAATTAATTTTTATCATTTAAAAGATTAAAAATTTCATTACATATCATTCCTATTTATAGAAATTATAATATCCATTATTCAAAAAAAGAAGATAAAATTTTTCGTGGAAAAAGGGTGATGCTCATTAGTGGAGGAAGGTGCCAACCACTTTGACTAATTCATTTTATCTTCTATTATTTTAGTAATTGCTAGCCCATACATATTTACAAAGTCAAAAATGATAACTTCTAGAAGAATCTATATATGAAATTTAAATAACAAAATACAAAATCAAATTATTTATTCTTGATTAGGCTCTTATGATTGGTATTCTTGCTTCGGCACTTTCTTGAGCTCTTATAAATGAACCACATTTTGCTTAAGTATATTGATATTCTTATGATTTTGCTTGGATTTTCATAATTGGACCTTATGTATCTTGATATATTTCTCAATTATTCTCATGAAATGTAATGTCTATTAATATAAATAATCATACATTATTTGCATCACTTAGTCTCTTGTTCTTAACTATCTTACACTTATTTTTGCATCCCTCGCACCCTCCAAGATTAGCCTTTGCCCATTATTGACCTCATTTTTGAATGAGGTTGACATTATCCCCAATCCTTGTAATTAAGACCCTTAATTTTAGATTAGGAGCTTCCTAATTAGGCACTTAAGATAACACTACACTTAGTGACTATGTTAGCAAACCAAAATAGAATAATAAGTAAAATAAAATACTAAATTTAAAATTAAAACTAAATTTGAAATTAAAATCAAGTTCAACACTCTAAAATGAAAGCCTAAATCATCCTAGTGAATCCATCTAGGATTTGACCTAACCTAATTAGACTAGCTGAATCCAATGAAACCCAATTTTAATAAAATTCAATATAAGTCTAAATCAAATACATTTGACTTAAAATCTAAATTTAGTTGAGCTTAAATCAAATTAATTAGGGTGGTTGACCCAATTGATCTTTTCAAGCTCAAAACCACATAAGTCCAAGAAAACTAAAATAAAACAAAAATCTAATCAAACAAAAAGCATGGAATCAATACACAATCCAAAAATAATTTTAGATGAGTTTAAAGTTGTCAATCGGGTCATTTAACCTAGAGTTGATATATGTGGGTCCCACCAAGTCAAAAGTCAATCAATCAAAGTTTGGCCAAATTGAGTTATCCCAAGGACTCAAAATTATTAAATGAATACTTTCAAATATAAAACTAAACAAATCTAAATTCATTCAGGATTCAAATGAGTTTTAACCCAAATAAACTTAAATGGATGCCAAATCCAAATTAAATCAGAAATTAATCCAAATTAAACATATCAAAAAAAAATTTAAAACATAGTTAAACTTAATTCAACTAATCATTAGGCTTAATTTGACCTAAGTGAACCCATATTAATCCATTAAGGCCAATTTGGTCAAAATGAGTCTAAACCAAAATCAATTTCAATATAATTGAAATTAATTGATCCAAATCATTCCAAACACTTAATTGAATACAAGTGAGATTCAAATTCATTTTAATTTGAGTCAAATTGATTGTTTGATTCAAATGAGTTCACTTCAACCCATTTGAATTGAAAATGTGTTAAAGTTCTAACCAAAATTAAACTTGAAATAATTAAGAATGATAAAATTAATCACTCCTTAACATCATGGATGATCAATTACATATAATTGAAACAAAATCCAACTCTTAAAATGACTACTTAAGCTAAATGATCCACTTTGACTCCTTTGAGTCAAATGGGCCAAACCATGGTCAATCCATATGAAACATGAATCAATTGATTCATTAATCATGTAGTAGGGAAATTAATAATGATTGAAATTCCAAACTAAATCTAATTAGTTAAAGACTAATTTTTTTAAAATAAGTATTAAATAAATACTAATTATAATTTTAAGAACATATAAAAAATTTCATGCAGGTACCGCCCATAAGTGATAGCCTACCCACCTCATCGCTTGAGGTTCTGAGCTGTCAAGCCAGTCTGATAATCGATCGATTAGGTTTTAGTAAAGCCAACGATCGACATCTGGGTGACGCCACGCTCTAAATAAATTATGCAGATGTGGTAGACCAGCTTATTTTTCTTTCCCGACCTTGCAAAGGCCCCGCGATGACAGCGTTCAGTCTTGGCTCCACCTTTATATTCTGGCTCCACCGCAAGTCTCGGGTCCACCGCGCACTAAAAATTCACGTAGGACTCTCGGCTCCAGCTTCTTAAGCTCGGCTCTAGCTCTCACGACCCGTTCCGCAAGGTATATTTTTGGTTTCCCTAGTATTCCATTTTTTTGGGTGGTGTAGAAGGAGGAAGTTTTTGCAAGTGATATTTTATGTCTTTAGTATTCCATTTCCCTAGTTTTCCATTTCTTGAAGTTGTAGGATTATTTTTGATGAGTTCGGTTTCCCTAGTATTCCATTTCCCTAGTACTTCAAACTGATATTTTTGGTGATTGTATGTGCTTGAATCTGAAGCAAGGTCGAAGTTCTTCTTTCTCTGTTAGAGTTTTTGTGGTGATTTTGATGAGTGATGAATTAATTTTTAGGATGTATTAGAAATTTAGTTAATTTTTGTGATGCAATAAATTTGATGAGTGATGAGTTTGAAAAATATTTTAGGATGCATTAGAAATTGAGTGGATAATTTTTGAAATTAGTGAAATATCAGTTTTGCATTTTGTTCATTCAACACTATAGGTTGGTTGCTAGGCATATATTAGGATAAGTTAGGAGCCCATTTCTTTGATTCTCTTCTATAACGGACAATTGATTGTTAATGATCAGTTTATTCCAAGTTATGTCGGTGGAAAAAAATCATCTAATGCGAGTCTCGCGTCTTGCAAGCTTAGAAGACTTAAAACAAAAAGTACTTATATCTCTACGTTATGACATAGATAACTTCATAGTGGCGCTAATGTGTCGTTTCCCTGTCGGCGTGGGATACATAGCATCTACGATTTCTGACGATGAAGTCTACAGTACTGTACTGGATGAAGCTTCCGTCAGACATTAGTTCTTTATGTGGAAGTCAAGCCACAATGTACTACTTCAGCTGCAATTGATACTGATCTCATGCAACATAATATTTCATCTGATTACACACATGATTTCACTTTGTCAACAGCTACTGTACCATAACACTACTACGATGACTCAGAAGTAAGTTTAGCAATTACCTCAACAGCAGTTTTAGTGTTTTCATTTTATGGTTCATCCTATCTTTTATTTTTTTAATAATTTTGACTTTGTTGACACAAAACTAAGCTGCCTGTTGATGCACGATTACATGAGCAACCTAGTGCATCTAGAGTAATGTCTGATGATGAGTACGACACAATGAATAGCGAATCAAGCATTGCATCTAATGAGAGTGATGCTGAAGAGGATTCTTTCCATGGTAATACCAACTTATGTGACACTAATGTTGGTCACGAGCTTATTCGGAATCATTCAATCCAGAATTCTTCAAATGACGATGCTATGATCTGCAATAGCGACTATGTCGCACATGCTAAACCATAAAAGATTAAGATGCAGACATTGTGTTTGATGGTCCATTTGATAGTTCAAGTTTTTCAAATGACATCGAAGTTCCAGTTGAGCTATATGAAAGTATGTGTTTCTCAAATAAGAAGGAGCTTCAGTTTGCAGTAACTGGTTGGTCAATACTTATTAATGTTCAGTTTCTTACCATCACTTCCAATCAAAAGAATTTTATTATTATATGTGCACAACATAGCAATCCTAGTAGATCTTGCAATGACGCATGCATTGTAGCAGGAGTAAAAAGTTGGGAGGTGCTTGGAGGATATCAACGTTAGGTGCACCGTACACATTTGTTAGCATTATCAGTGATTCTGGACATCGTCAATGCACTTCTAAGTTCATTAGTTATTTCATAATGCTAGTTATGTGATCTCAGATAAACTTGAAACCAAAGGAGATCATTGGAAGGATGGAATCAAAATTTAATATTAAAGTGTCTTACATGAAGGCTTGAGATGCGCGGCGTAAGAGTATCAAAATAATATTTGGTAGTTGGGAGGACTCGTATCACTCTCTTAGTCTATTCATGGATTCATTATGCTCTGTTTTGCTAGGAACTGTTTACAGAATTTTATCATCAAATACATGTATATTTCAGAGATTTTTTTGGGCATTTGGACCATCAATATCAGGTTGGGAATTTTGTCGTCCTATTTTGAGCATGGACGAAATATTCCTACTAGAAAGGTATCATGGTATGTTACTCACTGCTATTGGTATTGATGCAAACAATGAATTATTTTGCTTGCTTTTGCTGTAGTTGAATCTGAAAATAATGAGTCTTGGCTCTTGTTCATTATGTGCATACAAGCAGCTGTTACCTTTTGTTTCAGTTAGGAGCAATTTATGTATTATCTTAGATAAGCAGGCGAGTTTGGTACGCGATTGCCGAGATGTATTCCCATGGGCTGCACATCGTCATTGCTTAAGACATCTACGGGAAAACTTCAAAAAAGAAGTGCAGAGAATGTGTGTTGCGGATGTTGAGTTTCTATGTAAGAAAATATACATGTCTGGCAGCACGAGATGACATCAACATATTCAATCGTCATATGACAAACATAAAGAAATCAAACCTGAAGCATACCAGTGGTTAGTAGGCCGTGAGATGTGCAAGTGGTCATTGATTCATGATGACGGTATGCGTTACGGTACTATGATGACAAATACATCTGAATATTTCAATGGAGTTCTCAAATAGGCACGGGGACTACCAATTCAAGCACTGATCACTGCTATTTACTAAAACATTGTGAGTTTATTTTATAAGAGAGCATGTACCATGGATTCAGGGGAAGCAACTGATGATTTCACATTTTCTCCTAGAGCACAGGCAGTGCTCAACAGATTCGAGCGTGAGGCCAGGCACTATCCACAACCAGTCAATATTAATGCCAATGAAGTTCAAGTGTTCGACATGGGTTGTCGATCCTTCAGAGTTGACTTCATGATGGAACAGTTTAGTTCATGTAGCTGTGCTCGAACACTAAATTATCACATGCCATGTGATCATTCCATAGCAACTTTAGTTCATCGATTGAATCATTTGGCTTATGTGTCAAGGTGTTACACCATGATAATGTATGGGCGTACATACTTTGCGAACTTTCATGTTCTACTCGATCGAAATAACTGGTCAGACTTTGATGCGGAGCGGGGACTTTATCCATTCGCCACCAAGCTAAAGTAAGATCGGGTAGACGATCAAGTAGATATAAGAACACAATGGGCGAAACAGATAGAGCACTCAATGTCGATTTTACCGCGGTTGGTCATTATCGGACATCATGCCCACACAACCCTACTAGTAGAAGGTTAGTACAGATAGTATGTAGCAAAATATCATATACATAAACTTTAGGGATTTGCATGTTTCTTTCATATTTTTGCACAATTTTAATATTACTGTCTTCTAACATTTTTCCATTTTGTTTTATTGTCATAGGTATGATGGCCGAGGAGCCTTCCAAGCTGACTAAACATCGACAGAGGAGGCATGCTGAGATGGCTGATGACATACCAGATCCTGCACTTTTAGAGGTCCATCCCAGCATAGCCTTATTGCGTAGCAAACATAGGGCCGCGCATCCAGATTCGATATGAATTTACTTTCAAGCTCATTTTGTGAAAATATTTTAGTTGATCACCTGGCTTGATAGTGACTTCTTTCTATTACAGGGTACTATTTTGGAGGCAGCTTCACATCTTCTTATGCTTAGGGAGTGACCCGTTACTTGCCCGCGGTTCATAGCTGCCCTCCGCGCACCAGGGCTTCATTGTGTTAGCCAGATGCGATACATTAGACTTGACCATCACCTACTAACAATTTTAGTTGAGCATTGGTCTCCCCAGATCAACACTTTTCATTTTGCTGTAGGCGAGATGACTGTGACATTGCAAGACGTTGCAATGATCTTGAGATTGCGCATAGATGGACCACCGATTGTCAGGTAGATTGTAGTTGGAGAGGGGAAGCGATGACAGAGTTGGCCTGACTGCTGTGATGAGCTAATGGGTGAGCACCCCATTGCAGGCACTGTATATCATGACCTAGTCGACCCAGCAGTTCATTTTACATTCCGGAGGGGGCAGACACATGCACAGACTTGTATGCCTCTTAGGTGGCTACGCTGGACATTTTTCAGGGAGTCATACACAGACCTTGCATATATGGACTTCAGCAGACATTTACAAGCATATGTGCTATTCCTTTTGGCGAGTTTCTTACTTCCAGATACTACAGGGTCAAAGGTGCACTTGCAGTACCTACCTTTGTTAGAAGATCTAGATACATTCAGCACATTCTCGGTAGGCGGCGCAGTGTTGGCACACCTATATAGGGAGCTGCATGAGTCTACCAGACCAAAGAGGGCCAACATGGCTGGTTGTCTTTAGTTGCTCCAGATCTGATCTTGGGAGCGACTTCATGTAGGGAGACCAACATTACATGTCCCCTACCCTAAGGATCTTGATGGGATGAGCATCGGTTTTAGGTTAGAAAACTAAACTGTTTTTCAATTATGTTAATATATTGAGTTGCAAGTAACTGATTTGCATATAAAAACTGGTTTACTCAGGTGGAACGAACGGTATGTGCGGCAGATGCCATTTGGAAATATCATAATTTTTGGGATGAGCTTGATAGACTGCTATTGAGCCAGGTACAACTCTTAAATGTTAAAACATATTTTATCTGAATTTTACTATATGATATTCTGTGTAATAACTACTCAAACATGCATGTGACTTGGGAGCCATGCGATATTCTAATTAGGGCTGACCTATCTAATATTTGCCTTGCTGGCGAGGCTATATGGCTAGCACGTGTTTCCCTGATCAGCTGGAAGAGAGTGGAGTGGCACCTTCCTGATAGAGTTCTTCATCAGTTTGGTCACTTATCACGCATTGATATCACTTCGATGGATCCTAGCTTCAAAAGAGTTGATGGCAGAGGGAAAGCTGATACCGATTGGGTTCAGTACCATCACCAACACATTGCTATCTGGGAGGCTCGCAGTGATTACATTGCCGTGGTGGATGACACTTATGCTGACGTACAATAAGCCCTCCAGCAGTACATGTTATGGTTTAGGTCATAGTTTTCGTTGTACTTGCTTAAGATGCCTATTGATCCACCGACGACATACTACCCCAGAGCACCTGCCGAGCGAGCATATATTAAGATAATACTACAATCTACAAATTATTTTAGTTACTATGTCTACAGATTTTCATAGTAACATTTTAAACTTGTTTCATATAGGGGGAGCATATCTTAGCGACGAAGGACATTTTTCAACCTTTCTTTGGACGCCCAGGTGACTCAGACTTCCAGTTGGCTATAAATAAGTATGGGAAGATATGCCATGATATGAGATTGAGAACCCACATCGGCCCAAAGCTCCAAGACGTCGAGCATATGTCACGACTATGATTCACTCGACTACATCGACATGGGTGTGGGCCCATCTACTTATGCTAATCCAGGGCCTTCCACTTTTCAGGAGAGCTTTCAGTCTCAGCACCATATGGACGTTGCACCTTCACAAGATTGGGTGCCTTTAGGAGACTCGTAGCCAGAGATGAGTTCAGAAGTTGCAGGCCAGGATCAGGGACCACATGATGTCTCCCATCAGCTGCGTGATCGTCCATTACAGCCACTTACGCACTACACTCCAAGTAGTGCTGCGATAGCATATAGACGTCACCATAGGTGATAGTATATAGAGATGTGTTTGTATTGTGTATTTGTGACTAGTTATTTCTATAGTTTTGTACTTTTTGTATTTGTAACTGGGTTTACTTAAGATATGAATGAAATTTTTTCCGTATAATTTGTTTAGTAGTACAATAACTTCATGTAAAGTAGTTTAAATTTGATGCTAATAGATATCTAATTGAGTTTATATGTAAACTACTGCAAATATAACTCTTGTAAAAAACACATCTCCTTTCTCAAAAAAAAAATAAAATAAAATAATAGCAGGAAAGTCGCCCACTTATGGGGTGGCCAACTAATTAGCGATAATCGGTCATTCTTAAAGCCAGTTGTCTGATTATCAAGTGACTAGCTTGGTCGTAGCAAGTCACCTACTTATGGGACGACTGTATCTAAACTAAATTTTTTTTGCATATCTAAAATTATAATTAATAATTATTTAATACTTATTTCAAATTTTCTTCTTAGTTAAATTGAATGCAATCGAACTAAACTAAATCAATATAAAGAAAATCAAATACAAATGGTATGACGTAAAGCACAAATCCAAAATAGATCCAAATGGACTTAAGTTCAATCTGTAGCTCACTTAAGGCTTGACTTAAGAAATAAGCAAAAACCTAAAAGCCAAGTGATGTTGAGGTGGCAAGGAGGGATGAGGCGAAGTTCAAGAAAAGCAAGCATGGCCAACCTAGTCCTCTCTCTTCAAACCTTACCCAAGGTTGATCTCTTACTGCTCCCCCCACCCAATCCATTCAAACTTCATTTCTGACCTTCCCACCACCTTCTTCATCATGATGGGATTCCAATTCCCATGGCCAGCTGCCTCCACATCAAACCAGTAAGGATGCTCTTGGCTAAATATAAAAAAGAGGTTTGAAGCTTCAATTTAACCATTGGATCATTCCTACACCTTGCACAAGTCAAAACGAACTAAAATGAACCTTCCCTATCCTCTCAAACCTCTTTGATCACTCATCACACCAAACTCTAGTGAGCAGCATTCGTGCACGGTCTTCATAACAAAACTAGAGGGAGGCATAGCACCGATTCATTCCCAGAGCTTCATTTAAACTCTTTAAATGTTTTCAAATAGAGAAAATTACTTAGGATCAACATTGGCAAAGTATGTCATCTCATCGATCCGCCTTAAATTTCAATTGGTCATTTGTGAAGTAAACTTGATCTCTGGTGAGATCAAGTCATTTAGATTCCTTTGAAATTATCCCCTAATCATTTTGCACTTAAGAATGTGAATAATTATGACCCAGATCACCAAAAATCACTGCCTAAAGGTGGACAGCTCTCGATTATCCGGTAAGAGATTAGGGATGAAATTACAGCCGTATATTCCTTTTAATTGGAATGGATGGTTGTGATCTTTAATCAGACGGTCTTGATCGATCTCATGTCCCCGTGCCATCTCATGTAGAATCCATGTGGATCTATGTGGTCTAATAGTGTGGTGCCACACATAAAACAATGCCTAGTCAGTGTCGTGTTAACACTAACTCACTTAAGTAGGAAATTAGGATTTCTTAATTTAACTATATTAAAAATGCATAAAGCTTTAGAAAACATAAAAATAAATTCCTTAATAAAAAAATACAAATAAGGGCTCTATGGATTCATTTCTGAAATGAACCTTGATCTATTACCACCCCCCACCCCCAACCCTCCAATCCATTCAAACTTCATTTCTGACCTTCCCACCACCTTTTTCATCATGATGGGGTTCCAATTCCCATGGTCAGCTGCCTCCACATCAAACCAGTAAGGACGCTCTTGGACAAATATAAAGAAGAGGTTTGAAGCTTCAATTTAACCTTTGGATCATTCCTACACCTTGCACAAGTCAAAACAAACTGAAATGAACCTTCCCCATCCTCCCAAACCTCTTTGATCACTAGTCACACCAAACTCCAGTGAGCGGCGTCCATGCACGGTTTCCACAACAAACTAGAGGGAGGCATAGCATCGATTCATTCCCAGAGCTTCATTTAAACTCTTTAAAGCTTTTCAAAATGAGAAAATTGCTGAGGATCAACATTGGCAAAGTATGCCATCTCATAAACCTACCTTAAATTTCAATTGGTCCTTTATGAAGTAAGCTTGATCTCTGTGAGATCAAGTCATTTAGATCCCTCTGAAATTATCCCCTAATCATTTTACACTTGAGAACGTGAATAATTGTGGCCTAAATCGCCAAAATTCACCTCCTAAAGGCAGACATCTCTCGTTTATCTGGTAAGAGGTTAGGGATGAAATTACAGCCGTATATTCCTTTTAATTGGAATGGATGGTTGTGATCTTTAATCGAATGGTCTTGATCGATCTCATGTCCCCGTGCCATCTCATGTATAATCCATGTGGATCTACGTGGTCTAATAGTGTGGCGCCATGCGTAAAGTGATGCCTAGTCAATGCGTGTTAACACTAACTCAGTTAAGTAGGAAATTAGGATTTCCTAATTTAATTATATTAAAAATGTATAAACCTTTAGAAAACATAAAAATAAATTCCTTAATCAAAAAATACAAATAAGGGCTCTATGGATTCAACTTAATGAGAAAAATGCTTTAAACCCAAAAACCCAATTTTTATTGGGTATTTTTGGGTTAATTTAAGTTTAATTGAAAATAATCAAATCTAAATTAATGATCAAATTAATTTGAAACTTAGGAAATTTAAATTAAGAATAAAACAAACCTTCAATAAAGATTTGTGGAATTATTGATAAATGAATTGAGATATATAAATTTTTTAATCTTCAAATCTTAATTCAATGAAATAAATTAAGAATAATTCAAAAAAGTTAAGAAAAATTATAAATTCAATTCAAGATATCACAACGATTTCAATAAGGCTAAAACACTAATAAAACTCATTGAAACACATTAATTCTCAAAATGGCTTAATGAGGAAATAATTGAATTAAATAATTTAATTAATTAGGCTAAACTTGCAAAATTCATGATAAATTGAATAAAAATCTTAAAAATTCTAATAAACCCCCTATAGATGCACTATTTGGAGAGGAATTAAAAGAAATTAAAAGCCCTAATAAATTTTTAATATTTTAGGCCTAATTTGAGTTTTATTAAAAATATTAAAAAATTAATTAATCTTAAAATGCATATCTAATCAAGATAAAATTTTAGGAGAATGAGATTGGCAAGGAACCCCACTTGCCATCAAAATAAAATGACTTTTGGATCATAAGTTATTAAATTTTTAGGTTCTTGGTTAATTTAAACGAAATAATAAATAAGAAAAGTATCAAAATTATAGAAATTCACAAAATCAATTCAAAACACTTTCAATGACATCAAAGGACTTAGAAAAGATTCCTTAGCCTTTTGAAGTTAAAGAATCATAAAAATTATATATTTAAGATTTAAGAAATAATTAGAGGCATGAAATTAATCAAACATAAGTTTTAAATTGGAAAATCCATAATGAGTCAAATAAATAGCTGGAAAATTATGATTAATCAATCTTTGAAATTAAGCATTCAAATAAAAATTCATTAAAATTGAAATCACTCCAAATTCACTTAATATTAAGAGAATAATTGAAATTGTAATTAAATATAAACAATTGATCAAACTATCCATAACATAAGCATCTAAATAACTTGAAAGCCTAGGATGGCCTAGATTAAATTTGGAACCTTAAGTATTTCATCTCTTTAGGTTTCTTGGGTTAAAATCAATAGTCAAATAAAAATCAACAAATCCTAGTTTAATTAAATAATAAACCCTTAATTACAAAAAATATCCTTTAAATAAATATAAACACATAAATTGAACAATTAAATCAATTGAACTTAATGAAGACCCAAAATCATGAAATCTAAATAACATATCAGCACCAAGGAAATCAAAATAAACTATCTGAATAATAAAATCTTTAGATCTTTAAATCAAATTTAATGAAAGAATAAGTTAAATTGAAATAAATCATGAACCTTAACTTAATCAAACAAACTAAATCAATCAAATCAATTAAGTAAAGATTAATTGAATTAAATCAAATAATTATCAAACTTAAATAATTAAATTTAATAAATTCAATAAATGATCCAAACCCTTAATTGAAATTGAAGTAGAAGATCAGACTAAAAATCATTTAAACCATAAGCTAATCAAATTCAAGTAAACATTAAGCATCATAATTTTAATCAAATTTAATAAAAATATAGAACCATTAAATTTAAATAATAATGAAATCAATATAAACCATACCAATAAAAAAAATCTATTGAGTATAACAAAACTTTAAAACTTAAAGAAAACAATTAAACATTAATTGAATAATAAAAATTGAATTAAACTAAATTAAAACCCAATAGATCTATAATTAATGTTAACAATCAGAACACATGAAGTTAAATAACCTCAATAAACTTGATCTTTGAAATCATAACTAAATCAAAAAATATTAATCAAATTAAACTCAATTTGATTAAATCATTCAAATAAATTCAAAAGGGTTAATTAAGATACATAGGTTCTTAGTTTGACCTCTATAGTGAATTTTCACCTTAGGGCAGATGTTCCATTATACTAGGATTAGAATGTTGAATAGAATAGATTTTACTCCAAGATGAATTTATTTTATTATTTATTTTTTAAAACCTAAATTCAATTTCAACATACAAAGAAATCTAAAATTGAAAGAAAACTCAAAATCAATTAAATATTCAAATTGAATATATCTAATGTTAAAATTGAACAAATTCTGAATTTAAATTAAAACTTGAACCTAAAAAAATATAGTGCAATCATACCACACAAACCCCTCTTTTCACACACTAGATTATTATGTCATCGACTCTAGACATAGGTTAGACCAATGATCTATGATGATTTGTAATGTGAAGTGATATTTTTCTTATTTTGTGATATAATATATTAGACTGGATGGCTAGAATTATTTGCTCACTATTCTCGATATTAGCGTGTTCTTTTTAGGCTAACACTATTTTTTAAAAGGACTGCCACAATAAATTATAATAAATGTACCACATTTTTCAATGAGGCTCACATCATTTCAATCTTAGTAATTAGGATCTCTAATCTTAAATTATGAGCTTCCTAATTAGAACACTTAGAACACTACACTTAATGGCTAGGTGTACCTCCAAGTTAAAATGGAATAATAAATTAAATCAAATACAAAATATGAAACCAAAACTAAATTTGAAATAAATTAAACTTAATACCCTAAAGTGAAAGTTTAGGTCACCCTAATGGACTCTTCTATGACCTAACCCAACCTAATTGGATTAGGTGAACTTAAGTCCAATCCAAATCTAATAAAATTTAATAGAAATCTAAACTAAATACATTTGAAATGAAATCTAAATTCAATTGAGCCTAGATTGAGGTAGTTGAGATGGTTGACCTAATTGACCCATTTAAGCTAAAAATCACCTAAGTGTAGGAAAATTAAATAAAATAAAAAACAAATCAAAATTAAATTAAATAAAAAACATAGAATCACTACACACATATAAATGAATCTAAAAATAAATCCAAGTGAGGTTTAAAGTAGTCGACCAAGTCATTTGAACTAGAGTTGACATATGGTCCCACCAAGTCAAAAAATCAACCAATTAGAATTTGATCAAATTAAGCCATTTCAAAGGCTCAAAACTATCAAATAAATATTCTAAACACAAATTTAAATAAATCTGACTCCAAAGGGGACTCAAATGGGTTAATTAGGTCACTTGACCCAAGTAGGCCAATATAGACCCTATTGAGGCTAAACTTAAATTAAATTGAAATTAATCCAAATAAAACATTCTAAAGCATTTTAAAATCATAATTAAATATGATCCAACCTTTTCTTAGGTTTAATTTAACCAATTTGATCATTTGATTCAAGTAAACTCATCTTGACCCATTAAGCCCAATTTGGGTCAAAATGAGTCTATATCAAAATTAACCTTAAATCCAATGAAATAAATTGTTCTAATTCATATAAAACACTTGGTAAAACCTGATTGGAGCTCAAACCCACCTTGATTGAGTTAATTAGCCATTTGACTCAACTAAAACCCAACTTAACCCATTTAGCTTAAAATAGGTCAATTTGGATTCAAATAAAAAAATAATCTAAATTAAATCAAATAAATTTATCAAAATCATCATAAATTGTTAATTGAACACAATTAAACCTAAATTCAAATCCTAAAAGAGCCAAATAGGCTAGAAGATCCAACTTGACCTATGTAGGTCAAGTAGGTTAAAAATAGCCTAAATCAAGTCAAACCCAAACATAAGCCAGACCAATTGATCCATAGATCCCATAATGAGCCATAAATAATAATGTAAACCTAAATCTAAATCCATTTAAACAAATGGAATTATTTAACTCAGCTTAACTCAAAGCAAACACAAATGAACATAAATCAAAACATTCATTTCCAACTCAACTCAATTGATCTGGGACCCAACTCAAACCCACCTTGGCATGAGTTGGATAATTAATTAGTTATCCAAAGGCTAACTGAAGTAGTGCCATAAGGAGATGAGGTGGTCATGGGGGTTGATGTGTAGCCATGGGAATAGAGAAAATAAAAATCTATGCACATGAAGCCAAATAACGCCATCCTTCAATCCATTTGACTTGAGCTTATCTTCAGTTAATTGACCACCTCTTATAATAAGAATCCAAAGGAGGAAATCACCCATGGCAACCATACTTGAACTTGGAAAAAAGAAAATGACTCTCAGCTAATCATGAAGAGAAGAATGGGGGATTCTCCTCCATTTTCCAAGCATTCCAACACATTCTAGAGAGATAGAGAAGGTGAACCCTTTTCTCCGATATCTCACCCGGCAAGTCAGAATTCCACTACAGCTGATGTCAAATATGATGACCAAATAAGAAAATGGGGGAGGAGTGATCCTCCCCCATAATTAACCCTTCCTACATGTTCTAGGGAGAAAATAAAACACAATCGAGCCCTCACTTGAGCCTCCCACTGGAAAAAAGGTGGAGCTCGGTTTCCATGGCGATCAGGAGGGAGGTAACCCAATTCCTCTTCACCAAAGGTTCATCATAGCCTAATGAAGGTGCTCAAAGCTTCATTGCCACCAAGATCGATGCAAGCAAGGTATTCCTCAAATTCTATCACCCTTGTTTCATACATTGGTCATTTGTGAAACAAAATTGATCTCTATTGAGATCAAAACATTGGGATTTGTTACAAATTGATCCTTGATCGATTTGCAATCAAAAGCCATCATAATTACCGACTGGATCACTGAAAATTAAGCCCTTTTGATTGAAGGCGCTCGGTTCTCCAACGAGAGGTAATGGACATAATCTCCACCATTGTTCCTTTTATTTGGAACAAACATCTGAGATCTAGGCGGATCGCAAATTTTAATCCCCTTAAGAAAATTAAGATTAAATTTGGATCATTTGATCTATGATTGAATGGCTCAAATCTATCATGCGTCCCTGCCGCTTTTTTTAGCTGGATTCTTGTGGATCTAGCTAGCCTAGTCACGATTGCCTGTAAAGCAGTGCCCAGTTAGTGCTATGTTAGCACTTACTAAGATAAGTGGGTAAATTCCATTTTTTGAATTCTAAAAATATTAAAAGGAAAATACATAGAACTTCAAAAAAATTATAAGAAATAAAATATTGAACTTAAAAAAATACAAATAAGGGATCTATGAAATCAACTTAGTGAGACAAATCCATTAAACATAAAATCCCTAATTTCTATTGAATAATTTTAGCTTTATTTGAGTTTAACTAAAAATAATCTTATACTAAAAATATTAATCCACTTAATTTGAAAGTTGGGGGAATTGAAATTAAGGTTAAAATACATTTTTAGATAAAATTTTGGGGATTATTGATTATTAAAATGAAAGATATAAAATTTTCAAGTCATAAGCCTTAATTTAATGAAATAAATTAATATTAATTCAATAAAATTAAGGTAAAATGTGAAATCATTTTAAACCAACATAATGAACTTTAATAAATCTAAAAGGGACCATTAAAACTATTTGAAAGTTAATAAGCACCAAAATGACCTAATTAGTGGATTAATTGAATTGAATAATTCAATTAATTAGGCTGAACTTAGAAAATTCATAATAAATTGAATAAAAATTCAAAAATCTAAATAAACCCTTTCTAGATTCATTATCTAGGGAGGAATAAAAGAAAATTAAAATTCCTAATAGTTCTTAATATTTTAGGCTTAATTTAGTTTTATTAAAATCATTAAAACTTGAATTAGTCCTAAAACACACATCTGATCAAGATGAAACTTTAGGAAAATGAAATTGGCAAGGAATGCCACTTGTCATAAAAATTTCAACATAAAATAATTTTGGAATAGAAGTTATTAAAATTTCAAATTCTAGATCAATTTAAATCAAATAATAAATCATAAAATAATTAAAATTATAAAAATTAATGAAACCAAGTTTAAACACTTCCAATAACACTAGAGAGCTTAGGAAAAATTCCTTAACCCTTTGGAGTTAAGGAATCTTGAAAATCATATACTTAGGGGAAATCTATAATTAAAGGTATGAAATTAGTTAAATCTTGACGTTTAAACTACAAAATCCATAACAAACAAAATATTTAGCTAAAACTTATGATTATTCAATCTATTAATTCAACATTCAAATACGAATCTACTAGAATTTAAGTTATCACAAATTCACTTAATATTAAGGAAAGAATTAAAATTATAATTAAACATAAATAATTGATCAAATCATCAATAATATAAACCTTGAAATAACCTAGAAGTTTAAGATGACCTGTATTAGATTTGGAATCCTAAATATTGCATCTCTTTAAGTTTCTTAAGCTAAGATAAATAGCCAAATAAGAATGAACAAAATTTTACACATAATAAACTAAACTTAATTAAACAACAAAATTATAAAAATGTCCCCTTTAAATCAACTTAAGCATATCAATTGAATTTAATGGAATATAAAATTAAAATGAAATTCAAATGGTATAGACAAACATTATTTGACTTCTTGAATATAACAAAAATCAAATCAAAGATAATAAAACATTAAACATGAAATGAATAATTAAACCTTAATAACTAATTGGCTATTTTAACAATTAAAGAACAAAATAAACCGTTAATTGGAATTTAAATAAAAGGTCAATTTAAGTTTTAATCAAGCCACAAGTTAATTAAATTAAAACATATTAATCAATTCAAACCAAACCTAAATTAAAAGATAAGATCACTAAATTAAAAAAATATTAAAATTATTTAATCAATATAAGTCACATAAAATTTAATTATCTTTAAAATGAAATTTGAAGAAAGGAATTAAAAACCAATTTAAAGAAGTAAACTAAGCATTAATTGAATTATCAAAATTGAATTAAAATAAAAATCAATAAATTTATATTCAATACAAATAATCAAAACACATAAAATTAAATCAATGTTAACAAACCTAACATTTGAATTCTTAACTAAATCAAATAAATATTAATTTAATTAAATTGATTCAATTAAAATTATTCAAATAAATTTGAAAAGATTAATTAAAATACTTAGGTTCTCAGTTTGACCCTAAAATGGATTTTCATTTTAGGATGAAGTTTCGATTCAATTAGGATGAGGATGTTGAATATAATGGGTTCTGCCCCAAGTAGAATTTATTTTATTTTTCATCCTTTAAAACCTAAATTCAACTTAAACACAAAAATAAATAAAAATTTGAATAAAATTCAAAATCACCTTAATAATTTAAAGTGACCATCCAATGATAAAATTGAATAATTTTTGAATTCAAATTAAAACTAAAACCTAAAAAGTCAATCATACAGCCCTTCATTTTACACACTAGATTGCTAGGTGATCGACCTTAGACTTAGGTTAGTGATGTGATATTTTTATTATTTTGTGCTGTACTCTTGTAGACTGGATGACTAAGATTATTTGCTTGTTAGTCAAGATGTTAGAGAGTTCTTTTTAGGTAAACAGTATTTTCTGTAGGGAGTTGTGCTTAAAGTGACCACTATCATAAAATAAAATAAATATTGTTTGCTTGCAAGTGTTGGTTGAGTCCCTAGCATAGCTTAATAGGATAGGTGAGCTTGATAGCCCTTGGTGCTAATCCCATGTGTGCTGTATATATATATATATATATATATATTGATAATTATTTTGTAGAGTTTAGGATTTTATTTTTGAAATTTTAAAATATAATTTGAGCCTAAAATTAGGTTAGGATCTATGGGGTCTAAGAATAGTGTAAGTTGACTTTACCTATTGGTGGTTCCCTGTGGAGCCTAAAGTCCATAAAGGAGATGACGATCCTGGATGAAGACCCTGATAAATCATGACTTTAGTTCTAGGCCAAGCTGTATAAAAAGAAAGCTCGACTAGACATTTTCCTTTTTTTCTTTCTAGATGTACAATAGTACTTGGCCTCATTAGCCTATTTTATTTAATTGAATTTGACTTCATTTATTTTAGGGCATTCAATAGAACTACATATTTTTCATAGGTTTTTTATGTGATTGTTGTCTTTTGTGATGTAGCATGGATACGTTTGGCTCTTAGGAATATTAATTTTTTTGCCCCATTAAATTATTTCAACTCAAACATATAATAAAAATTCATAACCTCACCATAAGTAAAGCCGTTGGTATTAACAACTAAAAATAATTAGACTTTATGAACCATATGAACATATTCCTTCGAACTTCTTAAATTAGTCGCTTTACCCATTGTATATAACGGGGCATTTGACATATAAGATAGCCACCCTTCTTGAGAAAGTGTGCCTTCTCTTATTGATTTGTCTCATGACCTATTTCTAACTATATCTCATATTAGGCATGATTTTGCATACCTAAAGTCTTAAATAAAACTTGTGAGTCAAAAATACATAAAAAATAAAAATTATTGCACCAATCATGATCTCAAGGCTAGGGAGTGAGTTTAGGCTCTCAGCTTTCTTTCCTAAATAAAATAGCCCAACAACCTTGCATAGCATAAAATCGAACTCATGGTTTTAAATTCGCATAGGCGGTATTAGCTGGCGACTCTTCTATGCGAGAAATAAGTCCGGAAGAGTAAGGAATAAGTCTTTATTTTCAAGTAAGATGAAGACTGATAATTCCCAAATTCATGTGATTAAATTAAGTCAAGTTTCTAACTAATGTTAGAACCCTTTTAGAAATAAGTTCTGAAGCATCCTATTGGAATAAGTTTTCAACTCCTAGACATTTCTACAATCTTGTATTGATAGAATCTAAGCCCTAGATTTCTAATAAAATATCAACTCAAAATCTTAATAATTTTAATTTCAAAAATGTAAATCCCAATAGTTGGACAGTTGAAATGCTTTCTGAGCTTCCCAGTATCTAAAAGAATTTCCAACTTAATCTCCTTTGGCTTTCTAAAAGAAATCTTCTTGGAGCATTCCCTTTTGACTTTGGAATCCTAAATATAAACCTTGAAATAACCTAGAAGTTTAAGATGACCTGTATTAGATTTGGAATCCTAAATATTGCATCTCTTTAAGTTTCTTAGGCTAAGATCAATAGCCAAATAAGAATGAACAAAATTTTACACATAATAAACTAAACTTAATTAAACAACAAAATTATAAAAATGTTCCCTTTAAATCAACTTAAGCATATCGATTGAATTTAATGGAATATAAAATTAAAATGAAATTCAAATAGTATAGACAAACATTATTTGACTTCTTGAATATAACAAAAATAAAATCAAAGATAATAAAACATTAAACATTAAATGAATAATTAAACCTTAATAACTAATTGGCTATTTTAATAATTAAAGAACAAAATAAACTGTTAATTGGAATTTAAATAAAAGGTCAATTTAAGTTTTAATCAAGCCACAAGTTAATTAAATTAAAACATATTAATCAATTCAAATCAAACCTAAATTAAAAGATAAGATCACTAAATTAAAAAAATATTAAAATTATTTAATCAATATAAGTCACATAAAATTTAATTATCTTTAAAATGAAATTTGAAGGAAGGAATTAAAAACCAATTTAAAGAAGTAAACTAAGCATTAATTGAATTATCAAAATTGAATTAAAATAAAAATCAATAAATTTATATTCAATACAAACAATCAAAACACATAAAATTAAATCAACGTTAACAAACCTAACATTTGAATTCTTAACTAAATCAAATAAATATTAATTTAATTAAACTGATTCAATTAAAATTATTCAAATAAATTTGAAAAGATTAATTAAAATACTTAGGTTCTTAGTTTGACCCTAAAATGGATTTTCATTTTAGGATGAAGTTTCGATTCAATTAGGATGAGGATGTTGAATATAATGGGTTCAGTAGAATTTATTTTATTTTTCATCCTTTAAAACCTAAATTCAACTTAAACACAAAAATAAATAAAAATTTGAATAAAATTCAAAATCACCTTAATAATTTAAAGTGACCATCCAATGATAAAATTGAATAATTTTTTAATTCAAATTAAAACTAAAACCTAAAAAAGTCTAGTGCAATCATACCGCCCTTCATTTTACACACTAGATTGCTAGGTGATCGACCTTAGACTTAGGTTAGTGGTGTGATATTTTTATTATTTTGTGCTGTACTATTTTAGACTGATGACTAAGATTATTTGCTTGTTAGTCAAGATGTTAGAGAGTTCTTTTTAGGTAAATAGTATTTTCTGTAGGGGGTTGTGCTTAAAGTGACCACTATCATAAAATAAAATAAATATTGTTTGCTTGCAAGTGTTGGTTGAGTCCCTAAGCATAGCCTAATAGGATAGGTGAGCTTGATAGCACTTGGTGCTAATCCCATGTGTGCTATATATATATATATATATATATATATATATATATATATATATATATATATATATATATATTGATAATTGTTTTGTAGAGTTTAGGATTTTATTTTTGAAATTTTAAAATATAATTTGAGCCTAAAATTAGGTTAGGATCTATGGGGTCTAAGAATAGTGTAAGTTGACTTTACCTATTGGTGGTTCCCTGTGGAGCCTAAAGTCCATAAAGAAGATGACGATCTTGGATGAAGACCCTGATAAATCATGACTTTAGTTCTAGGCCAAGCTGTATAAAAGGAAAGCTCGATTGGATATTTTCCTTTTTTCTTTCGAGGTGTACAGTAGTACTTTGCCTCATTAGCCTATTTTATTTAATTGAATTTGACTTCATTTATTTTAGGGCATTCAATAGAACTGCATATTTTTCATAGGTTTTTTCTGTGATTGATGTGTTCTGTGATGTAGCCTGGATACGTTTGGCTCTTAGGAATATTAATTTTTTTGCCCCATTAAATTAATTCAACTCAAACATATAATAAAAATTCATAACCTCACCATAAGTAAAGCCATTGGTATTAACAACTAAAAATAATTAGACTTTATGAACCATATGAACATATTCCTTCAAACTTCTTAAATTAGTCACTTTACCCATTATATATAAGGCGGCATTTGACATATATGATGGCCACCCTTCTTGGGAAAGTGTGCCTTCTCTTATTGATTTGTCTCATGACCTGTTTCTAACTACATCTCATATTAGGCATGAATTTGCATACCTAAAGTCTTAAATAAAACTTGTGAGTCAAAAATACATGAAAAATAAAAATTATTGCATCAATTAGGTGCATAACATACCAATCATGATCTCAAGGCTAGGGAGTGAGTTTAGGCTCTCAGCTTTCTTTCCTAAATAAAATAGCCCAACCACCTTGCATAGCATAAAATCGAACTCATGGTTTTAAATTTGCTTAGGCGGTATTAGCTGGCGACTCTTCTATGCGAGAAGTAAGTCCAGGAGAGTAAGGAATAAGTCTTTATTTTCAAGTAAGATGAAGACTGCTAATTCCCAAATTCATGTGATTAAATTAAGTCAAGTTTCTAACTTATTTCTAAAAGGAGAGGAGGAGGTACGCTAGATAGTCGATGACCTCTTCTTTGGTAGATTTCCCGGATCGGCGAGCTACCAGGGCTGATCATACCAACAGCATAGTCCTCACAGGCACTACTAGCCGCAAAAGGAGAGTTCGGCAAAGAGGTAGTCAATGTATCCACCATCACATTGCTCCGCTCATCACGCACCATCACCTATCCAAGTCCCTCCTTCCGCAGTCCCCGCCAAGGTACAAAAGTCTGCATCTGGAGAGGACATCTCCATTAGTGATCTAGCTATGACCAAAGGATCTCGCTCCATCTATTCTACCTATTGAAGTGAGGTTGGGCTCTCCCATTCGTGGTGACCCAAAAGCATCATAGTCGCTCCACCACCACAACCAACAGTAGAGGAAGAAAGGGATGTCATTATAGTCCCCATGGTAGTTGATCCCCCTAGGGAGAGTACTCCATTAGTAGGTAGTGTACAACACATAGATTCAGATGAGCACAATCCTACCGGGCATCAACGGGTCTCTATCCTAGTACAGCTAGATAGAGTGGGGGGATCGTTCACTAGATGACATCCTAAATAATAACTTTGCTGAGATCAGGCAGATGGATAGGAGAGATCATTCAGATTGGGAAGAGGGTAGAGTAGATTTTAACCCTGATGAGGATGCCCTATTTGAGGATTCAGCAGAAGTCCATATGGTCGATACTCAAGGATCCCTCCATAGAGATCATCAAAATTAGGAAGGTGTTGTGATCGAGGAAGGTGACACCTCTCACTCGACTCACCACCTCCTTCAACAGCTCAAGCAAAAAAATGAGCAGGTGGACAGAATGGAGAGGAGGGTTGGGGATTTGTTAGAAGCAGTTCTAGCACTCAACCAAGCTCAGCCACGCCTAGTCCCATGGTGGCCGATTGGCCCGAGCTCTTACATGTCTTAGATCCACCCAAGAGTGTCTTTCTCATGGATCAGGTAAGTGGTAGTTTGTATAAGAAGGTCATAGACAGTACCTCCATGCATGAGAAGGACATCAAGCAGATGGTGGAGCAATAGGTGAGGGAAGCATTGGCACAAGCCCAAGGGAGCTCATCCATTCCAAAGGGTATACCTTACCCGGAGAAATTCGATGTAGTCCAATACCCCAAAGGGTTCATGCCACCATCCTTCAAAAGTTTCAATGGCAGTGGCAGCCCACGATAATATATGCACATTCTAAAGTCGGCTATTGCAACATCGATGGTAGTGACACACTTCTCTTCTGCCTTTTATTAGCAGTCTGTCAGGTGTTGCATTTGATTGGTACATCAAACTGTCCAATGATTCATTGAAGACTTTTGCTAAGTTGGAGCAACTCTTTATTAAGAGATTTGCTGAAACCCAACAAAGGGTAATTATGGGTGACCTTATTGTAGAAAAACAAAATCCCAATGAGTCCTTTGTTGATTATATTCTCAGGTGGCGTAACCAGAGTATGAAATGTAAACCACTAAACAGCATGCCATTGAAATTCTCACAAGAATATCTATGGCTCGGTTGCTTTCATGCTCATGGGCTTCATAATCAAAGCCTTTGAGAAATTAATCAACAAGGAAGCCAGTCTACAAGAGGAAGCTAAATAGTTATCTTTTCAAGACAAATCATTTAAGTCCAAGCCACAGAAAGTGTTTGAGAAAAGGTTGGGGATAGTTATGTTAGTGGACAGAGGGAAGAAACCAACCAAAGTTTAGTTTGAGAGATCATGAGCTAAGCAGCCTCTTTCGCCACCTCCTCTTCCACCACCTCGGCCATCATATTGACCACCACACCTACCACAGTGGCCACCACAATCGCCTCCACTGTAGTACACTCAACAGTGATATTCATATTCATCACCAGGTAGCTACTATCCACCTACTCTTCTGGACAAGTTAAACAAGCCCTATTCATTCAAGAGGGAGGTAGTCAGAAAGATCTTTAAAAATCTCCTAAAATAATCTAATTTCTAGCTACTAGAGCCTAAGAGGCCAGAGGAAGTGGCAAGAGCAATAATCCTAACTTTTGTCCCTACCACCACATGTTAGGCCATGTCTTAGAGGATTGCATCACTTTCAAAGACTAGCTTGAGTGTAGCTACAAGTCAGGTGCCATAGTTATCCTTAAGGAATACTTATTAGAACAACCATCTAATTTTGTTAGAGTAATCTTTGGGGATACTTGTGATCCTCTTAAGATGAAAGAAGGTTGCGATATTTTCTTTTCCCGATTCTCTAAAAGATCATCTCTATGATCAAGAAACTTTCTTTGTAGGTTCTTGAGGTAGCTCAAACCTCCAATACCAAAGAGGGTTTGCAAGTTGCTAATGATAACTCAAGGAAGGTAGGAGCTCTGCAGCAGCAATAGCAGTCCATACTTGCCCGGGATAGACCAGTAGCACAACCAATATCCAAGTCTAGCATTCCTTCCACCGTTGCAGCTACTTCCGCTTCATCTAGCTCTTCTTTTACCAGTAGGAGCATTGTATCTACGGATGATGGCACAAAACCCCTCGTTCTGCTTACTTTACTTGATTTTTATCATGTACCTCCACCTAGAAAGAAATCAATGAAGAAAGTAGATTCTACTTATATCTTGTATACTTCTAATGCCCTTAATTTTATTCCTGTTGAAAACTCTCCAAGTCTAAATAATAATAATGGCTCTAATAATTCAGATCATTTCTCTTATGATTCAGAATCAGACTTTCCTTTTCTGAATCAATCGGGTTCACCCATTAAGATAGACTTGGAGTTGACTGACTCCAAGGATCCCATAGGAGAAGTTGTAGGTATACCCGACAAGCAGGTAGAACTTTCCACCAACTCACCACATGAAGTCACTAAAGTTAACATATGTAGTGGCAAAGTTCTACCTCCTAGGGTAGCACCTTAGGATAAGGGTAAGCAAGTCATTTATCCAGTGAGCAGATAGCTCCTCCATAGGATACTCCACCTATGGGTATGCTTGTGAAGGACCAAGCTAGAGTTGATCACAACATCCTAGCTCATCTTAGAAAGTTTTCAGCTAAGTTAAGCATAAATGATGCACTTGTCTTATCCAAAGAGATGAGGGAATCACTAATCAAGGCCTTACTTGATCTAGAGATATGTTTAGCTCAGTTGATCGCTACTGAAGAGGAGGCATGCCACTCGAAGGACATTTTAGGAGTTACTTTCAGCGATGAAGACTTACTTCTAGGGATGACTGAACACAACCATCCTCTTTATATTATAGTGGATGTTGGTAGATACAGGCTATCAAGAGTGTTGGTTGACCCAGATCAGTCAATATTATAAGTCTAAGAACCCTTACCTACTTTAAGATTGACATCTCTAAGCTCTAAAAAGAAAAGATGATGTTCAGAGGATTCAATGAATAAGGCGAGAGGGCCTTAAGCTCTATAGTATTGCCCTTGGAGATAGATGATTGGAAGACTGAAGCTATGTTTCATATTATAGACTCAGATACATCTTTCAATGCTTTGCTTGGGAGACCATGGATACACAAGAACAACACGGTTCCATCCTCTCTATATCAGTGTATGAAGTTTGTCATAGGTGGATCACCATCCTTTGTTGGGTTTCAGCAAATCTCTTAATAAAGAGTTGCTCCAACTTAGCAAAAGTCTTCAATGAATCATTGGACAGTTTGATGTACCAATCAAATGCAACACCTGACAGTCGCTAATAAAGGCGTAAGAGAAGTGTGCCACTACCATCGATGTTGCAATAGCTGACTCTAGAATGTGCATATATTATATTGGGCTGCCACTGCCATTGAAACTTTTGAAGGATGGTGGCATGAACCCTTTGGGGTATTGGACTACATCGAATTTCTCTGGGTAAGGTATACCCTTTGGAATGGATGAGCTCCCTTGGGCTTGTGCCAATGCTTCCCTCACCTATTGCTCCACCATCTGCTTGATGTCCTTCTCATGCATGGAGGTATTGTCTATGACCTTCCTATACAAACTACCACTTACCCGATCCACAAGAAAGACACTCTTGGGTGGATCTAAGACATGTAAGAGCTTGGGCCAATCGGCCACCATGGGACTAGGCTGTGAAACTGGAGCTTGGTTCTGGAGTGCTAGAACTGCTTCTAACAAATCCCCAACCCTCCTCTCCATTCTATCCACCTGCTCATTTTTTTGCTTGAGCTGTTGAAGGAGGTGGTGGGTCGAGTGAGAGGTATCACCTTCCTCGATCACAACACCTTCCTAATTTTGATGATCTCTATGGAGGGATCCTTGAGTATCGACCATATGGACTTCCAATCCTCAAATAGGGCATCCTCATCGGTTAAAATCACGTACCCTCTTCCCAATGATCTCTCCTATCCATCCGCCTAATCTCAAAGAAAGTGATGTCATCTAGTGAATGATCCCCCCACTCTGTCTAGCTGTACTGGATAGAGACTCGTTGATTCCTGGCTTTAGGATTGTGCTCATCTGAATCTATGTGTTGTACACTACCTACTAATGGAGTGCTCTCCCTAGGGGGATCAACTACCATGGGGACTATAATGACATCCCTTTCTTCCTCGGTTGTGGTGGTGGAGACATGATGCTTTTGGGTCACCAATGGGAGAGCCCAACCTCACTTTAATAGGTTGAATATGGAGCGAGATCCTTTGGTGCTAGATCGCTAATGGATATGTCCTCCGTGATGCAACTTTTGTACCTTGGCGGACTACGGGAGGGACTTGGATAGTGATGGTGCGTGATGAGGGGAGCAATGTGATGGTGGATACATTGACTACCTGCCTAACTCCTTGCGCTAGTAGTGAGAAGACTATGCTGTTGGTATGATCAGCCCTGGTAGCTCGTCGATCCGGGAAATCTACCAAAGAAGAGGTCGTCGACTATCTAGCGTACCTCCTCCTCTCCTTTTGAAGAAAACTTTCATCTCGTGTGATCTTAGCCATTAGATCCCTTTGGATCCTTCGCGTGAAGGTGTGGGATCCATTTGGAGTCGATCCAAGCTTGGGTGAGCTTAAATCATGCGACCAATGCCGAATGAACTCTGTTCTCCCTTGCTCGCATGATGTTAAATCACACACCATCCGTTCTGCATGATCGGAACGGACGATCATAATTAGATCTGATAGAATAATCTGGTTTGGTTCTATTGCACCGTGGAATTAATCATGGCTGTTCGATCTTAGATTGGATGGCGCACGAGAAAGCGTGTTCCGCCGCCGCCACGCAAGCACTGACTAGGATTATTTTTAATAATAAATCCCACAGTGCCACATGAAAAGTGCGACGTGTCTGCGCGCCACATGGCACCGATGGAGTTAAAGGTTAATTAGACTTAATTAATGTGTTTTAATGGCTAACATTTTTAAAACTTATAACTAATTATAGAAAAATAAGAAATATATAAATAAATACTCATTTTAAATGTATTTTAGAGGAAAATTAATTAAAAATAATTCTAGTTAATTTTGAATAGTAATTAACGCTTAATTAGAGTTTAATTACAAAATTAGTTAGGTTAATTACTCCTTAATTACTTCAGCATTTAATCCCAAATTTTGTGGGTTAATTTAATGGGATGACTTCTACCTCCCATGATTTTTTTAGGATTTATTGCTCACTTAATTAGAAAAATTGACTAATTAAACCTTAATAAATCTTCTAAGTTAATTAAAGATTAATTAATCCCATGAATAGTACAAAATTAGTTAATTAAGTTTGTTAATCATTATCCAATAGTGAATGAACTAAGAAAAGTTCATTTCTCCTTTCCAAAAATAAAATCAATTAAGGTTTAATTAATTAATTAAATGGCTTAATTAATTGAATTGAAATCATAATCACATCAAACCTTACTTAATTAAATCTTGGGGTATGTCTTTAGGTGTTTAATAACCTAATGGAGTTTAATGAAATTATGGTTAGTCCACATGTGTGAGAAAATCATAAAAATAATTAATTAAGTCCCTTAATTTAATTAACCATTAATTGTGAGCTAATTGCATTAGGCCCCTTTATTTCTTAGGATCATTGCAAATTTATTTTCCATGCATATCATGTTGGCTCATAATTATTTGGTTAATTACTTTAAGGTGACATAAGAAAGGGTTAATTAATGTATTTAATGCATACTACAACTTAATTAACTCATAAAATAAACTTAATTACATTTCATTAAACCAAATTAATTAATAAATATGGGAATGGGTTAGGATTAGCAAACCTCTTTCTTACATCCTTAAATCAAATCAAATAGCTGAAATTAAAAATGACATTAAAGAAGCTTTGGTTTACTTTAAATGGCTTTATTTGATATGATTGTCCTTAGGAATTAATTTAATTGAATGAAATCTTGTGTTTAGGTTTATTTATTCCTTTTCAATCATGTTAAATATTATATGCCATTTGAAATCATGCATTCATCTTTTCAAAATTAATTAAATCAAATGGTTTTCTTTTATGTAAGCTTGCATGTATTGGATTAATTTAAAATATGTGTGGCCATTATCACTAATAAATTCAAATTACTTTCTAAAGTCTATAAATTAATTGCATTGGTTTGAGTGATAGTAGTTATGGATACATATAGGTTTGCATGTGCTTATAGCTTAGATATGTTCAGTAAATCTTTCTTTTCCTTAATTCATATGTGGTTTTACATAAATGAATGTTGATAAGTATATAATCTAGACATCCCGGGAATACGAGGCTTTAGGCAGCCCCAAGGAGGTCATTTGATTACCTCACTTCTCTGGTTAACAGTGACACATACTTATTTGATTTCATTTACATGTGTTTCTACATTAGAATTTGAATAAATATTTAATCCACATGCATATATATTTCAATCAAATAAACGTACAACCTTTACATGGTTTTACTTCTTTTATTTATGTATACATCCATATGTATTTAAGAAAAGTAAGTGTTTAATCTAGACATCCCAAGAATACGAGCCTTTGAGTAGCCCCAAGAAAGTCATTTGATTACCTCACTTTCCTGATTAACAATGACACATACTAGCTTATGTTTCTTATGTGTGTGTGTATTTAAATATGGAATTAGAACCCCTTTTCTTTTATCAAGGATACATGCAGTCATAATTGACTAAGTGATTGAATCAATTTTCCATATGATTTTCAGCTTCCTTCCTTATGTTCATGTATATAAATATACATATGTTTGAATGCAAATGGTTATATAGTTCGAACATCCCGGGAACACGAGGCTTTAGCTATCCCCAAGGAGGTCATTTGATTACCTCACTTCTCTGGTTAACAATGATACGTACCTTTTTAATTTCATCCTTATATATTTTTGTATAAGAATTTGGATAGAGCTTTAAATTAATATGATTAAACAATTCAATCAAAAAAAATGAAAATATAAATTTCAAGTATATTTCCACATTCATCATTTAAGTGTGCTAAAGATATGTTACATGTATAGATACACTTAGGATTAAAATTATATGCATGTTACATGTGATTGAAAGGAATGATTGATATATGTCATGTGATAATAATTTAATTAGATTAATTTTAAGATGCCTTTCACATTGAATAGAGTTATTTAAAGTGAGCATGAACTTAGGATTAATTAAATCATATAATTAGCCATTCACTAAAGATAACTAAATCAAATTAACATGCTTTAGAAAGTGGCTTAAGGTAGGGATGAAAGAGGGCAATCCTCTTACTTCTCTTTATAACACTTAGTTGTTAAGTGTTATCATATGAAACAAAAGAAAACACAAATTAAAATTCTCAAATCAATTAAACAACTTAAAGTGAAACCAACCCTTTATGTTAAATTGAATCGTTCCATACTTAGGGAACTATAACTCTAATGCTTAGCAAGACATACCACACAAGCCTTAACACACACATTAGAATTAAGTCACCACTTCTAGTCCCAAGTTAGGATGGTGTATGATGTGATGTATATTTTATTTTATGATGTATAGGGTGTATGCCTCGTAGGCTAGATGTTAGGTCGATATCAGCCTAATCATATTTTATGTGGGGGATTATGCTTAACAGGTGCTTGAAAATAAAAATCAATGCTCTCTTTGCAGGTTACTTAAACCCCTAAACATAATCCAAGTTATGATAGGTGGGCTTGGTTACCCATGTGCAGGATGCTAAGTCCAAATTATAAATTTAACTTCTTGGGAATGTATGTATGTTTAGCTAACCTCTATTTTGCAAGTGTAGTTTGATTTTCCTTCCTTATTTTCAATGTAATTTTGCATTAGGAATTAGGATTGGTGCTATGGAGGATTAGGATAAGCATTGGCTAGAAGGCTTTGTCCTAGGGTGCCATGTGATGCCTTTAAGTCCACCAAATCAAAGGGGAAGGAAGATACATGAAAACAAGAAGAATGAAGAATGAAGACCCCCCATAACATTCATTCATTATAAATTATAATTATTATTTTATAATTCTGGGTTGTATAAGGGTAGAGCTCAACTGCACATCTTTTTTTTGGGTTGTATGGCGGTACCCGATCACATCGGCCTCTTATTCTTTTGTATTAGTTTTAAAAATATGTTTGATGATTTGTTTATTTTGCGTACTAAAAATGGCATGCTTTAATTATTTTCTTAAGTGAATGATGCTTTAATGTGTGTCCTGGATACGTTAGGCTCTTAGGGTAAAATTAATTTTTCTACCCCAATTAATCACTCATAACTAAATTTTAAAACAACTGATAACCTCATAATAAAGCCAAGGTCTTAAATAAGATAATTAAAAGATTTAGTAACCCCTTAACTGAATGGTTGACTATTTCATAACATGCATATCATATTATTTTTCTCTTCAAAATAAAGGATTTTCATCCTTGCACGATAGGGGAAGGCTTGACTTTGAGGGCCTCCTCTATGTTGGAAAATACCTTTTTCTTGTTGATTTAGCCTATAATACATATTCATCATGCATGTAAGCATCAAAGTCCTAAAGCCATTTTCCAAATGAAGAGTCAAAAATCAAATAAAACCTGAAAATATTTTGCATTAGACTAGGTTATTATTCAAACCACTCATGCTCTAGTCTCTTAGGGAGTGGGTTTAAGGATTTTAGTCTATTTTTTAAATAAATAACAGCCCAAATATCTTGCAATTTCATATGACTAGACCACATGGTTTTAAAATCGTAGGAGGAGTTAGCTAGCAACCACTCCAGGTAGTTATAAGTCCAGAAGTCGGACGGTTTATTCTCTCTTGTAGAGGTAAACCATCATGTACATCTTTCGCTTAGATTTAGGCCGTGCTTTAGCTTATACTAAAGTTACCTAGATTTAGGATCCGAGGTAGTTGTTTCCTTCAGGCTACAAGTATAAATCCTCACCTCTTAGGTATTTCCATACTCTTATGTTGGTGGATTATAGGCCCTAGTAATATAATGAAATTTCAACTCAAACAAAATATTTCTCTTCAACTTCAAATATATAAAGCCCAACCATAGGATATATTTGAATGATCATTAGGCTTCATAGTATCATGAGTAATCCCTACTTGTTCTCCCTTGGATTCTGAAATAAGTCTTCTCCTTGAACTTTCCCAATTGATTTTCCAAACACAACCAATCCCTTGATAATCTTAACTTTGAAATCTTTGGAGATGATAATTATCTACTTTAATTGAGAGTACTCTTAGAAAATTTCATTTCCTAAGATGTAATTAACTATGGAGGCTTACTTCCATAAGAAACTTTAGAACCCGATTTAATATAAACCCTTCTTTATTCATCCATGTAAAGCAGGGAAAAAATCTTTAGTATATCTGAAGACCCATCATACCTTAGGAGTCCTTATTAGGTGTTTAGGTTCATTGAAGGGTGATGCCTCTATCTCTCAAGATAGTACATCATACCTTAATGTCATACCCGATCACTTTAATAAGTATCCCCCTACAATCTCCATGGTGTCCCCCCATACATCTGAAAATAAACACCACAATGTATAAGTTGCATATGTTGAATTAATCTTATTATATGGTGTGGCTAGTATCACTAATAAATCTAAAATTATTTTCAAAATTATAAACTAATGATGAAGGTTTAAATTGATGTTGGCTATGAATATTCTATATGATTTACATTCACTTATAGTTTAAACATGTTAAGGGATTATTTTATTTTTATGATTCATGTGTATGTTTACATGTGTTTTAATGTTAGTAAGTATATAGTCTGGACATCCTCAAAATATTAGGCTTTAAGTAGCCCCAAGGAGGTCTTATATTCCCTCAATTTCCTGATTTAACAACGGCACGTACTTACTTAATTTTATTCATATGTGTATATATGCTAGAATTTGGATAGAGTTTTACTTTACATGAGTAATAAATTTTCTAATATATAATATTTTGCATGATTTTCATTCTTATGATTATGTGTATATTTATATGTATTTAAGATAGCAAGTATATAATATGAACATCCCGGGAACATGAGGCTTTAAGTTGCCCTAAGGAGGTTTTAGATTACCTCACTTCCTTGGTTCGACATGTACTTGCTTAAATCTTTAATACATGTGTATGTATACTTAGCTAAGGAATGAAATCTCTCTTTTCTATCAAAATATATGCATAAATAATCATTCAAGTGTGTCAAAAATACATATATGCACATTGTATGTATAAATATGTTAAGTTCAATATCATATGCATACAATTAGTGATGAAGGAATGTTGTAATATTATCCATATGATAGTAATTCAATCCTATTAATCTTAAGATGCTTTTCATCTTTGAATAGGATTCTTTAGGATTAACCCAAACCTAGGATTAATAAAATATTTAATAAATTATTCACTAAAATAAACTAAAAAAATCATAATAACATCCCCTTTAGAAAATAACTTAGAACTGGGATGAAGAGGGTCAAACCTCTTTTCTCTCTTTATAATAATTTGATGCTAAGTAAATATTAAGTGAAACAAAAGAAAATACCAATTAAAATTAACCAATCTTTTTAATCACTTAAAGTCAAACCTCTCATAATGTCTCTTAAACAATTCCAAAGTTAGATGATCATAATCCTAAAGCCTAGTAAGACATACCACACTAAACCTTAGCACACACATTAGAATACTAAGTCACCACTTCTAGCTCTAAGTTAGGATGGTGCATATTGTGATGTTGTGTTTTATTCTGTGATGTAATATTTTATATTAAATGTTAGGATTATTTATGTGTAGGCTGAATGTTAGGTTGTTATTAGCCTTATAATATTTTCTACAGGGGTTTATGCTAAAGGCCATTGAAATAATAAATAAACATAAATGCTTTTACTTGTAGGTTGCTTATCCCATTTGTATAATCCATATTAGGATAGTTGGACTTGGTTACTCATGTACAGAGTGCTAACTCAAAATTTTTAGAATGTAACTGTATGGTTTGAATGGTTGTTTAAGTAACATCTATTTTGCACGTGTAATTAGATTTCATTTTCTATAAACATGTAATTTTCATAATAGGATTAGGATTAGTGCTATGGGGATTAGGATGAGCAGTGGATAGAAGGCAAAGACCTGGGAAGCCCTATGAAGCCTTGGAGCAAAACCAAATCAAAAGAAGGAAAGAAAGATGAAGTATGAAGATCCCATAGCATTCATTCAATTATAATTGTAATATTCTTTTATAATCTGAGTTGTAAAATGGTAGAGCTCACTACCCAACTTCTTTTATTTTCTAGGGTGTACGGTGCTAACCGGACATACCAGTCTTTTATTCTTTTACAAGATCTATGAATGCTTGATTGTTATGTTTAGCATGTGCAATAGAAATGTCATATTTTTCATAGGTTTCTTAAAGTTTGATGATTGAATGTGTGGTCTAGATGTTGTAGGCTTTTTAGGATAAAATTAATTTTTCTACTCCCATTAAATAACTCATAACTAAAATTTAAATATAACAAATAACTTCACTTTAAATCCTAGGTTATAATTAATAATTAAAAGATTTAGCATCCCCTTAGCTGAATGTTGAATGTTTTAACATCTTATTTTTCTCTTGAAAAGGGATGGTCTCCACTCTTGTATGATAGGGGAATGCTTGACATATGAGGGCATCCCTTGTAGTGAAGAACGCCTCCTCCCACTGATTTAGCCCATAATCTAATTTCATCCTACATTTAGGCATAATTATCTTAAGCCGTTGTCTAAATGAATGTTTCAAAAATGATATAAAAATTTGTAAAATTTTGCATTAGTTCATGTCATATTTTCATGCCAGTCATGATCTAGTCTCTTAGGGAGTGAGTTTAGAACCCTAGTCTCCTTCTTAAGTAAATAACAACCTAGCTATCTTACACTTACATAAGACTGGCCCACATGCTTTAGAATCATAGGAGTGTACCACCTGCAGCTTGTAAGTCCGAAGAGTGGATGGGTTTATCCTCTCTTGTGGAGGTAAACCACTATATCTTATTTTTTTATTACTTAGGTCATGCTTTTAACTTGTGCTAAAGCATCCTAGACTTAGGATCCAAGGTTGTTTTTCTCCTTCGGGCTATGAGTATAAGTCACCACCACTTAGGCAATTTCATAATATTGTGTTGATGGATTATAAGCCTTAGCATTCTAATGAAATTTCAACTCAAATAAAAATAAACTCTCTCTTTCAAATGTATAAAGCTCAATAGGTAGACCGAGTGCTCCAGGCTTTATAGTATCATGAGTGCTCCCTACTTATCTTCCTTTGGAATATGAAAATAAGTCTTCTGAATTGAACTTTCCCAATTGATTTCAAAAATACATAATTCTTTAATAGTCTAACCTTGAAGTCTTTGGAGATATTTATTGACTACTTTAATCTAGAGTTTTCTTAAGAAATTCTCATTTCTTAAGATGTAATTAACCATGGAAACTTGCTTCCATAGGGAACTGAAGAACCTGGCATAAAATAAACCTTGCTTTACTCTTTCATGTAAAGTAGGGGTAAGTTCTCTGGTATATACGAAGACCCATCTGCCTTAGGAGTCCTTATTAGGTGATTAGGTCCATTGTAGGGTGATGTTTCCCTCTTTTGAGATGGTACATCATACCTCAATGTCATACACAATCACTTTAATAAGTACCCCTAAGATCTGTGGTGTCCCAATGACTCAAAATTGAAACACCACAATATTATATTTTTAGATGGAGGATTCTTAGCTTCAAGTGTCAGCCTCACCTACAAGAGCAGCATGCAATACAAATCATTCTCCAAAATATTTATGGCCTTGTTGCCTTTCTATTAAAATGCTTTACTATTAAAACTTTTAAAAAATTATTGAGTAAGGCTTATAACCTTTAAGAAGAAGCCCCTAGGAAGTTGTTCATAAGAGATTAATCGGCCACAAAATCTTTAAAACCTAGAAAAGTGCTGGAAAAGAAGGCAGACAATATCTCTATAGTAGTAGACAAAGGAAAAGCTCCAATTGAGGTCCAGGTTGAGAAGCCTCAACCTTATAGGCCATCATAACAATAGTTGTCACCACCACCCAAGAAAATCATTGCAATCCCATTCAATGAAAGGATAAATTAGGCAAGAGATAGGCTATGAAGAAAATATTCAAAAAATTAAAAAAAGCCAGATTTCAAGCTGCCTAATCCAAAAAGACCAGAAGAAGTTAGCAATGTTAATGGCCCAAATTATTATCAATATCATCAAATGTTATGTCTTACCATTGAAGAGTGCATCACATTTAAAGATTGTCTTTAAAGGAACTACAAGAAAGGGTTGGTGATTAACCCTAAAGAATACCTTATGGACTCTAAACAAGGGTAAGGTGATCACAAGAGATTCTTCCACCTCTTCTTATACATTTTCTTCAAATGATTGGGATATAGCTTTGTCCCATTATTCTAAGAAATATCTGATGAAAAGTTTAAAAATTCCATGCATGATCATATAAAGATCGAGAAGAAGATCATCCAGATTGATCCACTGACATTAAAAGTAATTCCCCTTCGACCCAATTCAATACCTTCAAATGCCCAGATGTCTTAAGAGAGCAATGAGAGAGGAATGACTATTGTATTAGAGAAAGTTTTGTATGATAAGACAAAGAGGAGATGCCCCATGTCCCTTTCTCTCTATTTACTCATTTTAAATATATAAATAAAAACTTTGCTATAAAAGGCATTTCTTACTTTTCTTATTGTTTCTGATGATTGTGTTATGAATTAAGAAAAGCAAAAAAAATACAAAAGAATATTTTTATACTAATTATGATATACTTTATGAAGCAGGGTCAAAGAATGATAGTTCTACGGGTGATTTGCATTAAAATCTTGTTAACATAGAAGTAGAATTTTTATATTCTGATCAATCTTTGAAAAAGAATAGCAGTGATGAGGGACAGGTCGATATGACCCTACTTCTAATTTAAGAGATGTTAATGAAGTCAGTCTTCATAGTGGGAAGGTCCTACCTCCATCTAAGGACAAAGGTAAACAAAATGTTGACCAATGTCTTGAACCCTTATAGAAAGATCTAGTAGTCGAGCCAATTATTCCCAAAGTTGACTAAAAAGTTTCATCCTGTTGATATGACTTTTAGAGTGAGGATTCAATCTTCCCACTATAGGTTTGGGGGTCTCCTACACACTAAGAGCTGCTTAGTCATAAGATACTTCTAGTGACCAAGTGAACACCTAACCCAAGCCTAGAGATTTAGGAGGATTAGCCATAGGGTTTAGATCATACCTTAAGGATTAGGATAACCCACCTACCCTATAGCCTAAACCAAATTCATGCCTACCTCCTTAGCCTAAACCAAACCTCAAATTCAATTCATCAAAATTCAATTACACCATGTTCAAATTCAAGCCTCAAATCAAATCAACCTAACCTAAGCCCTATGATTTAATCCTATGGACTAAGCCAAATCCTCTTCAATATAAATCAAATTCAATTGATTTTCTCATATATCAATTCAATCTTTCATTCTAAACCATACCCAAATATACAATCAAAACCAATCAAATCAAATAAACTCAAACCAAATCAAACCTAACCTAAGCCCTATGATTTAATCCTATGGATTTCGTTAGAACCCCTTCAATCCAAATCAAATTCAATTGATGTTCTCATAGATCAATCAATCCTTCAACTATCATTCCTAACCAAATCAAATCTACAATCAAATCAACCAAGCCAAAATTAATACAATCAAACTCATTTGATTTCAAATATTCAAATGAGCCAAAATCTATTTGAACACAAATCAATTGCAACCAAAATTATAAATCAATCCTGAAATAATATCCAAACTCAAATAAACTCAAATAAAATCTCAATCAAGCCAATTGACTGATTTAGGTTCACTTGACCCAAAGTGACCTAAAGAATCTATTTGAGTCAATTTTCAATCCAACCCAAATTGGATTGAATCAAAACATCCCACAATGATTGTTGATCATCCTTGATTGATCAATTGCAACCAATTGGGTCAAACTAAGTCAACTTGGTCATTTGACCAAGTCAACCGACTTAACCTACATAAGACAAATTAGCCAAATTTCATCCTAAGCCAAATTAATCAAAACTAATGATTCACATCAACCTAAGATCAATCCTTGAACATGACTTGACCATCAATTGATCCAAACCTAACCTAATTGGCCCTTTGACCCAAGTTGACACAATTTGACCTAAAAGACCAAAATGAGTCAAATCAAGATCTAACCAAAATTGATTGCAACCAATGGCTCAAGTCCATTTCAAATTGATCATTAAACATGATGATTAAACCCAATTTGACTGATTGAACCCAATTTATCTATTTAGCCCAAACTGACCTAAAGGGTCAATTCACATAAATCAAAACCAAATCTAAATTGATTCAAACCAAAGCCTACAATCATCTTCATTTGATCAATTGAACATGAACCAAGGCCTAGCCCAAGCCAATTTGGCCAATTTGCCCAAACTGATCAACTTGACCTATTTGACCCATATGAACTCAAATGGGCCAAATCCAAGCCAAATTAAACCAAACCAATTGCACCAAAATATTCTAAATACTCATTTGAATTTGACCCAAGCCTTGGTTTGACCCAATTTGACTAATTGGTCAACCTAACCCAAACTAGCCCAATTTGATCTACATGGGTCAAATTGAGCCAAATCCACTTAAACCAAGCCCAAACCCAATGAAATTTGGCATGACCCATCGGGTCAGCCCAAATCAAACCCAACCTAATTTGGACCCGATTTGATCCATTATCCAACGAGTAAATCCTCCCACATAAGACAAAATCCAAAATTAGGGAGCTAACCACCCTCTTTTGCATTTGGCAGCCACCCAAAGCCAAGAATGGACCCATGGCTAGGTGGCTGACCTGACCCAAAGTGGTTAGGTCATCCCTTGGTCAAGGGGAGGTGAGTTAACCCACCTCCCCTCATTGGCCCAACTTAAGTGAGATGGAGACCACTCAAGGCAGCCTCCATAGACCCTCCTCCAACCAAACTGAGCCACCTCATCAGATTCCTATCCCCTCTGCTGGGGCCGGACATCGAAATGACCGGATGAATCGGCCCATCCATTCGAGAGGAGGGGGTATACCCCCTCCATTCAATCCAATTCGAGCACTTGAACACTCAAAGAGCTCGAGCACACAGAAGTGAACTCCCTAAGCATTTCTCCAAGCTTTCCAAGCCTCCCCATCACTGAAAAAATCCAAACTGAACATGCCTGAGACCCCATTCCATTCATCTCCACCAAAATGCAACCCCACTTCAATTAACTTCCCACACATTCACCAAGCTCCATCTAAGTGAAACAAATCTTCCTTCAAGAGTTTTGAGCACTGAAAGTACCTCCTGGGCTAACTCCAATGAGGATTGTGGCGGTGTTTGGTCCACGGAGCAACCGATGGGGAGGCATTGCACCATCTTCTCAATAGTGCTTCGCCTCATCAAGGCGAAGCTACCTAGGTCAGTTTGCCACTGTCTTGAGCTCCGGTGAGGTACTATTCCACTAAATCGAGATATTCTAAATTTTTTAAGCCTTTTCGAAGAGAATGTGAATGTCATGTGAATCTAGCCATTAGTCTTAGGATCTTCCTTTTGAAGGTGTGGGATCGATCCTGAGCTAATCCAAGCTCCGGTGAGCTTGAAATAGGCGGAGGAAGGTAGACGGCATCTATCTTCTATCGCGCGAATCATCCGCCGTACATTCCACATGATTAGAATGGACAGCCATGATCTCCCATTAGATTTAATCCTATTTTAATCCTTAGAAACCATGAGATTAATCCCCACCGTCCGATCTTAAATTGGATGGCAGGGACGAAAGTGCGTCCGCCGCCAGCCATATTAGTGCTGACTCGGATAAGTTTAAGTAACCAATCCCACGGCGTCACGTGGAAAGCACGCCATGTCATCGCTCTGTGTGGCGCTAATGGGATTAGGCTTAATTAGGGCTTAATTATTCATTTTAATTGTTGAAACTTTGGAAAATCATAATAAATTGTAGAAAAATTAAAATACATATAAATAAACACTCATTTTAAAGGTAATTTAGAGGAGAATTAATTAAAATTATCTTCATTTGGTTTTAAGAAGTAATTAAGGCTTAATTGGGGTTTCAATTTAAATTTAATTAGCTTAATTAAGCCACAATTACTTGGGAAAATAATTTCAAACTTTATGTACTCATTCAATGGGATGACCTCTGCCTCCCATGATTTTATTATAATTTATTGCCTAATAATTAGGAAAATTAATGATTCAAATCTTAATTAACCTCTTTAATTAATTAAGTGATTAGTTAACATTCAAAGTAGTAAGAATTAATTAATTAAGGTTTATTAATCATTATTTAATAGTGAATGGATGAGGGAGTGAAATTAGAACCCCTTTTTTAGTTGCTTTTCCCAAGTTCATTTCATTTTAAAAGGATTAATTAACATCGAAAGTCATTAAGTGCTAAATTAGTTAATTAAATGGACAAATAAAATCAAATTAAAAATGCAAATCACATCATATAATTAATAATGAAATTAAGGGTTCCTTTTTATGTATTTCATAATTTAAAGGCCCATTAAGGAAATTATGATTAACCCATAAGTGTGAAAAAATCATAAAAGTACTTAATTAGATTCTTTAATTTAATTAATATTTAATCATGAGCCAATTGCATTAGGTCCTTTAGAAGCATTACAATTTTATTTTTATTCATGTTCATGTCATTTATGGTTCATGATTAAATGATTAATCAAATTAAAGATGCATAGAAAGGGGCAATTAAATGATTTGCTTAATGATCCAACTTAATTAATTCATAAAAACTATCTAATTATTTTTTTCCTTAAACCAATTAAGATCACCAGCATGGGGATGGGACTAAGACAACAAATCTCCCCTCTTTCTAAATCAACTCAAATCCAAAACTAAATTAATAAGAAGTTTTGTTTTCTAAAATAATTTTATTTAATATGATTGTCCTTAGGAATTAATTTAGTTGAATGAATCACATGTTTATGTTTGATTATTCCTTTCCAATTACTTTAAATATTGTATGTCATGTGGTTTCATGCATTCATCTTTTTAAAATTAAATGAATCAAATGAAATCTATTTATGTAAGCTTGCATGTGTTGACTTAATTTATTATATGTGTGGCTATTATCACTATTAAATCCAAATTTATTTTTCAAAGTTTCTAAATTAATGATAAAGTTTGGAATGATAATAGTTATGGATATATATAGGAGTTGCATGTGCTTATAGCTTAAATATGTGAAGTGAATCTGTCTTTCTTATGATTCATATATAAATTTACATAGGTTTGAATGGTAATGAGTATATAGTCTGGACATCTGAGGAATATGAGGCTTTAAGTAGCCCCAAGGAGGTCATTTGATTACCTCACTTCCCTAGTTAACAAAGACACATACTCATTTAATTTTATTATTATATATTTTGGTATTAGAATTTGGATAAAGCTATAATTCATGTGCATAAATAACTCAACTAATGAAAAATACAACTTTTCGCATGATTTCTATTCTCCTAATCATATATACATTCATATGTATTTAAGATAGAAAGTATATAGTCTAGACATCCTGGGAATATGACGTTTTAAGTAGCCCCAAGGAGGTCATTTGATTACCTCACTTCTCTGGTTTAAACAAAGGCACGTATCTTTTATACATGTGTATGTATACTTAATTAGAGAATAAAAATCACCTTTTCTAATAAAAATACATGCATTCATAATTATTCAAGCCAAAAATACATAACATGTAAATGTAAAGCTTTCTTTCCTGGATTCATATATATATATATATATATATATATATATATATATATATATATATATATATATATATATATATATATATATATATATATATATATATATATATATATATATATATATATATATATATTAAGTAGCCCAAGGAGGTAATTTGATTACCTCACTTCCCTAGTTAACAATGACACATACTTATTTGACTTCATTCCTATGTATTTTAGTATTATAATTGGGATAGAGCTTTGATCTACATGTATAAACAATATAATTAATAAAAATATAAATTCTAAACATACGCATCCATCATCATTTTAGTGTGCTAAAATATATTGCATGTATAGATATACTAAGGATTGAATCATATGCATGTCATAAGTAATGGAAAGAAATGGTTCAACATGTGTTATGTGATAGTAATTCATTCATATTAATCTTAAGATACCTTTCATGTTGAATAGAATTACTTAAGTTTCACCTAAACTTAATATTAATAAAAGAATTTGATAAGCCATTCACAAAAGGAAAATAAACTAAATTAACATGCTTTAGAAAATGGCCTAAGGTAGGAATGAAGGAAGGCAATCCTCTTTCCTCTCTTTATAACACTTAGATGTTAAGTGTAAGTCAAATGAGACAAATCAAAACATAAACTAAAATTCACAAATTAACTAAATAACTTGAAATAAAATCAACCTTCAAGGTTAACTTAAAAAATTCCTAAAACTTAGACAAATCACAATCCTAATGCTTAGTCAAGACATACCACACAAAGCCTTAGCACACACATTAGAATTAAGCCGTCATTTCTAGTCCTAAGTTAGGATGGTGCATATGTGATGTATCTTTTTTTTGTGATGTAATGTTTTAGACTGGATGTTAGGGTTTATGTTTCATAGACTAGATGTTAGACTGTGATTAGCCTAATCATATTTTCTATAGAGATTATGTTTAAGGGGTTGCTTAAAAATAAATATAAATTTTCTCTTTGTAAGTTGGTTAAACCCCTAAGCATAATCTAAGTTAGGACAGGTGGGCTTAGTTACACATGTGTAGGGTGCTAAGTCTAAATTATAACGATAACTACTTGGGGTTGAATGTATGTTTAACTAACCTCTTATAGTTAGATTTAGTTTTTCCCTATGAAATGTAATTTTGTAATAGAAATTAGGATTAGTGCCATGGGAAATTAGGATGAGCAGTGGCTAGAAGGCTTATTCTTGGGATGCCCTGTGATGCTTTTGGAATACAATCAAATCAAAAGGAAAGGAAATGAGGATATGAAGAAGTGAAGGAATGAAGACCCCATAGCATGTATTTATTCTAATTGTAAAATTATTCTTTCATATTCTGGGTTGTATAAAGGTAAAGCTCGGCTACCTATATTTTCTCTTTTTGGGACGTATGGTCATACCCGACCGCACCAGCCTCTTATTCTTTTAAGGTAGTCTATAAAATTGATTGATGATTTATTTAGATTGTGCAATAGTATTGCCTCTTCTTTATAGTTTCTTAATGTTTGATGTTTTAATGTGTCGCCTGGATATGATAGGCTCTTAGGATAAAAATAAATTTTTTATCCTACTAACAACTCATAATTAAAGTTTTAAACAACTCATAATCTCACTATAAAACTTAGGCTATAATCAAGATTATTAAATGAATTAGCAACCCTTTAGCTGTATGTTGTATGTCTCACATCATGCATGCATTTTCTATCACTCTTGCTAAAAATGAGGGCCTCCATCCTTACACTATAGGGACGGCTTGACCCATGAGAGCAACCCCTCTTATTAGAGCTTCACCCTCTCTCTTTTGATTTAGCCAACAATCAACTTTCATCATGCATTTAGGCATAAAGAAATCTTAAGCCTTTGTTCAAATCAATGAGTCAAAATGAAATAAATTTTGAAAAGATTTTGCATTTGTAGATTAAGTCATATGCTTATACCACTCATACTCTAGTCTCTTAGGAAGTGGGTTTAGGGCTTTAGTTTCTTTCCAATTAAATAACAAACCTAACCATCTTATAATTTCTTTAAACAAAGCTACATAGATTTAAAATGTAGGATGTGTTAGCTGGCAGCCATTCTAGGTGGTTGTAAGTCCAAAAGAGTTGAGCGGGTTTACTCTCTCTTATGGAAGTAAACCATTATGTCCCATTTCACTTAGATTTAGGTCACACTTTAACTTATGTTAAAGCTAACTAGATTTAGGATATGAGGTTGTTGTTTTCCTTGGGCTACAAGCATAAATCCTTTTTTGCAATCTTGTGTTAATGGATTATAAGCCCTAACAATTTAATAAAAATCCAACTTAAATAAATAAATCTCTTCACGTTCAAATATATAAAGCCCCACCATAGAATACATTGGAATGCTCATAAGGTTCCCTAGTATCATGAGCATTTCCTACTTCCTCCCTTTGGATTCCAAAAATAAGCCTTCTCCTTGAACAATCCCACTTGATTTTTCCAAAATAGCCAATTCATTGATAGTCTAGCCTTGAAATCTTTGGAGATAATAATTACCTACTCTAATCAAGAGTATTCTTAAGGAATTTATATTTCTTATGATGTAATTAACTATGGATGCTTTCCTCCATAGGGATCTTAAGAACTTAGCTTAATATAAACCTTGCTTTATTTGTCCATGTAAAGTAGGGGTAAAATCTCTGGTATATTTGAAGACCCATCATGCTTTAGTAGTCCTTATTAGATGATTAGGTCCATTATAGGGTGATGTCCCTATCTTTTGAGATAGTACATCATACCTTAATATAATTACTGGTCACTTCAATAAGTACCCCTTACAATCTACGTGGTGTCCACCCCACATCCAAAAATAAACACCGCACATCCCATCTTAGGAAGCTACCTATTAAGCTAAGCATTTATGATGCCTTTATTTTGTCTTAGGAAATCAGAAAATCATTAGTTCATGCATTACTTGACCTAGAGATATGCTTGTCATAGCTAGCAACAACTTCCTCAGATAGGCTTTCCACTTTAAAGAAATCCCTATAGTAACTTTCTCTGATAAAGATTTGCTTCAGGGCCACCAATCATAATCAGCCCCTTTACATTTTAGTCAAGGTGGAAACTTATAGATTTTCTAGATTCTTAGTTGATCCTAGTGCTTCAGTTAATATCATGAACTTCAAGACACTATCATTTTTAAAGATCGACACACAAAGACATAGTTTTAATAAGATGTTATTGAGGGGGTTTAATGAAAAGGAGAGAAGGCTTTGGGTTCAATCACTCTATTATTATAAATAGATGGGTTGAAAATTGAAGAAAAATATTATATTATTGATTCAGAGAAATTTTTTAATGTTCCCCTAGGTAAACCATGGATATATTAATATAAAATGGTTCTTTCATTACTCCACCAATGTATTAAATATACAAGGGATTAAGTGGAATATACTATAAAAGGTAATATACAATCATTTTCAATTCTTGAGATTGAGCTTTATGAAGATGTTGCTTATTACATGCTTAAAAGGAAAATGTTTGATTCTATGAAATTCAATATTATTGATGCATCAAAGAAAATGAAAGAAGATATCAAATCAAATGAAAAATAAGAAAAGAAAGAAAATGAGGGAAAAGAAAAAGGAAAAGAAAAAGAACCTCTTATAATTCAGATATAGTTGGAATTTAGCTCTGATGAAGATTTCAATCAGAAATATGCCTTAATAAGGTTTGAGATCTCATTATAATTAGATAGGGATAAAGAGCAGATTCGGGCATCAAAGATGAACTTGAATTATCTACTCATAAAAAATTAGAAAGGTATGAGGACACTTTGACTTTGACTCCTTTATATCAAAATAAAATTGCACAATTAGAAGTCAAAGTAGCCCCTAACCTTTCAGAAGAGGTTGGAAAGTTATCAAAGTTTTATTCTATACTAAGATCTTCAAGCTTAGAGTAGATGCAAAGCTTGAAGATTCATCTTCTAATGAAATAATAGAACTTCATTTTGACTGGTATCCTAATTATGTTAAGAATGTTATAAAACATGGTTTAATTCCTAACGTCTGGCCCAAAGATATAGCCCAATACATGGAGAGCTTATGGAAAACTAAAAATAAAAATTTAAAATCCAAGCCTAGCATAGGGTTTTGTACCATGGGACCTTTAAGTGATGATGAACATGCTTTAATAATGAGTAATCATATGGAGTCTGATTGACTTTTTGAGAGTTCACATAATCCATTAGAAGAATTCTATTTTAAAACATTAAACAATCCAAATGATTGCTTAATTCAAAGTGCACCCCTAGAATTTGAAGAAGAAATAAAATCCACTGTTGATGAACTAAAGGAGATTATGGTGAGAAAAATTTCTATAGAGTCACCTTCAATCTATGGAGAAAGAGGTAAAAATATAAAAATTCATCTTTTTAGGATGCTACACAGATCTGCAGATTTGCTTATTTAGGTGATCGGGTAAGTCATCAAGGAATAGTGTACTACCTCGGGAGATAGAAGTCACTATCCTTTAATGGACCTAATCACCTCAATAAGGACTCCTAAGGATGATGGGTCTGCATATGTACCAGAGATTCTTCTCCTACTTTACATGAAAAAGCAAAGCAATGTTTATTTTAAATTAGTTCATTTAGTTCCCTACAGGGGCAAGTCCCCATAGTTAATTACATCCTAAGGGACAGGATCCCTTAGGAATACTCTCGATTAAGATAAATGATTGTTGTCTTCAAAGATTTCAATAGGAAAGGACTATCAATCAATTAGTTCATTTGAAGATCAAATGGGATTGATCAAAGAGAGGGAGTTATTACCGAAGCCAAATGAAAGATAAGAAGGAGATGCCCACGATGCTAAGAAACCTAGCGAGCATCTCAAACTATCCTATGGTTGGGCTTTATATTATTGAAATTGATTTAATTTATTTGAGTTAAATTTTTTCTTAAAAATTTAGGACTTATGATTCCATAACACAAGATTAAGAAAATTCCTAAGAGGTGAGGATTTAAGCTTATGGCACACAAAAGAGAGAAGCAACCTTAGAACCTAAATCTAGAGAGCTTCAGCAATGACTGAAAGCACAACCTAAATCTAAGGTGAAAATGGGTATTTGGTTTGCCTCCAAAAGAGATGACAAATCACCCGACTGTTTAGACTTACAATCACTTGGGGGTGATCGCCAACTAACTCCTACGATTTTAAATACATATTGGCAAGTCATATGTTTTATGCAAGATAACTAGGTTATTATTTATTTAGAAAGAGACTAAGTCCTTAAACTCACTCCTAGAGAGTAGATCATGTAAAGGGCATGCTTCAAATGACCTAAATCTAATGCAATTTAGATTTCATTTTATTTGTATCTTTGGACAATTATTTTGACTCAGGCTAATAGGATTCATATGCCTAATGAATGAGAAATAAAGTTATTGGCCAAAATTAGTTAGAAGGGAGGAGGTGTGTTTCCACCATGGCTCTCAAAGGTCAAGCTAAGTTTCTCTGGAAAAGGTGAAAGCCCTCCAACCAAGAGTGAAATAAGATGCATTTATGCATGATGTTATAAAATAAATGCTCATCCAGATAAGGGGTTGCTAATTCTTTTATCTTGATTTTAAACCTAAGCTTTATGTGAGGTTATGAGTTCTTTATTTTTAGTTTTGAGTTGTTAAGTTTGGTAAAAGATTGATTTTTTCTAAGAGCTTAATCCACATCCAGGCCATACATAAAGTAAGGAAGAAACTAGAAAAAGGATGCCACTTAATGCACAAGCTAAATAAATCATCAATCAATTTATAAAGCTAATCGCAAAAAGAATAAGAGGCCATTGTGTCGGGTACCACCGCACAAACCCAAAAATAAATTAGGTAACTGAGCTCTACCCTTATACAACCCTGATTACAAATGAATTAAATATAATGAAGCAATGAATTCATTGTTCTGGGGGTCTTCAAGCTTCATTTCTTCATTCTTCTTTTATTCTTTCTTCTTCTTTTCTTCTTTCTTCTTTGGCTCTTTCTTTTGGATGGTTGGAAGGGGGATGCTCCAAGGCTTCACATGGTGCATAAGATAGGATCTTATGACTAATGCTCATCCTAATCCCCATAACAATCATTCCAAAATCCTAATTACAAAATTTACATGAAAAGGAAAAGTAAATCTAGCTAACACCTGCCAAACAAAGATTAGCTAAACAAACCACCAAATCCCAAGCATATAAATTAGACTTATCACCCCACACATGGGTGACTAAGTCCACCTGGCCTATTGGATTATGCTTAGGGGTATAAGCACCTACAAGCAAAAGCATTTATATTTTTGTTTATGATAGCACCCCTTAAGCACAATCTCCTGTAGAAAATAATAGTTAGACTAAGATCGCCCCACCATTCATTCTACGCACATACATATATCACAAAACAAAAGTAAACAACAAACCATGCACCGCCCTAACCTAAAGCTAGAAGTGGTGACTTAGCTTAATGTGTATGCTTTGGAGGTTTGTGTGGTATGCTTAGCTATGGCTTTAAATTAGAATTTTCTAAGTGTGAAGGATGTTCAACTTAGAGGAGGGTTTCAATTAAGTGATTTAGTTATTTTAGGTTGATTTTATTTCATGTTTTGATTAGGTTCAAGTGAATCCTATAATTAATTACTAGGTTATAATGAGAGGAAAAGAGAAGATAACTTCTCTCTCCTTTCCTATCCTAAATAATTTATAAAGTAGATTCATATTTTTAGTTTTGTTTAATGAATGTTTTGATTAAGTCTTTTAATTAATCCTAAGTTTAAATGAACTCTAAATAACCCATTCAAAAAGAAAGGCATTTTAAGATTAAATAAAATGAACTAAATTCACAAAACATACATTACTTCATTTCTTTCCCAACATGTATGACATGCATATGAATGGATCCTAAGCATATCTATACATATCAAATGGAAAATTTTAGCACACTTCATGATGCATGCTAAGTAGTTTACTTAAGAAAATTTGAATGCTTATGATACATGATTTTCATTAAGTAATAAAGAGATTTATTATCCAATCTTAACATGCATACATGAAAGTAAGAAAGACATAAGTGAGTACAATGCCATTATTAACCAGAGGTGTAAGGTATAATACCTACTTAAGGTTACTTAAAGTCTCGCAATCTTGGGGTTGTCCAGACTAATATACCACTTTCCTTAAATACAAACATGTGTACAAAAGAAATAAATGGAAAAGAAAGAACGCAAAAATTTGTATTAGTTGATTTGTTTTGTTTATGCAATTTATATGTGCAAGCATAGGTAACCTTCTTAAGTGATAGCATAGGAATGAATACGATATGAAATTAGGCAAGTGTTAGGTTCTTTTCAAATGAACCATACATCTTACCAAATCCTATTCAAAACTATACTAAAAGAAAAGAGAAGGTAAACCTATACTAAGCACATCCTTGTATTCTCTCACATGAAAGCTTATAATTAAAATATAAGTAACACACTTTTAGTTTTGATGTTTGATTCATAAATTTTTGAAAATAATTTGAATTTAATAGTGATAATAGCCACTCATATTTTTACTTTAGCCAACACATACAAATTTGACATAAAGTAAACATTTTTCATTTTGAATTTGATTTTGAAAAATATGGATGCATGAAACTATATGGCATACACATTTAACATGTTGGCGAAAGAACTAAAGTAATGAAAGCATGTAAACACATTCACTTTAATTAAATCCTAAAGACAATCTTATGAAATAAGAAAGTTTAATTCATTTAAGATGATTTTTGTTTGGTTTTGAGTTTGAGTTTGCTATTCCTAACCCATTCCCACATGTGTTTAATATTTTTGTTTAATTTTTAGATTATTAGATTCATTTTAAATTTTGATTAGGTTAAGGTATGAATTAAACAAGTCAATTACCCTTTACCTACACCACCTTAGCATAGTTAACCAAGTAATTATGAGCCAATGAGATGACATAAAAATTCACAAGGAATTTAAATTTGCAAAGCACCTAGGAAGAAAAGGGCTAATGCAATTTGGCTCATGATTAATGATTAATTAAGCTAAGGGGTTTAACTTAAGTAACTTCGAAACACCCCTCACACATATGAGTTGGGTTTTGATTTTCTTAAAAGAACTTAGGCTCTTAAACACCTAAGCATCTACCCAAAGTAGATTAATTAAGTTCTGGAAATTTTTAGAGTTTTTAGAAATTAATTAAGAGAGTAATTAATGAATTAGCCCTTTAATTAAGAGAGGATTAAGGAAAGAAAAGGGGGTTTAGGGAATAGCTTAGGGGAAATACCCCAAAATTATTCCCTAAACCTCATATTCACTAGATCTAACCTTAATCAACCTTAATAATGGATTAAAACACTAATTAGACCCTTAATTATCCTTAATTACATTAAGGGAGTAATTAGGAAATACATTTGCAATTCTCCCAATTAAGCCTTCAATAAATCCCAAGAAAATTAGGGGAGGCAGAAGTCATCCCCCAAAATATACCCAAGAAGTTTGGGATTAATCAAAGGATAATTAGCAAAATTAGATTTTTCATTAAAACTCAAAATTAGATAAAAGTATAATTTAAAATCCATTGAAACTATTTTAAAAATATTCTAGGTAGAATTATCTTTCCATAGAAATTTACCTCATATTTTTTTGAATTTTATTGAGGGAGATATGAATTTTTGAAGGTTAGGAGATTAATTAAAATTAATTAAATCCCTAACTAATCCCCTTAGCTCACAACCGATACACGGCGGTGGCGATTAGCGTGCTTTACACGTGTTGCACCGTGAGGGGATTACTTAAACATCTCATCACAGAGGCAGCACGGCAGCGGGATGCGATTTGTTCCCTATCATTCGATCAAGGATTGAACGGCCAGGGATCATCCCATGGTTATAAAATGGATAAATCAATTCTAAAAAGTGCGATTAATCTTGGTCGTCTATCTAAAATGTGTGGATGAACGGCCAGGATCACCATAATTCTTCCTTGAGGATCAATGGAGAACGTCCATGATCTAAGGGAGGATCCGAGCTCGATTGAGCTCGGATTAGAGTGAGACTTTAGCCACACCGCCTTATGCTAATGACAAGCTTATCCAACAGTGGATTTCTCATGCCATGATAATTTCTTTCATAAAGGACCAACACCTCATATGCCTAGTGGTCAGAAAATTTCATACCTCACCGGAGGTGATCACCGACGCTCGAGCTCGATGAGGTAGCTACATCTAGTGGAGACGAAGCCCTATTAAAAGTTTCAAGCCTTGGGATTGAGTAGATCTCTCTATGTACCAACACCTCTTCTCCTTGCTTGTAGCTTTGATCCAATTCAACCTCTCCTTACTTTGGGAACTTGAACGAGATCTTAGGTGCACTCGACTTGATCCCCTGAGGGAATTTGCAAAGGCAATTGAAGTGAATTTGAGTATGGAAGAAGTTGTGAATTAGATTAGCTCCCCTATTTTATAAGGAAGAAAATCGAGAAAGACAAGATTCAAATCCCTCTTATAAAGCTTGGGAATACTCTTTGATGGCTCCTAACACTCACTAGGGTTCAATCGATAATAGGGCTGATGAATTCAAATGGAATTATGGGGAGTATATCTCCCTCTTGAAGGATCAGACGGTCATGCCTTCACTTGTCATTTTGATCCAATTGTCCATATGGAGAGGGTTGATTGAGCTGTTTGGAGTTGGCACATGGTTGGTTAGAGCTCTTAAGTGGATTGGTAACTTCTCATGTGCTTCAAATCAAGTGGAGGGAGGTTTTTGAATTAGCTAATTTGAGCTAGGGGTCGATTTTGGCCTTGGGTCCATTTGGGCTGACCCAAATCTATTGGGTTGGGTGCACCACTCTCCATTGAGTTCACTTGACCTATTAGGAAGATATCAAGTTAATATGAATAAGGCTTGGCCAAATTACCCATGGATTTGAAAAAAATTTATTCTATGGCCTAGGGGTAGAATGATCATTCTGCTCATTTTTGAATTTGGATATGTTGGGTATGTTGAGAAATTAGGTTTGGCCAAGTTTCATTGGATTTGGAGTTCATTCGATATGGTTTGGCTCATGTTGACCCATTTAGGTCAAAATGGGTCAACTTGGGTTGAGTTAACCAATTGGTCAAATTGGGTCAAACCAAGGGCTGGGTCAAGTTCATATGACCATTTGAAATGTTTTGGTGGCTTTGGTTTGGTTCAATTTGGTTTAGTTTTGAATTTGGCTCATTTGACTTCATTTAGGTCAAATGGGTCAAGTTGACCATTTTGACCCATTTGACCTATTTGAACTAGGTCATGGGTAGGTTTAGGTTTGGTTAGTCATATGGAGTGGATTGGTATCTTTGTTTCCAATCAATTTTGGTTAAGTTTGAATTTGGCTCAACATGACCCCTTTAGGTCAAGTTGGGTTTAAGGTCAATTAGGCTAGGTTAGGTCTGGTTGGCCACTTGAGGCTTTAGTCAAGTTCAACAAGTGATTTAGAATGAACTTGACCCATTGGTTTCAATCATTTTTGGCTTAGATCAAGTTTTGACATATTTTGACTTTAGTTCAAGTTGGGTCAACTTGGGTCAAGTAATTGCTGGGAGCTCAAATGTTGACTTGGTCAAGTTCAAACATAGTTTATGAATGAACTTAGATCAATGGTTTCAATCAATTTAGCCAATGGTGGATTTTGGCTATGTTAGGTTTCATTTTGGCTAAGTGTTGACTTGGTCAACCCTTGGGTTCAACTTGGTTTGACCCAATTTGGTTGATTGATCATCCCATGATGATTGTTGATCATGATGAGAGGCATAGGTGAGTTTGATTCAATCTAATTTGGTTAGGATTAGAATTTAGCTCATGAGGGTACTTTAGGCTACTTTGGGTCAAGTGAGCCTAAGTGGGTCAAATGGCTTGGTCAAAGCTTGATTTAGTTTGATTGAACTTGCATATGGACTTATGATTGAAATATAAATCCATTTGCAAGTGGTTTGAAGTGAAATAGGTTTTGATTCATTTGACAATTTCATATTCAAAGGAAGAATATGAATGGATTTGGGGTTTGATTTTTGAATTGGATTTTGATTGTGATTGAAGTTTGCATTTATATTTGGATTCATGATTGTAGGGTTGATTGAATCATGAAGGAAAATCAATAGTTTGGCTTGATTTGAGGTTGATTTGGCTAAGTTCAAGATTTTGACTTGAAAGACTTAGGTTGGATTTTGAGTGGATTCGAGTTTGATTTTTGGAATTGGTTTTGATTGTTTGATTTTATATTTCATTTATATATGTAAATATAAATAAGAATATAAATTGATCATGAGAAAATTTCAAGGGTTTGAAGTGATTTGATCATGATTTAGGCTAAGTCCATTAAAAGGAATTTAAAGGACTTAGGAAATTTTGGAATTTGGAGCTTGAATTTTTGAATTTGGTTTGATTGATTTATATTTATATTTCATTTATATATGTGAATATAAATGAGTTCTGAGAAAATCCCATGAATTTGAGTTGATTTGATCATGATTTAGGCTAAGTCCATTAAAAGATTTTAACGGACTTAGGAAATATTTTAGATTTGGAATTTAATTTTGGAATTGATTTGATTGATTTATATTTATATTTCATTTATATTTGTGAATATAAATGAGAATATAAATGAGTTATGAGAAAATCTCATGAATTTGAATTGATTTAATCATGATTTTAGCTAAGTCCTTAAAAGGGAAATTAAGGACTTAAGAAAAATTTTAAATTTGGAATTTAATTTTTGAATTTGATTTGATTGATTTATATTTATATTTCATTTATATATGTGAATATAAATGAGAATATAAATGAGTTATCAAAAATCCCATGAATTTGAATTGATTTGATCATGATTTTGGATAAGTCATTAAGAAGGAAATTAAGGGACTTAAGAAATTTAATGAATTGATTTTAAATTTTGAGTTTAGTTTGATTGGTTTGAATTTATATCTCATTTATATATGTGAATATAAATGAGAATATAAATGAATTATGAGAAAATCTCAAGGATTTGATTTAGTTTAATCATGATTTTGGCTAAGTTCTTAAGAGAGAAATTAAGGACTTAGGAAAGTTTGAACTTAGGAATTTCATTCATGGGTTTCAATCATGGATTTCAATCACATGGAGTTGATTTGAATTTGGAGAAAATCAAATAAGATTGATTTAGAATTTGACTTGAAGGAAGGAAAGTGAGGAATGGTTCAAGCTAAGGGTAGGTAGATTTTCCTAACACCCCTAAGGCATGACCTATTCTTATGGCTAACTCTTCTAAGTCTCTAGGGCTAGGTTGAGTGTCCACCTAATCACTAGATATGTCTTAAGACTAAGGACCTCTTAAAGTCTAAGAGAAGTCCTATGTTTAAGATGGAGGGGTTGATAACTCATTCTAAAAATGAGGTCAACAAAGATCAACTTAGGAACTGAGGAAAACCCACAACCACCTTTATTAGTTTGCTATTGGGTCCAAAAGATTCTTATGAGTTGATTAACTTAATTTTCCAATATAAAGATTATTTTTCATGAAATTATGATGAAATTATAGATTTATCTTTTTGACATAGTTCATAAATTAGAGATTAAACCTGATCTAATTCTAGCAAAACAAACTGCTAGACGCATGCTTTTAGAGATTAAACAATAAGTAATTACCGAAGTTAAGAAACTAATTGAAGTCAGTTTCATACGAGGAGAAAAATACCCTTCATGGTTAGCAAATATTGTCTTAGTAAAGAAAAAATAATGGCCAAGTATGCATATGCATAGATTTTAGAGACTTAAATAAGGCTTTCCCTAAAGATGTGTTATCATTATTGATACCAGAATTTATAGTGGATATAGTCTCATCACATGAAATTTTCTCATTTATGGATGGGTCATTTGGGTATAACTAGATAAAAATGGCCCCAAGAATGAGAAACATACGACATTTAGAACCTTGATTGGGATATTTTGATACATGGTCATGCCATTTGGTCTAAAAAATACCAATGCTACTTATGAAAGAGCAAAGACTAGAATATTCAATGATTTGATTCATAACCAAGTTGAATGTTACATCGACGATCTAGTCAGTAACAGTAAAAAAAATTATTTATATGATCTAAAGATTGTTTTCGAACGATTACATCATTATAACCTAAAAATGAATCCTTTGAAGTGCACCTTTGGAGTAACTTTTAGGAAATTTTTAAGGTTTGTAGTATGGCACCGTGGAATAGAAATTGATCCTGAAAAAAATTAAAGCTATTATAAAAATGCCACCACCTAGAAGTCTTATGAAATTAAGATCATTCTAGGGTAGGCTTGTATACTTAAGAAGATTTATATCAAATATATCTAGAAGATGCCAACCATTCGCAGTATTAAAAAAAAGGATTCTAAATTTAATTAGGATGAAAAATGTCAGAGTGCATTTGAAAACTCAAAATAATATTTAGTAAGTCCTCTTATTTTGGCTACCCCAATCCAAAGAAAGCCATTAATTCTATATAATATAGCTTTAAATGAATCCCTTGAAGCTTTATTAGCTCAAGGTAATGAAGAAGGCAAAGAAAATACACTTTATTATCTAAGTCGCAGACTTATCCCAGCGGAGATGAATTATCCTCTTATTGAAAAACATTGTTTAGCTTTGATTTTCTCCGCTCAAAAACTAAGGTATTACATGCTTTCACATAAAGTGAATTTGATTTCAAGAGTAAACCCTTCACAATTTCTTATACCCACCCGACATTGTATGGATGTCTAACATGTTGGTCTATAATTTTATTACAATTTTAGATTACATTTATCCTCTTCATGATGTAAAGGGTCAAGTTGTAGCTGACTTCTTAGTAGCGCGTCCTCTCCCTGAAGGTTCTCCTTTAAATGATGATCTCCAAGATGAGCAGATTATGAATTTAAAAGACAAAACTAATACCACTTGGGAGCTATATTTTGATGGTACATCATCCTTAAAGAAAGATAAAGAGTTGAATTCATCTATCCCAGAGAAGCCAGAAATTAAATTAATTTTTATAACTCCAGACAAAGGAATGATGTGACATTCCTATCATTCGCCTGAACCCTATACAAAAAATGAAGTTGAATATGAGCCTCTTATAAATGGGTTAAAGTTTTTAGTCCTTATTGATATTAAAATATTAAAGTCTTTGGAGATTCCCAATTGGTTAATAATCAAGTGAGCGAAATCTATAAGATTTTTCACTAATAAATTTTCAATTATTATCAATATACGATGACCTTGCTCGAACAGATTTCTTTTGTAACTTTGTATAGAATATCACATAAAGATAATTCTATAGTTGACGCTCTAGCTAAACTTATAAAAGAAATTATATATTAAAAAAATTATATAAGTTCAAAACCAACAAATCTTATCTCCTATAGATTTAGATTATCAGAAATAAAATAGAAATGAAAAGGATAGCCACTCTTATTGAAGGCTAAGAATAATATGACTAGAGACAGCCATTCATTGGCTATTTAAGTGAGGGGAGGCTCGTAGAAGACATGTCATTAGCAAATTAAATTAAGAAATATGCCTTATCTTATTCATTAATCAATAATGTTTTGTACCATCGGCCATTCGATCAAATGTGGTTGTGTTTTTTAGATAAACAAGAAGCCCATAAGATTGTGACTGAAATACATTCTGGATTGTGTGGTTCTTAGCAATCTGAGCCAAAAATGAAATTAAAGATTAAAAGATTTGGGTACTATTGGCCTTCGATGTTAGATGATTGTATGAAAATGACACGTCATTTCCATCAATGCAAGTAGATGGTGTGGTCTTACATTAGTCACCTAATGTATTACATCCAATAATGGCTCTTGGCCTTTTGAGAGTTAGGGCACTAACATCATATAGCTTATTTATCCTCTTTCATCAAAGAGGCATCATTTTATACTGGTTATAGATGACTACTTTTCTAAATGGGCTAAGGCAATCCTATTAAAAAAGTTAAAGCATACCATGTACTTAAGTTCTTTTGAGAAAATATCGTATATCAATTTGGTATCCCTAGTTGAATTATATCCAATAATGGCCAATCATGTAAATCCACCAAAATAAATCACTTCATGTCTAAACATAACATCAATTGGAGAGATTTGACCATCTATTACCTTAGAACAAATAGATTGGCCAAGGCTTTAAACAAAACACTTATTCAAATTTTGAAGAAAATTCTTGAAAAAAATAAATGTTAGTGGCATGAAAAGTTGGTTAAAGCCTTATGGGTCTATCGGACTATATATAGAGACCATCTCAATCTATACCATATGCTTTGATTTATGGAACTAAAGCTATTCTTCAATTAGAAGTGAAACTACCTTATCTGTGAATCACAGTCAACAACATCTTACAACATATTAGAAATATAAACTTTGACCGGAAGAACTTGAAGGTCTTGAAGGATGACTCTAGAAAACTCAACAAGATCTTGAACTTTACCAATCATGTATGGTTTAAGCTCATGATAAATTGGTCCAACCTAGAACTTTTCAAGTTGGAGATTTGATCTTGGTTCTTCGAAGGCCAATTTTAGATAATCGTAAGATAGACATCAAATTTGAGTCAACATTGAAAGGATTGTTCATTGTGGAGAAAGTCTATGAAGGTGGTTCATATCAGTTAATAATTTGTAATGGTGAACGTTCAGTGTCAACTATTAATGGATGTTACTTTAAAAAGTATTATGTACGATTGTACCCTAAATTTTAAAAAAACATCAGTAAAGTTATGTTTATTAATTTTTTATTTTTGAAATTATTTAGGCCTAGAAATTGATCATTTTTAAAATAGATAAATTTATTTCAAGTTAAATTTTATCTACAATATTACTTAGTGAAATAATTAACTTGAATTGAGTCCTTCAATAATATCTTTCAAGTCTTTTGGAAATGGATTCAAGTTGTTAAAGGCCCCATTACAATAGACTATCTAGGTTAGGTTTAAGTCACCAAGACCTCTTTCCTAATAGCCAAATTTTGAGGATTAGATTAAGTCACCAATACCCCTTTTCTCACTTCAGCTATTTAAGTTGAAATAAATACATTCAAGTCCCCTTCTTAATAGTTGATTAAATAGGAGTAAGTCCATCAGTAAGCATCCTTTTTAAAGGAAAGAGATTGGATTAAGTCACTAAGACACCTGCTTGTCAAATAAGACTACTTAGGTTAGGATTTTCCTACAAGTCAAATTTTGAGGATTAGAATTAAGTCATCAAGACCCCTTCCCTCACTTTAGCTATTTAAGTTGGAATTAAGTCATTAAAGACCCTTTCTTAATATCTAAAAGATAGGAATAAATCTCTTAGTATGCATCCTTTCTAGAAAATAAGGATAGGATTAAGTCATTATGACCCTTTTTTTTCAAGTTATTTAGGTTGGAATTAAACCATTGAAGGCCGTTTCCTATTAGTTGAATCTTATTATATGAGGATTAAATTCCTTATGACCCCTTTCTAGTTCAAAACAAAATTTTAAGTCATAACCAAAATTAAATCCAAATTCCAAATTTAAAACCAAATTCAAGTTCTTTGTAGGATCTGTAGACTAGTTCGGTCAACACCAATATGTACAGTGTACTCTAGTTAGCCCGCTACAAATATTAGGGCTCCATTTGTTGAACTCATTTTTGGATAAGATTAACATCATCTCAAATCCAAGTAATTATAACACCTAATCTTAGATTAGAAAATTTCTAATTTGGCACTTAAGACCTCATATGTAGTGACTAGGTGAAATACCCTAAAGTGAAGGACTAGGTTATTCTAGTCAACCATCTCTAAGACTTGACCCAACCTAATTGGATTAGGTGAACCAAAAGTAAACTCAAATTTAATAAAATTTAAGATAAACCTAAATCAAACACATCTTAACTAAAATCTAAATCCAATTGAGTTTAGGCCAAGGTAATTGGGGTGGTTAACCTAGTTAACCTATTTAAGCTCAAAATCACATAAGTCTAAAGAAATTCAAATAAAATCAAAATAAACTAAAATAAAATAAAAACCAAAAACATATAATCAATGTATGAATATAAATAAATCTATATGAGGTTCAAGATGTCACTTGACCTAGGGTTGACCTATATGGGCTCACCAAGTCAAAGGTCAATTCATCAAAATTTGACCAAATTAAGTCATTCCAAGGACTCAAAGTCATCAAATGAATATGTTTAAACATTAATCTAAAGAAATCTAAATCTAATAAGATCTCAAATGGGTTAATTAGATCACTTGATCCAAATAAACCCAAATGGACCTTATTAAACCTAAATTAAAATTAAATTGAATATCCAAAATCATTTGAAAATCATAATTAAACATAATTTAATTAATCATTATTAATTTGAACAATTTGCTCACTTGAGCTAAAGTGAGTCCATTTTGAACCATTAAGCCCAATTTGGGCCAATTGGGTCAAAATCAAATTCAACTTCAAACTAAATGAAATTAATTGCTCCCAATCATTCCACAAATGTGATAAAACATTATTGAAGTCTAAATATACCTTAATTGAATTAAATTGGTCAATTGACTCTATTAAATGCAACTTAACCCATTTTAGTGAAAATGATTAAGTAAAGATAAAATCAACATCAATCCAAAATCTAATGAAATTAACTCATTAAAAACATTATAAATGATTAAACAAATGAAATTGAAACTCAATCTAAACCCCAAAGTTACTAATTAAGCTAAGTTAACTAAATTTGATTCATCTTTGATCAAATGGGACAAATTAAATTAAGCTAAATCAAATTCCCATATAATATAAATCAATTGGCTTCTAAATCTCCCAATAGGAAATTAGGCACAAGCTCAAACTAAATATGCATCCAATGATCAAATGAGTTAATCAAAATCAACCCAAAACCAAAAGATGATCAAATGGATCAAACCTAAAAATTTAAGACCAAACCCAAACAATTACCTTTGGATTCATTTAAACCCATCTTAGAATGAACCTAAGGCAATTGCCAACCAAAGCTAGGGCTCTAAGGAGCTACTAATTAATCCAAGGAGAGAGAAGAATATTCCATGTAGGAAAAGAAGCCAAAACTGAGCCACCCTCCTCCCAATCCTTCTAAATCTCACCCTTACATGCTGCCTTGCCTTCTGTAAGTGACTTAAATTCTTGCTTTGACCTCTCACCACCTTTAGTATCATCATTGGATTGCAAATTCCCATGGCCAACAACATCCCTTCCAAACTAATGGAGTAACTCTAGGCCAGTTATAAAAAAGACATGGAGAAGCCAAATCGAGCACTTTTGCTCACTCCATCACCTTCCTTGAGTGAAATAGAGCAAAACTGAACCTTCCCCCTCTTCCCAAGCTTCTCTGATCATTGCCAACACCAATCTTTGGTGAGCAGTGGTAGACGTTCACCCCTACACCAATTCAAAGGGAGGCAAAGCATGATTCCTTCTCCAAAAGCTTCACCCAACCTCCTTGAGTGTTTTTGAAACCCAAAGCACCACTGAGACCTCACGTATGGCCGAAATCAACTCCCCTTAAATTCAAGTTGTTCGTTTGTGAGGCAATCTTAGTTTTAGGAATGATTAAGCTTTATAGATTCCTTAGAAATTTTGAAAATTAATGGAAATAACTCAAAACATTTTTAACAATATTAGAGGAGTTTAGGAAAATTTTCTAACCCCTTGAAGTTAAAGAATTTAATTAATCCTATGTTTAGAGTTTATAAGATTAATTAAGAAAAAGAAATTAATTAAATCCTAGACTATTAATTGATAAATTTGTAATAAAATCAATAATTAGCTAAAAATCAAAATTGATCAATCTCTGAATTCCATGTTTAGATAAAAATTCATTAACATTGAAGTCATCTTAAATTTACTTAACATCAAATGAGCGATACTAATTATAAATAAATATGAATAATTAATTAAATCATCTAACTTGAATAATATAAAAATTAGGATGGCTTAGATTAGGTTTTGAACCAAAGTAGTTCATTCCTTTAAGTTTCTTAGGTTACAATCAAAAATTAAATATTAATAAAAAAAACTTGATCATAAGAAATTTAATTAAATTATAAACCATTAAACATAAGATATAACTTAAACTAACTTAAACAATCAATTAAATAAATATTAAATCAATAAATATTCTAAGTCATGAAATCTACTTAAAATAAACTATTTGAATAATGAAATTGAATAATTAAATTTAACACCTTTAAACAAAGTTTAAATTAAAAATCAATTTAAATCAACCAAGTTAAAATAACTTAGATCATTTAAGTTAATAAACATTAACATTAGTTAAATGAAATAAGAGAATAAGACTAATTAAATCAAAATTAAGTGAATTAAACTATAATATGTGAAATTAAATAATCATTTCTATCTTGAACATTAATCAAATCAAACAAATATAAAATTGAATTAAAACCTAAATTATGAAATTATATTCAATAATGTTAATCTTAAAGAACTAAAATAAAATATAAGCAAATTAAAGTACCTCAAACCATATTAAAGTTCAGATTAAAATAAATAATTATTAATCCAAAAATTAATCAACCAAAAGATTAAACTTTTAATTGAAATTTAAGAGACCATACTAAATTCTAATTAAAAGTTACAAATTGTTTAAACCAAGAAACATTAATTAAAACAAATGAAATTTAAATGAAAGAAGAATTAAATATTTAAATTCCAACAACATTTAAAACTAATTGAACAATATAAATGTTAATCTTAAGGAAAGAACTAAACACTAATTAAGAATTTAAATCATAATTAAATATAATTAAATTAAATTACTTAAATAAATTTTAAAAAAAGTTAATTAAGATATTAGGTTCTTAGTTTGACTCCTATAATATATTTTTATCTTTAATGAAGATCTCATTCTACTAGGTTTAGTATGTTGAATAGAATGGGTCATCTAAGGTAGAACTTATTTTATCCTTCATTCTTTAATACCTAAACTCAACTTCAACATAAAAAAAAAAAATTGAAATAAAATCATTTAAATTGAAACCATCTTATGATAAATTAAATAAATCTTGAACTCAAATCAAAACATGAAATTAAGAAGGCCTAGTGTTATCATACCACATAAGCCATTTCTTGCACAAACTAGATTATTAAGTCACCGATCCTAGATTTTAGTTAGAACAACGATCTGTGATGTTTCATGCTCTGAAATGAAATTTGTTTTATTTTGTGGTATAATATGTTAAACTGAATGGCTATGAATTATTTACCTGCTAGTATGGATTTTAGGGCATTCTTTTTAGGCTAACACTATTTTCTATAGGAGTTGTGCTTAAAAGGAGTGTCATAATAAATATAAAATAAATGTTATTTGCTTACAAGTGCTGCTTAAATTCCTAAGCATTGCCAAATAAGATAGATGGGCTTGGCAACTACTCATGCTATGCCCGTATATTTGAAAAATAAATTGTTGGTGTATTGTATGTATTTCCTGACATTTATTTTGCAGGGATTTTTTTTTTAATTTTTTTAAAAAATGTAATTTGAGCCTAAAATTAGGTGAGGATCTATAAGATTTAGGAATATTAGGAGTAGACATTACCAGTTGGTGGTCCTCAGAAGCTCATAGAGGTTCCTGAAGAAGGTGACAACTTAGATGAAGACCCCCATAGATCAAGACTTCTAGTTCTAGGACAGGTTATATGAGGGTAAAGCTTGGTTACCCTTTTTTTTCTTCCGAGGTGTACAATGGTACCCAGCCGTATTGGTCTATTTTATTAATTTAATTTGGCTTTATTTATTTTTGAGTGCGCAATAGAGCTGTATGCTTTTTCTAGGTTCCTTTCTATGATGTGCTTTGTGATGATATGCTCAGAAACGTTAGACTCCTAAGAAAAATTAAAATTTTCTATACAATTTAAATTAAATAAGTCAAACATAAAATAAAAAACTCATAACTTCATCTTAAAAAATCCTTGGGCATAACTTAAAAGCAACTAAAAATAATTAGACTTTATGAACCAAACAAGCATATTATTTGTCATTCTTGAATTGAGCGCTTCACCTATTGCACATAAGAGGGTACTTAACCTATGAGGATGACCACCCTTCTTAGGGAAGTGTGCCTTTTTGTATTGATTTGTCCCATGACCATTTTTTAATTGTATCTCATTGTAGGCATGAAATTGCATACCTAAGCCTTAATAATAAAATTATGAGTCAAAATATATAAAATATGAAAACTATTGCATTAGTTAGGTTTATAACATACCAATCATGATCTTATGGTTTAGGGAGTGAGTTTAGATTCTTAGCCTCTTTTATAAATACAATAGCCCAACAATCTTGTATAGAAAAGATTGAAATCATGGATTTAAAATCGCTTAAGTGGTGTTAGCTACCAACCCTTCGAGGCGGGTAGTAAGTCCAGAAGAATTAGGGATATGTTTGTTTTCTAAAATGAGAAAAAGAATCAATAATTCCTAGAAATTATACTAGGTTGAGCTTTTAACTCATGTCAGAAGTGTTTATAGACTTAAGTTCTGAAGCATCATATTAGGAATAAGTCTTCAATCACTGGGTATTTTTGTAGTCTTATACTATCAAAATCTAAGCCCTAGATTTCTAGCAAAATGCCAATTCAAAATTTTATTAAATTTAATTTCAAAAATGTAAAGCCCAATGATAGAATAGTTGGAATGCTTACTAGGCAGTTCCTACTCATTCTCGATTGGCTTCTGAAAAGAACTCTACCTCCTTGGAGCATTCCACATTACTTTTTGAATTAGGTTAATTTCTTTAATCGATAGTTTTCTTAGTAGAAATTCTCTTCCTTCTGAGATGTAATTAACTATAAGGGCTTACCCTTATAGGAAACTACAAACCCTGTAATAAATAATCCTTGTTCTAATTTTTCATACAGTTCAAAGGAGAAATCTCTAGAACATCAAAGACTCATTAGCTTTAGGAGTCTTTATTAAGTAATCAAATCCATTATGAGGTGATATTTATCTTTTGAGATAATATATTTATTTCTTAATAACGTATTTGATTACATAAATTAGTACCCCCAAAAACTATGTGGTGCCATAAATTTTCTCCACAAGTATAATTGTAAGAATTACTAATGGTAGGTTTGTTTTTCTTAAAAAAACTCATGAAAATAATGGAGGTAAGTGACGTGCACGCCATGGCCACCAAGTTACCATCCCCTGACTGTAGCCATTTGAGTCATATTTTCCTTAGGATTCTCCTCTACCTCCAAAAATATCAAACACGACTTATGTGGTATGAATTGTGTTCGTTGGGATGGGTTTGTTACCCATTTCAACAACTTCTTTGTCCTTCTGCCTAGTAAATTATTTAAGCTTTTCAGTTTTTATTAACTCATCCAATAAGCTCCTTAGGTAACGAAACTCATTAGTGTCATGCAGATGGTCGTGGTTATATGAATAATATCTAGATAGATCATGGACCCCATCGACCTTCATAGGCACTTGCTATTTGAAACAGTCTTTATTTTATATGACTTTTACTAACTCGACCATCAACACTCTTAAAAGAGCTGCTAGGGCAAGCTATGAATACTCTGCTCTATGATAGCAAATCACAAGATTTCTAAAATCTCACTTAAGCATAGACGCTTTGGGTTGTCTTCTCTTATTTGGTATTCATGCTTCAAAACCTACTTTTGGATGATTGCTCTGAAGATTCTTTGTTGAAGATTTTGTGCAAGTTAGTGGCATCGATTGAATAACTTCATTATACTCCTCCACATTCACGTGGTTGTTCACCTGTTCAAGGAATTCAAAGAGTATTTTGTGGTGTTAAATCCTAATGGCATATCTCCTTCTTTAAAGCCCTAAGCAAGTGCTGCTAGGGTTGCCACAAGTTCCAAATATTTAATCTCAAGCATCTCTCATTGAAAGTAGGTGATAAACTTTCTTAGAGATTTATATCCTTCTCTCATCGAGAGAAGAGCTTGGGAACTCTTCGAGGAGCACTAGCAAATTGTGTGACAAACATTCTTTTGAAATTGAGGAGTAAGGTAATGACCTTTATTAGAAGATGTAAGAACCATCTAAGGGCTGACTCCTTGAAAATGATAAAAAAAGTGGCACTTCATCATTTTATTTAAATCCAATAGTGATGTTGTTGACTCAAAATATGTTATGTGATTAGTTGGATCTATTCACTATTTATATGATTCCAAATGTAGGATTTTAAATCTATGTGAAGAGCGAGCCTCCGTAATCTTTGTGGAGAAGGCATTGGTCGAATTTCCCTGCTTCTCATTCTTAATTTCTTTCTCACTAGTGTAATATTATTTATCATATCACCTGGAAGTTTTAGATAGCTCCCTTCTTACTTGATGAGCTTAATGAGTCACTGACCCCAAGGATCACTCATTCTCTTTGGCCTTTAGTTCTTTGTGGTTAGTTTTCTCCATAACTTCCTACATTGGGCAAGCGATTCTTCCTTTCATGTCTCTCAAATCCAATTACATGGAGCATTACTAGGCATTCTACTCCATGCCCGTCGAATGATTTTATGTTGAGTGTCTTGCTTCATTTTATATTTGACTCTTGGTCCTCGATCTCATCCATGTTCACTGCACTTAAAAGGATGTTAAATCTAAATCTATTTGTAAAGTGGCAGAACACTTTGAGATATCTGAGAAATAGGGTTATAAAAGTAGAGTAATAAGAAAGTTAAAGAAGTGCAAAAATACCTCTAATTTAATTATTCCATTAAGATTTAGTACAAATAGTGAAAGTTATGTCCTCCCAAAAAAGAAAGGATAAAAAAGAAAATGATTCGCCTTGTGAAAAGACCTTTTTTATACCAATAGAGATAGTAATTACACATGGTAAATATATATAAGATAAGTCAAGTACAATAAGGACTCACCCCAACACGAGGTGGAGTGTTCTTTGATTGAGTGGTGAACTCTATTGCCCGTTGGCATGGTCGACCTACTGCTTCTTATGAAGTGGAAAATTGGTAGGTTCTACCAGGATCATCAAACCTTGGTCATTCATATTTGTCCAATCATCCATGGTCACTTGCCAACCACAAACTAGTTTGGATGTGAAGCCAATTTTTGAACTTCTTTTTTTTTACCCGCCCTATGTGTGGCAAGTGTTTATTATTAAGTAGCTCTCTCCTATAAACTCAATCTTATTCTAATGATGGCTTACTGTGAAGGCCATCTTGGTTTTCTTGTATATTTGTACATGCAATTGGATTTTCTAGATATTTCCCAAGAATTACAATCTTCCCAATCCAATAATAAAGTTCCAACCAATCCTTAAAAGTAATATAAATTTTTTTAATTATATTTCCAAGACATTGATGATATGGGCAATAAGATGGGTCATCAAATTTTCCTACCACTTTAACCTTTTTTTTTTAAGGAGCTTCATTACTAAATATAATAACATTTTTGATTGCTTCTCTGCATAACATTTATTTGAGAAATATACTCTATCAAGAGTCTTCTCGAAAGTCATCTAAAATCTTTTAAAGGGAGGTGGTACATTTAGTTTAGAAAGATCAGTCGATACTACCTCTCTCCTCTGGATATTCTTTAAAGAAGAGATCGCATCTGTCTCCTCACATTTCCTAAAAATTTGAACAACTTTCTTCTTCACTTTCACTCATGAGAAGTCTTCTTTTAAAGTAAAGGAAGATGCTTCACCTTGGAGATTTGAAGGTTTAGTTAGCAACTTTTTAAATTTATGAATAGAAGAAAGGTTCACAAGTAATGCTATTAGCTCAATGATATGGCTACGTAAAAATTCAATGGCAAGATTCTCTTAAAGTGGTGGTTCACATTCCATTTCCATATTTGATCATCTAATAATAAATTCTACTAGAATTTTAGTGGGTTATTATTGGGAAGTCATCATGTCATGCAGGTTAACTTATTTATCCACACATTTCAATCTCTTGATTAAAACTTCTTCTACATAGTCAAAGGTTTTGAATGATCCATTTGGAAAGTTGGCAAACCACTCAAATGCAAACCCTGATAATAAATTAATAAAAATACATAATAGAAGTGCATCATTAAGTGCCTTATATTGAGCAACATGCTGGTATGGGTTGGTAGTTCCATCAAACTATTTAAAACTGAGGAACAAATCCCTTAGAGAAAGAGACTAGTTCATACTCTTCTAAGTATGGCTCTCCCATTTAATAGATGATTCTCCTTATTGAGTTGTTATTGTAGCTTTGACTTACACATAGACTTTATATAAACATCTAATAAAGATGTAGTAAGAAGTCTCACTGATGATGCAACAACATGATTAGGAACAACATAAGGTTCAACAAAAATAAGCATGCATTAAGTATAGCATACTTGTAAAGATTAAGGCATAGAATGGATGTCAATCTATAACCTTTCAAGAGTAGGTAAAGCAGGGGAGGGCTAACTCCCAATTTGGGTATTAAGAGTGGTTATAATAGTAGACATTTTGTTCATTTCATTCTTACAATTTTTGAATTAAAATATATTTTTCTTTTTCATCATGTTAAAGAGCTAACATATCTTGTTCTTTATTAAAACCAATTGGCTCTTCCTCTTCTTTCTAATTTTTTATTTAAATGGGCCTCCTAAGAAGACTTGCCTTTTTAATTAGGTGGTATGACTTGTCAACATCTTCTAAAGAAATATTAGCAAATCATCCCATTCATTGGAAACTTTTACCAACATATCATCATTTAAATCATATGAAACCAAAGAAGGTGATTCTTCCCTTTGGGATAAGATAAGAGCAAAATCAATAGCTTCTTTAAAACTTTTAAGGCTTTTTTACCCATTTTTTCATAGAAAACTTTTACTACGCATTCCTTTAAGCATTATTTGAGCAGGAATTTGAGATATCACAAGATCTTTCCTTTTTTTGTTATATTTCTATCGATTGTTTAGATAATGTTGAAGAAAAGTATGCCATAATTTTCTACACTTTCTTATCAAGAATAAATGAAGCAAAAATAACATATTTAACTAGAATGATAAGTATAGTACCAATAAGCTCAAGTATTTTTTTGAACAGACATAACAACAAATGATCTATGTAAGAGAAATCCCAAAGGACTTGATGACTAGTAGAAATGATATGTGTAATCAATTGTTATTTAGCAATTAGTTCTTCATTGATCATGGAATCAACTAGCTCTTGAATCTTCTTGGTTATAACTCTATAAGTATATTGAGTGATGCAATACTAGGGTGTGTAAGATAAGGAACTATTTCATCAGTATTGTTCTCCTCAATAAGAACAACAAGAACTTTAAATTAGTTTGTAGGGATAGGGATACCATACATAGTAAATGGGGTAGTATCAAGTTATTTTTGTTTTTGATATAATTTTCTATTTCTAGTATGTATAGTTCTCCTACTCATCCTAGAGGTTCAAGGCTATATTGGAACTAACTAAAAATTGTTGCAAACATTGGTAAATTGGGCCCCATAAAAGCCTCTAAAAGAAAAATGTGTAGCTGATAATCTATTGAACACATTGGATTTAGTACTCAAAAAATTATAAATATTTTCTTCATGAGTGGAAGGACAGAAGAAAAATACAAGGCTCTATCTTATGCTACTCTCCTACCTCTTAGGAGGGCACCAGGAACCTCTTTAGAAGTTGGATCATTAATAATAACCCTAGTTTTATTGGATTGAATCATTGAAACTATATGTGTCAGTTCCAACATAAAAGCTATTTGGGGCAGAATGATTCTTACTCTGATAAAGGACTTGATTGTAGCATTCCTAGTTATCATCAGTAAAGGAACAATGAACAATCAATTCAAATTAAAAAATATTAAAATAGATTTTTATTGAATATGTTATACAATAATTGAGATACTAGTTTTCCTATAGGTGATTATTGGGACTGAAGTATATTAAAAATTTTGTATTTTAGTGGGATAATGTATTATTGCTCATAAGGAGGTAATTAGAGCTATGACTATAAATTTAAAACTCATAAGGATGAAAGAAAGAGAATATATGAAAACAAAAATTTAGATATGCTTTTAGGTAGAGAGAGAGAGAGAGAGAGAGAGAGGGTTCCACTCGGTGTGCCAATCTAGTTGGTACAAGAAAAAAGTTCATTAATAGTATGATATAGTCTTTGAATTAAATATTTTAGAAGCAGAGATGAGAAGATGATCTAGGAAAGATTTTTATCTTTCATATGAACAAGTGATAAATATTGATTTATAGGCATGTCATCTAGTTGATAAAAAATAAATGTAGTTACCTGATCTCTTATAGAGACTAGGCTCCCTCAAGTTAAATATACTTAAGAATACCTCCATAAGAAAGTCTTGATAAATTGAAGCATGACTTTATTTTAACTTATTTTCATTGGGATTATAAGGGGGACTCAGGATTCAATAATTATTATCACAATAAGAGATTTTATATAATGGTGTCAATTCTTAAGGTAGAGGGTGAATCACTGTAATCAAGTAAAATGATAGCCCAATATATAGAAAGTCTACATGACAGTAATCATTGACTACTAAAGAATTAACATAGAGTATGATGATCTTAAAGGGGTCAGTGGGTAAAAAAAATAGATCAAAAAAGAAGTAAAAATAATCTTAATTTGGATTTCATAGATCCATCATCCTAGCTATCAATCCTAAGATCATTTAACTTGGAAAGGTAGTCAACCCAATCCAATCATATGATGCCCTGCACCAACTATAAATTATGTTGTCTAGAATTAGCCTTGTGACCTTGCACTAGGGAAATAAATCATAGATAGGAAAAAAGAATATAAAAGATGTAGGGCTTATAATCTCTATATGAGCATACAAAAAAATGAGATAACTTAGTTATATGTTACTAAAGCCACTCATCTTTAGAATTAAATTCCTATTTGGGTCAAACGACAACTTTCTAGCATATTAAGACTTCCTAAACATAATTAAATTCATGTCTACCTAAGGGTCATGGCATATAATATTGGCTATTTATTTTTAAGTGAAGGCCTCTGACCTCTGATGCATGCTTGACTTGACCATATTATGAATGTGCAATAGAAGTTGGGGATTATAATTGTTGGCTAGATCTATCTTATACTTCTTCTAGGAGATATGATACAAAAAATTAATTTAAAAAATTTGATTAGAGAGAACCTTAATTTTAATTTAAAAATACTTCTCTAATTAATTTTATGGTTGTTTTTTTAATAGAAAGTATTTGGCCCTAAGAGCCTAATATGAAGTCATCTATAGTCTAAACAATCACAATATAATAATAAAGTCAAAATATAGCTAAGAAATAAAATAAGCATAAATAATCACTAGTGTGATGGTTGCAAAATAAATAAGAAATAGAATAGTGGAGCTGAGCAATCCACCTATACATATCCAAAATATAAAATTAAAAAGTTAGCCATGTTCTATCCAACAACCTTGGATAATTTTTAATAATAAAGTAAAAGTCATGTTTCACTTTCCAGCTAGCTCTTTCTTATAGCAAAAACTTTATGTTCATTCATCAAGATGTAGATTCACATATACAAGATAGAGGAACATAGCTTATACTTTACTTTCACTTATATAAATTTTAAAAAGCAATGCAATAAAGTAAATATTATATTCTAAATGGAGCCATCATAGTACAACTAAAAATATCACAACAAAAATATAACATCACTAATAAAAGAACACGTCATGGCAACATTTATATGTTGATGCACAACCCCTATAAAAGTAGAAGTTAAAGCAATGGTGTTATATCAAGTCCATACAGAAAAAATTTTATATCATAATGTAGCAAAATAGTCAAATCTGTGCAACATAGCATAAAACAAACATTGCAATTATTTTCAAATCTAGTTGCACTCAAGCAACATCGTCACAAGCAATCAAAGGGTTTGCACATCAAAGCGACTTAACAACATTCTTCATATGCTAATTGCCTATAGAGTCATGAGCTATTATGACACCTAAGTGTGTGTAAAAGTATGTATATTGTTAACCTATATGTTTATCCATTAAGTTGAGTCGAGCATGGAAAATCGATAAATGACAAACGCTATATCACCTAAATCTAAGTTGACCTCGATCAATTGATGTCAAAATTACTCAAATAATGTTTGATCACAAAAGAATAGCACCGATGAATCTGGAATGTCAGATTTGCTTAAAATGGGCATATATATTGCCTGGGTACTAGCATGAATGTGAAATGCAAAATAATTTCTTTCGTGCAAGCTATGGCATATATTTCGAGAAGTGTGAAATGCGATGAATTCATTAATGAGAGAGTTAACACACACACACACACAGTGTTGTGTGTGTGTGTGTGTTTGTGTGTGTGTGTGTGTATTTTAGTAAATATATGATGACAAAATATTTAATTTTAATTGGATTTTAATAATGATTTTAGTTCAATTTCTAATTATTGTTAACTTGATTCAATTTTATATTATATATATATATATATATATATATATATATATATATATATATATATATATATATATATATATATATATATATATATATATATATATATATATATATATATATATTAGAAATTGAACTAAAATCATTATTAACATCCAATTAAAATTAAATATTTTTAATCATACACAAAATACAACACACCACATATATATATATAATATATATATATATATATATATATATATATATAATAAATCTAAATTTTGAATGCCACACTCATGCTGCTTAGGGCTGTCAAAAATATTTTTTGTTTTGTAAGCTCATGTATTTCAGTAACTTGTGTTCGTTAGTTATTAACGTGAACACTCTTGTTTATTCGTGTTTGGCTTGAATTAACTCAAAATTATTAAATATATTTAAATAATTATTTAAATTTTAGATAAAATATATTTATATAATCATATAAATAATATATTATTAATATTTTATGTTTTATAATTAATTAAGTTAGTTAATAGAAATTTTATGGATTAAAATTCAAGTTTCATAAAAAATTTAAATTAAAATTTAATAGTTTAAATCATGTCCATTCAAAATTTAATTAAGGGTTATTTAACATTTAACCCTAGGTATAAAAACTCAACACCATTCACTCGAGCTAGATTCATAAACCTAATATCCTCTCCTCTCCTCCTCGGCTGCTATCTGCGAACTGCGATTGCCACTTTAAGAAAGGTCTCACTAGGGTTTGATTCTGGACATCTCTCGCTGGCTCTCACCTAAAAATTTTTGAAGCCTCGCTCACTTATGTTTGTACATCTTCCTCTTTACTTCTCTTTATCCCTTTCTCCATTTTAGGGATTCAGTTGATGATTCTTTTTAGTTATTTGTGGAGAAAAGCTAATGATGATTATTATACAGATTCATTCGTTCTATCATATCTTTCTCAGTTTTTCTAATGGTGATTATACGAGTTTTATGATGCATAACTACAAGGGTTGTATTTCTAGGGTTTGACTGTTTGAGGGTTTGGCTCATTTGAAAGTTTTATCTATGTGATTGTGTTTCCACTTTCCCTCATGCCTGATGATGATTACATGAGTTTTATGAAACAATATTATATGGATTATATATCTAGGGTTTTCGGATTTGGCTCCTTTGGGAGTTTCTTCTGTGTTTTCATCTTCTTATCGGCAAATGTTGCATCTTAGAAGTTTCGTTGGCAATATTTATACTATTTTCAAAGTTCATCTATTCTTTTGTATTTAGATTTTGGAAATTTTTGCACCTTCACATATTAGTGCTGATTTTCTATGGACCATAGAGTTTGTTGCCTTGCTGGTGAGATTTTTTTTCTTGAATGCTCTGTTACTTCTATTCTGCAAACTGTAGCTTGAGTCTTTTATGGCTTCTTTGGGCATCTTATGTAGTTGTTGATTTTGTTTGATGGTGATGATATTATCATATTAAGTTGTAGTGAATCAGTGATGTTAACGAATTTTGTTTTGTTAACACTCGAATTTATGCAATGTTGCAAGCTTATTTATAATTTTTGGATTCTTTTGAGGAGTGTGAATTGCTTTTACAAATTACAACTTAGTTAATTAGATTTTTCATTGATGTGTATTGGAGATAATCAGGTGACTAGATGTTGGTGCTTGTTTCATGTGTGATGTGTGAACTCACCATGCTTATGTGTTATATTATAATAGTTTCTTTGCTCTAACTTTAGCGAAATGATGAATACATTACATCCTTGAGAATATATAACTGAAATGTGCTTTTTAGCTAAAATGAGCATATGTTTCATGAGAATTTGCTTATTTCTGGATAGACATATTAAGGTTTAGTTGTTTACTTATTTATGTAGTTTTATTCTATGAAATGATAATTTTTATGCAAAGAATTTGAGTGAACAGATATGGACTACTTATCTTAGTCATTCTGCTAATGATGATAGGGTAAACACCTACAAGTTATGCATTTCAATTTGTTACTTTTACTTAAAAAAAAGTTACATGTTATGATAAACATCTAGTATGGAGAGTGTATGTAATCTTAATGTATATTTTATTTTTTTATTTAGTGTGCTATCATGTCTACTATGGATTTTTTTCAATCTGCATCATGTGGTAATGATATAGTAGTAGAAGCTAGATGTGGTAATGAAATTCCTAATATTTCTTCACAACATGTTGAATCAGAAGCAAATGTACTTGAGACTACTAGTAATGAAGTCAAATTTAAGAAATGTAGAAAGAAAAAAACTAAAGTTTGGGAGTATTTTATAGAAATGACTTCTACATCAAGGGAGAGAATATATCCTCTTTACAATGCATATGTTGTCGCACAAAATTTCATAAATCTAAAACTGGCACAACTTCACAACTCTTGAGACATGTGAGAGAGAGTGAGAATATTAAAGCCAAGAATAAACAACTTATTGAATTGCCAGACAAAAGGCATAAAAAATTAAATTTTATGCCTTTTGATGTCAATTCAGAAATTAAGATTCTAATATTTCATGACCCCAAAAATTATGATCATCTTTAGATAAGAGAAATAATTATAAAGATGATTACTGTGCATGAGTACCCATTCATGATTGTTGAGCATATATGGTTTAATATTTTGTTGATGGTGTTGAATCTCAATTATGAGAGGGTGTCTAGAAACATTATCAAGAGTGATTGCATGAAAGTATATGAATCTAAAAAAGAGATATTATAAACATATCTTAAGAGCATTCATAGAGTTTTCTTGACATCTGATTGTTGGACTTCAAATCAAATAGTGGGATATATGTGCTTAACTATTCACTACATTGATGATTCTTGGAAACTGCATAAGTGAATCATAAGTTTTATTGAGCTTGAACCACCACATACTAGTACATTTAATTGTGATGCAATATGTGATTGTTTATTGGATTGGAATCTACAAGACAAGGTGTCCACTATCACATTGGATAATGCTAATAAGAATGATGTCGCTGCAAATTCTTTGAAAGTTAACTTTCAGTCTATAGAGAAGTTACATTTTTAGGGACATTTCTTTCATATTAGATGTTGTGCTCACATCTTGAATATAATGGTTCAGGATGGATTGAAAAAGGTTCAAAAAAATAATTCATAAAATTAGAGAGATAATAAATACCTTAAAAAGTCCCCTTTAAGGTTACATAAGTTTATTGAAGTAGCAAAGCAATTAGGGATCTCCACGTCAAAGGATTTATGCATTGATGTTCTGATCAGATGGAACTCCAATTATTTAATGCTTGAGTCTGTTTTTACTTATCGCAATGTGTTCAATCATTATGCAGCTCGATATTCCAATTATAAGTGGTTGCCTTTTGATATTGAGTAGTATAATTACAAGCATATCAGAAGGTTTCTTTATGTTTTTCATAATGTGACTAAAATTATTTCAGGTTCTTCTTATTCCACTACAAATATTTTTCTCCCAATTGTCATGCATGTAAAGAAACTACTCATTGAGGAATGCAATTCATCCGATGAATTCATCAAGCAAATAGCTACTATGATGAAAATTAAATTTAATAAATATTAGGGTGAATGTAATTTACTCATGTCAGTGGCTGTTATACTTGATTCATGTTTGGAGATGAAATTCATTACTTTCACATTTCCTAAAATATACTCATGTTCTGAAATAGAATCTAAGATTAAGATTGCTGAGGATGCCATTTAGGAAATCTACAATCAATATTCAATAGATTTTATTAATTCAAGTTCTTCAATTCCTAGTGGATCTTCAGAACTAGCAGCTGATGTACCTTTTTCATCAAATTTTGTTTGTATGCTAGGATTTGTTGATTTTGTTATTACTTCTAGTTCTATTCAGCCATCAAAATTTGATTTGCAAATTTATTTAGATGAGGGATTATACATGTGCAATAATGATTTATTTGATGTTCTTGAATGGTGGAAGATGAATACTCTCAAGTATTTAACTTTATCCAAAATGTCTAAGGATATTTTAACAATTCCTATAACCACTGTTGCATACGAGTCTGCATTTAGTGATGGTGGTAGAGTTCTTGATGATTACAAGAGCTCTTTATCTATAAAAATAGTCAATACACTTGTTTGCATGGCTAGTTGGATCAGAGGTGGTCAACCCAACATAAAAAATCTCTTGATAGTTTTCTAATTAAAAGCAATTTATTTATAAATTTGATAAATTTCATTCTCTTATTACCTATTTTTATTTCAGCAAGAATTAATGGAGGAGGAGAATCTTTATATGAAACTTCCAGAATATGTTTAGTAATAGAAATGGAGACTAGGCAGCAACATATCATCTTTCCTTTATTCTTCTCAATCTAATTTTCATCTATACTTTATTAATTTGGATAGTTTTATCTCAGTTGCCCATGATGGTAATTTATGGAAACTTTGGCTGAATACTACTACTGATCTTTGACTTTTGATAGTTGGCTACTAGCCTGCTATAATTTAGTTTCTTGGTTATTTAATAGTTGGCTGCTATAATTCTATTTCTTGGTTTTAATTTGTGATAATTCAGTTTCTTGGCTTCTTAAAAGTTGGCTGCTATAATTCAATTAATTTTCCTCTAAGTCTCATTTGTAGGCTTACAGCTGCAGCAACTGTAATGTGTTCACTATTCCCGATATTTTTTGATTGGCTATTAAATTCGATGAATTTGATAGGCTTCCAACTACAGCAGCTGTAATGTTGATAATTTTTTGCTTGAATTTGTTGTATTTCAATCCTTCAAATAGTTTGCATGTATTTAGCAATGTTGTATACTTGTATTTGATGTTGGACTTTTCCTCTATATGTCGTTTCTATTTGGATCTCTATACAGGAGGAGAATTGGTTGGTTTTGGTTAGGCTTAAAGAAATTGAGAATTAAGTTCTTTGCTATGTGGGTAGTGAAGAAGAGCTGGCAGTCAAACTTGTCTCATGTCTAGTGCTGAAACTTTTCTTGCTTATTTGTCATGTGCCTCATCAATGAAAGTTGGTACCTTGATTTTATGCTCTTTAGTTACCAGAATGCTTATAACATATATGGTTTCCAATGCTTATCTTTTTGTTCTTTAGAGTTAAGATGATAAGATTAACAGATGCTACACTTAGTCTTGTCACTTAATAGTTTTTAATGGGCTATGATAGAAAATTCAATAAATGCTTGAGATGCAACTTAACTTGATGGTTGGCTGTATGTATTTTCATTTTTTTGTGATTTATATTTGTTGTTATATTATATACAAAGTTTTGCATTTTTTTCACTAAATCATTATAATCTTGGGTTTTTCAATATTCATTATGGTTTTATCTTTTGGTTCTTAAGAGTTAAGATGATAAGATCAATAGATGTTATACTTAGTCTTGGCATTTAATAGTTTTTAATGAGCTATGGTGGAAAATTCAATAAATACATAAGATGCAACTTAGTTTGATGGTTGGCTGCATGTATTTCAGATTTTTTGTGATTTATATTTATTGCTATATTATGTACAAAGTTTTGAATTTTTTTCACTAAATCACTATAATCTTAGGTTGTTCAATATTCATTATGTTTTTTTATTATTCCACTACATTTTTACTATTATTAATCTTTCCTTTTGCTATATTTTTTTGAAGTTTTTAATTTAAGCAGTCATCAAGCTATTTATGGTATCGATTACTTATTTTAATTTTTTGAATCCATTCATTAATTTTTTTACATATTTTTTTATTAGTTTTGTTTACATGAGTGCAGATTTATCATTGATGCGGTTGCTCCTTTGAATAATGGATTATGAAGTGTTAAGAGATGACTGATTTGAAGATTGAAGGTTGTTGAAAGCTTGAAGCTATGGAGAATCATTGTTGTAATTAGTTGAACTTATAAATTGTAATATACTTGTCATTTTGTATGTAGTTGTTATTAAATATAAAAGGATTTTTTAGCTTTTATTGAATCAAATTATTAGTTGTATATAATCATGTAAATTTTAGGTTGAATTTAATCTTATGAGCTGTAATTAACATGTAATAAATTTGTGTACAAATAAATTTTTTTATTATATAAATGTGTATATTGTACATCTTTTAAGTCTTATTGAATTTTATTGAATCAAATTATTAGTATTACTTTTTTTTTTGTACTGTAAATTGTATATGATTCAGTTAAATAATATATATTTTTACTTATTAAAAGAAACTTTTAATTTTTAAATTAATATTAAAAAAATATTATTTTAAAAAAATAAAATTGAATAAATAAGCCAAACACGAACAAGTATTAGAAAGTGACGAAAAAAAAGAGATTTGTATACATATCACACAATTATTATATATTTATATATTAAATATCTAAATTTTAATTTATATATATAACACTTCAATCTTTCATATCATATTAAATATATCAGCAACACATTTTTTAAAACTGAAATGTGTCTTTTTAAGCTTAAAAATTTTTAAATAAATAAATATTTAATTTTAAATATTAGATATTTAAATACATAAGAATTATATGATATTTAAAAAAATATTAATTTCGGACCCTCCATCATGCTAATCTCTGATCTTGAGCTTTCTTCACGAAAATACCTCTCTTCTTCAAAAACAGCAGAACTTTTGGTCAGCCGAAATCCCCTGAACATCATGGTATTCCCTCACGCAAGAAAACGGCGGATCTCTTCCCAGCTTTTGGTCAGCCCGAGGCATCCTCCTCAAAGATCCATCCCTGCCTCCTTCCTTTTCACCTGCATCATCTTCAACTCTCACGGCTCTATCGGTTTTCCCGCAAACTCCTGCCGACACCAACCCAGTGATCCTCTACCATGCCCTACCCACGCTGATCTCTCTATTCCAATTTCTATTGCAGGCATTTTGCTCAACTCCAGGTTTGACACCAGGCTCCCATCTCTTGCAAGTTGAAGCCGCACCTCTTCCTTCTGTCACTCCGTTTCTCTCTCTGCTTTGCAATTTACACATAGAAAATCTCGGTTATTTTATTTATGCTTCAACCCATATTTTTAACATGGATGACATATTATCTTCTGGCAAAAAATGTGAAGGAACAAATTGTTTTCTTTGACATATACAATATTATTGATATTTATTTACTTATTTATTTTTTGGATACCTTCTTAAACTTCTTCATCAATTAGACTCAAGGAAATTCAAGGTCTAGTTACTTGGGTCCTAGGCTTAGATGCATTGCAAATGAGATGCACATCGTTGATGCACTTTTAACATGCATAGTCAAACGAAAGGAAGAGCAGAATAATTACAAACAAGAGGAAGCCAGCTAACTTACATTAATTCGGTTGTAGATTTCAATTTAATTAATTAAAAAACGGTGTTTATTAAGTTAATGCATTTGATACAGATTTTTAGCTGTTTTATTTTTTAAAAAGTAGAAAAAAAAATAATCATAATTATATTTGATTATTAATTTTTTTATTATTTTTTTAAAAAAAATTTTGAAAATCAAAATTATTAGACTATGGTAACTGTTAAAAAAGTTATTATTTTAATTTTTTAAAAAAAATAAAAATATTTATTACACATAAAATAATTTAAAAAAATTATTTTCTTTACAGTAATTTTATATCTAATTTTTCAAAAAATTACAGATCCTAAATCAACGACTTTGTGTAATCCGCTAAAGCCGCTTTTGCATTGTTAAATTCGGATTTACTAAATCCTGGACGTAGGCGGAATTACAAGATTTAGACAAGCACAAGTGCGAAAAGCGAGGGTTACCTTCGCGATGTCTCCCTTCTCTCTTTTTCATCGCAGTAGCAGAGCAGAAGGGGAGAAAGCCGAGGATTTTGAATGCCGAAATCCATCTTTCATTGAGTTGAACAAGAGAAAAGGGAGAAAGAAGGTAATTTAATTTTGATTTATTATATATTATTTTTTTAATTTAATTTAAAATATTTTAGATAATAATTAATTAATATATTATCTTAAGTTAATTATGATTTAATAAAATTAAATGTAATTGATAAATAATTTATAATTTATAATTAATTAATAGTTTATTAATTAATAATTAATTGATATACTATCTTAAGATAATTGTATTTTAATTAAATTAATTATAATTGATTTAAGTTAAATTAAAAATAATTTAAGTAAAATAATATTATTTTTATATAAATTAACTAAATAGAAATTATTATTTAATTCATTTATTAGATTATTAATTAATAATTAATTAAAATAATGTAATTATAATTAATATTATTCTCTGAATAAATTATATATAAATATATTAATTGAATGATATATTAATTCAACTAATTAATATTATTTAATTATTATTATTCACTTAAGTAAATTTGATTGTATAGAAATTATTATTTTAAATAACTTAAGAAGTTATAAATTAAATTTTAATTCAGCTTAGGACATATAAATACTTTAATTACTTTAATTGCTTTTAATTAGCCTAAATAAATGACATTAAATTACTTTTTTTTATAAATAAATATATCAAAAATAACCTTCAAATACTCATTACTTAAATATTACTAGGCTAATTAACTTAAATCATGAAATAAATAACCAAATAGTACCACAAAATTTAATTGGATTTAACCATCAACATACCAAATGGTTTTCTAAACTTAACTTCTATTGGATTTACTAAATCTTGATTTACAAGATTTACTAAATCCTACTTGAATTAAACTTTGGTTGGAGCCAAACAACCCCTAAAAAAGAAACATGGTATTAAGGATCACAAGGATTCACCATTTTTGCATCTATACTACACCCTTTCAAAGGAGATGGAGGAATGGTTATTGCTTCAATAAGCTAGATTTTGTACCCACTCTTCCTACTCTTATTGGCACATCTTTATATGTTATCCTATCACTTAATTATGAGATGTATGTGCTTTCCATTGGCTATGAACTTACATGAGTGACCTTGGTTAACATCATGGGAGAGCTGGTGCTACATAAATATGTTAAGCCTTTGAATGATATCATTAATAACAATACTATATGAACGCTAAACTCAAAATTAAGAACTTGCATGTGCTGGGGGTCGACCTCGTGAGGAAAAACTATGAAAATTAAGTATTCGGGTGTGTTGGGGATCAACCTCCTTGGAAAATTTATTGTTATTCGTGTAGGTGCTTAAAAATCTCGTTGTCCATAAGCTGATATAATGAGCATTGAAGACTTGGGTGTGGTGCCTCAAAACACCAACCATCATATTTAAACTAGTGTGGTGAGTAGGGTTGTCAAAAAAACTCATTGTTAACTACTCGTGTTTGGCTTATTCATTAAGCAAGCAAGCTCAACACAAATAAATATTTTAAGCTTGATTTATATATATAATAATAATTTTATAGTAGCAAGAATGGCTTAGTGGTGGGAGCTTTTGTCATGGAAAAAATTGGCCCAAGTTCAAATCCTCCTACCTCTGTATTTTTTTAGATTGATCTTACACGTGCCATTTCGAATAATTCGAGCCGAACACTGCAATTTTGAACTATTTCAAACACGAACAAAGGTTCAGCTCACTCAAGCTTAGCTCGTTTACACCCATAGAGATGAGTAGGCCTTTAGCACCCTAATGTTGCCCCTTATGCATGTATGATGCCAAAATGATGACTAACACAACTTCAAAAAGACAATCACAAGATTTAAATTGGGCCAAAATGATATCTTAAATCAAAATTTTAAATACAACATGCTAAAATGTGTGCAAATTCATAAAATAAATATAAGTGTAGATATTAAATTTGAAATGAGAATACACATAAGGAGAACTAATTGAAACTTTGGACAACTGCATTTGATATTAAATGCAATAAAAACCCTAATTATACATAAAGTAATAGATGATTTGTAACATACTTGAAATTTTTGCATCAAAAAAGGAAGCATGAATAATTCCTTGTGAACAATTAGATAATATTACATTTTATGCATAAAGAACTAAAAATCATTCAAATCGACATCTTGTGCTTAGAAGAAATTTGATGGCTTGTTACAATCATAAATATACAACTCACCAATGACTATGAAGGCCACACTTTCAAAGAATACTTGGATTCACATTTGAATTCAAAATGAAAGCCTAATTCAGGTGCTCTAAAATGTGTGCAAATAATCAAGATTAAAATTTTATGTTGTTTTTGGAGCTTCCTTCAATCCAAAATTAAGTATTTATAATGTTCAAAATTAACAATTTTATAAATTAGGTGAAATCCTTTAAGTTAAAAATGTTTGCATGTGCTCAGATCAAAGGATTCAAGGTACAATCCTAATATCTAAAAAGGCTATGTAAGTTAAGTTGGAGTTAAATAAAAATGCACAGTCAAATTTTCAGTTTAGACGTAAAACATGTGCACGGACCAAGATAATTTAGTGTACAACCCTAATATCTAAAAATGCTATGTTGGCTAAATTTGTATTAAACTCAAATGCAAAATTAATTCTCTAATTTGGATGTAAAATTATTTAAATTATCAAGTTTTCATATGTGCTCTCACATAGTGTTGAATTTTTAAATTCAATGTCTAATGATATTGTGCGAGTTAAAGTTAAATAAGCTTGGAATTTATTTTGCTTTTGAAAGCTATGCGAACATATCAATAGCTTGCAAAATTTTTAAAATCTAAATTCATTCAAAACTAAAATATCTGCATGTGCCTCAATATAGTGTTGAATATTTAAATTCAGTGTTCTAGGATATTGTGCAGGTCAAAAATAAGGTGACTTAAATCTTTTACATTGAAAATTATGCACATATTTTGAAGGATAAGCAATCATTTTTAAAGTTGAAATGTCTTCTAAAATTCAAAATTCTAAATGTGTATGTGTGTGTGTGTGTGTATCTGTGTGTGTGTGCACCTTCTAATGAGCCACATCACTTATGTGTTGAAGTATGAGTTCTATTTGATCAGTCCAACCCTCATCCCCATAGGAATAAAACTTGTCTATTTCAACAAGACTTCAACTGTACATTGAAGTGGTCAATACCAATAAGATTGCACATGAAAATTGACATGAACTAATGCCCTCAAGTTGATAATATCAACCTTGCTCTATTTCTAAGGTCTTCAATAGTCTTAACAAAAATATTTCACATTTAGAAATACAAATACTCAACTTCAAAATCATAAACTATGACTACAAGCTTAAATCTATAAATTTGATTCTCCTCCTTTATGAGTTGAGTTGATAGGGTTTGCAATATAATAAAATTTCAATATTTATTAATCTCAAATAATCTTAGGCTCGATCCTCTATGTTTGAAGTAGATTTGATAAGGTTTGAAATAGATAAGCTCAGTTAGCATGTAGTAATCAAGTAACACCCTAATGATGGTCATTGAATGTAAATATCAACTAGTTACTATTATCAAAATATCAAGAAATTTGATGCAAATCATCTCAATTTAGGTCTAATAAAATATGTGAAATTTAAAATCATACAAAATATAAAATTATTAGTGAAATTTATTAAATAAAAAAATTTAAAACTAAAAATCATTTAATCCACCTTCCATAATTACTTATCAAGGGTGATAAATTTAATGCTAAACTTGACTCACAAAGAGCTAATATCATATTAAGTATAATACTACATTCACATTCAAAATAGTCTACACTAGTAAAAATGTGACATGTGTCATTTATCTATGTGATTTGACCAATAGACTCTACATATGAAGCGGTTACAACTAGAGCTCACTAACCAACTGGTTTGACCAGTAGGCTCCACTGTATTATGATTACAGTTGTTGTCCCCTTAGATAAATACCAACCTCCACAATCTCTCTTTGGATGAATCAACCCATCTTATTGACAATGATTCTTCAGTTAGGTTGGGTGACTACCTTCTCTGACTAAATGAATTAGGGACCATGATAACCCAGGATGACGAAATCATGGGATCTTGAATGGGTGTGTCATTATTTCCCCCATCATATACTTTAAGTTGATAATGATGAATTTCATAAATTTTGAAATCTAATTTTCTGCTACTATATGTTAAGTAATTAGTAACCTAATGACTAGCCTTAATTGAAAGTTCTATCTAGCCACTTTGAGTAAGGTAATTAACTATAGGTGTTTGTGGCTATAAAAAACCTAAAATCAAATCTAAAAGTCCTCACAAAATAAGAGTGAATATCTAGATAATGCTTTATCTATAAACAAAATAATCTTATTTACCTTCTAAAAATTTCATCAACATAAATCTATACTCTCTTTATCACGAGGCTGAGCACAAGTTTTAGAGCCCACATGTATCTTAGGGTTAACTCATATTACTAGATGACTTTATAAACCAAGTCATTTATGTATTTCAATTATCTGAAGGTTTATCGATTTTGTAATGAATCAAAGTATATAGGCTAATCTTGTTTATTAAATGATTATATGTGATGTGATTATGATTAAGATTTTTTTATTATTAAAATGAACTATCATTTAATAATAATATTCAATTAATTAATCAAAGTTAAGTCTTGGTTCTATAAGATGTTTTCTAACTTAAAGTGTAGACATTACTTTATATGCTTATAAATACATTGATAGGATGAAAATAGTTGAAACCATCAACTATTAGGGATAAGATTAAAACAATCAATTGGCTTGAGGTTAGATAGGTTCGACTCAAGCAGGAAATTATCCCTATCATCCAAAGTTATGGGTAGCTTATTGAAACTATACATTTAAAAGAGAAAGGAATAGGACCAAGTGCAACTGTATACTTGGAACCTAATAATGTTCAATCAATATGTGTGACCAAACTAGAGAATGACTTTACTAAACTAGGGTGTGATTCAATCAGGTGAGAGTGTATCTATGTGGCATTGGCTAGGCATAATTTGAACCTGACCAAAAGATAACCAAGTTCATTATAAAAGGTACCATAGTCATAAGACTATAACCATACTATGAATGGACTATATCACTATGTAAATGACAAATCCATGAGATTTAGCTCAACTAAATTGACATAATTGAAAAGATATGAGTTTTTTTTTTATTATTGTTAAGAGAAATAAATCAATAAGCACATCTAGTTGTAGAGACTAACCAAGCATTATAAATTTAATGCAAACTATAATGCTAAGTTCCAACACATGAAATATTTTAAAAAAATTATATAAACATTATTCTATTTTGCTCTAAATAATCTTTAACATATTGATCTAAAATTAAGATTATGTAAGTGATGATATTAAATAAGGTATTATTGGAACTTAAAATAACATTAACTTGGTCATTTTATTTGACTTTTTAAATTTATATATTTTAATAATAAAGAAAAATATACAATTTCATAGAAAATATGACTACATGTATCAAATAAAATCTAATAAACTAAATCATGCTACAAATGTCAAATTATACCTTCAAGTAGTATCATTCCAATGTGGACCCCATTCAAGGAAAAATGATAATTTAGCATTATTGATATTTTCCTATATTAGAATTTTAATAAAATGTTTTGATGTTACAAAACTTATGAAAAATTTTTAGAAAATTATTAAATAACAAGAAATGTAATATAAAATTTTGAAATATTATTAAATAATTTTTAAAATACACAATTTTCTACATTATCTTTCTTAAATTGCTTTAAGCTATCTAAATACAAAGAAAAATTATTAAAATTTTTGTAACGCTTACATTTGTGTCACAAACATTCCAAAATTTTATTACAAATTTTAGAAATTATTAATTATTTTATAATATTTAAAACAACCTTATTTTAAAATAAAAGTTATAATTATAAATTATATAAATATTCATGTTTTGGCATTTTTTTCCTAGATCCTTCACATTAAATAATATATATGATACAAATTTAGCTTAATTGAGTTAAAAGATCTTCTAGAGGTAAAATAAAAAATAAAACCTAAAATACATGATTATCGAATCGATGTATGGATCAAATTGATATAAACTATTGGATTATAGTCAAAATGGATCTATCAATGGCAAGAACATCTTCTTCATCAACCAATAAAATTTCTTACTCTACAAGCCTTCCTATGTAAAATATTTCATTGGGAAGTTTAAAGGAAGCGTGAGAAGTCAATTGCATGGTTAAACAAGCCATGTCATGCCCTATATCATCAAAAAAAAAATAAAAAACCATGAAGAAACTAGGGAGGACTTATTGGGTACCTCCGAGATGTGATGATTGGGAAGGGGATAATCTAGAAAGCTTCTTTGGTGAAATGTGATATGTCCTTCATTGGAATTGGGCTAAGACATAATGGATAAATGGCTCAATAAAGCTCTAATCACCTTCAATCTAAGCTTAGTGAATGACCTGGTTTAGTTGGTTATAAAGTTTGAGAATGGTTAGAAGAGCTTCTTTGAGCTCAAGGAATGCGTGAATATCCTCTATGTCCCATAGGGAGGCCTCCCCTATATAATTCCCTTAAACTCAAGTTTATCCATGGGGAACCATGGTTAACCTCTGATTATTTTATAGTTTACTACTAGCTAGTGTCATGAGGAATGCAGTAAAAAGTTGAGGAGTAGTGGATAAAGTTTTAGAATAGGCTTGGAAAACACTATTTATTGTTGTGTATAATCATGGATTTTTGAATTTTTAGAAAATATCCTGGGATAGGGTGGCATGGGTTTAATTTTCCTTTATTGACCCATATGGTTCCTATTGGGCAATGGGTTGATTTGGCCTCTTAATAGTTTCCAAATTCATTTGGGTTAAATTAAAAAAAAAAAATTTTAAGACCTATTTCTAAATCATTCTCAATGGTTTGAAATGATTCACCCATTCAATTTACTTAATTCCATCATAATCACATTTGGTCCCAAAAGGGGACCTATTGGACCATTTTATTAAATTGACCACCTTGGAAGGTCAAATCCATGTGGGTTGAACTAATAATTTATTAATAACATCATTTACTACAATCACTCTCAATGATTTGACCATATATCATTATTAACTAGGTTTAATCAATCACCAAACATACATTTTGGTTTTAATGGATGAAATTATTTTATTTATCTAGTTGCATCTAAGCCTAGGGGTAATTGGACCAAATCATAATTAGATTATATTGAAAATATTAAAAACTAATTTTATATTTTAATTGGTTAAATCAATTCAATGGTTAAGGCCAATATGGTCATATTAGCTTAATTAGGTCGATTTAGGTCAATTAGTTTAATTTGTGTTCAATTGACCTAATTGATGGATCCAATGTTAACATTAAAAATTTTTATCACATGGACATATTTACTAACTAATTTGGAGTAGCCAATGACAAGTCCATGGGATTTGACTTCAATTTAAGGCAAAGGTTTACCCTAAATGGGTTAGATTTGACTTTCATAGTCTTTAGTCAACCAAGCATTTATCAAAGGGTTATCATGTTTATTTGATTCATAACCATGCTAAAAATATCCCATGATTGAACATTTAAGGTAGTTGACCAACTTGGTTATGTGTGGTAGTTATGTAGTTTAGGAACTAAATGAGATATGAGAAGGTGGTCACCTTCAACTTAACCATGGGTAAAATCTCCCATATTGATTTTGAGGATGGTCAAGTCAATTCTTAAAGTCTCATGATAAATTATAAAAATAATTAAATTAATGATATGAATTGATTAATTAAATCCAACATTATATCCACTAGAGAATGATTGAACCCAAAAGTGAAAAAGGTATACCCTAGGGTTGGCTATAGTAAAACTAATGATATAAGAAGGACTTGCAAGTGACCTTCCTACATTTGTTCCTCTTAGGTTTACTAAGGGCAACCTAATTGGTTACATTAGGATGAAGCTTACAATATTTGAAGAGAATTTGAAATTAGGATCTATTAACATTTTTCATGTCAGCAAAGGATCCTCAATATTTATGGCATATTAGTGACATATGCCATAAACATTGCAAAATATTCTTATTTTATTAAAATTTTGAATTTTGATGATTAAACTTGAATAGCAAGTTCATAATAACCCTTTAGTTGTGGAATGTTGGAGAGTATGATTTCACCTAGATATCTTTAATGGATTCATATTTGAGAATCCATCAATTAATAGTAGACAACTTAGTAAAATGATCATATACATAAGTCTAAGTGTCTTTATGGTCATTAGCCTAATGACTTGCATTCCAAATCTTAACTTACATGGGATTAATATTTCATCTTATATGTAGGATGATCCCTAGAAGGTGAACCTTTATCACAAAATCCTTTTAAGTAGTGTCTACAAGTGTTTTGGAACAAAAAAAACCCTTTTACTTACCATGCTAAACCAGAAGAATGATTATTCCACTTTGATTTTGCTTACAATAGAAAATGAGGTAGAAGGGAGTAGCCCATGTTTAGAAACTTTTCTTTTAAAAAAAAGGCTAGGTTTTAACCTTCTAATTTAACCTTTCAAAACTACGTTAAGATTACATAACAAACTCAATTCATTGGAGCTCATTATGAGACTCCTTTAAAGGTCAAGTTAGCCTTTTTTTTTATTATTATTGAACATACTTATGAACCAATAAAAACCTTACCCATTGAGAGTTATTGACCTCACTTTTAGTGAGGTTAACACTCATCACTCCTTAGACCTATGATTTACTCTAGTCACTAAGATTTCTTCACCTAGAGTTAAGACACTTCTAATGGCTAGGGGGACACCAACCCAAAGCCTAGAAGACTTACAAGGTTCAACCCTAGGACCAAACTATGACTTAGACTAGGTTGAACCTAATAACCCTGACTTTAAACTAAACCTCATATTTAAAACCCAATTGATCACATGTCACCTAAAACTCCAAAATCATACCCAATTGGTGTTCAATTTAGCCAAGTGACAAAGTTGATCCAATATGACCCATTTAGGTAAAGTGGCTAAAGTCAAAATTAGTTCAAACCACTTGTAATTGAACTTACCCAAAATCCTTGGAACATTATTTGAGCTTGATTAAGGATCATTAGGATTTAATTTTTCCAATTGGCTCACTTAGCCCAAGTTGACTCAATTGAACTCTATAAGGCCAAAATCAAATCTAATTTGATTCATGTTAAATTGAGTTAATCCAAAGCTTCACATCACTTTAATCACATACTTAGATATTCTTCTTGACCAATTGCAATCTAATTTGGTCAATTAGCCAATCAAATTGAACCAAACTCTAACTAAACCCAAATCAAACTAAACCAATCTCTACAATCACTTTCAAAATGATTATTGATTAGATTAGAACATCCAATTGAAAAAGTCAATCCATATGATCCAATTTGACCTAAATTATCAAATTGAACCATTTTTGCTAACCCAAATTGGGACAATTCAATCATTGCAATCAATCCTAGAATGATTATTAATCATGACTCAAATCAATTGACCACATTAAGCCAATTTAACCCTTTGACCCAACCTAACCTAATTTGACCTAAAGAGTCAAATTAAGCCATACTATAATCTAATAAAAATTGAATCAAGGCACCACTTACAATCATCTCTAAGTCGACAATCAAACATAACCTAATCTTCAACTATACTCAATTTGGCCAATTTGATTAAATTGGTCAACTTGACTCATTTAGCCCATATGAACCCATATGAGCCAAATCCAAATCTACTTCAAATTGGACCAAATCAATTGCACTAATATATTTCAAATCATCATTTAAGCATAAGACAATCCTCCCTTGGCCTCAATTTGGTCACTTGGTCAACCTAGTTGACCTAAAGTGACCCATATGAGCCATTTTGCTAAAATCAAAATTATGTCAATTTAACTACAATCAATCACTATATTCACTTACATATGATCTATTGAACAAGATCAATGCTTAGTCTAAACTCAATTTATCCAAACCAACCCATGAAACCAAACCTAACTCGTTAAGTCAAATTGGTTAAGATGGGTTTAAGCCAACCCAATCCAAAGCCACTAAACTTAACCTAACTTCACCTCACATGAGTTAAGATCTTAGCCTATGTGAAGTAAAGCTCAAAGTTAATAATAGAGGCATGAAGGAGAGATAAAATTAAGAACAAAATGTCAAACCCAAGATCCACTTGAGTAACCTACCTCCCAACTTAACTCATCCATAGCATGCTCCATAGTAACTAAACCACCATTTGATGACTTTGGCTGAGGCTCCCACCCCTCTAACCACTGACCCATACCTCCATTAATGGAAGTGTGGTCAGCGAATGCAAAGAAACAAAACCAAACCCCTGGCCATAATTGGCTTTCCCATCACTTTCCCCAGAGCTCAAGCATCTAAAATGAAAAAAGCCCCTCCTTTCATAGCCTTGAAACCACTAAGAAACACTTAAGTCTGGCAAACTTATGATAGGCCTTAGTCTCCAGAGCAATCCATGGGGAGGCAACTGGCCAAATTCATCCCACAACTTTGCCATCCTCTAAGGAATGTGCCGAACACCACAATCACCATGCATTATCTCTGGCAAAGTAACCACCACAAAACTGTAGAAAACCCCAAAGGCCTCATTTTTTTTGAAGTAAAATTACAATTTATTAGGATCTAACCATGTAGATCCCTTGAATTTTTATTCTTTATTATTTTGCAAACAATAAACTGTGAAATTAAGATCTAAATCTTTGGGTTATATCCCCATAATGTGGACGGCTCAGGACTTTCGCTTGGAGAGGAAGGATGTCTCTCTCCATTCTCCATGATTAGAATCAACAACTGTGATTTAGGCAGACCACTCGATTCAAATCCCTTATGGAAAGAAGGATCAAATTTGGACCATTAGGATGATCTCGATCAAAACTACATCCTCACCTCTATTTTATATGAGATCCACATGGATCCCGCATGGCCAAATCATATACCAACATATAATAAAGCATGTCACACTAAACGGTTCAAAGAGAAAAATCTAATTTTTTGAATTTAAAATGATAAAATTACTTTGAACTTCAAAAATTCATAAAAAATAAAATACTCAACCAAAAAAATGCAAATAAGGACTCTATGGATTCCTCTAAGTGAGAGAATCTATTAAACCTAAAATCCATAATTTTGATTAGGTAGATTTGATTTGATTTTAATTTAATTAAAAATAATTAAACTAAAATTATATTTAATCTAGTGGGCTAATTAATTTGAAACTTAAGAAATATGAAATTAATGATAATATACTTCTTATATAAAAATTTCAAGAATTAACTCTAAATAAAATAATTATTAAACATAAAACCCTAATTTAATGAATTTAATTAATATTAGAAATAGGAAAATTAAAGAAATTATTAGAAACGCCATAAAGTATCATAATCCATCTTAAAGAACAATAGGGAAATATTAAAGTCCATTAAAACTCAATAAACCATAAAATCACATAATTAAGAAATTAAATAAATTAATTAATATATTTAAGTAGGCTAAACTTATAAAATTCATAATAAAACAAATAAAAACTAAAAAAAATTCAAATAAGACATTTTTATATTACCCTTTAGAGAGAAATCTTAGAAAATTAGATGCCCTAATTATTTCTTAACATTTTAAGCTTAGTTTGAGTTTTATTAAAGAATATAAAATCCATATTGAACCCAAAATGCACGAGTGATTGACATGAAACTTTAAGAAAATAAAATTTGCAAGGAACTCCACTTGTTATAAAAATTGTAAACCAAAATGCCTTGTGGATTAAAAGTTGTGAATTTTTTGAAGCTCAAGGGCAACTTAAATTAAGTAATAAATAGAAAATTATGAAAATATAAAAATTTATAACATCAATTTAGAATAATTTTAATAACATCAAAGAACTTAAGAAAATTTCTTACTATTTTTAAGTTAATAAATCCTAAAACCACACACTTAGGGCTTAATAAATGCTTAAATGAATGAAATTAGTTAAATGCTTAAGGTTTAAATTGAAATTTTCATGATGAAATTTACTTAATGAAAATAATAAGTTAATTAATCATGTACATTAAATCAAATTAAACTAAAAAGGTCAATTAAATAGAACCTAATAATAATAATAATAATAATAATAATAATAATATAATAATAATAATAATAATAATAATAAGTAATAATAATACAATAATAAAAATAACTCAGTCATAAACATTAAGATCATCATAAACATTCATCAAAGATAAATTAAATCAATCATCATTAATTAAATTATTAATTAATGTCTAATTAAAATCTTTAATTGAGTCAATCATATAATCAAATTAAGTTGAACTAAAATAATCAAATTAACAAACTAAACCTTATTATTATTCAAAGTCAACCTAACTTGAATACTAATTAAATTAAATTAAATTAAGTATAATTTAATCAAATCATCTAAATATGTTAATTTAAATGAAATTTGCAAAATCAATTTAGCATACTAGAACTTGAAGAATTCAATAAATCTTTTAAAACCTTAAAAAAATTAAGTTTTAAAATAAACCTTAAATTGAAATGAACTTAATTTAATTAAAAAAACTAATAAGCAACATAAAATTGGATATTATAAAATTAAACTTCAATCATAATCATCATAATAAACTTAATTTTCATTCTTAATTAAATCAATCAAACATTTAATCAAACTAAACTTAATTCAACCAAATCATTTAAATAAAAAAGGGATTAATTAAAACACATAGACTTTTAGGTTAGACCCCCTAGAGTGAAACTTCATGCTTTGGTGAAGATTTCACTCTATTTGGATTAGGGTGTAAGGAAGAGTGGACCCTTCCTAAAGTGAGACCCGCTATTCCTCATACTCTTTAAGACACAATATAACTCAAACATAAACTAAAATTCAATTTAAATCAATACTTCAATCACTAATTACTTGAATACCCTTTGGTTAACTAATTGAACTTATCATTTATATCACAACTTAAACACTAAAGCCTATCTTTGCCTCACCACATTAGCCTTTGCACACACATTAGATTAATAGGTCACTAATCTCAGACTTAGGTTAGGATGATATTTTGATGTAATGTATTACTTTTATAATATTATGATATAATATTTTAGACTAGATGTTATGATTATTTATGTGTATTATGAATGATAGGATGTTATTTATTAGACAAATGATATTTTTTGCAAGGGGCTATGCTTAATTAAAGATGCCACTATAATGATAAAAATAAAGTAAATATTCTTTCTTACAGGTGTTGCTTACCCTTTTAAGCATAGCCCATTATGACTGGTGGGTTTAACACCCATGGATGATAAATCCAATTATGTGATATATAACTACTTTGGTGTCTATGTGTGATGTAGTTAACCTATTTTAAAAGTTTAGTTGAGATTTCTTTTTGGAATTTTAAATATAGTTTTGTAATAGAATATGATAAGAGATATGGGTTTTATGATGAACAAAGGCTAGAAGGCATAGACTTAGGAGGCCCTATGATGCCTACAAGATCTAAGATTTAGAAAAATAAATGAAGATGAAGACCCACATGGTTTGTTTTAATTTTATTCATGTAATTATAATCTGGGCTATGTAAGGTTTGAGCTCGACAACCCAATTTTTCCTTTTACTAGGGTGTATAGTGGTATTCACAAGCACCGACCTTTTATTATACTTTTAATTTGATTGAATGTGAAGTGTGTTTACTCTATTTACATAATAAAATGGCATGCTTTTTCCAAATTTCTTTAAGTGTGGTAATTTTTGTGTGTGGCTTGGATTTTGTTAAGCTTTTTAAAACTTTAAATTTTTTATTCATTTAAAATAAACACTTTCAACTTAAAATTAATACAACTCAACCTCACTATAAAGTCATAGGAATTAATCAATAAATTGATCATAGGTCTATAAAGAATGTGGGAAACAGCATGCAAGCATATTATTTTCTCCTATTAAATATGAGAGATCTTCACTCATCGCACAATAAGGGGAGTGTGAGACCATTAATAGCAACCCCTTGAATGAAGAAGACCCTTCTTGTCGATTAGGCTATAAGTTAATTTCATCATGCATATAAGAATACTTATCCACCAATCAAAATAAATGAAATTTGTAATTTTGATTGTATTAGTCTATGACATACTTTCATACTAACCATGATCTATGCTCTTAGGGAGTGATTTTAGGATATTTGACTCTTTCATAATAAATAATAGCCTAATGATTTTGCATTCATGGGGTTTGGTCACATGATTTTAACTCGTAGAATTAATTCCAGAAGAGTTGGGATATGTTCACTCTCTCTAATAGAAATGAACAAACATATTTTATTTTCCTCGAGTAGATTCAAGCTCTTAGCTTATGCTAAAGAGCTTTAGACATAGGTTCATAGGTAACCCGTTTCACTTTTGCTATGGGTGTAAGTAACACATTTCTCTTTTCAGAATCTTATTTGTTGTAATATAAGTTTTAGCTTTCTAATAAAACATCAACTTAAATAATCATAATTTTCTATTTTAAAAATATATAACCTCACCATAGGAAAGATTGAAGTGCTCAATTGGCTTCTTACATTCAAGAGTGCTTGCTACTTATCCTCCTTTAGATTCCATTAAGAACTCTTCTTATTTGACCTTCACTCACTTGATTTCCAATGATCACCAATCCTTTGATATCAAACTTTGAAATTCCATAAAGATGTTAGCTAATCATTTTAATTAAGAGTTTCTTAGAAAATCTTATCTCCTAAAATATAATTAACTATGAGGAATTGTCCTTATAGTGAACTTAAGAATCTAGCTTAAAATAAACCTTGCTCTACTTCATCCATGTAAAGTAGAAAAAATTCTTCAGTACACAGGCCCATCACCTTAAAATTTCTTATTAAATAATTGATCATTGATGTTTACCTTTATAGTACATCATTCTTTGATGCTTTACTCGATTATTTCAATAAGTATCCCCTAAGATCTATGTGGTATCCTTTATCATAATTTTAAACACCACAAGAGTATATGAGAGAACCAAATCACTACCATCTCTGATGCTTTACATTGTATTTAAAACTTAGTCTATAAACTAGATAGGTGACCTTGTCACTTTATTATTTCAAAGGTTTAAATAGGTTGTGAGCTTAACCAGGACCTCTATGACTATAGTCAATTATATCTAAAGAGATTAAAGTAAGTCTTTAGATACATGGGCCTCAATCAAACTAGAATGGCTAACTAGTCAATAGTCAATCCCTCAATAAAATAGGTAGATCTTTAATTAAGGTTTCTACTTCTACTTATTTAATAAAGGTGGCAAAGGCTTTCACTAAATATCCTCATTCTTACATAATTGTCAAAGTTGAGAATGAATTATCAATTTGATATGCAACTCTAGTTGTATAAACTAGTTGGTGATATAAGAATTAAAATCCTAAATTAGCTATCATGTTATCAATGTAGATATATAATTGTATTTAGGTTATCAGTATAAGGTAGAGGTAAATAACCATATCCAAGTTGTTCAAACATTTCTACAAAAGCATTACTTAAAAAAAAAAGATATTCAAGAAGAATAGCCTAATAGACCATGTGACTTAATCTAGTAGATCAAATTGAATTGACATAAGTCACAGTTGAAACTAAAGTCTAATTAATAAGACTAACTCTGGTGTACAATAATTCACCATGGTTTGACATACAATTTATTTTGGATAGTCCTTTTGTGGTTTTATGTGTGTATGCAAATTAGAGTAAGCTTGAGGGGGTATCTGAACTGTTGATGCCTATACATGTACATGACTATAATATAAGATTATTCATTGATGACTCACATAAAGAGCATACATGAGGTCAAGTGACACCCTATAAGTCAAGTTGTACACCACTTGAGGATTTTACAATATCCCTTAGATTTATGTGACCCACTCAATCATAAGGCCAAATAGAAAGGTGAAATAACAAACCTAGTAAGGAACATTACAATAAGCCCTTCAATTGGTTTTGATGACCCAAACCTAGCCATGAATCTAGCCAAATTAAAAAAAGTTGTCCACTATTAAAGGTGAAGTTAGAAGACATATAAAGATTGTAGTAACTTCATTTAGTTTGATTTGATTATGGAAAAGGGTGTGTTTTGATAAATTAGGACTCAAAAATCAACTAAAAGAATTAGGTATGGTTGTACACCACTTAGGATTTTACTACAACCTTATCTAATTTAATTATGCTTCTCAACTTCGAGAATTTGGAAGAGGAGTAAGGGTTTGACAAAGAACCATAAAAAATAGTGAGGCTAAAGGGACTTTTATTAAAAGAAAATTCAAGATGGATGTTTTTCGAGTGTTACCATTTCTATATTCAAGAAAACTTATAAAATAGATTGTTTAAAGATTTTTGAATAAATGCATATAAAAATCATGCTTTTCAATGAGAAACCCTGATAGGACAAATTTTGTTTAGGAATAACTTTATTAATAATAATGCCAAACACCACCAAAGATTTTATAACAATCTTTCTTAGAAAATGAGTGAGTTTTGATGAATCAAATGCATCTTTGAGAAGAAACTAGAATGTGATAAAGTTGAACACCATTAAGGATTTTACAACAACCTTTCTTAAGAAATAAAATTAATACCATTAAAGATAAAATTTCTCTCAAGAATGATTTCCAAGTGTTATAAAATATATCATGAAAGTATGTTTTAGAATAAATCACTTTTCACATATCAAATTCGTTTCCTCCCCTTATCTTTTTACTACAGCAAAGAGTAATGTTTCATTAGACATTTTAGACATATAATTTTATGTTCTCTAACATTTTGATGACATTTAATAGGGAAGACAAGATAAACATTTGTGAAAAAAGCTGCATGTTAGTTTGTAATGTAACCAACAACTTTTCTTGTTTAGAGAAACTAAAAGATATAATTACATGTTTTACCATGAGGTGAAGGTGTTATATGCTATAACATTACATTTACAGTTTCTTATTTAGAGGGATAGGAAGATGTAGTAACATGTTCATGATAAGGTTTATACTAAATTACATTAATTGTTTATCTCAAATAACATTTAATTTTAAAACTTTGAAATATATCTTTTAAATGTTAATCGTATATTAAATATGCATCCAAACATAGATGTCAATGAATAAAGTAGAGAAAGTAGAAATACTCTTTATATTATTTAATATATAAAAAAGCATCTTACAATTCTCTATTTTCACAAACTCTCTACTATATAACTTTTTACAATTTATGAAATTATTTATAATAATAATGACCACTCAATTGCTAAATAACTCATTAGCTAGGACCATTAGAAGAGCTCATCCTAAATGACTAACATGTCAAACTCTCTTCCCCTTATCAACGATGGTGGGAGCTGCTCGAGAATGAGGAGTTCTAGTATAACTAATAGAAACTGTGCTTTTTGTGGGGTATCTCACTAATTTAAGTATATGGTAGCAAACTTATTAAGAGAATGTTCATGGTAGATTTGATAAACTTTGTGTTTACTGTTAAAATATAAATCATTTGTTAATTGAACCTCAAATACTAAGCTATAAACCTTTACCTAAATAAGAATACAAAGTGCTTCATCTATCAACTAGAAAGTCATAGCATCTTTTAATTATGATTATTTCTCTATCATAATATAAGATAATAAGTACTCCTCTAGAAGTAGATGATACTCAATGAGATAAACATAAGGTGGAACTAAATGTGAATCAATCGAAGGTGACCCCTCACCAATAAGCATCTGTTGACCTCATTTTTAGAATGAGCTCTCAAACCCTCCATCTTAGACATAGGACTCCTCTTAGGCATTAAGAGTTTCTTAGTCTTAAGATACTTCTAGTGATTAGTTGAACACTTAACCTAACCCTAGAGACTTAGAATAGTTAGTCATAGGAATAGGTTATGCCTTATGGGTGTAAGAAAATTTGTCTGCCCTATAGCTTGAACCAAATCCTCACTTCTTTCTTTCAAGTCAAACTCTAAACTCAAATCAACTTCACTATCAAACCAAATCATTAATCAATTCTAAATGATTGAAACTCATGATTGAATTCCAAATTAAAAAAACCTTTCCTAAGTCACTTTGATTTTTCATTTGGACTTAGCCAAATCAATTCAAATTCAAAAGATTTTCTCATAACCTATTTATATTCTCATTTATATTCACAAATATAAATGAAATATAAATTCAAATACCCAAAACCAAATTCAAAAATAAAACCCAAATCTAACCTAAAACCAATGTATGCTTCTTCAAGTCAAATTCTTGAATTTAACCAATTCAAATTCAAATCAATCCAAACCTTTAGATTTTCTTCATGATTCAATCAATTCTTCAATCATGAATCCAAATATAAATACAAACTTCAATCATCAAACCAAAACTAAATTCAAAACTCAAACCCAAATCAAACCTACACCACTTTGAACATGAAATTGTCAAATGAATCAAAACCCATTTGACTCCAAATCTTGCAAATGGATTTATATTTCAATCATAAGTCCATATGTGAGTTTAGCCAAACTCAAAGCTTTGACCAAGCCATTTGGCCACTCACTTGATCCAAAGTGACCTAAAGTACCCCATGAGCCAAAGTTTAATCCTACCCAAATTGGATTGAACTAAGTCCACAAGCATCACATTATGAGCAAATTATGATCATTCAATTGGGTCAAACTAAGTCAAACCTAAGGGTTGACCAAGTCAAACACTTAAAATGAAACCTAGCCAAAATCTACCATAGGCAAAATTATTTGAAACCATTGATCAAGATCAATGTTTGAACTTAACCAAGTCATCTTTTGAGCCTAACCTAGCCCAATTGGCTACTTGACCCAAGTTGACCCAACTTGACCTAAAAAGTTAAAATGTGTCAAATCCTAATCTAAACCAATTTGATTGTAACTGATGAGTCAAATTCATTCTAAACCACTTATTGAACTTGACCAAAGCCTCATTGGCCAACTAGACCCAACCTAGCCCAATTGACCATGAACCCAACTTGACCTAAAAAGTTAAATTGAGCCAAAGTCAAATCAAACCAAAATTGATTGAAACCAAAGCATGCAACATATTCCAAATGACCAACCAAACCTAAACCAACCCATGACCTAACCCAATTAAGTCAAATGGGTCAAATTGGTCAACTTGACCCATTTGACCTAAATGAAATCAAATGAACCAAAACCAAATTGAGCTAAACCAATGATGCCAACACGTTTTAAATAGTCATATGAACTTGACTCAACCCTTGGTTTGACCTAATTTGACCAATTGATCAACTTGACCCAAGTTGACCCATTTTGACTAAATGGGTCAACATAATGACATCAAATTCAACTCCAAATTCTTCAAATTTGGACCAACCCAATTTCAAACTATTCTAAATCTGCCTAAAGTGAAATCAAAGCCAAATGACCATTTTACTTCTAGGTCAAGGGCTACCCATGGCCAATTTCACTTGGAATTTGGTCATATCCTTTTCATGGCACCCTCTTAGTGGACCAAGTGGACTAGTGGGTGGTGCACATGACCCAATGGGTTTGGTTAGCAAACCCAACCCAAGGCCAAAAGTGACCACCCCACTCAAAATAAGCACATGGGAATCACTCTTCCACCTCATTTATCACATGGGAACTTCTCCACTACCTCCCTCTAGACAAACCGAAACACATGATTTCCAAAATGGCCTAACCAACTCAACCCCTAGGATCAATTTGAGCAAAACATCAAAGCCATGCTCGATCTGATCCTTCTGGGGGGAGATATATTCCCCATAATTTCACTTGGACTTCACAGACTTGCATTCGATTGAGTAAGAGGAAGCCACAGCATTCCTAAGCTCCTCCAAGCTTCCTAGAGCTAATTTGATTTCTCCATTCTCGATTTCTTTAAGCCAAAATAAGGGAGCTCAAGCAATTTTCCAACTCATCCAATACTCAACTTCAATCCAATTGCTCTTACAAGCACCCTTAAAGGACCTAATATAATTGATCCAAAGCTTCTTCCAAGTTTCCAAGGCACATGAGAGAGGAGTTTGATCTATGCGACAAGCAATTGAAGCCCACTTTGGTCAATTGGAAGATCCACTCAACCTCAAGCCCTCAAATCTTCAGCAGAGCTTTGTCTCCACTAGACAAAGCTACCTTGATGGTTAGGAGCACCGGTGATAGCCTCCGGTGAGGTATGGATCAAAATCGCTTAGGTGTAAGAGTTCTTGGTCCTTTGTGAATGAAACTTTCACCTCATGTGAATTTGACTATTAGATCTTCATCTCCATGCGTGATGATGGTGTGGGTTCAATTTGAGCTTAATTCGAGCTCAATTGAGCGTGGATCAAGCCCTAAGGAGTGGATGGCTCAGTGACAGATCATGGACCGTCCATCCGCGCATTTTAGATGGATGATCTGATTAATCCATGTAGGATCCTTTGATTTATCCCTCAAGAACCACGGGGTTAATCCTGACCATCCAATCTTTGATCGGACGGTCGAGGAGAAAGCGCATAGTCGTCGGCTGACGTGGCATTGGATGTGACTAATTAAATAGCGAATCCTATCACGCCACATGGAAACCGTACACCACGTCAGCGATTCACGTGGAGCCAATAGGATTAACTATATAATTAGGCTATTTGATTAAGTTTTAATCACTAGAATTACAAAAATACATAACTAAATGTAGAAAAATAAAAAAAAATATAAAATAAAATACATTGTGAAGATAATTCAAAAGAGAATAATCTAAAATTAAGTTTAATGGATTTTGAATAGTATATTTTCTACAATTTGGGTTTTATTGGGAATATAATTATGTTAATTACTCCCTAATAATTCCTTTGATTGATTCCAAACTTCTTAGGTAAGTTTAGTAGGATGACTTCTACCACCCCTATTTTTTTTTTGGAATTTATCAATGATTTAATTAGGGGAATTGCTCAATTCATCTCTAATCATTCCCTTAATAAATTAAGTGATTAATTAACCTATTAAATGATGATAAATTCATTAATTAAATTTCTTAATCACCTTGGAACAATAGATAGAATTAGGGAATAAGATTAGGATTGTCTTATCTAAATCTTTTCCCCTAAGTCTATTTCACTTGAATAAAAACTTAACTAACTTACAAATTAATTAATGATTTGATCATTTCATTAAATAGCTTAATTAATCATACTCAAAGTTAAAAATTAATCCAAAACTTAATCACTTAATCAATTCCTTCTCTTAGATGCGGTGCTTAGTAACCTAAGTAAGCTTAAGGAAATCAAATCTAACATATGTATGGGAAGGGTTGAAAGTACTTAAATTAAACCCTTAAGCTTAATCATTAATTGTGAGCCAAATGCATTAGGCCCTTTTTTCTTAGGTGCATTACTAATTTAAATTTCTTGTAGTTTTATGACATACATTGGCTCATAATTATTTGGTTAAGTATGTTAAAGTGGTATAGCTAAGGGATAATTAATGGACTTAATGTACACCTTAACCTAAACAAAACATAAAACTAATCTAATGGTCCTAAAATTAAACTAAAATAACATACATGTGTGGGAGATGAGTTAGGACCAGCAAACCTTCTTACATTTCTTAAATTTAAAATCAAACTCAAAGCAAAATCAAAATTTCCTTAAACCAAATTTGATTCACTCTAAATAATATTATTCCATAGGATTATCTTTAGAAATTAATTAGGGTGAATTAATTTACATGCTTTCATCACTTTATTTCTTTCTTAACATGATAAATGTTACTTTCCATGTGAACCATGCATTCATACCTTTTGAAAGATCAAATTAAAAATGAAATATTTCTTTTATGTCAAATTGCATGTCTTGGCTATATGAATGGCTAGTATCACTACTAAATCCAAAATTATTTTCAAAACTTATAAATCAAACATTATAAATGAAGGGTTTGCTATGTATAATTACTTATAAGTTTGCATGTGGTTATAATATAAAAAATGTGTATTATGTGCTTCCCTCTCTTTTCTCAACATGAATTTGGATGGATTTGCAAAGTGTATATTTCTCTTAAAAGAACACAATACTTGCTTATATCCTTTCCTATCCACTTCCATGTCATGAATTAAGAAGGATCCTCACATTTATGCATATAAATTACATAACCAAAACAAAAATTTCTTTGCATAACTCTTCATCCATTCATTTGCTTTTATATATGCACATGTATTTAAGAAAAGTGGTATATTAGTCAGGACATCCCGGATTGTGAGGCTTTAAGTAGTCCCAAGAAGGGCTTGTACCTTATACCCTTGATGTAGAATAATGGCGTCATACTCACTTATGTCTTTCATACATATAAATGTGCATTTGATTGATGGATAAAAGAGTTACTCTTTTCTACTTAACAAAATCATGCATCATGAAGAATCCAAATTTTCTTAAGTAATATCCCTTAGCATTCATCATCAAGGTGTGCTAAAATTTCATTTGCATGCATAGATATGTTTAGGATTCATTCATATGCATGTTACACATGTTGGAAAGGAATAAAGTGTTGTATGTTTTATGATAGGAGCTCACTTTTACTTAATCTTAAAAGTCTCTTTGAATAGGTTTGTTTAAGAAAAATCTAAACTTAGGATTAATTAAAACACATAATAAAAAATTCACTAAGCAAAAATCACTAATGAATCTATCTTAAAAATTACTTATGGTAGGGAGAAAAAGAAGTTCTCTTCCCTTTTTTCTCTCTCTTTACAACTTAGTAATTAAGTGTAGATTCATTCAAACCAAATCAAATCATCAAATAAAATCAACCAAATCAACTAAACAACTTAAATGAAACCACCCTCTAAGTTGAACCCTTTCATGCTTAGAAAACTCCAACCTTAAAGCCTAGCTAAACATACCATACAAACCTTATAAGGCACACACATTAGACTAAGTCACCACTTCTAGTCCTAGGTTAGGGTGGTGCATGGTTTGATGTTTATTTTTTATTTTATGATGTGATGTTTTAGTCTAGATGTTAGGGTGTATGTGCATAGATTGAATGGTAGGATGATCTTAGTCTAATCATTATCTTATGCAAGGGATTATGTTTAAGGGGTGTTATAATAAAAATATAAATATTTTTGCTGTGCAGTTTGCTTATACCCCTAAGCATAATCCAAAATAGGCCAGGTGAACTTGGTTATCCATGTGTGTGGTGTTAAGTTTGATATATGCTTGGGATGTATGGTTTGTTTAGCTAATCTCTACTTTGTAGGTTTTAGTTAGATTTACTTTTCCCATTTATATGTAATTTTGTAAACTAGGATTTGGAATGATTGTTATGAGGGATTAGAATGAATATTGGTCATAAGACTATGTCTTATGTACCATGTGAAGCCTTTGGAGTAACCACATTCCAACCAATTAAAGAAGAAAGAAGGAAGGAGAAAGAAGAAAAAAGAAAGAAGAAATGAAAAAATGAAGAATGAATACCCCCATAATAATGAATTCCTTCTTTATTGTAATTTATTCATTTGTATCCGAGTTGTATAAAGGGTAGAGCTTCAATTTGCTTTTGGGGTTTGTGCGGTGGAAACCGACCAAAGCCTCTTCTTTTTCTAGTTTTATAAATTGATTGATGTTTGTTTAGCTTGTGCATTTAGAGGGTATGTTTTCTTAGTTTCTTCCTTGCTTTGATGTATGGCCTGGATGATGATTAGGCTCTTAGAAAAATAAAATTTTTATCCAACATAAACAACTCAAAACTAAAAATAAATAATCCATAACCTCACCTAAAGCTTAGGTTATAAATCAAGATAAAAGAATTAGCAACCTGTTAGCTGAATGTTGTATTTTTTCTCACATCATGCATAAAAAGCATATTATTTCACTATTGATTTGGAGGGTTTCCACCCATGCTAGGGAACTTGGCTTGACCTTTGAGAGCTATGGTGGAAACACACCTCCTTTCTTGTTGATTTGGCCTATAATCCAATTTCTCATGCATTAGGCATATGAATCTATAAGCCTGTGTCAAATCAATAGTCCAAAATAAAAATAAAATTTAACAAAATTTGTATTAGATTTAAGTCATTAAATCATGCCCTACATGATCTAGTCTCTTAGAGAGTGTGTTTAAGGACTTAGTCTCTTTCTAAATAAATAACATCTTAGCTATCTTGCAAAAGCATATGACTTGTCTACATGTATTTAAAATCATAGGAGGAGTTAGTTGGTGGCCACCCCCAAGCGATTGTAAGTCCAAACAATTGGGTGGTTTACCCTCTCTTATGGAGGTAAATCGAATACCCATTTTTCTCCTTAAATTTAGGTCGTGCTTTGGCCCTCGCCAAAGCTCCCTAGATATAGGTTCAGAGATTGCTACTTCCCTTTGAGCTACAAGCATAAATCATTATCTCTTAGGAATTTCCATAATCTTGTATCATGGAATTATAAGCCCTAAATTTCTAAATAAAAATTCAACTCAAAATAAATAATTCCCTTTAAACTTTAAAAATATAAATCCCAATCATATAATAGTTTGGGATGCTTACTAGGCTTCAGTATCATAAGCATCCTTTACCTATCTTCCTCTGGCTTCAATAATAACTCTCTCTTCTTGATCAATCCCACTTGATCTTTCAAAAATAAACCAATTGATTGATAGTCCTATCTTTGAAATCTTTAGAGACAATAATCATTTACCTTATTCGAGAGTATTCCTAAGGATTCCTATTCCTTATGATGTAATAAACTATGAGGGCTTACCTCCACAGGGAACTTAATGAACCTGGTTTAAAATAAACCCTGCTTTACTCTTCTATGTAAAGAAGTGAAGAATCTCTGGTACATATGAAAACCTATAGTCCTTAGTCCTTATTCGTGGTGATTACATTCAGGGTGGTGACTTCTATCTTTCAAGATAGTACACCTCTCCTACATGTCATACCCGATCACTCTAATGAGAATATTTGTGGATCTACATGGTGTCCCAACAAAGGTATGTATTTCTATTTTCATTTATCCTTTCCAAAGGGGATAGATTAAGGCAGGAATACTTTTCACCATAACATCCATCTCTACAACTATTATTTGGAAGTGGGATGTTGACTTTCTTAGGAGAGGATGGTAGTACATAAAAATCCTCACCAATAAATATAGTGCCTCATCATGTAACTATTGTATAATATAAGAGAACTAACTAAGTGTATTATTTGGAAGCCCTAGCTCAAGTGACCATATTAAAGAAATATAATAAGGATCTCCTCCACTCATATTTCCTAAGAGAAAATGATCAACTAGAAAAGTTGTATTTTTATATTAAAACTAGTAGAAAACTTATATATAGAACACCTTCTCATTTTAATTGAATTTTTAAGATAATGAGATTAAAAATGTAAAAATTTAATAATAATACTTCTTAAAAAATGGCCATATATAAGAATTATTGAGCGAGTGCCACTCTTTCTTATAAGAAGATATGTTTCCCCATCATATACCAAATTAATTTTAAATGGACCATCCACATGGGCATAGGAAAAATTTATGACACCACATAGATTTTAAGAATTTCTTATTTAGGTAATTAAATACATCATTAAGAAAAAAATATATTATCTAAAAGATAAATATGTTATCATACAATGGATTCGATTACATAATAAGGACTCATAAAGAAAATCAATTTTCAATATTCTAGAGATTTTTTTCCTGAACTACATATAAAAGTATAACAAGGTTTATTTTATACCGGCTTCATAGTTCTCTATAAAGGTAAGCCCCTATAGTTAATTACATTCTAAGAAGAAGGGAATTCCTTTTAAGAATAATTTCAATTAAAGAAATAGATTTTTATTTCTATAGATTTTAAACTTGTCTTAAAAGGATTGTTAATTCAAAATTTTAATAGAGAATGTTTCAAAGGAAGAGTTCTTCTCAGACTTAAATTCTACTAGTACAAGATTGTAGAAATGCTTAGTGGTTGAAGATTTATTCCAATAAGATGCTTTAAAACTTAAGTCTACAATGCTTCTAATAAAAGTCAAAAGTTTGACCAAATGTAAATTTTTTTGAAATTATCGGTTCTTTTTCTTCCAAAGAAAAATGAACCTATCCCTAACACTTCTGCATTTATAACCTACTTGGAAGTGTTGCCAGCTAACACCACCTAACTAATTTTGAATACCATGAGTATGGTTTTTATGTTTGCAAGATGACTAAGCTGTTACATTTAGGAAGGAAGTTAAGAATCTAACTCACACCCTAACCCTAAGATAATGTTTGGCATGTTATGCATCTAGCTACTGCAACAAATTTCATTTTTTATATATTTTGACTCATAATTCATTTAAAGGCCTTGGGTATGTTATTCATGTCTACAATAAGATGCAATTAGAAAATGGTCATGGGCCAAATCAAAATAAAAAGGTACACTTTTTTTAAGGAAGGGTGTTCACTCTCAAAGGTCAAATGTCCCCCTATGTTCAATGGGTGAAACATCCAATTCAAGAGGAATGAACAATATGCTCTCATGATTTGTAATAGCTAATTATTTCTAGCTATTTTTAAGTTATGACAAAGGCTTTAATTAATGTGAGTTTATGAATTTTTTTTATTATTATGTTTGAGTTGTTTAACACTACCTTTGTCGGTCCAAAGTCCGGATGTGAAAAGTGGAGGGTTGCATTAGGTAGTCAACAGCCAGCATAAAACTTGTCAAAATAATCATGACATGAATCATTTAAATCATTGTGTTAATGCTAGTACTAAGCAACACGTTGTATGACGAATACTGAAAATGTGCAACTACATCTGGTTGTTAAATACAAGGGTTCCCACATTATGACTTGCAAAGAACTTAGTCCATGAAACTAAAATTAGGTAGAACTTGGAATATTTTATAGGTAAATTAATGGAATTAGTAGATATTATGGTTCATAGAAAGATAAATATTTTATGTGTTCAAGAAACTAAATGGGTTGAGGAGAAGGCCAAGGAGATTGATAGTTTTGGTTTTAAACTTTAGTTTTTAGATAGAAGTCAAACTAGAAATTATGTAGGTGTAATTATAGATAAAAGTTTGAAGGATAATGTTATAAATATAATAGATGTGGAGATAGAATTATAGCTTTAAATATTATTGTTGATACTAAGATTATCAATGTTATAAGTGTTTATGTTTCTCAAGTAGTTTGGATGTGTTTAAAAGAAAAATTTTGGAATGAATTAGAGGATTAATATAAAAGATACCTCTTGAAGAAAAGTATTTATTGGAGGAGATTTAAATGGACATGTTGGTAGAGTGGTAGAAGATTTTAAAAGTATTCATGGTGGTGGATTTGGAGTGACTAATGAAGAAAGTGGAACTATATTAGATTTTGCCTTAACTTATGATTTTGTAATTGATAATACTTTATTTAAGAAAATAGATGAACAAATTATTACTTATAAAAATAGATTTAGTAAAACACAAATTGATTATTTTCTAATAGGAAAATAGACCGTTTAGATTGTAAATATTGTAAGGTCATTCCAAGTGAAACTTTAAGTACCCAACATCGATTGTTAGTTTTAGATTTTAAGATGAAAGATTGTAAGAGAAAAAATAACTAAAATTATTATCCTAGGATTAAATGGGATACTTAAAGAACACAAATAAAAATATTTTAAAGAGCAATCTACAAGAGTTTAGAATATGGGATGTTCATAAGGAAGCTAATGTTATGTGAGAAAAATTAGCAAGTGAAATTAAGCAAGTTGCTAAAAATGTGCTTGGAGAATCAAAAGGAAAAAAATTCTTTTAATAAAAATAGTTGGTGGTGGAGTCAAAGTGTGCAAGAAAAGATAAGAAATAAGAAGCATTGTTATAAAACTTGGTTTAGATGTGAAAACTCGAAGAATTTAGAAATATATAAAATGGCTAGAGAGATTCTAAGAAAGCATATGATGCAAAATTTATGATTTATACAATAGATTAGATACTAAAGAAGATAAAAATGTATGTATAAGATAACCAAAGAGATAGAGAAGTAAAGACCTAGTTCATGGAGGTGTAGGATGAAAATAATAAAGTGCTTTTCTTAGAAAAGGATATTGAAAATAGATGGGTATTTTGATAAACTTTTAATGAATGATCTAAAGTACAATTGATTTTAACAATGATACCCTAAACCTAAATAGAATTTTATTTTATCATGATAAGTAAATTTAAGTTAGAGAAGCTTTAAATTAAATGAAATGTGAAAAAAATAGTAGGACTGATGATATTCCAATTATGTGGAAATGTTTAGGAGATCAAGAATTTCTTGGCTTAAAATATTTTAATATTATTTTAAAGGCTAAAAAAGATGCTAGATGAGTGGAGAAAGAGTTTGTTGGTTCATATTTAAGGATAAAGGTGATGCACAAGAGTGTGTAAATTATAGAGAATTAAGTTAATGTGTCATACATTAAAATTATGGGAGAGAATTAATATAGGTTAGATGTGATACAAAAGTTTCTCACAATTAGTTTGGTTATATGCCAGGTACATCTACTATGGATTCTATACATTTGTTAAGAGGTTTGATGGAGAAGTATAGAGAAAGTAAGGAGGATCTACATATGATATTTATTGATTTAGAGAAAGCTTATGATAAAGTTTCAAGAGATGTTCTTTGGAGAGAGTTCTAGAATAGAAAGGAGTTAATATTGGTCATATTCAAGTAATTAAGGATATGTATACTAGAGCTATTACTTGTGTCCAAACACAAGGAGGATTGACAAAAATATTTTCCTATGTTGGATTACATCAAGGATGCTTTAAGCCCTTATCTTTTTTTTGCTAGTTATGGATGTTCTTACTAGGCATTTAAGAAGATGTACCTTGGTGTCTACTTTTTGCGATGACATTCTTCTTGTTGATAAGACTAGAGAGGGAGTCCAAGAGAAACTTGAATTATGGAGATCAACATTAGAGTCTAAAGGTTTTTGTTTAAGTAGATCTAAAATTGAATATATGGAGTGTAATTTTAGATGTAGAAGTTCTAGTGAAAGTGTTGTGACATTAGGTGAACAAGTCATAAATAAGAGTGAGCAATTCAGATATTTAGGCTCTATTGTTCAAAATGATGGTGAAATAGATGGAGATGTTATTAGTATAATTCAAGTTGGATGGTTGAAGTGGAGGAATGCATCGGTTGTGTGATAGAAAAGTTCACTTAAACTTAAGGAAAATTTTATAAGATGGTGGTAAGACCTACAATGACTTATGGAGAATGTTGGCCAATAAAAAGAGAAGCATAAGACTAAGTTAAGTGTTATAGAGATGAGGATGCTCAGGTGGATGAGTGGCTTTACTCTTAGAGATAAAATGTGAAATGAGTATGTTCGGGAAAAAGTTGGAATAGCTCTAATGGCAGATAAGATTAGAGAGAGTCGACTTAGATGGTTTGGCCACATAAAGCGTCGGCTGTCTAATGACCCGGTTAGAAGAGTATATGCATTAGATTTGCCTTATATTAAGAAACATAGAGGTGGGCCTAAAAAGACTTGGTTAAGATGTATAAAAAATGACCTTAGTATACTTGAATTAAATGAGAATTTGACACATAATATAACACAATGGAGACAAAGGATTCATGTAGTTGACCCCACTTAGTGGGATAAAGGCTTGTTGTTGTTATTGTTGTTGTATTATGTTTGAGTTGTTTAAATTTAATGGGGTAAAAAATTTATTTTTTTCTAGGAGCTAACATTTTCACGCAATTCATGCTAGAGCACATCATAGAAAGAAACTTAGAAAAACATGTATTTTAATGCACACATCAAAATAAATCAAGTCAAATTAGATTGATAAAATAGGTCTGTGGCTAGGTACTTCTGCAAACTTCGGAAGAAAAAGAAAATGGGCAGCTAAGCTTTGCCCTTATAAAGCCCAGCCTAAATCTAAAAGTTTTGATCTATGGGGGTCTTTCTTTAAGATTATCACCTTCTTTAGGGACCTCCATAAGCTTCATAGGGCTCCACCAACTGGTAAAGTCAACTCCTACTATTCCTAGACCCCATATATCCTAATCTAATTTTAGGCTTAAATTATATTTTAAAATTATATAATAAATTCATAATCCCTGCAAAATAGATGTTAGAAAATACATGCAGTAGACTGACAATTTAAATTTTGAACATATGAGCTTAGTATTATTTTCTTACCAAGCCCATTTATCCTATTAGACTATGCTTAGGGACTTAAATAACATCTTGAAGTAAACAACATTCATTTTATTTTGATTACAATGGTCCCTTTAAGCATAACCCCAACAAAAAATAGCATTAAGCTAAAAAGAACACCCTAATATTGAGATTAGAGAAAATAATCTTAGCCATTCAGTCTAAAATATTAAATCACAAAATAAAAAAATATCACATCACATCATAAAATACCACAAGTCATACTTAATGAAGTCTTGGGTCGATGACCTAATCATTTAGTGTGTGAGAAAAGAGCTTACATGGTATGGTTGCACTATGCTTTATTTTAATTTATATTTAGTATAGATTCAAAGTTTATTCAATTTATCATTGTGTGGTTTCAATTCAAATGATTTGATTGATTTGTAATTTTATTTCCATTCTAAGTTTTTTTTTGTTAAGGTTGCATTTAAGTTATAAAGAATGAAGAATAAAAAAATTTATATTGAATATCATTATATTCAATATCCTAAATTCTAGTAGAATGAGATTTTCATCTCAAGATAAAAATCCACTCTAAAGAATCAAACTAAAATTCTAAGTATCTTAATTAACTTCTTTTAAATTTATTTGAAGGATTTTTTTTAATTTAGGTTTCATTTGATTAACATTCAATTCTTCTTTTGAAATTTGATTTTAATTATGGTTAGGATTTATTTTTCTCTTATTTCTTTTGATTTAATTAATGTTTCTTAATTTGATTTATGACTTTAATTAAAATTTAAAGTGTTTCTTTAAACCTTAACTAAAAGTTTAATAATTTATCATGATAAGGTTTAATTTAATTTTCATTTTAGTTTGATTTGATTTCAAATGATTTCACTCACTTATATTTTTATGTTATTAAATTTTTATATTATGTAGGATGTGTATAATATCATGACTTAGATTTTTGATTAAATATTCATTTAATCTCATATATTATAATTATTTAATCTATTTGATTGCAATTGAATTAATTTTATTAATTTATTTAAGCTATCCATTATAGTTCAATTTCATAACTTAATAGAATTTGTTAACTTATGCATTTTGAATTCATCACATGGTTGGGTTTTAGTGGAATACTATATATTAAATTTTATTATTAAATTAAATCTATTAAGGTACAAAACCTAATCTAGGCTATTTTAAACTTTTAGGTTATTTAGATTTAGCTAATTTTAATGATTATTTCCATTTTTATTTGAAGTTTCATTATTCATTAAAGTCAAATGGATAAAATTTTAATATTAATGAATTTCTTAATTTGGGCATAAAGTTTAGAGGTTGATTAACTTTGTTTTTTTTCTTTTGAATTGATTAATTAACCATCAATTTAGTGATTTAAGATTTAATTAACATTAAATTCTTAATCATTTCATAAATCCTAAATGCATAACTAATTAGATTCTTTAACTTTAGAGAGTTAGGAAATATTTATTAATTTTTATGATGTCATAAAAATGTTTTAACTTAATTTCAAATATTTATCTATAATTTTTTTAATTTATTATTTGATTTAAAACATAGAGATTGAAAATTCTATAACTTATGATCCAAATGTCATTGGCTTTGACATTTTTATGGCAAATGGGGTTCCTCCCAATTTAATCTCCTAAGGTTTCATTTTAATCAAATATATACATTTGGATTAATTAAGATTTTAATTATTTTAATAAAACTTAAATGAATCCTAAATTAATAAAAGATAATTTGAGGTTTTAATTTTAATTCCTCTCTAGAAGATGAATCCATAGAGGGTTTATTTATAATTTTTGGATTTTATTTAATCTATTATGAATTTTATTTAGGCCAATTTAAGTAGATCTAAAACTGAATATATGGGGTGTAATTTTAGTTGTAGAAGTTCTAGTAGTAGTGTTGTGACATTAGGTGAACAAGTCATTAATAAGAGTGAGCTATTGATATTTAGGCTCTATTGTATTCAAAATGATGGTGAAATAGATGGAGATGTTATTAGTAGAGTTCAAGTTGGGTTGAAGTGTGAAGGAATGCATCCATATTGTGTGATAGAAAAGTTCCACTTAAACTTAAGGAAAATTTTATAAGATGGTAAGACCGCAATGACTTATAGTGCAATGTTGGCCAATAAAAAAGAAGAAGACTAAGTTAAGTGTTGAGAAGAGGATGCTTAGGTGGATGAGTGCTTTACTCTTAGAGATAAAATGTGAAATGAGTATGTTTGGGAAAAGTTGGAGTAGCTCCAGTGATAAGATTAGAGAGTCGCTTAGATGGTTTGGCCACATAAAGCGCCCATGATGAAAGAGAGTAGATGCATTATATTTTCCTTATGTTAAGAAAGGTAGAGGTAGATTTAAAAAGATTTGGTTAAGATGTATAAAAAATGACCTTAGTATACTTGAATTAAATGAGAATTTGACACATAATAGGACATAATGGAGACGTAGGATTCATGTAGCCGACCCCACTTAGTGGGATAAAGGCTTGTTGTTATTGTTATTGTTGTTGTTATTGTTGTATTATGAATTTTCAAAGTTCAAGTTAATTAATTGAACTATTAATTCAATTAATCCCTAATTAAGCTTATTTTGGGGATTATGAGGTTCCAATGAAGTTTTATAGTTTCCTAAGACCTAGTAATGTAAAATATGATATTTTAAACTTATTTATAATTTTTTACAATTTTTAATTTATTATTAATTTATTTCATGAAATTAAGGGTTTATAGTTGAAAATTTTATATCTTTAGATTTACTTACTAATAAATCCTAAGAGATTTATCTAAGGTGTGTTTTAAGTTCAAAATTCACTTCCCTAAAGTTTTATATTAATTGGATTAATATTTTGAGCTTAATTTAAATTTGATTATTTTTAATTAAACTCAAATTAATCCAAAAAGACTCAATAAAATTATGGATTTTGGTTTATTGGTTTCCTCTCACTAAGTTGAATACATAGAGCCCTCATTTACAATGTTTGGTTGAGTATTTTATTTTTAATGATATTTTAAAGTTTTGTGCATTTTTATGTATTTAACAAATTCAGAAAATATGTTAGCGCTACATGGCATTGATTGGGCATCATTTGACACATGGCATAGTGCCACTAGGCCAGTTAAATCAAGCTCAAAAAGTGATAGCGGATTCATTATGGTCATCCAAACATAGATCAAATGATCATAACTTCACCCTGATTTCTTAAGGGAATTAAATCAAGCTGAGCAACTAGATCAAAGCCATCTATTCCAAATAGAAGAAACGAATGGCTTAGACTTTTTTCCCTATTCTCACAAGCTAGAATCATAGACCATCTGCCTTTAAGGGGCAAAATTTGGTGATCTAGAGGAAATTTTCATGTGTTTTTGATTTCAAAATGATCAAGATTCCAATTAGAACACATCTATATGATTTAATCTCACTTGAGATCAAATTCTCTTCATAAAGGACCAAATCAAAATCAAAGGGTGGTCAGTTTTGATGATTACCTCACTAGCATTGATCCTCGGTGGTGGAAATGCTTCAAACACCTTTGTTGGGATGTGGCAAACCTCTAGGAAAGAGGAATCAAGTTGCCTCCTCACCAATCATTGAGGAGACTAAGCCCCACCTCTTTGCCAGTGGGTTTGGTTAAAATTTGGCTTACCGGCAGAGGGAGGTATGGGAAATGGGTCGGGTCATCTTATCTTCACCTTAGAAATGTGTGGGGATGATTAGATTGCTTAAAGGAGGCCTCCTTTCTCTCTTTTCATATATGGCTGAGAGCCATCCATTTGGGGGGGGGGGGGGGGGTGGACAAATGGAATTTTTCCATGGTAATTGCCATACTTAGAAGCTAACTCTAAGAGGGAGTCAACTGATTAGGATGAGCTTATATCAATTTAGAATGAAGAGGTGGGTGAGGCATGGAGGAGGAAAATGGGGTTTTACTTCTTATGCATGGGTCAAGATCAATTTCATTTGCTATCTTTATGACTTTATGCTATTTGCACTTCATTTAGTCTGAAGTATAATCAATCCTAGCCAAGTTGAAGGTTGGTCTTTGAGTTAGCCTAACTCATGTAGGATTGGGTTTGGTGATTGTACTTGGTTTGATGCAAAATTGATTCAAGTAATTTTGATAGTTTTCCTTTGATTTGAATTTCATGCAATGTTGATTGCTCAATAGATAATTTGAAAGCCGATTGATCAATATTAGGTAAGAGTTTGATATGGTTTGAGCTAAGGTTTGGCTTTGACCTAAATGGGTCATGTATAATTTCTTAGTTTGAATAGCCATTTTAGGGTTTAGATATAGGTTTAGTTGTGTTTATATAACCATTTATAATAATTATAATCAATCAATTTCATTTGATTTTGATCTGATTTTGACCCAGTTGATCCAAATTGGGCTTAATGGGTCAAAATAGATTCACTTAGGTCAAATGACCAAATTGATCAAATTAAACCTAATTATTAGTTGAATTATGTTTAATTATGATTTCCAAATGATTTTATACATTCAATTTGTGTTTGGGTTAAAGTTCAATAAATTTCATTTATGCTTATTTAGATCAAGTGATATAATTAATCCAATTAAGACTTTATTGAATTTAGATTTATTTAGATTCATATTTAAACATATTTATTTGATAAATTTGAACCTTTGGAATGATTTAATTTGGTCAAATTTTAGTGAGTTGATCATTAATCGGTGGGGCCATAAGTCAACTCTATGTCAAATGGTTGACCAACTTTGACCTTCATTTAAATTTAGTTTTAAATCCATTTATGTTCATGTAGTGACTCTAAGCTTTTACTTGATTTGATTTCAATTAGTAATGATTTTATTTGAAATTTTTTGAATTTAGGTGGTTTTGAGCTTAGGTAGGTTAATTGGGTTGATCACCTCAATTACCTTGATATGAACTCAATTGAATTTAAATTTCAATTAGAATGAGTTTAATTTAATCACTTTTAAGTTAAATTTTAAGTTTATTTTGGATTCACCTAATCCATATTGGGTTAAGTCAAATCCTAGAATAGTTTACTAGGATAGCCTAGTATAGTATCCTAAGTGCCTAGTTAGAAAACTTCTAATCTATGATTAGGTGTCATTACTAGGGTTAGGGTTGATGCTAACATCATTCAAAACTATGGTCAACAATGGGTTCAAATTTACCACTTGATCATTGATACATAACAATGTATCTTTTAAGACTAATACTAGATCCCAGTAATAAATTTCTTAGGCCTAACAAGTTTTTCATGTGTTTGTATTATTTGAGCAAGATGTACTTTAAGACTTTGTTAAGTTAGTAGTTGAAGTTCATTTATATTATCAAGTTCTTTTAATCATAATTGAGTACTTTAGTATACATAATGATGGTAATTCAGCTACAATGGGAGAACCACCTCAGACTCACAAAGGTTAATGCATAAGGAGTTGCATGAGTATGGGTTTGGTTTGTAGTTTTATAAGACCGCATTGCTTTTGACAATTTATGATGCAATTCTTCTTTGTTGATAGATAATATTTCTTTAATAGATTCACTATAATTTTAATGAAATGTTCAACCAAATAATTAGCGCTTGAGTAATAAATAGTTAAATAATGTTAATCAATATTATAGCACTTAGCAACCCTATTATCTTAGAACTTTTAAAAGCCATATCATTGTCAGATAAAAGACAATAAGGTAAGCCAAATTAATAGACTAAGTGATCTTGAAAGAATTGTAATACATTATTTGTTTTGACTTCTTTTAAAGGAATGACTTCTTCCCATTTGAAAAAATAATTGGTGATGACCAATATAAATTTATGTCCTTTAAAATAAGGAAGTTCAATTGGTCCCATTATATTCATTCTCAACTCATTCAAATGGCCAATGGGGAATAGTTTGTTGTAGGGCATAAGGGGACATATTGTGTATTGGACTATGAATATAGCATTGATGGTATTTTAAAATAGAATCCATACAATCTTAGGACATAGTGGGCCAATAATAACCCAATCCTATGATCTTGACTTTCATTTTAGGGCTAGATTGATGGAAGCCACACAACACTTCGATCATGACCTTTTGAGCTTCCTTTTTTATTTAAACATTAAAGTAACCTTTAATCAAATGATTATTGATATAAAATGCCATTTTTAAGTGTAAAAGATAATGCTCTCTTTTGGATTTGAGAGGCTAATGAACTTTAGAAAGGATTTCTTTTGAAAATATCAATGAGTATTTGTCTCCAATCATTTTTTTTTTTTTGAAAATAGAGGAGCTTAAAGTAGGGTTTGACTATTTGAATGAATCTTTAGCTAGATAGGTCGGAGATAAAATATGTTAGATTTGAATCTTTATATGAATAAACTCATCATCTTGGTTGAAAAATTATTTGGCTAGTATTGCCAAAGCATTTGCTTGACTATTTTGACAACACATAACTCTAATTAAAGGTACACTCAAGATATTATCAAGCAATGATATGATTCTATGATGATACGCATATAAATTAGGCTTTGAAACTTTATATATATCGACAAATGATCAAATAGTAAACATCATATATTTTAATTCTTTTGATACCTATCTGAATAGTTAACTCAAGATAAGCAATCAAAGCCTCATATTTTACTTCATTATTTATAAGAAGGTTAGCCAACACATATGTGTATCTTATAATTTCTCTTTTGGGGGAAACAAAAATTAACTCAATGCTAGCTTTCACTTGTAGAATTTTATTAGAATATACTTTAGTGGATGAAGTTCCATCAAAACATAATTTCTATTCTTTCTCTTCCAAAGACAAGATTTACTCATCAATTAAAACATTGTTTAATGGAGAATCAGTAGAAATGGGATGCACTTTAAAAAAATTTGATCAAGGCTTATCTTTTTGGGGGACATACGTAATATTAAATTGTAATAAAATTATTGCCTATCAAGCCAATCCTCCAAAACAATATAAGCTTAGTCATTAAGTATATACAATTGACTAGAAGATTTAAGTAATATTATGAGATAAAATGTAATCCATCAAATTTTAACTACAAAAATTAATGTAAGGAAATGCTTTTCTATAAATAGATATTTCATTTCAGTAGGGAAAAATCAATGACTAAGATAATATAGTGCATTTTTCTTATCTTGTTCATTAATTTGGGCTAGCAATGTTCCCTATATTTCATCCAAAGCTACTACATATAATATTAATGGTTCTCCCAATATTAGAGAAGTTATTATTAGGGGATGTGACAAGTATCTCTTGATGTCATCAAAAGCTTCTTAACATGATTTACCATGATAGAATAATGCATTTTTCTTGGGTAAAGCTGAAAAGAGTTGACATCAACATATAAATTAAAAATAAACTCCTTAAAAATATTAATTTTTGTTAGTAAAGATCTCATTTGCGTGAGGCCCTTTGAAGGCTTCTCTTGGCAATGTTTATAAAAGGGGCAAGCAAGATAAAATTGTGCTTTTGATTGTGAAGGGCATGGACAACTCCTTACATACTAGATGCTCAGTTCTTCACAATTATTGGAGAAATCTAGTAGGCCTTAAATAATGTATGTTAAGTAAAACTTTTAAGCATCATTCAATAACTTCATAAAGTATGTTTATAAAAATATGTGCTGGGAAGAGATATAACACATCAGCACTAGGTCGATCAATAGTGGATTGATGTCAGATTACAAAGAACATATGTAAGTAAAATATTTATTTATTTTTTAATCACATTCTAGTTAATATCGTAGTGTTTTAATTACATAATAATATTTTTTAGAATAAGTACATAAGGTTGAAGGAGGTTTAGAGTACAAGTTCTGTAGGTGTAGAAAGTTCAAGTGAGTAATCTAAATAATCATAGTTTGATATATGAAGCTCTTAAAGGAAAAAAAATAAAAGAATAATATATGACTTAGATTTGTAAGATTTGGTGTACGATGCACACCATTCTTTCTCTAGATCAAACACTAATTTTGTCATTGACATAATTAGAAGACACATTTCAACATTGGTTGAGGACATTGAAGCTTGGATAACTACTTAGATGGAAGCTTGAATGGTTTTTTTGGAAGCTAGGATGAAAAAATGCATCAAGACAGATGGAGGAACAAAGAGCCAATGGCGGAGTAGCAGGACAAGGAGAAGATTGATGAGGATTAATTTGTATTAATTTTTTGATGTGTTGCTAGAATTATTGAACAATCATATGCGTTGTTGAACTTTTTGGAACAATTACATGTTATATCAATTTAAAAGTTTATTTTTATTTATATCCATAATTTGGTTTTTGTTAATACATTTTTTTGGTTTAGGGTAATACAATTTGCCATTTTGTAGAAATCATTAATGTTATATGTGTGATTGCAAGTGTAAAAATTGAGAATATATAAGAAGCCTCTTTTATTTCTTTTTTTGTAAAGATTTTTGGTATACTTCTGATGAATTTTTTACTATTTAGTGATCTCTTAGAAAAATACATTTGAGAATGCTCTCTATCATCTTTACTAAGATGGGTAGGAGTATATTTTTGTGAGGCAGATTGGTATACATATTGAGCCAGATTTCTCTTAATATTATGTTATGATTTATTTTGATATGTGTTCCACTTTCTATAATTGCAAGCCTTCATAGTTAATTACCCTCTTACCATTAGAAGAGCATTCTCAATTAAGGTTGGAAATAATCATATCTTCTTGATATGAGTTGGCGTCCAATAGTGTGCATAATATGACATAAATGACTATCATTCAACTTAAAGTTTATATGGGGATGATGACATGCTCAATCAAGATCCCATGGTTTCATCATCCTAGCTATCATGGTCCCTAGTCTACTTAGCTAAGAGAAATAATTCATGATTAAAGAATTCTTGTCAGTAGCCATGAGTTACATCATTCAAGGTTTTCTTAGACTAGTGTAGTATTTATCTAAGGTGATAAATTTAAGTCAACCTTAGCTAACAGAAGGCTTTTTTCTATTAAATATATTCTTTAACTCATGGATCAAGGTGCAAAGTCATTAGGGAATATACGAGCTATTATTGTAACTAAAATATAGTAGTCATATAGAACCCAAGTCACCCGGTCAGAAAGTTTTGGTCGTATCTACAATTCATCTTGTGTTGTCTAGCGACAAAATCATGCAGATAGAGGACACAAGCCACATCTTTACTAGCATGATATTATTTGAGTATGAACATAAACATATTTAATTTAATAATAGTTATTTGTGAGTAATGATTTTTTTATATTATCATCCATTACAAATAATGATAGATGAGTGAATGATTATTATCTTTAAGTTATTTTGAATGATGAACTTCATTCAATTTGAACATATCCAACTATAGCATTGCATCAGAGCAAGGCTACATCAATGCCTGACACATTTTTTTGTTATGAAATTAATGGTAATAAATGCTCTTTTTGACCGACATAGTAATCAATTGACTAGTTGACCAATGCCAAGGTGCTGCATGTGAGCATTGTAAGGCTATATTACTGTTTCAAAACCCGAGAGGTTAGCACTTCAACGCCAACATTGTAGCATTGTGGCATTAAGCTGGGTTTATAAGTAGACCCCTTGGGCTGTTCATTTTTTCATTTTGTATTCTCCATTCCTTAGAGTTCTCTCTCTCTCTCTCTCTCTCTCTCTCTCTCTCTCTCTCTCTTCTTTCTCTCAGCCTTCTCTTCTACTAAGAATGTAATCATGCCGCTCAAGAGATCGCTAGTAAGAGGAGGGATACTTTAAGTGGGGCTAATAGGTTTGTTAGCATAGAAACTGAAGAGAGATATTAGGACGCCCTCACCCACAAGCATCTCATCCAAAAAAAGCTTCTACAACCCGAGTGGGAGAGTAGAAAGGGTGATTAATGATCATGATTGGGTGAAGTTGGCTTACAATAGCAGCTCTTGTGTCGTTCCTATGGTGCAAGAACTCTTCGCCAATGAGAAAGAACAAACAATAAATTCATCAGTTGGGGGAAACTGGTAAGTTTTGAGAGTACTACCATCAATGCATATTATGAATTGCCAAATGTGGCATATGATCAATATCTTTCCTATTATAATGGGCATCTGGATTTTAATGAACACTGGTAGAAATGTCAACATATAATGGAAACATCGAGAGGAAAGGATTATCACCTTACATGCCTCAAGCTTAATGGTAGAGTCAAAAAATTTTATTTCTGCTAAGCTGATGCATATTGGTAATATCAATGAGGCAACCAAGGATAGAGCCATTTTGAATTTGGCAATTCAAAAGGGCTTTACAATTGATATAGAGAAGATAATTTGTAATTGTATTTGTAATTTTTTAGGTCTAGTACTATAGTAGGGTATGTTCATCCTTCTCTTATCAATGGTTTGTGCACTACGGTGAGTGTTTAAGTGGAGTATGATGAAGAAATTCTTATTTAAAAGGCTCATAGTATAAAAAGGATTTGGCTTGAGTGGGGGAAAGCTCACGGTCTCCATAACCTCGACCTCTAAACCTTTAAACGAGCAAGTCTTAGATTTAAGGAGAGAGGTAGGAGAGAGTAGCCAAGAATGGGCTTTAGAAAAAAAATTTGATTATCATATGGATCTACATCAAAAATAATTTTCTTATATGACCCAATTCAATATGACACTAGTCCATATGTTTGACAATTATGGTCTTGGGGATCTAGGTCAGGCTTTTTTTACCACGGCACCTTAATATCCTCTTTATGTGAGCATCTCGTAGGTGCCAGAAGAGAAGAGGATGAGGAAGAGGATGAGGAAGAGGATGATTACGACTACTAATCCCCCCTCCTTTTATTATAATTTCCCCCATTTTTATACAATAAATGTAATCATTTTTAATTTTAATAAATATTTTGATTTATTTATATATTCATGCATTGTTGTGTTGTGTCCTTCTATTTATCATTTAAAAGCTCCATAAATGAAATAATTGAATTTCTCTAACTTAAAAAATAATATCACAGAAGTAGCGCCTAGGCGCTATTAGCCTGCATAACATAAGCTTAAAACTTGAGAGTCCAATCGGTGTTATATATGTGGTGCTACAACACCCTTAAGATAACCATTTTGTCTCTTTTACTCAAGAGGTCGGCATTGTGGCACTTAATATACGGTTCTATGACACTCCTTAGACAGTCATTTTTGTCATTCTACCCAAGAGTTTAGTGCTTTGGTGCTTGATATTTGGCACTATGGCACTGAATAGACAAGACTTAGAGTTAGGATTTTTCAAATTTAGTATTCCAGTGTTTAAAATCATGAAATTACTCTAGCACCATGATGCTTGAGGGGTAGTATCGTGGCATTGCGAGAAGACTTTACCAAACTACCCGAGAGCAAGACACCTCAGTGTTGAAACCACAATGCTTAGGTGTATTTTCATTGGTGCATAAAATTTAACGGCTCTAAAAAAATTTAAATTTTAGCGGCATAATGCTTTAGTGATGCTAATTTTTTACATAAAATAGTGCAAAGTACTTTTCTCCCTTATTCTAGATCTAAGATCAATTGAGGGAGGATTTCATTTCACACTAAAACCAAGTTCAATAGTGGAAGATATAGCACCTTAGAGCTGAAGAGATAGTTATGCAGTATCGTATAAGAGATAGGGGAACTGAAATCTTAGCATTGCAGTGCAGTATGACAGTGCCTTAATGTTAACAGATTGCATCTAAACTCGAGAGCTTAGCACTGCAGTGCCTAATTTTAAGCACCTCAGCGCTCTAGATAGAGCGTTCAATATTTCATTCCTGAGAGCTTTGCTCTAGGCTTTGGCGTCGCAACACTACGGGATAGAAATGCCGTATTGAACCTAATTTTTGAAGATTTTAATGGGTTTTTATGAAAATTCAATGGCATAACACCTTAGTAGTGTTAGGCTTTTACATATTTAGTGCAAAGCAATCTTCTTCCTTGTTTCAAATCCAAGACTAATGGAGGGAGGGTCTTCTTCTCACTAGAACCAAGTTCAATGGTGAAGGTCTTCAACATTCAAGATTCTAAAATATAAGTCTTAAGGATCATTCTTTTTACTCTGAATCTAGGATTGATAGATATGTGCTCTTTTATTCCTCACCAGATTCAAGATTGATGGTAAAATTTTAGTTAAACTTAATTTTTAGGGAGAAAATCGCTTAAAAGAAATATTATTCTAGAAATCATTTACGAGGGTAAACTGGAGATCATTCTTGTGGTTGTGGAAAGTGTGCCTTTAGAAAGCATATATCATTGGAAGCAAGAATGCATAAAGAAACTAGAGTGAGTGAGTGGAAGAAGAGAGAGAGAGAGAGATAGAGAGCTTAGGGGGGTTGCTCTCCCCTTTTTATAGGCAATTCTCTTCAAGGGGGTAGTTTTTTTGCTACTGTAGCTGCTCCCTCCTTTTCTCCCCATAGGAAGTTATTATTTTTGGGGCGGGGACGGTGGATTTCTTGATTTTAAAAACTAATAATTCATGATAGCATCGTGGCGCTATACTGTTTAATCAGAATTCCATTGAGGGCGGTTTGAACTCAAGAATATTGTGAGAGTGAGTATGCTAGAGCAACAAACACACATTAGTATGCTAGAGCTTTGGACAAGTTAATGAATTGCTTATAATTGAGCAGTGTTTTAAATAGTAGTTAACTCAAGAATATTATGAGAATTAATTGAGGTTGATAGATTTTGAGGCATGTCAATTCATAAGATTAATCACCTCGTAACACGTATTTTGATTTTTTTAAATATGGAGTTATCTTGAAGTGTGTGTAATCATCTTGCTTGTTTATTTGAAAGCTTACATAAGTTTTATATAGTATAAGATTATTTTCAAAATATGTGTGGGGAAAATTTGTGGCATCATATAGAGTTTAGGAATTTTTTATTTGGATGATCAAATGTGTCATTAAGGAATAAACATATTATCTCAGAAGACAAACATGTTATCTTATAATGGATTTGATCATTAAATAAAAGACTCATAAGGCAAATGGGTCTTTTATTTACCAGAGATTTTTCCCTAAACTACATGAAAGGTAGAACATGGTTTAAATTAAACTAGGTTCATAGTGCATATAGAGGCAAGCCCCTATAGTTATTTACATCTTAAAGGGTCTCTTTCCTAAAAATACTCTCGATTAAAAAAATGAGTTGTTATTTCTAAGCATTTCTAAGTTGGTTATCAAAGGATTGATTTTTAGAATTTCAATTAGGATTGGTTTAAATTGGAGATAGTTATTTTGGAGGCCAAATGGGATGAAATAGGGAATGCCTATTGATATTGGGATGCCCAATAGGCATTTCAACAATCTTGTAATTGGGCTTTAAGTTTTGGAATTTAATTTAGATTTTGAGTTGACATTTTCTTAGAAGTCTAGGACTTAGATTTTGTTAGCATAAGATTGTAAAATGGCTAGGGTTGAAAACTTATTCCTAAAAAGGATGCTTCAAAACTTAGTCTATAGGTGCTTCTAACACATGTCAGATGCTTGACTTAATTTCACTTTCGAGAATTATTGATCATTCCTCTCACTTGAGGAAACTAACCTATCTTGACTCTTTTAGACTTACAACCGCTTGGAGCCAGTTAACACCACCTAAGCGCATTTTAAATTCATGATGCTAAGTCTCATGATTGCAAGATGACTAGGATGTTGCATTTTTAAGAAAGAAATTTATGAACCTAGACTCATTTCTTAATCCCTAGAATCATGTAGGGTATGAAATGCATCTAACTAATGCACATTTTTTAGATTTTTAAATGTTTTGATTCAAGATTTATTTAAAGTCATGGGTATGTATTTTTATTCCTAAAGCCATCCAATTAGAAATGATTATGGGCCAAATTAATATAGAAGACAGGCTTCCCCAAGAATGTGGTCATCTTTATAAGTCAGATGCCCCTTATGTGCAATGGAAAGAAGTTGCCCAATTCAAGGATTAGAGCAATATGATTTCATGGTTTCAAAACCAAATTATTTCTAATTGATTTTATGTTTTGCCTAAAGCTTTAGTTTATATGAGGTTTCAAGTTTTTTTTTTATTTTGTTTCAATTGTTTAGATTTAAGTTGGGTATAAAATTTAGTTTTCCTATGAGCCTAATCATCCAGGCATTCATTCATAGGAAAGCATAACACAGAAACATATTTAGAAAAGTAGGTTGATTCTATTCACACATAAAATAAATCAAGCCAATTTAATTTAAGAAATAGGCCAATGCAGCCGAGTATAGATGTACACTCTAGAAGAAAGAGCAAATAGGCAGCCGAGCTCTGTCCTTAGACAGCCTGGCCTAAAACTATAAGTCTAAATCTATGGGACTTCTTTCTAAGATCGTCTCCTTCTTCAGGGACATCCATTGGGCTTCACGAGGGACCACTGTACCTATCTTCTGGTAGGGTCAGCTCCTGCTAATCCTAGACCCTATAGGTCATAACTTAATTCTAAGCTCAAATTTATATTTTGATTTCAAAATTAATCCCTAAGCTACAAAGGTGTGGATTCAACCCCTTTGGCTTTGTGCCCATGCTTGGATGATCATTGGGAAGAGAAGAAGAAATCACCTATATTTTCTCTCTTGGCCGAGCCATCCCCCTTCTTCTTCCTTTTTCTTTTCTTGGTTTATCCTTGGGAAGAAGCAAGGTTTTATTTTTTGCTTTGGCTTCTCTCCTTGTATTCAAAGATCCAAGCTTACTTGGATAAAGCCCAAGCCATGTTCGTGATGGAAGGAGGTAGAATTTACCAAAATGTTTTAATTTTTTCAATGGTTTTCATTTATTCCCTTTGTCTTTGGGCTCTAGGAATCATTATCAAGGCTATTTAAGCTAACAAGTGGTTGCTTCAAAATCAAATGAATTTGAGTTCAATTTTAGACCCAATTTGACTTGAATTTAGAATTTGAATCCAAACCCACTATTTAGATTCAAAGTGTTTTGATCTTAATTTAATTCTTAAAATTTTTTTATTCAATCATGTTTAATTGATGATCAATTGAGTTTTGATTTAATCAATTCATTTAATTTTGAATTAATTTTCAATTTTATTTCATTTCAACCCATCTAAACCTAAATGGGTTAAGTTTGATTCCAATTGGGTTTAATTGATCCAATTTGACTCGATTGGATTGGGTTTTGAGTCTAATCATGCTTGATCACATGTGTGAGATAATTTAGAGTGATTGATTTCATTTAATTTTAATTAGATTTCAATTTGAACTCATTTGACCCAAAGTGGGCTTAATGGGTTAAGCTTGGATTTCCTTCAGATCAAATGACCAAATTAGACTCAAATGGTGGGTTGGATTATATTTAAGTATCATTTCCAAATGATTTTGAATAATCAAATTGAGTTTATTTCAATTTGATATGGGTTTGAACCCAATAGGGCTCATTTAGGTTTATTTTAGACTAAGTAGTCTAATTGTCCCAATTAAGGCCTAAATGAATTTGAATTTCTTTAGATTCATGATCAAACATATTTATTTGATCATTTGAGATATTTGGAATGATATAATTTGGTCAAATTCTTAATGGGTTGACCTTTGACTTGGTGGGATCCACCGAAGTCAAACCTATGCTAAATGAGTTGACTAGACTTGACTTTGATTTGGTTTTGGATTCTTTAATTTATTTTAATTTGATTTCAATTTGGTTTATTTGAATTCATTTTGGTTTAATCCAAATTGGAAGATTGGGTTGATTCCACCTAAGCCAATTAAGTTAGATCAAACCCAAAGATGATGCCTTAGGTCACTATGTATAGTATCCTAAGCATTAAATTAGGAGATTCCTATTTGAGGTTAGGACATCTTAATTATTGATTTTAGAATGATATTAACCTCATTCAAAAATGAGATCAACAATATGTACAATAAAATCATGACATTCAAGTATTTACACACTTTTTAAAACATTCAAGTTGAAGGGATGGTTGTTTCAAAAAAAAAGTGCATACTTTAGTTTTTTAAGGCTACTTGCACACATTTTATTATGATGAACTTAGAGTGTCAAGTTTTTTTTAGATGTACGCAAGTCTCTCTTTAATGATAATAATTAATATTACTATAATAGCATGCATATTTAATTTAATATAACTTAGTATTATTCTAATTTAATTTAATTAATCTTACTGATAATAATTAATTTAATTCTACTTAATATTAATTTAACTTAATTAATTTATGGTGGAAATAATTTTAATTACAATGACAAAAATTATAATTTTAGTCTTTTAATATGTAATTATATGGTGATGATAATTACATTAAACAAATAACTAATATAAACTAATTTTAACTTCAATTTGATATAACTTGACAAATTTAATTTTATCTTCACTTTCATCTTCTTTTTTTTAGTAAAATCCATCACCCCTTGCACGTCTTGATTTTTTGACCACCGCTTTGCTTGTGTAAGTGATTGTGCATTTCAAATTCGCATTATTCCACGCAAAATGGGTTTCCACTTAAGACATTTCTAGCATTTCGAACGTGCCAAAGAAATTCGTTTTACGAACGAACATCATTTGGGCAATGCAATGGTTGTCAAAGTGAATTTTCCTCAATATTTGTGATATTGACCTGTCCTTTTTAAATTTCATTTATTCAATTAATTTCTATGATGATTTGGGATAAATAAGACCTAGTATGTGCATGTCACCTTTATCGATTTTGGCTTCATTGCATTTAGTTTGATTTGAGTGTAGAAAATTCATACATTGATAATTTCAATACTTCTAAATGTATTGAAGAATTAGATTAAGCATCATAATGATTTCATGTGTGCATTAGGCTTCTTAAATCAAACCTTCTTATGGTGCTTTGCTTGATGACTCTCACTGACTTTGATTCAGGTAGGATTTGGCTCATATTGTATCTTGACATGAATGTGTAGGTCAACATCACGCTTTAGTCTTCTAATATGATAATTATAGATGATCATAATAGTGCAAACTGCCAAACAAATAATCTATTTGTTTATTATTATCTTTAGTAAGTCAACTTTATAGGAAACTAGTAGTCTAATAACCCATATTGGTGGAGGGTACTAAGGGTAAGCTTGGGAATGATTGGTATTTTCTAATTAAAAGATTTAAGATTTTAAGGAATGTGTGGAAGGAAGGAATTAGGGTTTTAGTGGTGGGATGAAATGAAAAACATAAGTTAATGATTGATCATACATGATGTAGCCCCAAAATAAATAAATAAATAACTCTAGATCTAAGTTTAAGCCTTTAGTGTAGATAATACATGTATCCTTATCAGTTGAAACTACTTAAAAATTTTAGGATTAGAAGTCTAGGTATGATATAGAAAATTTTATAAGAGTTTATATAAATTCAATATTTTTTCCTATTTTATTTTAAAATAAGTCGATAGGAATCAAATTAGGCAACAAACTTTAGGTGGATATCTAGCCTTGATGGAAGGGTTTGAGGTTTGATAAAAATTAGAAAAATAATTTTAGTAATAGAAATAAGGCCTAAATTTTTTTAGGGCTTTTTTTTCAAAGAGTTTAAAGAGATCAGATAGCCAAAGTAACAAGCTGGTTAGATTTCAGCCTAGTCCCTTCAAGATGGGATTTTAATGGGGTTTTGTGAGAGATTTAAAGATAAAAATTTTCTAGAGAGAGAGAGAGAGAGAGAGAGAGAGAGAGAGAGAAAGAGAGAGAGAGAAGAAAATAATACTATTATCAAAATACTAAGCTATCATAATAGAAAAAATATTTTTAAAAACAATATAACTACTCCTATCACTTACCAAAATAATAAGGTGATGGAAAATCACCAAATCCCCACCTCCTTGGCTAGCCACCAAACTTTCAGGTCTTGGACAAATTTTCAAAGTTTTTTTTTCAAATTAGCCATCTTTCATTCAGCTAATTATATACAAAATCTTAAGTTAAAAGGAAAGGGAGAAGAGAGGGAAAGGAGGAGTGGTACCTCCATTTAAAACAAGGAGGGCAAGCAGGGAAGTAGAGTGGGCCATGAAAACATTAGATGATTAATTAATTATGTAATTTTCATGTAAATAATTAGTAATTTCTCTCAACAATAATTGATCCCAAAGTCTATGAAGCATGAAGAGAGGGAGTAATAAATACAAAATGAAAGTTATAATACTTACAAGAGGACTGAGAAGCAATTTATAGATTAAAAATGTAATTCTTAAGGCAAACATCATTTCCACTATAAATGCTTAAATTCAAAAAAATTGATCCCAAAGTCTACAAAGTATGAAGATAGGGAGTAACAAATCTAAAATGGAACTTATGAAACTTACAATAGGACTGAGAAGCTATTTATAGAGTAAAAATGTAATTCTTAAGGAAAACATCATTTCCACCATAAATTCTTAAAATTTAAAATTTTAATCAACATCCTTTTGTTATTACATATTATTATATTTTTATTTCCCAAAGTGCTAAAGTTGGAAAGTTCAAGTAAAGAAAAAGTGATAAAGACAATACTTGGCACACTTATATAAATTTAATAACACTCAAATTAGAGAAAAATACATAGAACACCAACATTAAAAAAATTATTAATTTATAATCATATAAACCCACCATCAAGGAAAAAATCGTATGCAGCGTTTAGTAGCACATTAGAAAGTATAATTATGCTCCTCATAAATTACAATAAAATAAATCCACCACCAATTAAGAACTGACTCAGCTTAGGTGAATTCCTAATGAATAAAGTCAATGGCTTTACTTCATCATTATGATAAAATTAACCTTCTCCTCTAAAAAGGCAAGTTTCTTCTTCTAATCCTTGGCATTTGCCTAATTATGACAAGTTAGTCCTTAATGATAAGCACATGAATTTAGGTAAATTCTAAAAAAGAATTAGCTTTGCAATCTTGCATTCAAACCTTCCATTTGGTTGATTGGAGCATGGTCACAAAAATCATGAACCAATAGAGGAGTAGACTCATCACATGAAGAAGGTGCAAACTCTTGGTTTATTGAAAGAACAAAATTATTTTTCAAGATTGTCATGTAGTTGAGCAAGAACTATAAGAAGCTCACCCTCAATGCACATGATGGTTAAAACTATCTCTCTTATAATTTCTACAACATGTTCATCTCCAAGATACTTAGGCCTTCTTTCTAAAGTCATGTATATCATATGCATTAAAAAAAATCTAAAGTGAACTTTTAATAAAAAAATTATTAAGATGGGCCTTAAAACACACCACAATCCCTTTTATCCAATAATAAAATTTAGTGACAAAACTTATAAGATTATGGCCATTGATGTTGGTTGATAACTTAAAGCTCATTCATGGTTAGATAAACCATAGGATTACAAGGAATAATCCATATATAATAATGTGGGCTACCTCTTTCTTTTAGTAGCATTGATCAATCTTACCTCCAGGAGTGACTTGCTATTGCTTGGTCCTTTATTTCTTTTTTCTTTTTTCTTCTTTTTTCTCTCTTCTTTCTTCTTTTGGTTGCATTGATCAATCTTACCTCTAGGAGTGACTTGCTATTGCTTGGTCCTTTGTTTTAGGAGAATTAAATATGCCTGAAATTTTGGAATTAATTAAGGAAATGTTTAGGGATTAAAATTATCTTGGTCTAACAAATTAAAATTATTATTTTTTCATAATTTATGAGTAGGAATACTTAAATTAGAGTTGTCATGTGTGTTGCTAGCTCAATTTTGACCTATTATAAGAATCCCCAACATTGATGGAATTGCTAACATTTTGGTATGAGCCTTCTGCAATCGCTTAACTTTTAACCTTTTACCTTCTTCATTAATATTCTCTTTTTATATAAATGTTATCTTGATCTCTATTCTTCTTCCTCTTTTTCATTCTACATATGCTTGCACAAAACACTTAGATGTGCCTTACGATTGAAAATATCCACCAATTTCTTTACAAGTGTCTCAACCAATTAAGGCTAGAGAGAACTACCAAGTTACAATAAAAGGGGGTTTGAGAAAGAAGGTCAATATCAAATATGATGCATTGGCCCATATTTATAAAATGCTATAATTATTGATGTACACATCAATTATTAAAGTGTTAATTGGAGTGCTATGTAGGAATTAAACAAAACAATACAATATATCATTTTCACCTTCACTATTTAGTTAGAGTAATAAGCATTTTACTTTATTTATTTATTCTTTTTGCAAGTATCCAAAAGTATAAGATAATTGGGGAATCAAATATGAAGTAGAATATCATGTGGATCAAAAAACTTAAATATTTAAGTATAAAAGCTTAAGGTCAAAACTCAAGGAAGAGGCCAATAATTAAACCCAATTATAAAAGTCCATTAAAGGTTCATAATTTAGAATATTTTGAGTATAATTTATATTTTATAATTTTTTATGTGTAATATAGGGACTTTTATGGTTGACCATGACATAATTATCACCAACCTCTCTTTTTTCCTTCTTTTGTCCTTCCACTTTTATTCTAAAAAAATTAGCCTTAGAGTCTTATAATGCATATAAATATGTGTTCAAATGCTTTATAGCTTTAGTATCAAATGAAATATTTTGAGTGAATAATTTCCTTCTGTTTGCTTGATACTTGGGGGTTTTAAATATATTTATTTTCATTGATGAGATATGGTATTGATCTTCATCCTTTTTATAATTGCATGCTACTTTCTTTAACTTCTACTCCAATTTTTTCTCATGAGCCCCTTTATATTTGTAACATCTTTTATGACTAGTCACCATCTAATCTAAACCTCACATCCACTTTAAAAGCTCACTTAAAGCTTTCAACCAAGCTAGTCAACAATAGGATCTCATCTTATTTTCTACTCTTTGACACCCACATAAACTCTATTGAATCTAATCATAAGTACACATTCTAACTTAGCCACACATAAGTATTTTTATTATTTATCTCACTTATAACCTATTTTCTAAAGCGATTTTTCAATTGACCTAAATTAGTCTAAGCTAGATTAGTTTATGTATTCTTATGATTATACCAAACTAAACCCCTCACCACTTTACTAATGACCCTTAAACCCATCCTTAGATATTGAACTAAAGATGTATAACTTTCTAGCCCTTAATCGCACCAAAGGGCCACTTACCACAAACTACAATAAAGTCATAAGTATCACTCGCTTAAGCCTAATGATTACTTACCCGGGCCTTAGGATCACATGGTTGGGCTTAAAGATCACTCATTAATGCCTTAGGATCACTCATTAGGTAAACCAAGAACTATTTGTTCACACATATTTGAATCCAACAAGCAACTCAATAATTCATTATGAAGGACATATGCCATATTTATCTAACCCACAACTCCTCTTAGAGGTTTACTAAGGGAGTTTTCTATGTGTACTCATTAGTAGTCTAGTTATCATGTCACATATCTATAATTGTTCTATAATTTATTTTTTATTTATCTCATGAGATTATGGTATATCATTTTTTATATTGCCTAAAAACCTTATAGAGTTAAAGGGCTATTTTTTGGATGATTTTTCTCTAGGTATTATGTGCTTACAATAGAAATCTCATGACTTCTTTTTCAAGAAGCTCTCTTCTTTTTCTATTACTTCCTTTTTTTTTTTACTTATTCTCCAATTTTCTCAGTATTTTTATCTTATAGTATCTTGCATGCTGATAAGGATTAATATCAGATATTACACTGGAGAGTATGCTTAATTTCTAATGAGCTTTGAAATGAGCTTGAGTGATTATTTCCGGATTGAGTTCTCAGCATCGCTCCATTGGGTGTGAGTTGAGTCAAGCAAAGAGTGAAGTCCTTTCCAATGGAGTCAACGAAGTTACTAAGGAAACGTTGGAACTTTAGATCCGTGGATCTAGCCTTTTCTTCGCGGATGGGCTCCCTTGGATTTGTGTCTTCTCGGCCTTCTAGCCGCTGGATTAGCCCGTTATTTTCAACCCCATTTGTTTCTTGATCACGGCCTTTCGTGAGTGGATTACATGGAGTATTCCTTGATTTGTATTTTGATCTGGATCGTTGGATGATTTTGGATAATACCAATCGAAGCAAATTCAATAGGATCAATCGAGTAACCCTAATTCATTTCTTGATTTTCCTTCGCCTTCTGCTGCTCTGCTAGGTTTCGAGAATCGAGGAGAAGAAGGAGATCACCACACTCATCCAAGGAAGATCCACCGTAGAAAGGGCCCGAGGGTGCCTAACCCTGAGATAGGATTTGGAGGAGATCCTGAGATTGCCGCCTGTTTGGTGTTTTCGGTTTCCACCGTGGAAATTGTTCTGAGGGAGAAGAGAGACCGGAGAAAGAGGGAGGAGACTTGAAGGAAATCGAGGAGTTTTGAGATAATTTTCTTCCCCCTTTTTCATTCCTCTCTGATCTCTATTTATAGTATTCATTATCGCCTCAGAATCATTTGTTACATTTACACTCTGCCTCTGCTTTAGTTAGTTAGACTTCTTGATCTTCATGCTATTAGTTTTGCTTTTGATGTCTGCTTAGCTTTCTTGATCTTAATCTTGTTTATCTTGCCATTTGTTATATGTTTATACTTCTCTCTTGGGACTTCTTTGTGATATTTTCTTTTATGTAGTCTGAAATCCTCAGAAAGCTATTTATTTTATTTATTTACCTATTGAATTATTCTCATACTCGGATCTTCTTGATTAGTTGGTGATGAAGTCTTTTAACCAATTTGGCCTTTTCTTATTCTTGGTCTCATGATGGCTTGGGGATATGTGTTCATATCATTACTCCCACCTTGACCTTGTCCGGTCAAAATCAGAAAATTTTCGTATTTCCTTCTCGTTACCCGTGAAATATCTGCTTTAATAAACCTTCCCACCGGATTAATACCTCTTTGATCATCTCCTTTTGTATCATTCTGATCCGGGACTTTGATAGGTATAATAAACATTTGTCCATCTCAATGAATTGGTTGGATAATGTGTGGATGGATAGTCCTCTGTATGGTTTTAATCTAGATATGTGAAATACATTATGTATTTTGTAGCTGTGTAATTCAATTTTATAAGCCACCATACCTATTTTTTTGAGTATTTTGAAGGGTCCATAATACCTTCTTGCAATTTGGTATACCGATTTCTCAATCAAGTCTGAAGGTTGTATTTTAACTAAAACTAATTCATTGACTTCCAATTGAAGGTCTCTTCTGTGTTTATCGAATTCTGTTTCATCTGTTTTGAGCTTCTAAATTTGTAATGGTTTGTATGTTCTTGTCTCTTTGTTGTAATATGATTCTACCTCTGGACTATATTGATAGCATAAGGAATGATAGGAGGGAGTCTACCATAAACCGCTTGAAAAGGAGTCATTTTGGTTGAACATTGTTGTGTTATAGAAAACTCCCATGGTAGGAACTGTAACCATGCCTTTAGGTGTATCCAAAACAAAGCTCCTTAGATATTGTTCTAGGATTCTATTGGTTACTGCTTTGTCCATCACAGGATGGTAAGCCGCCGTGCTTTTAAAGTTGTTCCACTTAGTCAACAATTCTTGCCAAAAATTGCTCATAAACAATGGATCTTGATACTATTCCTTGTGGTATCCCATGGAGTTTCACAATGTCGTGATAAAGATTTGAGCTAGATAAACGCAAAGAAATTGTTTTGGTAGGGTAAAAATGAGCATACTTTGATAGTCTCATTCACTACTACTAGTATAGTTGTTTTATTATGAGACTTAGGTAAACTGATGAAATCCATAGATACCTCTTCCCATATTGCAAGGTATGGGCGTTTTGTAGTAATCCGGTCTGAGTATCATATTTGACTTGTTGACAAATGGGGCATGTTGATACAAATTGTTTAATATCCTTTTTCATCTGTTCCAAGAATTGTTGAGTAATTCTAGTCATAGTTTTCAATGCCTCCATGCCCTCCTATTGGTGTTGAATGGAACTCTCTTATGATCTTGTTTTTAAGAGTCTTTTGCTATTACAATTGTCTTTGAACCAATTAGCCCTTTACTAATCTAATGAGGGAATAATTGCTTGTCAATTTTTTATATAATTCTTGTAATTCCTTATTAGCTTTGGTTTCAGTAATTTCTTTGAATAAGACCTTTGAATTTGATATAAGAAGTTTAATGACATTTGAGTCTGCTTTGATCCTTAATCAAGTCGTTCTGTTAAATATTTTTCCTGAGGCATCTCCGCTTTGTTTGTAATGCCCGGTTTATATTCAATACTATAATCATACCCCAAGTTTGACCAAAAATCGCTCGTGGGGTTTGAATTGTTTCGAATTCTCTTATGCTTTGATCGCTTATGGTAAACTTAGGTATTGTCTCCACCTTGCAACCGCTTTATACAAAGATATAATTCTCTTGCATATGTTGATGTTTTTGTAAAGTTGAAAGTTTCAAGCAATATGTTTGTTTTGTGTGAACCGCCATTGTACCTGATGCATCTGTTTCAATGATAAATGGTTGAGCAAAGTTTGATAATAATCGGTAATGTTGTCATTACTTGCTTTAATTTGTTAAAAGTCATTGTTGATTCTTATTCCACCGAACTGTTGGCTAACATAGATGTTAGGGGAAGCACGTGATAATTCTGACAAATTTTAGTAATAACGTTAAACCCAAAATCCTCTTAATTCTTTGAGGTAGTACCATGTTTGCCAGCTTGAATCTTGTTGGGATCCACTTGTATGCCTTGGGCGATAAGATGTGACCTAAGTAGTCAATTTTCTCTACAAATGAACATTTTGAGGGTTTAATAAACATTGAATCGTTGAGTTGTTTCAAAGACTTCTTGGAGATGATATGGATGTAATTCTAATGTCTCAGTAGATGAGAATATCATCAAAAATACTAAAACAAACTTTCTTAGAATGGTTTAAGGATTCATTAAAGCTTGAAATGTTGAAGGTGCATTTGTGAGTCCAAAGGCATGTAAACTCATAGTGTCCTTCATGAGTTCTAAAGGTCGCTTTATAAATGTCTTCCTTTGCCATTCTTATCGGTGATATCGACCTTAGATCCAGCTTTAGAATCTGGGCTCCATATAACTCATCCATGAGTTCTTCAGAGTTGGAATGGGAATCACGTGAGTAACTTTATTGAGGCTCTATAATCTACACAGAACCTCCGTACCATCTTTCTTTTGATTAATAAAGTCGGGAAGAGAGATACTTTCTCGATTATACCACTTTCCAAACATTTCTTTAATTAATCTTTCAATTTTAAAATGTGGATACTGTAATTTTTCACTCTCACAGTGAGTTCCATGTATGGATTTGATGGTCTATATTTCGCTTGGGGTAAGCCTTTTGGGTTTTGAAACCGGTAAGTGTGTAATATGTGTATTTCACGGCAATGTATTGAATTCTACTAGAGGGATGCTTTCCTCTGTTATTTGACTCATTTGAAAGCATGATAATATCTTCGTCGCAACTTAGTGAACATGAAGGGAGATTCTCCCCACCTGTATTTCCTTGTAATTGTACTAGTCATTATAATAGAATTTCATTGTTAGCTTGTAATCAAATGTGCATTCACCCAACCGTCTAACCATTGAACCCTAAAACTATATCGCTCCTGTAAGATAGCAATGTAATAAAAGTATTGCCTTGTAGTTGAATAGGAGATTAGAACATATGCCCGAGCATTTTAAAGTTTCCCATTGCCTACCAATACTTGAAATACCGATCGGAGTGATTTTAAAATCAATAAATTTTGCTAATTTTGATTGAATGAAATTGTGTGTAGATCCAATCACAATCAAAACTTGTACCTTTTATTTCCAATTAAACCTTGTAATCTCGGTTCTGGTTACCGACCGTAAATGCATTGAGGTCGATGGAATTCTTCTGATTTTGTATTTCCACTCATTTTCTGTGTAAATACCGGTCTTGGTCCTCATTGATTATCAAGTAGAGTAAACATTTTTGATTTGCAAATATGACCTCGGATACTTCTCATCACAATTAAAACATAGTCCCTTCTTCCTTCTTTCATCCAGTTGTGTTTCAATATGGGAATGTTTTGTTTATTGGTTATTCCATTACTTTGATTAATTGTCGTATTAGTGGGGTGTTGAAAGGTTGATAGTTCTTTTGTTTACTGTTGGCTTCATGTTATATCTTGGTATTATATCTTGAAGCCTATCCTCCATCAATTTAGCTAACTGAAAGCTTGCATATGAGCCGCAATGCTCTAACTTCCCTTTTATGTCTTGCCTTAAACCATTCAAAGCAACTCAGAGAATTGTGGAATTCGATATTTGGTCTAATTCTCAAATTCGTTATAAAATTGTCGCGACTTGTTTTCTAATTTTGCAAGTTCACCCCTTAAATCTCTATACAATGAGGGGCCAAATCAATAACTTGCTCTTTAAATTGTGTCCAAGAGTGTAATTGATTAAGATGCATCCATTGGTACCAACTTAATGCTGGTCCCATCCATGTAAACAGATGCTATTAAGAATTTTTGGTCTTCGAGAGCTATAATATTGAAAGAATTGGTCATTTTAAAACAACCCAGGATTCTCTCCATTGAATCTGTCATGTCTACTTTCACTAGCCTATTGTTGTTTTGAGTTTGTTGTCAGAGGAAAAGAGATTTGAGTGAGGTTGGGTACATACGATTGTTGTTGTTCTTGCGATTATTTTCCAATTTTTCTTCAATTGAGGAGAGTCTTCGATACATCATCGAGTATCATAGTGATGGATTGCATTTGTTCATCGCTTTGTTTTGTCTGGACACACTCCTCAATAGTTTTGCCCACCAGCCTATGTTTGAGTTGTGGGACTCAACAGAGCACCAATGATAAGGATTAATATCGATATTACACCGAGAGTATGCTTACTGAATGAGCTAAACGGTGAGCTTGAGTGATTATTTCTTTCTGGATTGAGTTCGCCGCTTATGCTCCAATTGTCTGGGTGTGAGTCAAGTAAAGGAGTGAAGTCCTTTCCAATGGAGTCAACCCTACCGAGTTACTAAGGAAACGTTCGGAACTTTAGATCCGGATTCAGCCGGATGGGCTCCCTTGGATTTGTGTCTTCTTCTTCTGCGCCTTCTAGCCGGATTAAATGTTATTTTCAACCCTTCGATTTGTTTCTTGATCACCTATTGCCTTTCTTTCTAGTGAGTGGATTACTGATGGAGTTGTAGCTTGATTTGTATTTGATCTGGATCTTGGATGATTTGGATAACAGTGTAAACCGCAGCATCAATTACGGATCAATCGAGTAACCCTAATTCATTTCTTGATTTTCCTCGGCTCGCTAGGTTTCAGGGGAGAATCGGAGGAGAAGAAGATCCACGCTCGATCCAAGGAAGATCCACCGTAAAGGGCCCGAGGTGCAACCGAGATAGATTTGGAGGAGATGAGAGGCCTGCTTGGTGTTTTCCGGTTTTCCACCGTGGAAATTGAGCAGAGGAGAAGAGAGACCAGGAGAAAGAGGGAGGAGACTTAGAAGGAATCGAGGAGTTTTGAGATAATTTTCTTCCCCTTTTCATTCCTCTCTCGATCTATTTATAGTATTCGTCTCTGAATCCATTTACACATTGCTAATTGCTCTTAGTTAGACTTTGATCTTCATGCTAGTTTTTCTGCTTTTGGATCTGTCGGCGCTTAGCTTTCTTGATCTGCTTATTAATCTCTTATCTCTGGCTATATATGTTTATACTTCTCTCTTGGGACTGCTTTTGTGATATTTTCTTTTATGTAGTCCGAAATCCTGTAAAGCTATTTATTTTATTTATTTACCTATTATTCTCTCACTTGATCTTCTTCGATTAGTTGGTGATGAAGTTTTAACCAATTTGGCCTTTTTTCTTATTCTGTCTCATTGATGGCTTGGGGATATGTGTTCATATCACATGCCTTATTAGTAGGGTCTTGATATTATCATAAACAAATTTGGATCCAACTAACTCAATCATAGTAGTTTTGTGTGTGAAATATACATTCGAATTATATAAATATAATTTAAATTCAAGGTTTGTCGACAACTTGTTTAGTCTTGCTACTTATAGATGAATTTATTATAGGGATTCTATTAATATAAAATGGCTTTCTACTTAGAGATTAAAAAGCTTAAAAGGGAAAAAAACATCTAATCAAAGAAGGTTATCAACTAAGAAGTTTAAATGGTAAAATTGTATAAGCAACTTCAATAGCATTTTTCATTACGAAAAGATTTTATAGATTTATATGTGATGATGATAAAAAATTCATAAGCATGAATTGATATTTTCTTAAGATCCAAATAAATTATGTTATCTTATTGATAAATTTTGAGTATGAAAATAATATGGATTTAAATTCATACAAAATTAATAGAAAAAAATGTGAAATAATCTTCAATCATTCTTTGTTCCATCAATGAGCTACCAAAGCCATATTTTCTTAGTAATTTTATTAATTAAAATTAAATTAGCTTCAACATTATTTTGACTTGTTTATAAAAGATTCAAATCTAAAATTAAACCTCAACGATTTATTCTATTCTTGTTTGTAAATATTTTTTCGGAGCGTGCGATAAAAAGTTACGATTGCATAAGCTCCTGCCCTCCTAGACCGACCACTATCGTCATCCTTCAGTTTAATATAATAAATAAATAGTATTAATTATCAATAAAGTATTTTTTTTTTTTGAATATTTGAACAAATTTAATCATAAATGTATACATAATATATGTAAAAAATTTGAATCTAAGATTCAAAATTTTGAATAAGTATTATTAAATTATTTTGCACTTTAATAGCATTGACGGTCAATGGTTTTGAGAGCAATAAAAAAATAGGAAAAAATAAATAAATAATAATAGAAAAACGCTCTTGATTCCAGATCCGCTCAGTTGGATCTTCAGCAATTCTCCTGTTACCAGGGGATGACCCGAACGTAAAGTGGCCCCAGCATTTCTGCGTGTACATAAATATTCGCCCGTTGTGTGGTACTTTTCCTTTCACGAAGCCGGCCAAGGCGCTCACGCTTAAGGCGCTCACGCTTGAGTCCTGTAATAGCGGAGAGGGATAACCGCAGCAAGCTCGGCGGCGTCACTCGGCTGCGGTGGCCGCGCCTCCTCGTTCGGGCTTTAGATCCAGCTTGTACTTCGATCCGCGAGAGTTTCTTGTTTTTTATTTTAGATCGAGTCCGTTCTACTGCTGGAGGGTTTTCTTGCGAAGATTTCTCCAGTTTACTTCAATGGAGATCTAATCTGGAGGCCTGTATCTTTTCATCTTTTGCCGTTCGTATTAGGGTTAGATTGATTCAGATCTGAGGTTAGGGTGTAAGACATTCGTCACCATGGATCTGTTGGTCTGTAAACGTGGGCGTTTCATTATCTTACTCCTTATTTCCCTATCCGCGTACGCCTTAGCTCAGGTTCGCTGCTTGATCTTCTTCTTTTTATTCTTCTTACTTGTTTTATTGGATTAATTGTCGCATCTGCCTTCCGATGTTAGGACCTGCTTCATCTTTTCCTGGTTACTTTCAGGAAGCAAGGGTGGGGAATTCCGAGAATGCATCGGTGATGTCCTTAGATCGCCGTACTAAAGTAACCGGATTTCGTCTTTTTAAATTTGACTTTTTATTACGTTTTGAATCTTCTGAGTATCCAATTGATTTATCAGTTAATTCATTTGCGTTACCATTTTGAACTTTTTATTAGAGTTTTGTTTTACATTTGTGATTTCAAATGCAGATGTTTCTGAACGCAGTCAGAAAAGATGGCGAGGGTGGAGATGTTGGCCTTGCGGTAGACCAAGGTGGCGTGGGTCTGTTTGATGCCTTCTTTGCAAGTCTTTCCATGATCCTCGTCAGTGAGGTCAGCTTGCTTGGGTTATAGTATTTGCTGGTGAATGGGTGTAGAATGAATTAGTAGTTGAAGCTGGAGTTTCTGTTGTTTTGTTGTTTCTTGTGATCGAAGCATCATTTATTTATTTATTTTTGGGATTTGTTTGTTGTTTTACTAGATCGGCGATGAGACATTTATCATTGCAGCTCTCATGGCAATGCGTCATCCAAAGTCAATAGTCCTGTCTGGCGCGCTCAGTGCACTTATTGTGATGACGGTAACATACTCAGCTTAAAAGTGATTTCATGTTGTCTAAGCAATTGTACTAATTTTTTTTCTTCGTTCCTTCACCTTCTCCAATCTGCCTGTAAGCTACAGTTCCTTTTTAAAAAAACTTTTTATGGTGTTTTTAAATTTGTAGTTTGCACTTGGGTGTCTTCAAAATAAAACCAAAATTCTATCCTGAACTCACGCCTTCAATATTTTTTGCATTGGCAACTGGGCATAAGGCTATTTGTTTATTTTTATTTTGTAAAGATGATACTTTTGACAATTTTTTGGTCATAAACCTAATTATTTGAGATAATCATCCTCAATTGGTTGAAATCAACTTCTACTTTGTGTTGTCAGGTCTTGTCAACAGGACTTGGTAGGATAGTACCAAACTTGATATCAAGAAAGCATACTAACAATGCTGCCACAGGTACTCTTTTGCTCATTTTTGTTTCATAAATTGCTCATAGTAAATTTATAGTACATTGCTTTTGAATGTTGAAGAAATTAGAGTATTTCAATTGTCCATTTCATAGCTTGATCCACTGTCATTGAGTCTTTCTGTTATTTAGCATCATATTTATCTTATTAGTTCTACAAAGCCATCTTTAGCAAACCCTATATTGTCAGTCAATCGTAGTATTGATCTGTATTTCTTTGAAATGGCATGACATTTTGTAAGGTAGGCCATCATATCATGTCATTTGCATAGTAGGTCATCAAATTGAAATCTGCTTATACAGTGATTCTTTAGGCATTCTCATTATTGCTTCTCATCTCGCATTGTTTATTCTCATTTCTTCTGTGAGGGAGAGGGGAGAGAGAGAGAGAGAGAGAGAGAGAGAGAGAGAGAGAGAGAGAGTTTATTACTCAGTTCGTTACTATCTATCTATTATCTCATGCCATGTCATCGTTTTGTGTGCATCGTGTAGCACTTATAAATTTTCTGGTTACTTGAAATTCCTCTTTGTTTTATTTATTTGTCATATCTCAAATCTTTTTATGCCTAGTTTTGTCACTTCCTTTATTTAAATATAATGATTTTTTATCACAAAATATTCCATACAACCCAAATACTAATTACTAGGCTTGCATTTTGCAAAGTCTCTTTGCAGCTTAATCATTTCGCAATTGCTCTTATTAATTTAATGCAATGATATATAAGAGTGATCATTACCATGCATGTTTTTTGTTCCACAACGGTTGCATTCCTAAGAACCGTGAGAGTGAAGAAATATTTGGTTGTTAGCTCCAAAGAACTCAAGTACGCAAAGAAACAAATAAAAATAAATCACAATATTTTTTTCTTGAAATACTCAAAATGGAAAAGACTACATGCCGTATCTATCATAGATAATGAACTTGGATTATATTTATTTTGAGATTATACATCTTGGTTGAGCCACCACTTGGTGGGAATAATTGTGAGTGGTGGCTCTCACTTGCAATATATGGAGTTGATAAGGTGTGGTAAATAATTGGGTGGGATTGATTGTGCTGAGGTGATATGTGGAGGGAGTTATAGGGTTGACGTCGTATGAGTTGGCTTGAAGAATTATTTGGAAGCCTTTTGGTGTTGGATGGCCTTTACTAAGCTTGCTTTGGATGTGAGTGAGAGGAGGGAAGACATTATAGGTGTTGATGAAGTAAGGAAGATGGTATGGGAGGAAGTGGATGCGGGGGGAAATGAAGAGTGTGTTGGATTTGGAGGGGAATCTTGAGAGTTTGGGTTCTAGGATTTGGAGGATGAGGTATTGGGGTTGTGGAATGGTTTAGGGGGAGTCTAGGGTTTGTAGGGGGTGTATGCTGAGGTCTATGTTGTGGGAATGGTGTTTGGGAGGAGGTGGATGTACTGAACTTGAGAGTAGGTGACAAGGGCTTGAAGACAAATGAAATCTGAGAAAGATTATCATAGGATTTTAGGGGCATTTATTTATTTATTTTTTGATATTTCACAGATTTTTTCTAGAGGATCAAAATTTTATGTGAGCAACTTATGGTTAGTTACATTATCTCATATGGAAGGAGAATGCTTTCAATTGTGGACATCAATATGTCCTTTGGGTAAGAAATTTTTATTGGCATTCCATTGGTAGTGCAAGATAGATGGTTAACCCAATTAAGATCTTATAGTTTCATCATTCTGAGTTGCTATTGGGGACTCAATTTACTAAAGTTAGTTGACTTTAAGGTATAACTTTCAAGAGGTTTGATTAGCAATCATGTGTTACCTCTTTTGACTTGTCTTATGCCAAAGGATACATTCTTTCATGATGGAATTTGGTATACTTTGGATTGAAATAACTCGGCATAAAGAATGGTTGATCATGGTTTAGATATATTAGACATGATTGATGATGTGTCAAAGGCTTGACATGGCTCCTTCATACTTAAATGGCTTAGAGATACATGTCATGGCTGATCATAGTTTATTGGTGCTAGACAAGACAAGTGATGTCTCAATGACATGAGATGGTTAATTCAACACTTAGGCTCAGCCTAAAAGAGGGATTTCATAGTTGTTTAGGTGGATCTCCTACTAGGGCACCCTTCATTATATAGCCAAAGTTCATATTGAATATTTTCTTTGGTAATTATCCTTAGAGAGTCAATCCTCTATGTTTTGAGGTGATTAAATCACATGATAGATGGCATTGTGTTATATCCATGGGTTACCTGTTGAGTGCAGCTCTTAAATATGCTTGAATTTTTTGCTGGAGATTGGCTTAGTTTAAAGTTTAAAGAGATGTCACTAGAACACTATTGAACTGAGTTTAATTTGGTGAATATTGGGGTTACCTTTACCCTAATAGCTTAATTTGAGGGTTGTTAGGCCAACATCAACATAGTGTAGTGAGCTTGATGTTCTCATTCACAGTTGATTTTGCAAACTTTTTTGACTTCTGGCTAGTCTAATGTAGGAGACTGGATGGTTGTTAGTTGGTCCATTAGAGATTGACTTTGAAAAAAATGGGTTTCTGTTTTAGAGGAAGAGTTTGAAATTGGGTTTACAACTTGAGCCTATATGAAGATTGATTGATTGAAGTTAACAGCAGGTAATTTGTCCAAGACAGGTATAGTAGACTTTGATGACATGGGAGCTTATCATAAAATTATTTTGTCAGGTTTCCCCTTGTTTGGTTCATGGTATTACAAGTGTATTAGTTGGTTCAGATTTCTTTGATGGGTTTACTATCATAGGAACTAGGTTAGAATTTGTTGATGGGCTTGATAGCATGAGAATTACTTCAGATTTGGTTGATGAACTTGTTAATATCATAACTAGCCTATATTGTACCTTGTTAAGTTTGCTAGCATGGAGCTAGCCTTGATTTGGTCAATGGGCTATTGCTAGCATATGGAAAAGCTGGTTTACAAGCTTGTTAGCATCTGAAGTGGGTCAGTGGCATCAAATGGCCTTATATTATGGGATTTATGTTTTTGGATATGAAAGAGGCTTCAGAATTGCGTTAAGCTAATGGATTTGCCGACTTACAATTGCAGTGAAGTCACCAATTTTGGTTAACTCTCTAAATGGAGTTATTGAGTGCTTAAGCGGACTCAATCGAATGGTCCTCATAACGCATGAAATCCATTGAGTCTAACTTGAGAGAACTAAAAGTGGTTAATGATTCAAGGTTTTCCAGATTTGGCCTAGTTGTATACATCCTCATGGGTAGTATTGATCAATTAGACTTTAATTGGTACATTGAATGGGCTAAAGTGTCACAAGGTTGAACCACTATTGGACTAAGTCAATTATGGTGCAATTAGGTTTATTTAGGGAACTAATTGGACTTAATTGAGATCATTTGATCTCTTAACCTCACTAAGGCTCATTGTGGTTGCCTGAATTTGTTGACAGCTATTTTGGTCCAACCTAGCTAAGACCATTTAGATTAGTTGTTCTATGTTTAGTCATTGAGATCAAGTTGGTTAATTCTAATAATGCTTGGGCTACCTTAGGAGGATTCTAAATTAATTAGACTTTCCCAACTTCGTAGGGTTATTCAAGTCTTACAAAATTACATTGAGTTAACAATAGTTACATTAAGTCATCCATAGCTTGTTTTTGGTCAACTAATACCATTTTAGGTTAGCCTTAAGTCAAAATAAAGAAGTCTAAGTTTTGCTAACTAGGCCCTTTTTCAGCTACTTATGATTGTTTTTGGGGTACCTAGAACTACCAAAGTTTGTTGGACTAGATTTAGTCAACTAAGACTACATAGTCTTGTCAAGGCCAAACCAAGTTGGTTCTCACCTTGTTATGTATGGTCATGTGGAATCAATCATAACCATATCTGGCTAGTAATTGCAAACTTGAGTTCTTTATGGCCATAATTAAATCATTTGTGGCCCACTCGGGATAATTAGGCCAACATAGATCACATTAGATCATTTGGGGCCATTTTATGTCATTGGGCCTAAATAGGACTATGTCAAGCCATATGAAGCTATGATAGTTAGCTAAGATCTTGTGGATCAACCCTACACACTGAGTGTACTGAAGATGTATGACTATCCAGCCTGGAACTAATGACCATATTTTTGCTCATATTAGAATCAACAAGCTAGAGACCGAGGATGAGGAAATTGCATATTGGTTGTTAGGGGTTAATCCCCTTTAAGAATTTTTAAAGGTTAATAGGGTTTGAATGAGCAGTAGTAGTTGGCCGATTGAGAGTGAATGACAAGGAGCCAAATGAGAGGAGACTAGGTAGGAAGAAATTACTTGATAGAAAACTCATTAAGAAGCTAGTCAAGTGAAGAAGGATATTAGAAGGTAACCAATGAGATTGGACGTGTAATACCTAATTAGTTTATTCTTAATTTATTCCTAATTATTGTTTAAGCTAATTAACCCGTCGTTACTGTAGCATTAGGTATGTATCCACTTTTCTTGCTGTGGCGGGATTAAAGCACTTTCATTGGTTTGACTTTCAAAATACAAATTCTCCGACTTGAAATTCTATTTCGGTCTTTAAGTCGTATCTTACGGCGATCGGCGACTTCAATCTATCTACGATGTCGATTTTTCTACGTAGCTTGATCAACCTCTGGGCCTAACGGTCTTTCTCCCGCCGACCCAACTTAATGGAGTTACACTTTCGATGCAATCTTGCGGGCCATCGAATATTAGATTGGTATTATTGTAAGCAAACTTCGATCATAGAATATGATCTTCCATTACCTCAAAATCTAAATACGTCGACAAATCTTGGACTTGGGTATTCTTTCGATTGTCATCGGTTTGCGGATGAAAACGTACTTAAAGTAGCTTGTGTACTTGGCCTTTTGAATTCCTTTAATGGAAGTAAATCTACCTCTGTCGAGCGATCGATCTGTGAAGTCTTCTGATTCTTTAACGTATAATCAGACATGATTTATCAGCGAATCATTTGTTTCACACTTATCTAAATCAAATCGTCTTATTCTTATCGATCTTTTTTCTGTTGCTCAGCCTTATTGCTCATTGCTCAGCCTTTATTACTTTCGTCTCACATGTTTAGGATGACCGCTATCTTTAGGGTCGATATTGAGAATAGGATATTCGATTGAATTTCCGCGTTCAGTCTTCTTCTTGAAGAGCAGTGAAAAGGTGTATCTAATCGTCAAGCTATTTGTAATTCGTATCTTCTTAACTTAATTATCATGATTCTTGGGCGTGAAATAAATCTGAGCGGCTTAAAGTTTAATTTATGCGTCGAAAAAGCTTTAACCAAAATTATCTGATTTAACAAAAGCAGGTAAAACCTCGTCTTTTCGCGAAATTATCAGCGGTAGCGTCATTTAAAGGCAGTGAGACGAAGAATCTTTAAAACAAGCTTCGATCTGGCGGTAGAAACGATGCATTAATATGCATGTAAATCTGTGGTAAAGCTGTCTTTGCGGATGTAACTTGATACGATATCTTGTAGGTCTTTGTAGAAATGTAACAATATATATGATATCACGTAATAGGCTGTAGGTTCATCTTGTATCTGTCGAGGATTAGTAATTTTAAATTCATCATTTGATTCAGTTCTGTCAAATCATTTTAGAAATGTCGTTTATAATTGTAGGTTTTGACTTTCATTCATTGGGGTCATACGACACTAAAGGCGAAGGTAAAGCGGGGCGAAACCATACTGATACATTACACGGGTTGACGACTGACTGTGCGATAATCAGAGTCGGGGATCTTAAGATCACCAATCACGGCTCATCGTCGAGCTTTCTTTTATCTCTGATTCTTTAACATAAGCGCCTATCCATTTTCACGGACATTTACTTGTTTATCCATTCTTGTATTTAACATGTGTGAAAGCCTTTCTATATCGATGAAATCGATCTTTGACTAGGCGTGTCGTTGTAAATCGTTAATGTCTGCGAGGTCAGTAATCAACGTTTATATATCGTTGATATGAGAAATATCTACGTGTCGTTCATCTGATTTATCTTTGTAAACATGCTAAGAAGAAGGCGAATTACATTAAGTATGTCTCACCTCATTAATGCGTGATGTCTCCTCGATTCTCCCAGTCAACCTATTATAAAATAACTCTTTCTCTAATACATGCAACTCATAAATGAAACTCATAATGGTAGATTTGGTCACGAGGTAAATTGTTGTACATGACTTTGAAATCGAAAGGATTGCATATGCTTCTGACTGCTTACCCATTGAACCCGTACATTCATGCGTCACACATTTCAATGAGAAAATGGATCACAGCTGAGCGAAGATTCCATATACCAAGTTTGAAATACAACCGATTGACTTATGCATTGGAGTAAAAAGATTTTAGAATTTGATGTGAAGAGATTGCGAAATGTACAAATTTCCATGTTAAAATTAAATGGAAACCCAGACCAATCAAATCAGGAGGTTCAACAGAGATGAGCAAGTTTCCCTTCATGTTTGAATGATTCGAAGAAATTTCGAGAGGACGAAATTTTGTTTATGAGGGGAAATTGTATACTACAATTAGTTTCTTAATTTATTCTAATTATTGTTTAAGCTAATTAACGTTCTTGTAAGATGATGCAAATCCACTTTACTTAGCATGATTAAAGCCTTCGACGCGTATATTTGAGATCGACCGTTCCTATTTCATTTCATTCCCTACCGTGGCCTCAGTCCTTCACGCTGTTCCTTCACTGCGAGTTCGTCTCCGCTTTCCGTTCCACCGGCCGGCGCCGACGGCGCTCCGTGATGAACGCAGAAACCGCCGCTCTTCTTCGGCCACGGTGAATTGTCACCACCTCCGTGGCCATTGCGCCGTTAATGCGCCTTCCGCGTCACGCCGCGCGCACTCGGTGGAAGGCTACTCGTCGCAGAACGCCGCGGCCGTCCGTGAGGTAAGACGCGCGGGTTGGAAATCCGTGCTTCGGTTTGAAATCCGGAACCGACGGCCGGCTCCGTGAACCGATCGGCTGCCGATTCTCCGTCGGAACGAATTTGTAAGTTCTTAATTTCTTTCCTATCCCTTTTCTTTTTTCAACCCCTGTTGGAATGTGATTGGAATTCAAATCGATCTTGGCAGGTGAGTTGCGAAGAATATTGAATGATTTAGGATTTGTGTTTGTTAATTTTAGTTTGTTGATTGATTGAGCGGTAATTAATATTGGCGTTAGAGTCGATCAGAACTTATGAGGAGATATCAATTTCGCGTAAGATTGGTGTAATTATGAGTTTCATTTATGAGTTCTTTGTATTAGGCGTATTTAGAAGAGTTATTTTATAATAGGTTGTGTCTTCGAGGAGGAATCGAGGAAGCGCATCACAAGGTGAGACATACTTTGTAAATTAGAACTTCTTTATGTATCTTATTTGTTTACGACTTCATTATAAATGTATGAATGACGTAGATATTTACATATTGAATCATATATAAATGTTGATTCTTGGCCGATTAATGATTCTGATGATTCTGGCCATTTGGTGATTGATTCATTGAATATAGAAAGGTTTGACACATGTTAAATGCGAATGTGATGAGAAATGTCGAAAATTGTGATAGGAAGAGAGTATGTTAAAGAATCTGCCGAGATAAGCAGACGAGATGGCCCGTGATTAGGGGATCTTTATCCCACAGCTTGAGGTTTTAGATTTGTCCAGTGTCGGTACATTAGTATGTAAGTATGGTTACGGCCTCGCACCTTCTTTAGTGACGGCGACGACTTATGAATGAAAGTCAAACCTGATTATAAACGTTGAAAATGATTTGATAAACCGAAGCTGAAATGATTTAATGAAAATTACGATCGACCGATCGATATGAACCTGCTTATTACCTGCGTATTGTTATATTACATTTCTAAGACTATAGATATTGTTGATCGTTATCATTCTTACGCTTCAGGTTGTAGATTTACGTGCGCACGCTGTTTCTTCTTTATCTTGAGCTTTTAGCATTATTGTCTGAAAACTGCTATGATCATCGTTGATAATTTAGGAGCAATTTTACTACGTTTTTTAAATCAATATAGTTTTGGAAGCTTAAAGGCTTTTTTTTGCGCAAATTAAATGTCTTTTAATTCTTCTCAGATTTATTTTCACGCCTTAATTGTGATGAATTAAGTTAAGTAGTATATGAATGAATAGTTTAGTGATGATTTGATTAGATACACACTTTTCGTTCAGAAGCAGTGGAACTGTTGGTGAAATCAACCAATCAGTCATCCTGTTATTATTGACCCGATAAGAGGGTCATCTGGGGTGTGACAGGACGTACAAGAGTTGGTTGGGTGAAGGAGATTAAATGAGTGGTAGTTATCCAAAAAGTGGTCAAACAGATGGTAAATAGTTGAGCGATGTTGAATTAATGGATTATAGCTTATCACGTGAAGTAGATTAGATGGATGGAATTGTTCAATCGAGGAGGTTAGATTAGTTATAAGCTTATTGAGGTAAGGAGGCCAAAATGGTTGGAGTTGATTTGTCAAAATAGGCATGAGTTAGTTGACAAAAGAAGCCAAACAACATGAGTTGGCTAGTGAAAAAAATGGGTGGGCAAGTGTCGCCAAAAATAACTCTTGAAAATAGCTTAAATTATTAGAAAAGAGGAAATGCTTTAGCAAGTAAATGTTCCCCAAATTTACATAGCATGCATGTAGATTATCGAACCACCCGAGTCTATATATGAATTAATTATAAGACCTATTTATATGCTTTTGGTAGAGGGCTTTTTAGGAATATGTGGAATGATAATGAATCCATAATGAGCAATGACAATCATATACAGCTCTTTATCAATATCTTTAAGTTGAATCTAATGAAAATGTCCATGTGCCTTCCCAACCTACTTGCACGAACCTTGCTTTGGTTGGTTGTTGGCCTGGCATTGACATTGTTTTTTTTGCCATTGATTGATTGAAAAAACGGCAATTTTGTTACAATCCATGGTCCTTCTAATGAAATTGGAGTTTCATGTGACAGGATCAATGGAAAATTTTTGAGATAGCATACTTCCTCTCTCAGGCCACTTAGAACATAGTCCAATTAGTGCAAAAAAGTTATGGACGTTTTCCTTATATTTAATTGAGTATTCCAATGAAGTGAAAAGTAGGCTCTACAGTGATGTAACATTGAACCTTGCTATTTTTTTTTAAACTCTGAGGTGAGTGGATTTGGGGTGGTTGAGTGGTTCAATCATGCATAGAATTAATCAAAATGATCTAGATATACACAACTCTAGCTTTTTAAAGGTGCTTCTTGATCTGGTGGTATGTACATAGATTGTGTTTGATCTTAAATCCTAATCGTTGCTCTAGACTTAAATCCTTAGTCTAGAACAAGCACTACAAAAAAGGCTAATTCCATGACTTCTAGGTCATGATGGAAGCACCCTAATCTTTGCTCTAGACTTACTATCTCAGATTCTTATTGCATTCTTTTGCTTTATTAAACATGCTGATTCTTAAAAACAGCTGGAAGAAATATGATTTAGCTTTGATTGCTTGGTCTAGTATCCCATTATTTCTATTTATGGTAGAACCTGCACTATCATATTACACAGGTAATACCAGCCACTTGAGAATTATTTCCTTCGTCATTCAAAATGGAGGATAGGAGTTCAAATCTTTGGCATAATAAATGAAGAGAAGAAAGATGCTAATTGCATTTCAATCAAGTTGAATTTTTTTTTCATTGCATCTTGGAAATCCTTATACAGCATCTTGACTGGGTTTTTTTAATAATACATGCTTTAGATAACATTATCCTTCTTTGATGTGGAATCTAAATTTTGTAACTGATATACAACAATTAATGATATTAGTTGGATGAATCTAATCATTATCATCAAGATACATCAATGATTTATCTTACCTTGATGAGATTTAGAATCATTTAGCTGGTCAGCTCTATAAAACTGTACAATGAGGTCCAAAATTACACCTGGATTGTGTTGGTATTACTTGATAAAATATAGAAATAACCTCTATTACATGATTATTATATCTGTTCATTTTATGTACAGTTTTGAATCTTGAAGTTGATCATCTTTGGTGGTCCCTTGTACATGTCTTGTTTGTGATTCAAAGTCATTTTGTCATAATTTTTTATTAGAATATTGCAGCTATAGCAAGCGGTTAATGAGTTGTTTGATTTATTTCAAAAAATTTTAATTCTATATGTATTTAGCTGTTACAGCCTGTATCTTTCATTTGATAATTAGCTTAAAATATTCTATGGTAATTTTGCTTTATGGTTGCTATTGATGGTTTTATTCAGTCTGACTGTTTTCTATACTTGCCTCGATTTAATGTAGTGCTATATTTGTTCTTTGGACTTCGTCTTCTGTACATTGCATGGAGATCTGATCCTAAATCATCTCAGAAAAAGGAAATGGAAGAAGTACGTGTTTCAACTAGATTCAAATTAATTATTGTGGATCTGTTTTTTGTCAAGTTTTTCAGCCTTTTTATAATTGTTACACATCTTTTCTTGCTAGAACTTTTCTGTCAATTTTTTAGAGTTATAATAATTGGAGATTTCCTTTAGAAGCTTCATTCTTCTATTGCTCGTCATTCTATTTTCAATCATGTCACTTGTACATTGAATGCAATATTTCCCATGTCATGTAGTTATTTAAAAATCAGTATGTGGGTCTACTACTAGTAAGCTGTAGAAGATACTGCAAGTTTATGCTACAATTTCAAGCATCCATGTATGCAAGTAATTCATTAATCAGTTGTCCTACGCATTTTTAGGTTTATAAATTGCTACTAAATGAGTTATTCTGTTTGCAAAGAAACTCCACGAGAATGTGTGCTCTTGCTATACTGAACCATAGATGATGGCTTCATCTTGTTGAATTGAAATTTTTACTGTTATCTAATATAACTGAATCTTATGGATAGTGTTCTGACTTCTATCTTGTTGTTTAATATATCTCTGGAATTATTTTTCTTTGATTTAACCGTTAAACATTAATATCAAATTTGCCTTGTGATCTGGAAGTTGGCTATTAAATCTACACTTTTAACTAATTAAAGAATTTTCAAACTGGTGGTTCACATGTCACTCCTAGTCATGTATCTTTTGAGTGCTTAGGTGTTGTCTCTGTTGGGTTTGGGGAAAAAGGCATAAAAAGAGTTGCGAGAGGTAAAACTTAGAGCTTCTGTCATTTTCTATAATGTGACAGTGACAGACCTAGGTTTAAGCTAGTGCCATTGTAGCGGAAATTCCTTGCTGACATGGTAGCTCAGGGATCGTTGGATCATGGATTTCTTGGAACAACATTGCTTTTGGGTAGCATTTTTAACCGTATGAAAATAAAAGTTCTATCAAATCCATGATCATGAATTGGTTGTTTGGTATTGTATTTATCATTAACATTGATTTTCCCATGGGTTCTATAATAATATATTATATAGAAGGTTGTATCCATTGCATGAAGCTCTTATTAATATTATACCTGGAGAGGGATTGATGTATACAGCTGTATCTTTGTATTACTGAGCCTAGCATTGTATTATATCTTGAGGATATACCATGCGAAGTCATGGTTTCAAAATTATTTCAAGATTGATTTTCACGGAACTTCAGATGCTGGGCCATGCCCTCAAGTTATTGAAATTTTAGGAGGACATGTCCATATTTTGTGCCTTGGAGAAAATCGAAAGTTTCGGTGTTTTTCAAAAGTTGATATCAGCATCGTTTCAAGAGTTCTGCGTTGTATCTTCTCGGGCATATATCTCCAGGTGTGTAGAGGTGGAGAATTATAATTAGTGCAAACACATTGAAAAGTATGTAAACCAATTAAGCTGAAGTAAAGCATGAATTATGCTATCCAATCAACCAAAATAATTGAATGAAAATGAAAAATAGATTTCCACATGACACTATTATGTCAATTCCATTGTTCAATTTAATTTGAATTATGACCTTTTTTCACTTGCATTTATTTCACATTAAATTTCTCAGTTTCATGTATTTAGCTCCCGTTTGGGATCACTTTTAATTTTTTTTTTGTTTCGTAGTTTTTAGTTTGTTTTGATTTTGTTTTAACATAAAATAAAAACTTATTTGATATTCTTATGAATTTACTGATTTTAAAAATAAAAAAAATGTTTAGCTTTGTCCTTTTTTAAAAATTTTATTTGAAAAAAAAGATTGATTATTGCACTCTAATTATATTAAATAAAAAAAATTCACTATCACCAAAAACTTTTAGCCATTCTACAATAAATTAATGTGTGACAATCAACTTAAAAAATACAGATACAATATTATATAAAATCAATATAAAAAGTCTTGTATAACGGGGTCACCAATGTTAGAGAATTCTCAACATTTAGATAAGTATGATAGAACATATGATAACTAAATTCTACTATATGCATGACTCTATAGTTCTCTTATAAAATGATCATGAAAGAGAGCCATGTACTGCAATTGAGATTAACATTAATCTAAATGGTATTGTGTGATATATCAGTTGATATAGATCTTTTTTATGTATTAACTATTAAATTCTTATTTTCATACAAATCTTAAACTCTATCTGCTCTAGGTCGCAATCCTATAAAATTATGTTGCTCACAACAATGAAGTAATTACAATATATCGTTGTGTGCATAAATCACAAAGAGACATTTTATTTAGAATTGAAACTTTGGATTTTAGAATTCCAAAATATCGCTCATTAACATTTATTAATGAAGAATGTTTATAATTGAAAAGTTCTTACCTTTGAGGATGCACTCTTGATAACCATGTAAATGATATTTTAATTCTTTATATGGTGACAAGAAACTAGGTATATTGACATATCTAAAATGAACCAAATAATATTTTCCTACTTCAAAAAAATATTGCTTGTTAAAATAAAAATAATCATTCTTGTATTACAAAAATTTTTAACTAAAAATAGAAATTATCATAGGAAAGTTTAATTGTGGATTTGATATAAATGTTATAAAAATTCTAATATTATTTGTTATTTCCTCCTAGCTAGATAGTAAGTAAATCTTATATCAAATTCACATGCACATATTATATTTTGAGTTTGCTCTTTATATTTCTCTATGGATTTTGACTTTTTTAGGCATATGTGCAGTCATATGTATTCCACCAATTGTACCAATACAACTTTATTCATAAAATTTATGAGTAAGCATACTATCTTACTTAAAATAAATAAATAAATTTAAAAAAAAAAATTCAAGCATATCTTAAAAAAAGATAGTACTTTTCCTAAATAATAAATTGTCTTTAAATTCCTTTTAAGGGTTGTTTTTCGATTTGGAATGTAGTATAAAAGAGAATCTGATGTAAAATTCAGTTAAAGGATTACTGATTGTTTGGTTGAGTTTACAAATTACGACTTTACTTTTTTGTTTGGTTGAAAAAAAATATAAAATATCCCGAAGGTTTTGACGTGGCGGGGCGGCGTTCGGCCGGCCGTGGCGTAGGGAGGCGGGGCGGCGGCAGTGGCGGTGACCGGCATGAGCGGCCTGGCCGTGCGGGAGGCGGAGCAATGGCGAACCACGCGATCACTTTACATTGGCCGTGTATTTGAAATTTGCAAATCGGTAATTCCAAATACAAATTACCTCGGTGTATTTACATTAAAATTTTACTTTACCAGCGCGAAATGTTTAAAGCGTTGAATGCAGTGCATTCCAAATGCACCCAACCAAACATCCCCTAAATGACATGAGTTTATCTCAAATGAATAGTGAAATCGTTTAACTGCTACTCATACTTACTCATTTTGTGATAAAATTAACAAAAATATTGTAAGTTGCTTCTTAACAATTAACATTTTGAGTCTTTCATTAGACCTTAATGACATGAGATTATCTCCAATAAATAATAAAATCATTCAACCAGTACTCATATTTGCTTATTTTGTGATAAAATTAATAAAAATATTATTATTAACTCCTCAATAGTCAATTATTTTGAGTCATTAGATATTTTTTCTTCATCATAAAATATAAGCTCAAAAAATCATAAAGATTTTATTTTATAGTTTTTATAACAATGAGTTGGATAGCCTTGAACTATTTCAATAATATACTTTATGACCTTGAATACTTGAAATTCTATAGGGTTCTTTAGTCAAATAATATTTGTTGTAATAATCAACACAAATAAGAGTAATTGCTTGATGAAATTTCTCATTAGAATTACTTTCAAAATTTAAATTTAAACTCATTTTTTCACCTATATAAAATTAAAGTTAATAACAAAAAAAGTCATTTATTTTAACATAAAATTCATTAAATTAAAATCATTACTATAAACTATATAGATAATGATGATGATAAAGAGGAACGAAGAAGACAATTTAAAACTACAAAATAAAGCCTTAAGAATAGAATAACAAATAATATAAAAAATTCATGAATCTAAACATGTAAATATAAAGAAATTTAGTATTTCCTAATTTATAAGAACAATGAATTTTTCATTCAAAAATTATAAACAAAAAATAGAACTATCATTGTAGAGTAATCAATCAATACATAAAAGCAATTGTCTCCAAAAATCGAGAAATAGTAAGTTACAAAGCAGTTAAATGTAGTGATTAACTTGTGATCAACTACAAGTGAATAAAATCCAAAGAAAAGAGTTAGGGTATGATTAACTTGAAAATAGTTTGTTGACCTCCATACACATTTTACTAATAAAATCGGGCAAATACGGCGAAACCAATAGACTATGATTGTGACACCACACGAATCAGAGTTGAAATGCCTCGATTGTCATCAATACTAATCGAGGTGACATTTGATCGCAAAATGGGCATCATTGATGTGTTTAAAATGTTAAAATTGCCTAAGTCAAATCCCCTGCATTGTCAAATTTTGACTTGACAAAAGAATCGAGCCACAAGTATGACTTTGGGCATATCGAAGTTGGGCGGCCTCGACGACATCTGATCAATCTTCGCTCACAAAATTGACTGCACTGTTGTCATCGAAACGTTAGAATCTATCAAACATGATCTTATTTGATTAATTCGGCCGAGTCTGTGTTAACGTCAAGTGAATGAATGTGATGACATTCAAATTAAACTTGAATTCACTTCGATCGATGCTAAAATCATCCAAATGGCCTTTGATTGCAAAATGGATTAAGCTGTTGCGTTCAGAAGGTCGAAATTATTTTGGATAGACACCCATATTACCTAGGGTTGTCCCACTAAAATTTTCGCCTAAATCCATACGTATTTCGTGAAAAAATTCAATTAACCCACCTAATTGCTATCTAATCTCGCCTAGGTCAACTCAATTTGTTTAGCCACCCATCCCTTAGTCACCTAGATCTCGTCAAGGTCATGCCTGACGTGATTAAACCCAACTTCTGCTTGTCTCTCCTACTATTCCTGGCTAGATTGCATAATTTGGTTGCTCCCTCTCCCCCGCTTTTCATCTCTCTCTCTCTCTCTCTCCCCATCAATCGATCTTAGTCGAACGTCCCACATAGGTGTAAACGAGACGAGCTTGAGCGAACCAAACTTTTGTTCATGTTCGGCTCGTTTGAAAATTACTTTGTTCATGTTCAGCTCGTATTCGAAATGATTTGAAATTTTAGTGTTTGTATTCGGCTCAAATTGTTCAAAATGGCTTGTATAAACTCAAACGGCGAAAAGTAATCAGAAAAATATATATATATATATATATATATATATATATATATATATATATATATATATATATATTCCATATCATGAACTATTCGGCTCGAGCTTGAAATATTTGTTCGTGTTTCTCGCATGCTTAACAAACAAGTTGAGCATGAGCTACTTAACGAGTCTAATATGAGTTGTTCGTGAACAATAAGTTTTTTTAACAATCTTAGTCTCACGTAATCCCGCTTCTTTTCTTGTGTCCCTACCCAGCCGCAACCTCACCGGCCACCGACCTAACCCTCACTCCCTGTCAAGCATGCACAACCCAACCAACACTTGGCTCTGCCTCTCTCTACTATGATCCAAAACCCCCACAGCCGCCTCTACACTTTAGCCACACAAACCAGCCCCTCTTAACTCCTCTCTAACTGCTAGCGAGACCCTCCACCTCTACTCATTGCCCCCAGCAACTCCCATCTACAATCCCTTACTCCATTTTTCTTTCTAAATGGAGAGCTTAATTTCTCTTTTAGTCTCACTTAACCTCCTCTCTCTCTCTCTCTAAACAGAGAAGAGACAACCTCTTCTTTACCTCAACCTTAAAATTTGTGCAATCATTGCCATCTCGATTTGTATGCATAGGTATAAAATGCCCCGGCCTACATTCCTAAAGTTTCGATTATGACACATTTGACGTGATGATTAGAACTTGTGTGCGCTTTTCTTAGCATGGAAAGAGAAACTTGTAGGCGACGCTCGTGGCATAGAAAGTAAGTTCTATGCATGCTCTTCTTAGCACGAAAGGAAAAATTATAAATTACAAATTCTTATGCAGGTACCCCAAGCATGCCTTCCTTAGTGGTAACATTTTTAGCTATTTCGGCCACAGTGTTTTATGACATCGACCATCCGCTTTTCTTTGCATGGTGGATAGACTCAGTCTTCCTATGGAGGACGATGCGGGAGGTTGTCAAAATTTTTTCAAAACTCGAGCGATCAAGGGACTGAAGTTAAATTGATTGGGTTGAAACTTGATTAATTGAACTTAACTAAACTTAAATCAAATTAATTAAATTTAAACTAAACTTATGTAGGATTTGAACAAGGATTGAATGAGGGCACTCTTAAATATAAATTGAGCTTAAAGTTCACCATAAATTAAACTTAAGTCTAAGATTAAATCAAAACTAACTTAAGAATTGGAAACTTAAAAATTTTTAATTCTTAAATAAAATTTACAAATTCCAAGAGGACTTACAAGGCACTTGAAGTTGACTTGAAACCTCATTTTGAGCAATGAACAAAATCTTCTCTCACTAAAACTTTTAGAATACTCAAAGAAATTGAATGAATTGGAAAGAAACGAATTGAAATAGCTCCTCTAATTATAGCTTAAGAAATATATTTTGTGGGACTCTCTGAATAATATTTAAAGCATGGTAGGTAATAAACAAATGTGGTATAGGTTTAGTTGATAAACCTACCACCAATATTTTCCACTACGCAAATAGGCAAAGCAGGCTATTTTGACAATTCAAAATATAGTTTTTTATGTGTTGCTTAACAACAAAATCTAAAGTTTTCCTGTCTTGAATGAATGTGAGGTCCACTTGGCTTAAAAATTATTTTTTATCTAATTGCCACCGAATCTGTAATACATTTATTTTATTAGACAGAAGACATTGATAGAAGTTTTATATGAGCTCTTTCATACATTATGAAGCAACTAATTGCTCAACTCAAATGCTTCTAAATTTGTGCAAACACTTGGATTAAATAGGCAAAGCAGGCTATTTTGACAATTCAAAATATAGTTTTTTATGTGTTGCTTAACAACAAAATCTAAAGTTTTCCTGTCTTGAATGAATGTGAGGTCCACTTGGCTTAAAAATTATTTTTTATCTAATTGCCACCGAATCTGTAATACATTTATTTTATTAGACAGAAGGCATTGATAGAAGTTTTATATGAGCTCTTTCATACATTATGAAGCAACTAATTGCTCAACTCAAATGCTTCTAAATGTGTGCAAACACTTGGATTAAATGATTTCATTGCACATATTTTGAAACAATTTTACATCCTAATCAAGGGCTTTAAATCTATGTAAATTTTCAAAGAAATGAGCTCATGCTCATCCCGTCACAGGACAACCTTTATATTTAGGGTGCGTTTAGGATAGCTTTTTGGCTATTTTACTTTTTCTGAAAGCAGCCAAAAAATAAAGCATCTTCGTTTGACTACCAACTTTTTGGCTGCATGTCAAAAAATTGGGGTGAAAAAGCTATTTTGAGAACCAGCACTGTTAGAGTGTGGTGGCTGTCAAAAAGCTGCTTTTTGAATTTTTCAAAATGAAAAATATTTGTAACACACACAATAGTTTTTTAAAAAGCTATTTTCTCCACAATAGTTTTATAACTAATTTTTCAGAAAGCTATAGTTGTTCCAAACAGACCCTTAGTCTCATTATATTAAGGTGCACAAAAAAACTTAAATGATTTAATTTTGCACATATTTCAAGGTAATTTACATTCAAATTAACACCTCAAAATTCGTGCAAACAATTCAAATTAAGTACACATGCCTTGATGATGACTCTAGATTTAACTCAACACTTGAAAGCCATGTAAGTCACCTTGAGAAACGTGCAAATTTCATAAACTACACAAAAACTCTCAAAATCGAAAACACTCTTATGGGCCTTGACATATAGATTAAATGTTTAAATTCAGTGTCTAAGAATATTGTGCGAGTCAATACAAAATTAATTTGAATTGCCTGCATGTGCTCTAACCAGTGCGTTAAATGCTTAGTCAAACTGTCTGAGAATGCTATGCTGATTAAAATTCGATCTTGTTTTAAGAACTATGCATATATTTGAATGATCAATAAATATTTATTTTCAAAATCAAACTTAAATTTATTGATCATATGTATTTTTTATTGGATTGCTTCGACTATTCAACGAAGTTATAAGCTCCACTTAATCAACCCAATTTTCTTTCTTGTTAGACAAGAATTGACCAGATTGGTTCTAAATCAACCATTTATTCTTTAAATGAGGATTTTAATTTTACATTTGTATACGACCATCGAAGGTCTTAATCAAAAAATCTCATATCCAAACTTATAAACTCTATGTTTCAAAACGATGAATATAATTATAAATTCTAATCATAGACTCAATTCCTTGCAATCAGGCATGTAGAGTTGACAAGATCTTGAATAATAAATGAAGTTAGTCAAACAATTCTGATGATGATTGTGTTGATTGAAGACTTTAACTAAAGAGAATATTATCATTATAATGTATTTACATTTTCAAATCAAATTAACCTAAATCAAGTATAAATCTAAATATAAAATATGATAAGTTATTAAGCTCTAAATGTTTAAATAAAATTTAGCATTAAACAACTTAAAGTAAAATCCACCCAATCCACTTTTCGCAATTATTTGTTGGAGGTGATAAATTAAAAAAACACTTGCCCACAAAGGAGCTAATATTAAGTCAAGTGTACAATTATATTCACTCAAATAATTTTATACTAGTAAGGATATGACCCAAGGTCTTTGTTCACGTGATTCGACTAGTAGACTTAATATATGAAATGATTGAGCCCTCGAGGATGGTTTCGTCAAAATATATTATATTATTATATGGTCCTTTGCCCCTTGAGTTTAATCATGGGGCGATAGGGTAAAATTTTTTTTATTACCTAAGATGGACTTAAGTTATCTCTTTAGACAAACATTAATCCAAGTCTACAAGGTCTTTTTGGGCGTAACAATATATAGTTGCCGACAGATCTTTGGGTCAGGTTGAGTCGACTATCTCTTCTTATTAAGTAGATTAAGAACCACGACAATCAAAGATGATAGAACCATGGGATCTTGATCAGGCATGCCACCATTCCCTCAACATATGATTTAATTTAAAAGATGTTAAATTTTATAAATTTTAAATTTCATTTGTTGCTACTATACGCCAAGTAATTAACGACCTAATGATTAACCTTTATCAAAAGTTCTCCCTCATTGTTGGGAGGGATAATTATCTTTAGGTGCTTGCACCCATATGAAGCTTAGAACCAGATCTAAAGTTCTCACAAAATGAGGAAAAATCTCTGAGTAGTGTCTTAATATATGAAGCGATTATGATCAAAGTCCTTTGACTGGGTGGTTTGATGTCAAATGACACTTTTATATTGCTTTCGTAGTTTTGTCCCTTGAGTTGTGAACCATAGGGGTGTACCTGATAAGACAGAAAGCCCTCAATTAGTTAAGGTGGATTTAAAATTATCTCCTCAAACAAACATCAATTAAAGTCTACAAGGTCTTCTTGGATGAAGCAACTCATAGCTACCATCAAGAATCCTTCGATTAGATTGGGTTGACTTCCTCCTCTTACTAAGTAGACCAGGGGCTATGACAGCTCGAGACTACGGAACCATGAAATCTCGATCGGGTGCTTTATGCTAAAAGATGATAAATTTCATAAATTTAAAATTTCATTTGTTACTACTATATGCTAAGTAATTAGCAACCTAATGACTAGTCTTAATTGAAAATTCTCTCACATTGTTAGGCGAGATAATTAACTATAGGTGCTTGTACCCATAGAAGCTTGGAATCAGATCTAAAGTTCTCACAAAATGAGAGAGAAATCTCTGAGTAGTATCTTGTCTATAATTCATTTGCCTTATGAAAATTTGACCTGCTCATATCAAAATTCTTTTCATCGAGAGATTGGATGCAAATTTTCGGAGCCGACATAGTAAACTACAACCAATTAACTGCAAAACATTTGGTTGCAGTTGTCAATTGAATTAGTAGTTAATTGCAATCAACTAGCTATTATTGATTTTAATTAATCACATTCCAAAGGCAAGAATTAGCATGTTTATTGCAATTGAACTAGTTCAAATATAAGAATTCATTAAGACAGTGTGATATTTAATAGCAATGATGACTGCAAGTGGTTTATGCCAATTGATGATGAAGAACAAATATTTGACTTCATGAACTTGTTATATTTTTGCACATATTCCATCATCGAATGATGATGATATCCAAGAATCCTACACTATTGATCATGAGCTAATTCTTGGAAGTAAAAGCAAAACAACAATGCCTACACCATTGATGCCTTTGCTGTTTCCATTAGTTGACAGTGGCAGTCAACATAGGCGATCAGGCCCTTGAAATGATGGAGTTGGTAATGATTTTTCAGAATTGCTCTCTCTGTAACTTGTTGTGGGATCCGAAAATTCACCGCGGACCTCTTTCGGAAAAGAAAAGAGTTGTTTAAGTGTCGGTGATAATTTCAGAAGGCAGATGAATAGTAGATAAGACACTACCTAGAGATTTCGTTCTCATTTGGTGAGAACTTTTATATCTGTTCCGGGTTTCTATAAACAAGCCTATAGTTAATTACCCCTCCTCTTGAGAAGCACTTTCGATTAAAATTTGATGATATCGTTAACAGTATATAATAATTAAATTGAGTGGAGCTTAGAACTTATGAAATTCATTATTTTAACTTAAAACTTTTGTGGGGAACGATGGCCGCCCGTCAAGATCCCATGGTTCCGTCATCCATTTATCCGTGGTCCCCTTAGTCGAGGAGGTGGTCACCCAACGTAGAAGGATCCTTGTCAAACACATGGGTTCACGTCGTCAGGTGTCCTTGTAGACACAGGGTGGAGTTTGTCAGGGGATAAATATAAGTCGCATACATAGCTTTTTGCAACCAAATACATTCATTTCACGCGGCTCAAAGCAGCGGTTGGGAACATGACTGCGGCGTGGCCAAATAATTTAGTGGTGCCATATGCGGCGAACCACCCGGTCGGAGGGCTCGGTCATTAACCGTTATGTGATCGCTCAGCAAAATCGCAGAAGACGCCACGTCTTTCTGACTTTAGAAATATTTGAGTGTGAAAGTAATTATGTATTTAATTTGGCGGCTCTTTGTGAGCAAAAGTTTTCTTAATTTGTCACCCGAAGGCAAACAATTGCGGAGGGGTGAATTTATTTTATTTATTTATTTTTAGTTTTAATTTAAATAATTAATTTCAATTTTGCTATTTTCTTTGAATTTTGATTATTTTACAATTGATTTAGATTTGAATATATGATCATTTATCATTGAAATTTTAATGATAATTGCCATTGCGGATCTTAGGGTTAACGTCGATTAATAGGCCTTCCTATGCGATTTTGAGGATCAATTCGTTATCTCGAAGTATAATCGAACTTTGTTATCTAGTTTGAACTAGAGGATCGGGTTTGGGACTTTTCTTACAAAATTTGAATTTTAGAAGTATTTTAGTTGGTTCATATCTTGTATTGTATGACAAATTAAACAGATATTATTAATTTGAAATTCTATAATATTAAATTTTTAGGTTTTGTTAACGGGGCCAGAAAACCAACCGAGGGATTATATGATTCTTTTGTATTTGACTAGTATTTCTTTGACATCATCTGGGATATCTTTCTTTGGGAATTGTATGGACATTAGTTGGAGTTTATATGTGATTTTGAGTTTTGTTAACGGTTGATTAAGAAGGAAAGCAAGACTATAATATTAACAACACGCTTTGAACACTTCAACATGATATATCGTTAACTTTTAAAATGTTGTATGGACATTAAATATCTAGTTGAGGCGTGGTTCAATTCTGAGTTTAGGTTTTGATATGACATTTTGGGTTTTAACGGGCCGGTCAAGAAGACCAAGGGAAGATGTAGCATCATTCTTGGAAAATATGATATCGTATTATTTTGGCCAAAAGCCCCACTTTATGTCACAAATCAACGGGGTATGGGGAAATAAATTATTTTAGGCTTATTTGATCAAATATAGGGCAATAGACTTACTGAAATTATTTAGGCATTTGTTTTGGCAGATCACTTATGTAACAAAAATGGCAATAAGGGCAGAAAATAATTGATTTGGGGCTATATGATCGTAAGTAGATGAGGCTTTAAAGAAATGGATTTAGGCATTTGTTTTGAGCAAGATCACCTCTTATGTAACAAATCGCATGAAGGGTAGAATAATAAGTGATTTAGCCATATGATCATAAGTAGGGTGATAGGCAAAAGTGGATTTAGGCGTTGTTTCTTATGAACAAAATCAAAGAAGCATAAGGGTGAAAATAATTGATTTGGCCTATATGATCAAATACCACCATTTATTTCTCTCAAAAGGAGAGGAATATAAAAATATGAAGATGTCATTTAAAGTGGATTAATTAAAATCCACCTCCTTCACATGCAAGCTCATGGCAAGTGGGGGGACAAATACTCAAATTAATCAAGGTATAAGACTTTATTTTCCTCTTCAAAGAAAGGATAAGGATGGCAGACGCCACGTCACGACGTGCATTTAATATGACAAATGACATTACCTTAGATGGTTTACGATTTTACGACAAAGACATCATATGTGTCAAGATGATAATAGATGAGAAAATATTTATAAAATCATGAATAAGAGGAATTCCTTCTCATAAAATCCTCACACACTCCTACTCTCATTTCTTTCCTTCTCTCCTTTGATTTCACAAAGTTCTTGCTTGTAAGAGAAGTTGTGTAAAGATTTGTAAGTTTTACCCTTCTCCCTTCTTTTAGCAATTTTCTATTTTTTGGTATTTTTATGATGGATGTCACGTCATATGATAGATTTGATTCATTTCATATGTTTTTTCAAATCTTCCCCGTCCCATGTATGTATATAAATCATGGAAATGACAAGAAAGAGGAGAAACCTATGTTTAGCATATGTCAGTGTATTTCACATGTCAAAATGTTTCATTTCATGTATGTCTTCCCCTTTGATATACCCCTTTTTTTTTTGCCATGTTTCTATAATGTGTGGATCAATGTGAAAATGGACATATGGAAAAAAGATAACATGTTAAACATGTATTTAAGCACGTGTTCTAAGTACCTAATAAAGATATCAAGCTAAGTAGTATTAACCAAAGATCAACAAATACATGTCACAAGCATAAGCATCCATTTGTATTCTATTTGCCACACTTCATACACATGTTAAGCATGTAAAGGGGACTAGAAAGATTCAACATTCATCAAACTAAGCATGAATAGTTGCGCAGTGTCATATGCATAAAAAGTGAGTTAAAACACATAAGATATGCACATAAAAATACTTAAGCATCATTTTTTTTTTAAATTTTCGATTCTCCTGGCCATCCCCGATGTGTTACTGGGACAAGCCTTCCCACCACGCCAAGAAAGGTAGAGGCGGTCGTGAGACACCCTACCGTTTATTTACCCACCACGCCAAGAAAGGCGCATGGGATTAGCATGATATAGGCATATCTTCCCCGTTAATCTTGCAAGAATATAAGCATGAATCCTATATGAATCTTCATCTTCATACACCAAAATTTATAATGCTCCCTCCGCAGGTTCATGAGAATCGAGCGCCCACCACGCCAAGAAAGGCGTGGGGTGTCGTGAGACACCGAAATTTGATAGCATGATATATTAAGATCATAAAGAACATACAAGTATGAAAGATATGCAAGAGGTATAGCAAATGAAATCTAAAGGAAGTATAATTAGCATGACATAGACTCCCCCAATAAAGAAAAGAAAGTGATTTCAGCATGTATTACATTTCTAGATGGCCATTTCATAGATTTCCCAATATCCCAAACCCATTTCCAGCAAGCTAGCAAGTGAGATCTAGGCAACAAAATCCTCCAAATAGAAATTTCAGCCAACACATGCTTGCAATTTCATAGATGACAAAATATAAACATAGGGTTTAGGCCATACAATATCTCAAACCCGTTTTTAGCAAGCCAAGAAGTGCAACAAAATCCTCCAAATAGAAATTTCAAACAATTTGTAATTTCATAGATAACAAATGTAAACATAGGGTTTAGCCATACAATATCTCAAACCCATTTTAGCAAGCTAAAGTGAGATCTAGTAACAAAATTCCAAATAGAAATTTCAGCCAACACGGTAATTTCATAGATAACAAATGTAAACATAGGGTTTAGCCATACAATATCTCAAACCCATTTTAGCAAGCTAAAAGTGAGATCTAGGCAACAAAATCCTCCAAATAGAAATTTCAGCCAACACATGCTTGCAATTTCATAGATAACAAATATAAACATGGGTTTTGGTCATACAACATCCAAAACCCATTTTCAAAGAAGCTAGCAAGTGAGATCAGCAACTAAATCCCAATAGAAATTTCAGCCAACACATGCTTGTAATTTCCTGATGACAAAATATAAATGTTTTTGGCCATACAACATCCAAAACCCATTTCCAAAGAAGCTAGCATGAATTTAAGCTAAAGCTCACTTTGCCAAGCCCTAATTTTCGTAATACCCAAATGCACAAAGAAAAATTAGGTTGAGAGAAACCACATGGAGGTGTCGATTCATTAAAAGAGAGGGAGAAGGAGGAGTTTCTAGAAAGGGGGAGCCGTGGCGTCAAGTGGCGTCAAGAGGGAGCTTCGTGCGAGGGAGCCGAGAGTCGAAGGAAGTGCCGAAGAGGGGAGCTTGAGGGAGCCGAGAGTCGAAGGAAAGGGAACTCCTGTTTCAAAACAATAAAATCCCTTTAGGTCAGCGAGAATGAAACTTTTCCCCTTTTTTTTTTGCTTTATTAGTTGGCACATCTCGATTGCCTAACGGGCGACCAATCGAATGGCGGTGCTAAGCCGATTGGTTGAATGGGCAGGTTAGGAAATTAATGCGCGTGATTAAGAGGTAATTAGCGATTAAGTCACGTCGTTTAATTATGATTTTATTACTTTGACAAACCCTAGCAATATGGTCAATTTAAGTTGTTGTGCAACGCAATGCGCGATCAATTTCGCGATCGAGGTCGCTTAAATAATGGCCGTAAGAAATTCAAGTCTAAATTGCACCGTCGACTTAAATTAATCGACCGCGATACTTTGCCGACTGACCGCGGAAGGTGTCGCTTGATAGTTTCGACATTTCTACGACGACGGATTTATTTTGGCGAACGGAGGTCGTTTACGCCGTCGGCTTCCACTTCGACATATGACAATTTCATGATAATTTGATTTTAATTATCCGACGGTCCTTAATTGATTCAAAATTTTCTCGATTAATTCATTTTAATATTTGCGCCGAATCCGAATTAAAACGATCGGCTCGATCGCGATTTAAGGGATTTTAAAATCCATCTTATTTATTTAATTTAATGCAATATAGGTCAACAATGCCAACAAACATGGTGCGCGCATGGAGCGACCGGTTTGTTGTACAATTCTTGACTCTTTCCTTTTTTTTTTTTTTTTGCACTCTTTGTACCCATCGTTATTTGAAGAAGTATCTTATCAAATTTGCAGTTGATCCGTGCTTATTCACAAATGCGGATTATTCTTTAAATATTCATTTGTTGTATAACCCTTTCTAGAAAATGTTCCAATCGAGGAGATCATCTGGCTTCCGACGAGCCTACCGAGGATGTCATTTGGTCCATGATTGACACGCACCCCAACAACAATGTGGACATTCTAGATAGACTGAGCAAGATAAACGACATGCAAGGACGCATACATTCAAAAACTTCTTCACTCGCTTCTCCCCCTTCATTGTTCGAGAACCCGTGGAATTTGACAATCCTCCGTGAGTGGGTGACTACTATCAAGTTAAAATGCGAATACAATCCATTGGATAGACCCTGATCAAGTAAGTCACGGCTATGTGAAATTCTTGAACCTACAGATGTTATTGAGCCGACGGGCAATTACTTACCACAATAATTACACTGTTCATTAGAGTGGCCCCAAAACTCATCTATAGAAGGATTCAAAAAAAGGGTATGTTATTCGTCGATATATCCTCCAAGCTCATAAGGATATCTAAGCGGTGGAGTATATAAGGCGGTTTATGCTTCCATGTTTGATTTCAAATATCCCTGCGTCATGGATAGGTTTGATTGAGTTTTGGGACATTAAAAGTAACACTTGGGTCCCAGGAGTTGACCATTACTTAACTGCAAGCAATATCCGGACTTCCTATCTATGGCAATCACTTTCAGTGCATTCCTCCGCATTGAGCTCTTTCAGTAACCTTCCGACAAAATGATAAGGTGAGGATTTTACCTTTAATCTATCTGCGTTTACTCATTATCAACACCTATGAGGTCTAGGCTTCCTTCACGCATGGTAAATATACTGACATCTGGATTAGCCTTCAGGGAGGATACTTTACCTTCTACTATCGACGATCCTTTGAAACGGGTATATCGTTTGGTCATTTATCGGAGGAAATGAGCCATGCTTGCCACATGAACATTTTCCCCCTCTCACTCTATGGATGAAGATTTATGTTTATGGTTTTAGTTACTTATGCACTTTTGTCTTGCCCACCAAAGAGGGTTTGTTCGCCCAGGTCTATTACAAGTAAAATCTCTCAAGGTGAACGCCTTTCCTTGGCTCCTCCCGTTTCCAGAATGTTTAGAATTTTAAGAAGCATATCGAAGCAATGACACATGATTCGATTTTGCCTCAATGCTCATGCTTGGTTCATGTTCACGCCAGGCTTTTGCTTGTTTAGAATGTCCTTCAGATTTCTTAAGGGGGCTATCCCATACATGCAATCATTCTTCTACTTTGGAACAGAAAGGATATGTTTATTTTTCTTTGCCCCACATCTAGTCACGATAGATTTCACATTCATCAACTCGAGGTTGCCGGTTGCCTCAAGTGGAAGTTGATATACTACCGTACCATGAGGTAACCCCACTTTGATTATACACTGACAATGACATTGAATATTTCATTAGATGCCCCTCGGTTATGCTATCGATCGCGATAGTTATCCTGAGGATATCAACCAAATCGAGTCTGAGCTCGGATTCTCGCAAGCCTATAATGGGCCTTTCATTGGCAATGCGCTGCCGATGGATACAGCCCCTATCGGGTTTTACCGCAATTGTCTCGCTTCACTTACTCAGCTTGCACGAATTTGAAGTTTCGTCTGCCGCCTTTTCGCGGAGTGAGCTATACCCGCTGGTATTATCCTTGCGCCATCTTGGAACGGCCCGCAAATACTAACGACGTGAGACTGAGCCCCTCGAGGGCAACAAGCTCGTCGTGAATTCTAAGAGGTATGATTTTCTATGTCTTTTTTATTTAAACCATTATTTAATTCTTCTAAGCCCCTTTTATTCCTAACATACGTATGTTTATATTTTCTGTGTGAGGTGAGAGGGCGTCAATCAACGAATAGGTTCACTTCGAGTGACTGAGAACCTGCTTAGTCATGAGGTACCATCTTCATCTCATCGACAAAGACGCCCTCGTTATGAAGATCCCAAGAGCTTCAACCGATTGTTACTAGCCCCATTCCACGACGCCTTAACTCAAGAAGCAAATCTAAAGAATGTTAAGATGGAGCCGCTTTCCTGGGATTTTGAGTTGACTTTCCTCACGGCAGTGTTGCTCTTATGTCGATTCCATTTGAAGATTTTGACGATCTTCCCGAGACAACTGTAACCTTTGCTCACCCACTATCTTTTTTTATGGACTGGTTCCTTACATGGGTTTCTTTTCCGCTTTACCCGGAAACATGGGATGAGACCAAGATTACTTGAGGCTTCGCCATACCTACTTATGATGAAACAGTAGGTGTCATAACGCTCACCAATTGAAGAGTACACCTCGTTATTTTTAACGGGTATGACACGATAACTCCCTCTTTTTTTATTTTAAACATGTCACTACCTTTCCTCATCTTCCTCCGCTTTCTGAGCTTGAACATTACTCTTAATTGGAGGCACGCATCACATCGACCACGAATGAGCGTATTTATGAAGAGAATGTGACTTTCTTACGCGGAGTGATCTCTATTGGACTGCTCGCCAGATATTTGACCGCCAAGAGACGCCAACATAGCGACTGGCTCACTTTGATTGGGTGAAGACGAATTCTTATGGGAGGCTTTATGTCCTAGGCCAACGAAGGACATGTTTATATTTTCTCAGGTGATGTGAGAGAGGGCGGTCGAATCAACACGGGAATAGTTCACTTCCTCGAAAAGTGACTCGAGAACCTTCCAATAGTGGAGGTACCATCTTCATCTCATCGACAAAGACGCCCTCGTTATGAAGATCCCCAAGAGCTTCAACCGATTAATAGCCCCATTCCACGACGCCTTTAACTCAAGAAGCAAATCTAGGCCAAGAATGTCTCAAGATGGAGCCGCTTCCTTGGGGATTTTGAGTTGACTTTCTCACGCAGCTAGCTCGCTATGTCGATTCCATTTGAAGATTTTGAGGTCGATCTTCCGACAACATGCGTAACCTCTCGCTCACCACTATCGCTTCTCTTTTGGACCTAGTTCCTTACATGGGTTTCTTTTCCGCTTCTACCCTGAAACATCTGGGATGAGAGACTAAGATTATGAGGCTTCGCCATACCTACTCATGATGAAACTAGTAGTGTCATAACGCCAACCGCCACCATCGCAAGGAGTACACCTCAAGTTGGGGCTTTTAATTCGTATGACACGATAACTCCTCTTTTTTTTTTTTTTTTAAACATGTCACCTTTCCTCATCTTCCGCTTTCTAGAGTTTGATCGATTACTCTTCGAAATTATCGAGGCACGCATCACATGCGACCCACGAATGAGCGATTTATGAAGAGAATGTGACTTTCTTACGGAGTCGATCTCTGTTGGACCCCGGCTCACGAGATATCATTTGAAGAGACGCCAACATATGACTTCGCTCACTTTGATTGGGTGAAGACGAATTGCGCATCATTGGGAGGCTTTATGTCGGGAGGTCAATTCTAGTCCACGATGAAAACCTCGCATACCAAAGAGTTTCATTGTCGATGAGAGCTGCAGACTTCGCGAAGGGCCGACTTTGCTCATGAATTGAAAAGAGCTCGCTTTTAAGGGGTCCTCGTGGTGAGGCTACCCATTATCAGCCCAAATTGAAAGCCACTGCCAAAATTCAAAGCCTCTGGAGGGAGCTCAAGCAGTCGGTGTCATGCAAGACATACCTGCAAGCGGAGCATGATAAACGAACTCGACGAACACAGAGGGAGCAACAAATGATTCCGCACGACATCGTATGGTCGATGTCGGGCGCCTTTGAACCTAGTCGTAGAGGATTTACAAACTGCTGAGACGGAGAATGAGGCTCTTTATTATTATATCTCGCCTTAGACCTACGCCTACCTTGATGCATTTTCTCTCTTTACTTCACTTGTCATCTCATATGTACTTGTGCAATTTTCATGAATAAAGTTTAGACCAACAATTATGTTGTTTCATGATCTCTGCTCACGGTTTAATGATCTATTGATGAAAATCCCATTGGCTTTATGCTTTGTGTGACTTAGTGAGATGAGAATATCTTCGTCCGCTTTGTGCTTTGATGAACTTGTTGAAGATTTCATCTCAAAATTTGGGATTTGCATTTTCCTCCGCCCTAGCTTTGTGCTCATGACTTGATGGAGTTGGTGAGATGAGAATATCTTCTCCTGCTTGACTTGTTGAAGATTTCATCTCAAAATTTGGGATTTGCATTTTCTCCCCGCCCCTTTTGGCTTGGACTTGATGGAGTTGGTGAGATGAGAATATCTTCGGTCTTGTGCTTTGTGCTTTGAGACTTGTTGAAGATCTCATCTCGAGGTTTCAGATCTTGTGCCTCCTTTTACCCCGCTTCATGCCTCGATGGATTTGATGGAGGAAAGTCCCAATTATCTTGGAGATTTGTCGCGATATTAAATTACCTTCCGCCTCTAGCTCGCTTTTGTAGCTTGTGGAAGGATACATGTCGATGACCTACCTCGAGCTTGTGTTGGATCAATGGCAAAGAGTCATCCTGCTTTGCACATGTAATGGACATCTGATAAAACTCCCTTAGTTAAGATTTAGCTTTATACCTAACATTGGGATACCTTCTGCCCTGCTTTTGCTTGATCGACATCAAAAGAATTTCCTTCTCTTTGCTTTCTCGCTTTGATAGACTTACAAGAGTTGAGATTTTACATTTGTCTTGATTCCAAACTCGCAAGGCCTTCTCGAGTAAGGATATCTTTGTTGTAGAATTTTGAGAAATGACCCACCTGTGGATAAGTTCCCGTCACTTGAACTCACCAAGTTGAGAGATTTGGGGATTTGGATGCTCTTGTCTTCAACTAACGGCAGGAGGATCCCTTACTACGCCTTTATGGCGGCGTGAGTAAGCAGATCACAACTACCGTATTTTGGTTGAGTCCGACCTTATACACCCACTGAGTCGTGGACTTGAGCAATTGATGAAGGATTTTATCCTCTGCTAACGAGATGGGATCTCTACTACGCTTTGCGGTTGGTGTTGACTGCCGACTTTACCATTCGCGTGTGAGACCTTATACACCAACTCGAGCCTTTAGATTTGATGTGGGATGGAAAATGTTCTTCCAACTTGGTTTTTTGCGACTTGAAAATTTTCTTCTTGTCAAGAAGACTTTAAATTTGAGCATTTAAACACATAATTTTGAGTATGAACGTGGGGATCTCGGCACTATGCACGATGTCAACCCAAAGAGAAAGAAAGGCCCCCTGTCTTACCAGGAACGCCCGATACTTTACTATAAAATTTTTTTTAAAAAATGCCCCTGTCTAACAGGGGGATTTTTGTTTTATTTTGGAAATGCATTCTTGTGTTACAAGAGAATTTCCAATGCAAATTTTCATAAGTGTTAAACACATAATTTTGAGTATGCACGTGATCTACAGACATTGTCAACCCAAAGAGAAAGAAAGACCCCTCCGCCTTACCGTGAACGCTGATACTTTACTATAAAACTTTTTTAAAAAATGCCCCGCCTAACAGGGGATTTTGTTTTATTTTGAAATGCATTCTGTGTTACAAGAGAATTTCCAATGCAAATTTGATTTGTAATCACACTGTATTATTTTATGCGACCGTTGATCGCGATTGGTCTTTCACCTTGAAGTCCACGGATAGTTCCTCGATATACCTTTTCGATAACAAAAGGTCCTTCCCAATTAGTTCAAATTTACCGCCAATTCAAGGGATGATTGGTCTTCTCAAAGACGTGACCAATTCTCCTTCCCCGAAAAGCTCGAGGTGCATCAGATGATCGAATGCTCTGACATTCGCCCGATACTTCTAGATTTTGTAGCTTGAGCCCCACCTCGCTCAAGCTCTTCCATCCGTAGACGAGCATTCTCATCTTGGGTAAGATTTTGTTGAATGGCTACTGAGCTAAGGTAGTTCAACTGAGTGGTAAAAAAAACACTAAGGCATGTAGACTTTCAGGAGTTTTATGGCAGAAGCCCATAACGCCTCCACGTATGCCACTCCTTTATTTCTTGTGAGAATTTTTCTAATAATTGTTGTTTTATTAAATGCCTCGCCAAGCCATTTGTTCTGGATTATAAATTGACTATCGCCAATCAATCTTATGTCGATCGACAAATTTGTAAACTTTAGACTTTTGAAGGTCGAATTATTCAAATGATTCTGTGGACACCAAATCTATACAATATCATGGTAAAGAAGTCACTTGTTCACCAGAACTTCTTTAAATGCGCACCCAAAAATAATCGGTCGCTAAGATGCGGTGACCACCGATGATGGTGGATCAATTGGTCCAATTACATCCCCCAAAGACTCAAACCCAAGATGCTATCGTTGGATGCAACGGATTTGGAGGTCGATGAATTATGTTACCGGACTGACATTCAGATCTCGCATGATTGATACAATCTTTACCATGACTACCAATAAGATCCAATTCTTTTTAATTTTGAAAGCCATTTTAGACCTCGATTGGTGTGCACCACAAAGTCCTCGATGGATTTCAACAATTACTTTGGCTTCTTCTATTCCCAAACATCGCACACATTTGCTCAAGGATCTACGATACGTAGTATTGCCAACATAAGCATATAATCAAGCCTTTTCTCAAGTCATATCGACTTATTACGCAATTTGCCTTCCTCAAGTAGTCGAACATCGTCGCCTTCCTTCTCTTCTACTATAAGAATTTCATCATGTGGAAGATTTCGTTGAGGTCTTTCATCGAAATGGTTTGAAGCTTGTCTTGACTTTGAGAAGTAATCAGAAGGAGTGAGGAGACATAAGTCGCACCTGATTTGATGACCCCTTCCAAATGGGATTTTAAATTATCTAGGACTAATGAGCACACACATTAACAATGTCGTCATCCATACTGCCATTTCTTTAGCTAATTTAGCTAAGTTTGCTATTCCTAGCCGAGACACGAGTCATAATGACATTTGAATTTGCTTCATAAGCTCGAGAACTTTGTGATAGTAATTCAATTGTTGATTTTGTAAAGGCCCAACACTTGATTAACGAAGAGAATCGCCATAAATTTGCAAATTCGACTCATGGAAATATTCCTTCTAAACCCGCCACCAACGCTTCATATTCTCGCCGTTGTTGGTTCTGAGTTAATTTATAAGAATGTCTCAATATGCCACCTCGTGTGATCAAGATGAGACCGATACCACAGCCTTTGGAAGATTTGAGGATTGAGTGTATCTAATGGACCTAAGCTCCATCAAAATACAATTCCCACATTTGTTGCTTTTTCTTTTCATATATGTGCATGATTTGCTCATCGTGAAGATCATCGTTAAGAATGAGTCCATGGGATGAGCGCAAGAAAATCGCCGTAATTTGCCCCTTCACCGCTTCGGGAACATATGTAATATCAAATGTATAGGTAAACCCATCGTGCGCTTAATTGCCAACGCTGGTCTTGTCATCAAGAACTTCAACGGATCGATCCTCGAGATAAGGGTAATTTTACGACAACATGTAATGACGAACTGGGCAAAGAAAAAATTAACGCCAAACAATGCTTCAATTGAGAACGCGCTCGCTTCCTATTAGCCTTCGAATATACAAAGCTCCTTTCCTTCCTCATTATGAGCCAACAAAGCACCTGAGATTCTTCTAGTCAGCCGTACACATGAGGCTTCCCTGGATCGGAGCAAGAAGTGGATTCAACAGATATCTTTGATACCGTCAAGGCCTCTCGACATTCTTCGTCCCACTTGAAAGGAGTATCTTTCTTCATTGCAGGGTCGACATCCTCAGATTTGATATAAATCTTCTAATGAATGCAGATGTCTCATGGAGTAAGTAAGACCTCGAGGAGGCATTTCGACAATCGCTGATTTTGTTGGGATCGATTTCAATCTCTCCACGCACAACATATCCAAGGAACTTTCCAAGAAACTCCAAAGCGACTTGAGAGGTTCATCTTGAGATCATATTTTCTCGATTCTTTCAAAGAAATCCTTAAATCATCGAGATGATCTTTGCGATCTATACTCGACAACGAGGTCATCAACATAAGACTCTACTTTTGATGAATCAACTCGCCAAAGATTCGCCATGGTATGTAGCTCCAAAGATTCTTCGTCAAGATCACAAGAATATATGCCAATCGCCCCGAGGTATGCTTCATCTTCGTGAGCCATCTTGATTTGATTGTAACCTCGACGATCCATCCATAAATGAGAACATGTCGCGGGTTTGAAGTGTTCCAATGCTCGATATGAAGTTTAAAAGTCATCCTTGACATGCTTTGTTTAAATCCATACGATATAATCTCACATTCTTCTTTTCACGGACAATATTAGCTATCCAAATATTTTTCTTCTCGAATAAAACCAAATTTCAATGATTTCTCGAATTACCGTTTCTTCAACCTCCAATCTCATGGGAGGCTTGCTTGACTGGTGATATATCCGCTTAATTGCTATGAACCGCTATATCGTGGATAAGTCGCATTTCAAAGATATGTCCAAGCAAAGCAATCCCTCAATTCACAGCAAGATTTTAATTCTTCCACTTTATCTTCGAAGTAAGACATGAATGTAGCAGGATCCTCCTCGCCTCCCAAATTCTTTAAGTTCATCCATAAGAATGCCTCCCCACCATCTTCAAGCTCTTCAGCGGCCCCGCTTTCTACTTCTTCATTATTTGTGAGACTAATATTAAGAATGAAATTCTCATCCTCATCATCACTCTCAACTTCCATTCCTCAAGTACAGAATGTGTATATTTTAACCGTCTTGGATGAAACCAAGGCCTTTAGTGGTGTTTATTTCTCTTACCAAATGGTTTGAGAACCTTTGGATACCACATCATTTCAAAGAGCTTAGTCTTTGCTTACTTGCTCCACTGACCCATGTCATGCATTTTGCATCTGAGAGTAATATTTTGGCATCCTTATGCATTCTTCTTCTTCTTCGATAGTGCATTACCCAATCGATCCTTCTCGACACCCCTGATTTATAAAAAGACTTCCTCCGTGTTTTCCGTGGAGAGGAGGTACATAAGGTCACCGCCTCGACTTTGTGAGTCGAGGGTGATTTCTTTAAAATGTTGGGGAAATGTGAGTGACTACGAGTGTAGCCGATGGATCTATGATTTTTAAAGTAGGTCATTGCACCTTACCTTCAAAAGCATTCAAACTCATAATCGAGTCAAATGTTTCCTCAATCGGTTTTTACTCAAAGAGTCATGGGACCTTTGATTTAGAAGGAACACATTCTCTTCTTCTTCAAGATCACCGCCTAAATGAGGACATTGATTTTGACTGTTTCATATCCCTAGGAATATTTGGAACAACCCTTTTCCTTTATTCATTTTATCTTCTCCTTCTTCTTAACTTGTTCTTTATGGTTTTGAAGTAGATGCAGATTTTTGTTTTGATTCCCTAAGGAAATAACCGCATCTTGATAAATCTTCATTTCACGCATCAGATGTCACCCACAATTTGGCATTCTTCTCCATCCTTTGTATATTTCATACATCGATGCAATGTAGATGGGACAATGCCATACTTATGAAGCCATGTAATGAGCTCAATGAAGTATCTGATCGATCACATGAAATTTAGCTTCGTGTAGGTCTCCAAATTTAAGAGGAAGGACGAATGACCCGATAGTTCTCCTTCTCATTGAATCCTGAACCATGACTTATCTCGCCCCTGATGTTGTACATCTAGAGATACCATCTAAGAGTTCTCAAGTTCATAAGATTCACTGAGGAACCGGATCAATTAAGATAATGTATTATAATTTCATCACTTTCACCGTAACATGAGGCGATCAGTCGCACCCGGTTGGGATCATCATCTTCAAAATGTGACTACCGAGGCTCTCAACATGCAAGGTCTCCTAGACGTCTCAAAGAAAATATGCTTCAAATTTTTTTTTGGCTCTTTGAGAGCTTAATGTTGAGATCTTGACATTAGAAGTGCTTATACCATGCTTGAATTTTCCTTAGATGGGATAGAATATTATAGTCGATCCCTTTTGATGAAAGCTTCTTATTTGAATCCTTAGGGATAACTCTTTCATTGAATTTCTTTTCCTTTATCTTTATTCATTGGCTCTTTCTGTTGGGATGGTAGCACTTTCGACCACTTCTCAAGTTGTACTTGTACTTCATTTACATCGAATCTTGATGACTTCGGTTCCGACATCCGCCCCGTCAATGATAGGTAGAAGATTGATCTTGACTTTATATTTTTATGTTTGTTGATATGGTGAGCTCGATTCATCTTCATGGGAAAGCGAGTTCTACATTTGTCAACTTCATGCATCATCGCAAGACTTCGGAAGTTCTTCTTCCCCTTTCATTGATCGAAGATTTGTAAGCAATTCGCAAGCGTGATGGGTCTTGGCGATTGTAATCTTCCATATTGATGATCTTTTGTGTTAGTTGCGACCATCAATAGTAGTAGTAACATTTGTCTTCTTGCCTTCTTCTTTTATTTATTTTTTTTTTGTTTGGCGGGTTTCTTAGCCTTCCTTGCGGTATTTGTTGGTGTCTTTTATGAGATGAACCTTCCATAACTTAGGTTTTGTCTCGACTCAGTATGGGCTCAGTGGTGATTTCCTGAATACAGAGCACCTTCCATTTAACATTTTCAGTCTTTTTTTTAGACTGCTCCCATTCATTGACGACCCTTTGCTTTATCATTTGCTTGATAGTCTGGAGATGAGGTGATTACTTTTGTGGATTCTTTCTTGGACGCCGTCTGACTGTCACATAATGTGAATTCTCCATTTATATTTTAGTTGATATCTTTGAATATGTAATCTTCAGGGATGGCCGGACGTGATATGGGCCGGTAGTTAGGATTATCGCTTGTCCTCTTAGTCTTTTTCTCGGTAGTTGGAGACCTACTTTGAGTGCATGTTTAAACAATTTGGCCACACTTTCCTCTTAAAGAATACTCTTTGTTGACTTTTCTTTTAGGGTGGGATTGAGTCATTCCTCCTTTGTTTGCTTTGGTGCTCACCTTCTGAAGACCTCGAGTGTCATTACCTCAGTATGAGCTTGGGTTGTGGGCGAGGATTGAATATGCCTTGGTTTTCTTGATAGGCAGTAGCTTTCTTTCTTGTAGACTAAGCTTACGTATCCTTCTTGTATGAGGTGAAATCGTTTCACCTTTCTTTGGAGAGCTTTTGCTCTTTTGGATTTATCTTCTTGCCATGGGATAAATTTAATTTCTCAAATTTAGCCACCACTATCAGTAGCTCTTGAAATGTGGTAATTGAAGCCATGCAAAAGATAAGGCATCTTATCTCGATGTTTACATCGATGAATTGAATTGTGCTCTTCTTCTTATTGTTGTTCACATTTCATACTCATATTTATGCGTAATATATGGATGCGACTTCTTCTTCTTCTCTTCCGAGGCGAGATCGGTGATTGTTGTCTCTTAGCGAACCAGAACATGTTTTCAAGTTGCAAAAGTCTTGAATCATTTGATAACTTCGATACCATTCAGCGGTCAGTTAAACTACTTGCAATTGGCGGAATAATGCATCGTTACCTTTACCACGGGGCGGCTTTGAGGCGGATCTTTGCTTGGGATTACCATTCACGTCGAATAGATTGAACTTTGGCATTGAATATCCTTTGGATATGGAATTTGATCATACTCGCGGGATATGGCGACTTTGCTATTTTACGCCAGCCCGGCTTGATCTTCTCATTGATAATATCAAGTTGAGAGGCATGCGGAGATATAGTTTGTATATTAGAAGCGGGTTGTCGTGACTCATTTATTTGATCCTAACGGCTCAATTTGGACCCAGCATGTGAGATCAAATTTATTGGAGGATTGTCGTTGGCATTCTTGGAGGCTTGATGATTATTTGGGGGGGTGTTGGACTGCCGCATGATATTTCTGCATTCGCATCATGTGATCATCGTCATTTGCTCATTTTCATATTCAGTGCGATTTCTTTATCTTTGGCTTTCATCGGCGAATTTGTCTGCAGCCAGTGGTAGTATCATATGAAGGTGGGATTTTCTTCCCTTTCTTCTTCTTTGTTGTTCCTCTCACGAAGACTTCGGAGGATGCTTCCTATTTGAACATTTTGTTGTTCTTGAGGTTGAGGAGATGTAATCTGGCCTTTATGTTGATATTGGCGTAATAGATGGCTCACTTTACTTTTCCATATACACTTCAGATCGTTGCCTCCTCTTCTTCTTCTTGTCCTCTTGGAGCAATTTGGTCGGCGTCTCCAATGAACTTGATTCAAGTGTGGAATCGAAATTTCTTGATTAGAGCTTGATCGAAGTTAACCTCCTCTTGATGGGATGAAGTTAATTGATGGCGGGATCCCACGGAGGATTCTCAAGGTGTCTACATATCCTTTATCATTGGGGCCCTCTTTTTGAGCTCCCATGTTGATAAATTTGAGTTTGGGCGGATCTGCAGAATTCACACGGATGTCCGCGCCATGCCTTTTCTAGAGGAATTTCTTTTTTGAGGCCTGAGCCTCCCTGCTACCTTTCCAGGGACCTTTGGTGGATTCACAGCGGTCAAGTGTCACAGATGTTCAGTGTGGGACATGGATTGTGGCGTCCACGGCATTGGAGTTCGGGATGAGGTCTCCGCGGAGGCAGCGTCATGATATGGGGCCTTGGTATTTTCTTTTCATCGATCCCTCTCACTTGGAGAACAGATGCACTCTGGATATAGTTCGGGTTTCCTCGCGGAGGAATGGGAACACGATGGGGTCAGAAGGAATTTGTTTGTGACAGTTTTATTCCGTTTAACCCACTTAAGGTTATCAAGCCAGGTGTGGGTGGAACACTCTTCTTGGTTCCCTTGGTTGTCTGCGGTTAGGTAAGGCATGTTGAGCATGATTCAATTCTTTTCTTCTTTCTCCATTTGCTTGCTCAGGATGAAGAAGCTTGAGTCATCTCTCCGGGAATGGTTCGGTGGTAGGATTGTATTACGAGGGACAAAAGAGGCAGCGATGCTGACCTTTCATGATTGGTGTCTCGTCTCAGGCCCGATTGTTTCTTTTGAAGTGACCCTACGGATAGGGGTCGACTTTAGCGCCTTTTAGAGATTCTTTGCACATGTCGTCACGGGGGCGAGTTTAGACAAGTCGAGGCTACTTGCTTCGTTCAAGATATGGGAAATCCTAAATTGGATGGTAGCTCGGTGCTTCCGGCATTGATGACGGCGTTAATGAAGCGGATGTTGGCTAGAGGAAACGATGTGATTGTGTTAATCTGCCGTTCACGGAGTTTAAAGGTAAAATTAGCAATTAAAATAAGCTACCTATCACGCACTTCAAAATATAGGTATGATAAGAAAAACATCATACTAAACACATGCATTAAATAAAATCTCAAATGATTTAAGACTTTATTTAGAAAACTTTGAAGTTGTCAAGTTTAACTTATCATTTCTCATTTCATTTAATTTCATTTTTTTATACTCCGATTATAACTTAGATTTGGTAGCAGATGGAAGAGAAACACTGTCAGTGAGTGGAAATCATGGGATCAGAAAATTCCCATCTTTCGGAAGAAAAGAGTTGTTTAAGTGTGGGTGATAATTTGGAAAGCGGATGAATAGTAGATAAGACTTCAGATTTGTTCTCATTTGGTGAGAACTTTTATATCTGGTTCGGGTTTCTATGGTAGCCTAGTTAATTACCCCTCCGTCTTGAGAGAGCACTTTCGATTAAAGGGTAGTCGATGAATCGTTAAAAAGTATATAATTGATGAGTGGAGTTTAGAACTTATGAAATTTATTATTTTAACTTAAAACTTTTGTGGGGAACGATGGCGCGTCGAGATCCCATGGTTATCATCGTCATTATCGCAGTAACAGTCGAGAGGAGGTAGTCGACCCGACTAGAAGGATCCTTGTCGGCCACATGGGGTTCGTCGTCCAAGGTGTGTAGACACAGGGTGGAGTTTGTCTGGGGACAAATATAAGTCGTTTAGTGACATAGCTTTTGCCGCAAATCATTCTACGTTTCGCTCATAGCGTTAGAACGTTGGGAACTGGTAGTGGCCAAATAATTTAGTGGTCATATGCGTGAACCACGGTCGGAGCTCAGTCGTGCTTTTATGTGGTCATGTCAGCGGCAAAACCGTGAGACAGGGACACAGCGTCGCTACGAACTTTAGGAATATTTGAGTGTGAAGTAGTTATGTATTTAATTTGACATTAGCTCTTTGTGAGCAAAGTTTTCTTAATTTGTCGAAGACAAACAATTGGAGGGTGAATTTATTTTATTTATTTTTTTAGTTTTAATTTAAATAATTCATTTCATTTTTATTTATATTTTGTATTTTCTTTGAATTTTGATCATTTTGATTGATTTTAGATTTGAATATATGATCATTTATCATTGAAATTTTAATTATAATTACTTACGATCTTGGGGTTAATATGATTGATAGGCGTACACTTTCTACATGATTTTCTCTGAGAGGATGGTCAATTCATTATCTCGAAGTATAATCCTTCCTCACTCTAGTTTGAGCATAGAGGATCGGGTTTGGGACTTTTCTTCAAATTTGAATTTTAGAAGTATGTTAGTTGATTCATATCTTGTATTATATGTGATTAAACTTACCGGATATTATTAATTTGAAATTCTTATAATATCAAATTTTTAGGTTTTGTTAACGGGATCCAAGCCGGATTATGTAGCATATTCTTTTGTATTTGACTTAGTATTACTCCGACGCATACGGATATCGTTGAAAATTGATGGACATTAAGATGTCTAATGTTGAAGTTATGTCAATTTTGATTTTGAGTTTTGTTAACCGGACGGTCAGAAGACCAAGCAGGAAATAAGCATATTCTTTTGTATTATACCAACTTGCACATGTCTTATTGTTTGAGCAAACTCAATATCTGATGCTTTTAAAATGTTGTATGGGCATTATGTCTAGTTGAGATTGATTTTTGATTCATATATTTTAGGTTTTGTTACGGGACCGGTCGGCCCCGGGAAGATGTACGTCTATTCTTGGAAAATATGATATCACGTATATTTTTTAGTATCTTTATATCCTGAAATCAGCGGGTATAGATGAAATAAATTATTTTAGCTTTGATCAATATAGAATGATAAGCTTAAAAATTAGGCGTTGTTTTGCGAAATTTCTTATGTAACAAAATCAAGCAGAAATTTGAAAATTTTAGCATATGATCATAAATAAGCGATAGGCTAAAAGTGGATTTAGGCATTTGATTTGGCCAGATCCTCCTTATGTAACAAAATCAAGCATGGGTGAAAATAATTGATTTGATATATGATGTAAGTAGAATATACTTAAAGTGGATTAGGCATTTGTTTTGAGCAAGATCACCTATGTAACAAAATCAATCGTAAAGTGAAAATAATTGATTTGGGGGCATATGATCATAAGTAGAATGATACAAAGTGGTTAGGCATTTGTTTTGAGAATCGCTCTTTATGTAACAAAATCAGCAAGCATAAGGGTGAAAATAATTGATTTGGGGCCCATATGATCAAATACCGCATTTATTTCTCTTGAAAGGGAGAGGGAATATAAAATATGAGTAGATGTCGTATTTCATTTAAAAGACAAGTGGATTAATTAAAATCCACCTCCTTCATCTGAGCTCATGGCAAGTGGGGGGACAAATCTCATTAAATTAATCGAAGGTATGGAAGACTTTATTTTTCTTGAAGAAAGGGATAAGGATGCCTGAGGCATGCGTGTCATGCATGTTATGCAATATGACAAATGCATTTAGATGGTTTGCTGCGTCATTTTATGAATGACGTCGTATGTGTCGAGATGATAGCCATAGATGAGAAAAGGGGAGGTATAAAATCTATGAATAAGAGGAATTCCTTCATAAAATCCCACTTCTACTCATTTCTCTTTCTTTCTCCTTTGATTTCTGAGTTTGAGTTCTCTTAAGAGAGGTAAGTGTGTCATAAAGATTTGTAAGTTTTTCTTCTCTTCCTTTTTGATTTTATTTTTTTGGTATTTTTATGATGGATGTCATGTCGTATGATAGATTTGATTCATTTCATATGTGTTTTGCTTCAAATCTTACTATGTCATGTATGTATATAAATCATGGTGGAAATGACAAGTAAAGTAGGGGAGAAACCTATGTTTGAGCATATGTCTAGGGTGTATTTCATATCATCATTTCATGTATGTCTTCCCCTTTGATATACCCTTTTTTTTTTGCCATGTTTCTATAATCATGTGTAGATCAATGTGAAAATGGACATATGGAGTAAAAGATAACATGTTAAACATGTATTTAAGCATGTGTTCTAAGCATGTCTAATAGCATATCAAGCTAAGTAGGGTATTAGAACCAACATCAACAAATACATGTCACATAAGCATCCATTTGTATTCTATTTTGCCTTCATACACATGTTAAGCATGTAAAGGGACTAGAAAGATTCAACATTCATCAAATTAAGCATGAATAGTTGTTGCATAGGTGTCATATGACATGAAAAGTGAGTTAGAAACACATAAGCATATGCACATAAAATACTTAAGCATCATTTTTTTTTTAAATTTTGGACCTCCGGCATCATCCCTTAGAGTACTTGAGGGACTAAGCCTTCCACCGAAAGGCGTGCATGGTAGTGTCGTGAGACACCCGGTAGTTTATTTGCCTGCCGAGAAAGCGTGCATGGGATAGCATGATATAGCGGCGTATCTTTCACATTAATCTTGCAGAATATAAGCATGAATCTATATGAATCTTCATCTTCATACTTACCAAAATTTATGACCTCCGTCTCCCCGAGGGGTTCTTGAAAGCCAGAGCACGCCCCACCCGAAAGGCGTGCATGGGTGGTCGTGAACACCTGCGTAATGAGGTGATAGCATGATATATTAAGATCATAAGAACGCTACAATTATCACGAAAAGATATCGAGGTATAGCAAATGAAATCTAAAGGAAGTAGACCAAGCATGGCATAGACTCCCCCAATAAAGAAAAGAAAGTGATTTCAGCATGTATTACATTTCTAGATGGCCATTTCATAGATTTCCCAATATCCCAAACCCATTTCCAAGCTAAATAAGTGAGATCTAGGCAACAAAATCCTCCAAATAGAAATTTCAGCCAACACATGCTTGCAATTTCATAGATGACAAAATATAAACATAGGATTTAGGCCATACAATATCTCAAACCCGTTTTTAGCAAACTAGCAAGTGAGATCTAGGCAACAAAATCCTCCAAATAGAAATTTCAGCCAACATGTGCTTGCAATTTCATAGATAACAAAATGTAAACATAGGGTTTAGGCCATACAATATCTCAAACCCATTTTAGCAAGCTAAAAGTGAGATCTAGGCAACAAAATCCTCCAAATAGAAATTTCAGCCAACACGTTTGCAATTTCATAGATAACAAAATGTAAACATATAGGCCATACAATATCTCAAACCCATTTTTAGCAAGCTAGCAAGTGAGATCTAGGCAACAAAATCCTCAAAATAGAAATTTCAGCCAACACATGCTTGCAATTTCATAGATAACAAAATATAAACATAGGGTTTTGGTCATACAACATCCAAAACCCATTTTCAGCAAGCTAGCAAGTGAGATCTAGGCAACGAAATCCTCCCAATAGAAATTTCAGCCAACACATGCTTGCAATTTCACAGATGACAAAATATAAACATGGGTTTTGGCCATACAACATCCAAAACCCATTTCCAAAGAAGCTAGCATGAATTTAAGCACAAAATAAAGCTCACTTTGCCAAGCCCTAATTTTCTAATACCCAAATGCACAAAGAAAATTAGGGTTGGAGAAACGACTGAGGTGTCGATTCACTAAAAGAGAGGGAGAAGGAGGAGTTCCGAAAGGGGGAGCGCGTCGAAGGAAGTCAAGAGGGGAGCTGCTAGGGAGCCGAGAGTCGGAAGGAATAAGAGGGAGCTTGCATGAGGAGCCGAGAGTCAAGAAGTGAGCTTCAGAGGGAGCCAGAGTCAAGGAAAGGGAACTCTTTTCAAAAAACAATAAAATCCCTTTGTGTCAACCCACAGAATGAAACTTTTCCCCTTTTTTTTGCTTTAGATTTAGTTCTCGACATTGCTAAACGGCACCAATCGTGAATGAGCTAAGCTGATTGGTTGAATGGGCAGGGTTAGGAAATTAATGCGTGATTAAGAGGAAAGCGGATTGTCATTGAATGCTTTAATTGCGATTTTATTACTTTGACAAACCCTAGCAATAGGGTGTCAATTTAAGAGTTGGCGCCGAACGAAATGCACGACATTTCACATCGAGGTCGCTTTAAATAACGTGACGGTAAGAATTAAAGTCTAAATTGCGCCGTCGCGACTTAAATTAATCGACCGATACTTTGCCGATGACCGCGAAGGTGTCGCTTGATAGGTTTCGATATTTCGACGACGGCGCGATTTATTTCGAACGGGTCGTTAGACGCCGCTTCCACTTCGAGCGCACAATTTCATGATAATTTGATTTTAATTATCCGACGGCCCTTAATTGATTCAAAATTTTCTAATTTCATTTTAATATTTGCGTCAATCGTCAATTAAAACGAATTTGATCGGTTCGATCCGATGGGATTTTAAAATCCATCTTATTTATTTAATTTAATGTGGTACATAGTTGTAGGTCAACACTTGTTTTTCCTATGCCATATTATGAAGTCTCAGCCAAACAGGTTTTACATGAGAATTATACAATTAGTTTAATAGTATTGCAACTCTGTAAGGAGTGCTTTGAATTACACTAATAGAGCTTTTGCCATATGTTATAGCCAAATCCACATTTCTCTCTCATTCATTTTTTTAAAAACGGCCTTTTACTGTTTTTCGATTAAAGAGTTCATAGTCCAGTGGTGTGATATATATATAAGAGAAAGGCTGCAGTATTAAACATGGGTTTCAATAAACTTTGTCTTTGTTGTGTTATACTCATATTTGTACAAATACCTCGAATTTTTCTACTTTTATAAAAGGCTTCTATTGCTAGTGGTTCTAATTTGCTAACACATGCATATAGTTGGGTGTTGGGCATGTCATTTATCATCTGGGTTAATCAAATAACGCCAGACTTAGCCAATTTTTATCAAATGTGATACTTAACTAGATAATACATGCAGATTGAGAGAGCTTAATGTTCGCTAAATCAGGTCAACTTCTATGCAACAAAAAAAGAGAAAATCATATCAAACTAAATCAAGATGTAATATTTGATTTTTATTATTTTTTATTTTAAGATATAAAATTTAGGGAAATTTATATTTATATTTATGAAAAATGGATGAAGATTATAGCTTCTCATGATTTGATCATGATTATATATTCCACTTGGGTTAAACCAGCCATTTTGCATGGACACCAATTTGACCAGAACAACTATTATGTGATACATCAAAATTGATTGTTTTCATTGTTGTCTGTCTTAACTTGATATGACCTTTGCATTATATAATATTGCCTTGGGGGTACAACATATGAGAATATAATTCAATCTTCTAATGTGATGATTCACCTTTTCATTACTTCGTTCTCCTAAAAAATTTAGGGTATTAGAGTTAAATCATAGTCATAGCCACATATACATAAAACCAATAAAATAAATACTTTATAACAAATGATGACTAGGAAATTTAAGTTTTTATTGGTGCAATTATATTGCATTTTGTTATATTTATTGCAAAAAGAAGAAAAATATGTTTAGAATGAAACTTCTTGATAAATTGTAACCGGGTTTCATTTTTTTGAGTCCGAGCTATGCTATTAAGGGTATTCACAAACTAATTATTATAAAGTAATCGTAGAAATGAATAGTCTTTCTACTCTAGCTAATAATCAAAGGATGATTTAATCAAAATATTTACCGAAGTGTTAGATGAGAAAATCATAAATAAAATCCTTGATTTAATTCAATATAAAAAGTCAAATTTGAAATAGACTATCCTCTGGCTTATACTATGAAAGAAGTTTATCATCAAGCACAATCCAAAATTGAGTTCTCTTGATTTATTACTGCTTTAAAACAAGAAATAAACAATCTCTATTAAGAAATTTCTTTTCTTAAAAAAATCACAAAGCATTATAATAAAGGTTAACTAATCTTGAAATTATAAATCAAAAGGGAGAAAAACATTATCCACAAGTCGAAGAAGAATTCTTAAATTCTCTTCAAAAGGTAATTATACATGAATGGTTCATTTAAGTGATATTAATTGCAAATAAAGAGTTTGTTCTAATCAATCTTACTGTGCTAATTGATTGTGGTGAATATGAATTATATTGAGGAAGGCATTATTATACCAACCAAATACTTCAAAAACTACTCAAAATCTCACTTTTGCTAGTGGTAATCATATGTAGATTTAATACAACCTTTTTCTGCTGCTATTTATAAAGAAGACATCTGTATTCTTGCTTTTTTTTTCCTTATTAAAATTATAATGTGATCTGTCATCTTAGGAACTCCTTTTCATGATGAAATCATGCTGGTTATGAAAATTGATCATACAACAATTTTTAGAAAATATAACAAATCTCAAGTCTTCTCCTTTATAACAAACCCTTAAAAAAATAATTATTCATGAAATAAATAAAATTAATAATAAAACCATGCATATAAATTACCCTAAAGAAGATATTAATTAATCCAACATTAATTAGAAGAAAAATAGATTCAAGAAAAAATCTCTACAGTTTAAAATGAATTAATTCGACAAATATGTAGGGATAATCCTATTAGTTTTTGGAACGTAAGATTCATTGTGTAAGTTTACTATATTAAGATATCTTTAACAAAAAATATATACCTACTAAGACTAGTTCGTGGTAAATGATTAGAAAATACCTTGAGATTTATAAAAAATGAAATCAATGATTTATTTAATAAATGCATTATTCAAAAATCATCTTTTGCTTGGAGTTGTACTGAATTTTATGTAATGAATGCTGTTGAAAATAGTGAGAAAAGCCTCGTTTAGTATGTAACTATAAACCTTTGAATACAATTTTAAAATGAATTATATATCCTTTACTTAATAAATGAGATATTCATAATAGACTCTATGAGGGCATTATCTTTTCTAAATTTGATTTAAATTATGGTTACTGACAAATTCAAATGAGAGAAGAAAATCATTGTAAAATGGCCCACAGTTCTATTTGGTCAATATGAATGAAATATGGCATTTGGTCTAAAAAATGTGTCATTTGAATTTTAAAAAATGATGAAGGCAATACTCAATCCTTTTCAATATATATATTAGTTTATATAGATGATGTCTTTATCTTTTCCAAGTCAATTGAATAACATTTCAAATGTCTAAACAACAAATTTACAAAGTCAATCATAAGACTAAAATTTCAGGACTAGAGACATACATTTAAATATCGTGCTTATAATTTTACTCAAGAAATCATATGTGATGATGAAATTGCTATCAATATGATAATTGGCTCAATTTATGCCATTCTAAATTTAACAAATCCTTGATTTGCCATTTTAATTTTGGAGTAAGTCATTTATAACTTTGTTCAACTTTCTTGAAGTCAAAATTCATTTACAGCTAAAGGCTTATACCAATATGCTAATGGTGAACCTCAATAACACCATATCCACACCCTTTTGATATTGCAACTACATTAAAGTTTATATTAATAAGTTTAAAATTTTAATTTATAATTTTGTATTAATCATTCAATAATATAAAAATAAATTTTGTTTTAATTAAAGTAAATTGACAAAACATCCAAAATATCAACAAATGTGGGCAACTAATAGTAAGGATATCCATTAATTGGAGAACTTTTGGTTTAAAATATAAAGAATCAGTAGATTAGAGCTAACTATCAATTCCTTTCAAAAAATTTCAAAATAAGCCACTTCATTTGTTAATCAAAGTAGTAACAAGAAAACGATCAAAGGGGCACGACTACATAATGGCTTTTATTCAGTAGATAACAATCAACAATAAATGGAAAAATATTCCCTTATGACAAAGTAGAACTAAAAATAGCATTAGCATTAGATGGTTGTGCTTATGCTATTAAGGATATCCATTATCATAGTAATAGGTATGCAGCTTTTTTGTAAAGATGATTGTAAAGCTATTGTAAAGAAAATATTTTTTTAGAAAGCTATTGTGGGTGTGATAACTATATATATATATATGTACCAATACTTTTGAAAATTAGATAGTTCAGACGATCGACACCGACACGCACACGCGTGGACACTAAAAAGTGTCTGATTAAAATAATATTAAAAAATGAAAGGGACACGCGTGTCCTAAATAATTGAATTAAAATTATATAAAAAATATTTCAAATATAATTTATTATATTTTAAATTATTGTAGAGAGTTTTAGAAATTTAGAGAATAATATTTGAGCTAAAAAGAGAGAATAATAAGATATATTTATTACAAATAATTAAAATTATTAAAAATTATAATTAAATTTATAAATTTAGAATTGATAATAAATTTTATTCATTAAAATTATTAAAGTATAATAAAATAAATTACTTTATATATATATATATAACTTTAGTAATTAATTTAAGTTTTTTTAATTAAATAACTTATTTTTTATTATTTTTAATATTTTATCTATTTAATTTATATACATTATTTTTAATTATTATTATAATGTCGTGTCCAATGCGATCCTGCCTCAGATTTTTAAAAATAAAATATCCGTGTCTATGTCAGTATCGCGTGTCCATGTCCGTGATCCAGATGCGTATCATATATATATATATATATTAAAAGTCAAACAATAATTTTTTGAGAACCACCATGTTTGAATAATTTTCACCACAAAAGTTTTTAAAAAATCACCAAAAGGTTGGTTGCCAAATGCAGTTATGGTTGTTTTCTGAAAAGCAAACCAGCTAGAAAGTTATCCCAAACATACCTTAAAAGTGATTGTGAAAAAGATTGGATGTTTTAAAAACACGGAAAGTAGGTTTTACTTGTTTTTTAGTGTTTTTTAAAAATAAAATATCAACAAAAACAAATAAAAACAGGTAACCATATTTATTTTTACTATTTTTTAAAAACAAAAAACATAAAACAAAAATTGATTCCAAATAACTTAAAATTTGCATGAAATGTAAAGCTAATCTAATCATCTCATCAAAGCAGGCATTCAATTCACTAAATCTCTCTTTTATAGACGAGAAGTATGTGAACATCATGCAAATAAAAAAAATTATAATTGTCATCACCTATCAATCCTAAAACATGAATCCACTTGATGAGATACTTCATATTGGACTAGCACACAAATGTGTGAGGTCGCTCATAATTAACTTGAAATATAAATATCTCACAGAAATATTATCATGTAGTGCTAAAACCATAACCAAGTTATTTTTTTATTGTTATTTTGTGATTGCAATTTCAATTGGACTGAAACTTCTAATAGATTAGTTGAAATAGTGCTATGTTTTGCTTTGATTTGAGCTAGACCACATAGGCTTGCTTTAGACTTTTAGAACTCCATTTGTGCTGTCAATCATAAAGGTGCATAATTCATCAAAACTCTTATTTAGGCCTTTTTGAGTTAGTCTTATTTAGAGAGACTGTTCGTTCATATTGGCCAATCAAATAGTAGTTTCTTTTTTAATTTATTTTATCATTTTATTTTCTTGGATTTAGTTAAGTCATAATTAATATCTCTTGGGATTTATTTTAGTATTGTAGAATTTCTTATTTTATATTATTTGCATGATTAGAAAGAATTGCATTAGAATATTTGTAGAAAATTGGCTTCTATGATATTCTCAAGCTAAAATACTAATGTGAATAAGATATACATAGAGTTTAAACCTAGTGAAAAAGTTATGATGTATTTAAATTCATAAAGTCTTTCATTAGAAACATTTAAGATATTAAATACAAGAAAACCTGCAACTTCTAAAATCTTGTACTGCGCTTGAAGTTAGTGCATACAAATTAGAAAGTCTAAGAATTTATGATATTGATCCATTTTTTATGGTCTACTTTTATCTCATTTCATTGGTTTGCTATCAATTTAGTGGATTCTTCTCTCTTTTCACCTTGTGAATCTGCATCCAATCCTCTACTAGATAATTCTATACTTGTTCATGAAATCATTCTGAATGATGAGAATGTATCCATTAGTGATAGTTGATTCTTGAGATCTTCTAGCATATTGACAAGGCAAATTTGTTTGAGATGACTCGTGGTTTTTTTGTGGGAAGCACAATGTTTCTGTTTTATTTGACTGATAAATATCAATGCTAAATTCATTTGATTTGAATTTCTTAAAGTCAGATAGATAGATGTGAGATTGTATCCGTTTCTTTCTCTCATCTGCTCAAGTACTGTAGTTCTTATTTTGGCTATAGTAGAACCAAGTTTTAGTGTGAAAAGTGGAATCTTCAATGATGGTTAATGCGATTCCATAGTTGGTTCTTATTGCATTTGGACGAGGGTACATAGAGCAGATCATGTCTCATCTTGTGTTTATTCAAGTTTATTTACAAAATTAAGTACGCTATATCATCTTAGCGACATTAGAAGCCTTAGAACCTAAATCATCTTGCATCAATCTTCCTTTGATGCATTTGAAAATGCATGGTCTTATTCTAATTAAGAATTTTCTTCCACAAATTAAGACTCGCACATCATATGGGCTTTTTCCAGACTGCACTTTTTCAAACCTCTTTAAGAATACTCTTGCCTCCAACTGAATCACAAACAAAAGGAAAATAACAATGGTATTTTAGCTATATATGTCAGACGAGCAGCTTAATTAGCTTGTTTATCTATATGCACAAGAGCTTTATTTTTCCACCATACTGTTGTCTTTTCCAAGATACGCTGTATCCATGCATCCAGATATCCTCATATGAGAGTTGTAGGTTATGCTAAAAAGAAACTATTGCATTTGTATGCTAGAAATATGAATGGTGGCATGCAGTGTCAATTGATAAACCTAAAAATAAAGTTTGTGTATTCTATATAGTTTAAATTCTTAATAGTTGTCCGCTGTTATGAGGTTAAACAAATTAAAGAAAAAATCTAATAGATGCACAATGAACTGTTCATTAACCCCATACGGAAGCTTTGTTGGATATGAAGTAAATTAGGGCTCTCTTGTAGTTGCTTTTAGATAAAAGTCATGTTTTAGGAAATGATGATTTTATTTCATTAATGTTTTATATGAAAATGAAATCATCATATTTGAAGGGTTTTAAATCACTATTGATTTTGAACTCAATCCAGCTACATACCAGAATTTAGTAAACCATCAAGTGCACATTCTATCTTAAAGAAACCATGTGGTCCCTTAGATATGAAAGGAAACACCACAGAGTTTCGGAGAGGTTCAATATAGTAATGAAGTTATTGTTTGTTTGGAAAGTGAAGTCTCTAATCAGCAGAAGACACCATACAAGCACATACAATGTGGTAAAACTTGTGTAAACTTGATGAAAATGTCAGAAATTTTCATTCCTAATGGAAATCTCTCTTAAAAATTGTGACTCCAACATTTTCTCACTTGTGTGAATCCCTCTGAAAATGCAGGTAGAAGAAAAACTTGAAGCTGGGCAAGGAAAATCAATGTATCGTCGTTTATTTTCCAGATTTTGCACTCCTATTTTTCTAGAGGTATGTTTGTTTATAAAGTGCAATTTCTCATTTTATTGAAAACCCTAAACTATTAGAATCCTTAGAAATTCTCCATGTAAACCTTCCGTTTTATGCAGACATCATGATGACGGTCATGCCAATGTTCTGTAAGCTGATGTTTTTCTCTGTTTATGCAGTCTTTCATTTTGACATTTTTAGCGGAATGGGGGGATCGCAGCCAGATAACCACAATTGCTGTAAGCTCTCATTTCCCGCTTGTACTTTTCCGTGTTTATGTATGTTTGTGCTACTTTAGGTCTTCTTATGTTTCAAGTTTGGGCTTTGTTTGCAATTTCTTGTCAACTATTTGCATGTTTTTTGACCAAATTAACATATTATTTAAACTTAATTCTCTGTTCGTTGGATCTTGTAGCGGACAGCTACCTGAATTGTTGAAGGAGCACCTTTTGTTCGTGTTTAGCTCTTTTCAAGCAATGATGATTTTAAGATTTTATTCAAACTTATTTATTTACCTTTTTTAATCAAGTTCGAGTCCAACTATTATGCTTGTGTATTAATATTTAAATATATGGCCTCACTATCTTTCACCCATCTTTTTATAGTTTTTTTTTTATAATAGAGTTACACAATTCACTTATATATATATTAAAGTTAAAATATTTATAAAAAAAAGAAACAGCGAAGTAATTAGTACTGTATTACATTTGGTCATCATAAGCATCAACATCTACTGGCATAATTCTCACTAAAATGCATCGGCAATATGTAAGTCTGGCTACGGTAACTCTAACTGTTCAACTAAAAATAGTTAGTAAAAGTCATGAAATGTATTCTTTATTGATTTATTGTTTTATTGTCATTACACTATTTGTCGGACAGACGAGAATATTCGTGGATATATATATATAAATACCATGGACAACTTCTAAACTCATTAATTTACAGATGCTGAGCTTCTTGAATTATGTTCATACTTTTTCTCAGTTAAATAATATAGTGTGAAATAACGAATGAAGTGTTTTTCAAATGCATTGCTCCGTTTTCAGCCCTAGTAGAAAAGTTCTTAGCTCGCACCATTTGGTCTTGTGCGGCTTAGTGATAGGAGCACAATGAGTTAGTTCTCTTACCTAAAAATGATTTATTTATATAACTTGTCATTAATTAAAAGCGTATATTCCATGTAGTTGGCTACTCATAAGAATGCTGTTGGAGTAGCCGTTGGAGCTACATTAGGGCACACGATGTACATCAGTGGCTGTAGTGGGAGGGAGCATGTTGGCGTCCAAGATCTCTCAGCGAACTGTTGCTACCATCGGTGGTCTGCTTTTTCTCGGATTTTCCTTATCTTCATTCTTCTATCCTCCGTTGTGATTTACAGATTTTTTTTTTTTTTTTTTTTGGAGATCTTATTATTATTCATACTCCTGTGGTTTCACTTGCCGGTAATTTCTTTTCTTTTTTAGTTTGTTTATTTACATGCAATTAAGCTCCTCCAATATAGGTTTAGATGTCACTTTTTTTCTATTGTATGGAAAATAATTGTTTATTATAGTCAGCTCTTCCATGGTTTAATTAAATTTAGATATTTTTCCTGTCTTTCGATGCCTATATTCTTTCATTATGTTCAGTTATTTTCCACTAAATATTTGTCTAGTAACTATGTGAACTATGACAGCTTCTTTAGGGGCCTGAACTGTGATAAAACTCCTGTAAAATTATGGTAAAACTATGACAAATCTTAATGTAATTATCAAATAAATAAATAAATAATCAAGAGCAGGGATTTTTGGTTTTGTTCCAGTCGTTCGATCGCTACTAAAAAGGCATACAAGTCAACATATTTCTCATCTGAATTATCTTCAAATTAATTAAACATATTATATTAAATTTAGTAGTTATTTAAAAATTGCAATAGAATACAATCAATTAAATGAGATTTGGAAGGTTTTATTATTGTCGAAAAAGCTTTAATTTATGTCAGATAATGAAGTTACATGAAAAAGTGTACAAATTATTTAATCAATTAGTCAATGCCACTGAAGGATGAGGGAAAAAAAAAGAGCTGAGAATAATAAGATCTGTTTTTAATACTTTATTAATGGAACACTTAATTTCACCAATGTATAATTTACAAGCTGTCATACATTTTGGGGGATTGGTGCATTGATATGAGGTGGGAATATCAACATAATGTAATAAAAGTGTAGGGTATATATATTTATTATTAGAATGTAGGACACGCATGTATTAGAAATAGTGTTAAAATATTATAATTTTAAAGTTAAAATTATGTTGTAATTATAAAAATAAAATAAATATAAAATGAATGTATATAATAATAAATTATTAATTTGATGTTAAAAATTAATATTTTAAAACAGGGTTATATATATAGATAGATACATAATTTTTATATACCTAATATCTAAATTTTTGAAGTGTGATATTTATAAATGTAACATTTTTAAATCAATCAAATAATATTAGCAAGGATCAAGAATATAAAAGTGATAGATAATGTAAGTGATTCGTCATAATTCACTCGTTCACTGTCCTGCAAGCATTTGACAAGGCAATGTTGTCAATATATTTTCAATACAGATTAATTTTCGTCAAAAAGAAATAGTTTGATTTATTCTAATTAGTATCAAAAAATTTTCTTAAAATATTAAATTAATAAAAAAACAGACTAATGTCTATATATGAAGACTAATAAAAAAAACAGACAAATTAATAAAATATACCTACTCCTTAATCAGAACAACTTAGTCTTTAACTTTTGTCCATGTAATACCTTTACCCTTGCTTGAAAGCAAAAAATATAATGACATTAAATGGTGAGAATAAAGTTATTTGTCCTTGGAGTAAAGCAATATACATGATAAGGAACAAATTTTATAAAACTTCATTATATAGCATATATAGAGAAAGGAATTCCTAATATGTGAGGAAGACATGATAAGTCATATGTATTTGTTGAAGTAATGAAATGCTATGTCATAATTTATTTGTCAATCATAATCATAAATAAATATATAATACTACCACTTGAATTATCATATCATATCATTTTCTTACATTAATGATTTACTTTATATATTAATATAATGGGAAAAAAATAAAGTGAGTGGCTTGTTCTACCCTAGTAAATCATAACACAACATAATCACACAAATTGAAATAGAACCATGTTCTTTATGGCCATCAACCACTCTTCTCTAAAAACATGTTTCATTTAATGAGGTACTTAAAAAAATCTCATCTCTCTTTGAAAGGAGATCTCATAAATCATAGCATATGTCTGTCATTACATATCAGTCCTATTTATAGGGATAACAAATGACCATCATTAAAAATAAAAAAGAGAGAAATATTGGTGGGAAAAGGGATTGGTGGCCATTAATAGAGGAAGGTGCCAACAACATTTATCAATCCATTTTATTTTCTATTATTTTAGTAATGGCCAATCTATACATATTATTAAAGTTAAAAATTATAGCTTTAAAAAACTAAATATAAATATTTAATAATAAAATTAAAAATCAAATTATTATTTTTAAAATATGCTATTGTAATGAGCCTCAATTAGGTTATTGTTTGGACACTTTCTTGTGCTCTTATTTGAGCTCTTATAGCTGGATATTTAGTTCTAAATTCTTAATTCACTTGATATCTTATGTCAACTCTCTCGAGCCAATTTGAACTCCAAGTAGTCTTCTATGAGTCTCTAAGTCATTTGAAGGTTTATTAACTCCTTTATATGATATAATATATTAAATATTAATAATTGGATGAATGAGCATATTAACAAACAAATCAAGGTGATAAATATTAGTTTTAATTTTTCTAAAATTTTGAAAGGATCGTAAGCTTAAAGTGAATATGGATCAAAACATAATCACCTCACCCTATTTATATAATAATTTAGTTTCTTATATCATCATGGAGGCTTTAAAAGTCTTTAAGGTTTATTTGAAATCAATTTTATTTTTTATTTTTATATTATTTTTAAAATAATTTATTTGATACATTTGTTTTTTTTAATTTTCAATTTTAAAATAAATCACATTATTTTTAAAAATAGTTAAAGCAACTATTAGGTGATTTAAGTATTTTTGAAATAATTATTACCATAAAGGTATTTTATTCTAAATTAAATATAAATAAAAAAATAAAATAAAAAATAAAAAATAAAAAATAAAAAATAAAAATAAGAGATATCCTAAATGGCCCCTTAGCAAATGAGAATGCAATGTCAAAAATGCATGTGATAGTATGTTTGCTATATTAATTAATGTCTCGGGTTTGATTATGAACTATCTCAAAAGGTGATTTATTTATAATTCTACATATTGTATTATAATAAGAAAATTAATATGTTGGAAAATATAATTACTAATCTCTTAAATTGTTTTCTAATAAACATCTAAATTCCCTAAAATATAATTTACCACTTCAATTTATCCATATATTTGGAAATGGAAGGTAAAAAAAGCTTGAATTTGATACTTGATAATTTTCATAATAGTCTCTAAAAATAAGATACAAACCTAATATCTTTATCAAAAATAATAGTAGAATGGAGACTATTGAGTCGCACGATTTCCTTAATGAATAATTTCACTATGAGAAGTATCATTGGTTTTGGAGCAAGATAAGAAATGAGTTATTTTTGAGAAACTATCAACTACAATAAAAATAGTATGATAACCTCTTATTGCCTTTAAGATCATAAAAAAAATTCATTGATAAATATTTCCAAGGTCTATTTATCTTATAATGATAAAGGTTAAGAAGTTGAGAACCAGGATGAAGTCAATGACATATTGAATGTCTCTTAGAGGAGGATATTCATTAAGATGCTCATAAAAATGCAATATCCTTAAAATCAGAGAAAAGGGAAGAGACCATCATAGGTATTTGTGTCTCATTAGAGTCTACGTGACTTCATTTTACATGTAACATGTAAAAAATTGAATTTAAAAATTTCTTTTGTAGGGTTCTAAAAACCATGATTTTTATTATTGGAATCAAAGAAGAAGGAAATATAGATACTTTGAAGCAAGGATCTAAAATAATACTATTATTCTTAATAGTAAGGCTTCCTATACTAATTAATTGAAGTTTAACACTTTTCTTTAAAGTAGGCTTGGGTTTTAAATCATAGGTAATGGGGTGCTATAGAGGATCTCTTCTTTACATGTTTTATTGATAAGAGTTGATGGCCTTGTTATTGTTTATGAACATTTTTATTTTCTCTACTATAATGAATATCATTTATATTATATAAAGAAAATGCATGCAATATCCATGGGAAAATATAACACCAAATTTGATTCTCATACCTAGCTATTTTGATGGGAATTAAGCATCGATTAGTGATAAGTAGGGATGTATGATTTACTTGGCTAACATAAAATGATTTTATGTGAGGTTTTATTCTTAGGTTAACTCTAGCTAGTGTGTATGTTGAAATAACATTTATAACACTTCCACCATTTATAACTAACTTATATTTCTTGTTATTAAACATAATATTCATGCTAAAGATATTCTTTATTCTCTAATAATCTTTCTCATTTTTAACCACAGTAAGGCATCTCATTCATTAGTGACTTTCCAATTTTTCATTGGATAAAAGGGAGTCATCAGACACTTCTTCTAGACTATCATCCACTAGGTCCTTATTTTCATCTAGGATTAGAATTTAGGCTTTACATTAATTTTATATATGACTTTTTTTTTCATAAAGAGAAAATTTTATTGATTGCTAGAAGATTATAGCAATCCAAAAGATAGAAAGAAAAGGGGGTGGTTACAAGTATTTTGTTCTAATGTATGGGTGGTCTAGCTTGTCACTATGTACAAGTAAGTTAGCTCTTTGTCAAGGTGTTTTGAAGATGAGAGGATTTGATGCTGTGCTCCTCACTTTGCAAGTAGATCAGTAGATCTATTACCTTCCCTCCATATATGGGAGCAAGAGACTCTGAGGTTCCTTCTTAGCTTTTTGATAGCCTTAAGGAGGTTGATAATGAGCCAAGGGGGCTGCTGGACCTGATCTTCATTCATGATTTGTATGAGAGGCAATGAGTCTAATCTAATCCAATAGTTGAGGTCTTCTTGAAGTAAGGAGGAGAGTAAAATGAAGTGTTGTAGTTTCAACATGAAGTGCTGAAAGGACATTATAAGGCATGGAGTAGAAGTAGAAGCAGTCACCTTGGTAGTTCTTGAAGATGCCACCAATTCCGGTATTACTGGATTTGGTATTGAAGCTGCCATCTATATTAATTTTGATGTGTTCTTGGGTTGGTTACTTCTAGAAAACAAGATTGCAGGTTGGTGGTTTGAAGTTGGTTGTATTCACACACTTTTTTTTTTTTTTTTGGTTCAGATCTTCTCCTTTTTCCATCAATTGGAAATGGGATTTGATCTTGAGGGCAATGGATTCAACATTAATGTTGGAAGTATTATGCTCAAGATCATTTCTAGCAGTCCAAATGAACCAAAGGATGATAAAGATTGCATTGAAAGTTTTGGAGGGTTGCTTGATTTGTCCAATAGTTGAACCAAGTTGAAAAAAAACATCTCCATTATGGTCGTTTGTTTGTTCAGAAAAAATGTTCCATAGTTTTTTTTGCTGAATTTGCAATGGATGAAAGTATGAAGAAGATATTCTTCTTCTTCTTTGCATAGATGGCATCTTGGGGGAAGTTTAAGGTCTTTGAGTTTGAGGATATTATCAAAGGGAAGGAAGTGGTGAAAGAGTCTCCAACTAAAGAAGGCTATTGAGGGCCGAATATTTGGATTCCAAATAACTTTCCCCAAGGTACATAGTTGGTGTCTTTCCACCAAATTGAAAGGAGGGTCTTGTGAATTGAGGATAATCAGTGTCTATTTTCTTTCAGGGTTGATAGGCATGCTTCGATTTTGCTACAGATTTGTGGAGGTAGACCAGATTACAGTTTTTGTATATCCCAATTAACATTGAACTAGAAATCCTTAATGAAGCAAGTTTTAAGGTGCCTGGACTCAGCAAATTCCAAATAGAGGGGTTTTTCCCCACACCAATGGTTATTTCAGATGTCAATGCATCCATTCCCCAAGTCCCAAAAAATGAGGTCTTCAGCTTCAGATGTCAATAGCTGAATCAAATGGCTTTTGTTATGGTTGTCATTGGATGAGAGTCTTTGCGTACTTTCCAAACATGAATTTGGCCCAAAGTGATTTGTTCTCCTTGAATTTTATCCATAGTTTTTATATGTTGGCTTTTATATTATCTTCAATGGTTTTGAAACCCAAGCCACTTTTAATGACCGATTTACACAAGATTTTCTTGGTCCATGGGTGGACTTGTGGTTGTGACTCCATATAAATATATTAAACATTATTTCAATTCTCCTTTGGATAATTTTTGGAATGTGTTGGACTTGGGTATACAAAGGAATTGAGTTGAGGATGCTTTTGGCAATGGTAATTCTTCCACCAAAAGAGGAAAGGAGTTCTCCCAAGAGTTAATTCTATGTTGAATTTTATCAATTTGATCATAAAAGAGAGGTGTTGTGGCTTTTACTTTGTAAAGTTTGATTCCAAGGTAAGGGAGGGGGAGCTTTGTGTGAGTGAAGCTAGTTCTCTCAATGATCCATCTGATTTTAGATTTGTTTATTTGCTTCACTGTAGCAAAGAGACTTTTGTTAGTATTTAAAGACATACTAGAGAGGGTCATGAAATCCTTGATGATTTCCAAATGTGTGTTGATTGCTATTTTATTTCCATTGTTGAAGAGGAGGAGGCCATCAGCAAAGGCCAAATAAGAGAAGTTAATGTTCCCAATGGAGTACTATTTGATGTTCTCATTTGAGGAAGAGATTCTATTCAATTCTCTAGAGAGGATGTTCAAAGCCAAAATGAGGAGTGTGGGGGATAGGGGGTCACCTTGTTTAACACCTTTGGTTGCTTAGAACAGGCACACTATCTTGGCCATTGAGAAGAATTTTGTAATGGTTATTGGAGAGGAGGGTTTCAATTATCAGACAAATTTTGTTTGAAAAGCCTCTCACTTTCAGGGAGTTGAGAAGGAATTTCCAGGTAAGAGTGTCAAAGACTTTCTTTATATCAATCTTCATCAACACATTGCCTCCTCTGCATTTGTTCTTGATGATGTTTTAAGTAATATTTCTACCTTTAATGAAGGCAGTTTGGTTTAGGTAGATGAGGGTGTTGACCTCACTTTTGGAGTGAGGATTCAATTTCCTCTTCTTAGATTTAGGAGTCTTCTAGATATTAAGACTTCCTTAGTCATAAGGCACTTCTAACAATTAGGTGAACACTTAACCTAAGCTTAGAGACTTAGATAGGTTAATCATAGGATTAGGCTATGCCTTAGGACTTAGGTAGACAAACCTACCATATAGCCCAAACCTAATATATGCCTACCCCTTTGGTCTGAACCAAACCCCAAATTCAAATTCCAAACCAAATCAAATCAAATCCAACTATCATAAGTCACATGATTTGATCTTATGGACTTAGCCAAATTTAAATGAAGCTAAATCCAATTGATTTTCTCAAAGTCAATTCAAGTCTCCAATCAACCCATGCAAAATATAAAATCAAATTTAAATCAACCAATTTCAAACCAAATATCAAATCAAATCAACCCTTCCTAAGCCCTATGATTTTATTCTATGGACTTAGTCTTAATCAAATCCAAACTCATCCAAATTCAATCGATTTTCTCAAAGATCAATTCAACCTCTCAATCAATTCACCAAAATCTACAATCAACTCAACTTCATATATCCTATAATTAAAAGCCAAATCAAATCAAATCCAAACCAAAGCCATATGATTCAATAGACTTAGCCAAAAACTTATTCAAATCAAATCAAATTTAATTGATTTTCTCATGAATCAATTATTTCTTCAATCATCATCCAAATATAAATGAAATCTACAACCATCAAGCCAAATCAATCCAATCCAAATCAAATCCAACTTAACCCATTTAACTTGAAATATCCAAATGAACCAAAACCCATTTGAACCCAAGTCAATTGCAATCAAAATTATATATCAATCCTAAATTTATATATAAACTCAACTAAATTCAAATCAACCCAAAATCGACTAAACTAAACATAATAGACTCACTTGACCCAAAGTGACCTAAAAGATCTATTTGAATCAAATTCTAATCCTACCCAAATTGGATTGAACAAATGCTACCAAAACCTCCTATGATGATCATCAATCACCCTTAATTTATCAATTATTATCAATTGGGTCAGAGCAAGTCAACTTGGTCATTTGACCAAGTTAACCCTCTTAACCTACATGAACCAAAGTAGCCAAATCTCAATCCAAGCTAAATTAATTGAAACCATTGATTCACACCAACTTATGATTAATGATTGAACATGACTTGACCATCAATTAAGCCAAACCTAACCCAATTGGCCCTTTGACCCAATTTGACCTAAAAGACCAAATTAGGTCAAATCATGATCTAACCCAAATTGATTGTCACTAATAGCTCAAGTTCATTCCAAATTGATTGTTGAACTTGATCAAATCATAATTGAACCCAATTTGACCAATTGGTCAACCTAACCCATTTAGCCCAAATTGACCTAAAGGGTCAAATTGGCCTAAATCAAAATCAATATCAATTTAATTCAAACCAAAGCCAACAATCATTTTTAATTAATCAATTGAACATGAACCAACACATAACCCAAGCAAATTTGGCAAATTTGATTAAATTGGTCAACTTGACCCATTTGACCCGCATGAATCCAAATGAGCCAAAATCAAATCTAAGCCAAATTAACCCAAACCAATTTAACCAAAATACTTCAAATCACCATTTGAACTTGACCCAAGTCTTGGTTTGAGCCAATTTGACAAATTGGTAAACCTAACCCAACCTAGTCCAATTTAACCTAAAAGGGTCAAATTAAGCCAAACCCACTTAAACCAAGCCAAAACCCAATGCAACATGACCCAACCCATCCTAAACCCACCTTGGGTCAACCAAATTAGCCCAACCCAAATTAGGTTCAACCCAAGGCAAATAACCCTTGGATTCTCCTCCCCGCATGGGATTTTTCCCAAAATGGTAAGGTCAACCCTCCTCTTTTCCCCTTGGCAGCCATCAAACACCCAAATGGAGCCTGACCTACTCACCTAGCCCAACCTAAGTGAACTAGGATGACTTTGGACCAAAGGAGGTGAGTTATCTCACCTCCCCACCATGTGAAACCATTGGATCCCAACCTTGAGGTAGCCTCCTTGAGCCACCAACCAATCCCACCAACCAAGTCCAACGTAAGGTGACCCACTCCTCCTGGATGGTCGGTGAAATCAGATTGAATCCGTCGGAGCCAGGGATGTGGGGGGAGTGGTGTGGTGATATACCCCCCTCATTTCGATTCAAATCGAAGACTCTCACTCTTAGAAAGCTTCCACATGCCATTTCGAAAACCTTAGAGCCTTCCCTAAGCTTCCCAAGCCATCCCAACCTCAAATTCCATTGCTTCAAAATAGACAATCCTCCATTCGATCCAACTCCACCCATACTCAACCAAATCCAAATTCCTTTCACCCACACCTTCCCTAGCCTTCATCGAGCAAGAATGAATCACCTCCCGAGCTTCCCGACCACCAAAGTGCAAGTTTGATTAATGTTGACCTCCAAACCAATGGTTCATGACCCTCTGAGTGAATGAGAATAAATTCTTGGGCGTGACGATCAATAGGGCTTCGTCTCCACTAAACGAAGCTTACTCAATCGATTATGCCGCCGGTCTTGAGCTCCAGTGAGATAAATCTCCAAAGCTGAGCTTTTGTAAAATTTTTATATGGCTTTTTGAAGTAAACTTGCATGTCGAACATTTTCCACTGTTGGATCCCCTCGGATCATCATCTTGAAGGTGTGGGATCCATTTTGAGTTGATTTATGCTCGAGTGAGCTCGGATCGAGTGACGGAAGGTGGACGGTGTCCATCTCTCATCACTCGGGAGATGATAGATCACGCACCATCCATTTCACATGATTGGAATGGACGGTCGTGATTATTCCATTAGATTAATCCTTTTTTTTCTTATAGGAACCGCGGGTTTGATCTACATCATATGATCTGAGATCGAATGGCAGAGATGAAAGTGCGTCCGCCGCCCGTGAAGGCACTGAGTTGGATGTGCTTAAGTGACCATTCCCACAGTGCCACGTGGAAGCACGCCACATTAAGGGTCCGCATGACGCTGACAAGATTAGGCTTAATTAGACTTAATTAATTAGTTTTAATTATTGAAACTTCAAAAATTTATAACAAATTATAGAAAAATAAAAACATACAAATAAATACTTATTTTGAAGGTATTTTAGAGAAGATATATTTAAAATTAACTCTAATTAATTTTGAATAGTGTTTAAGGCTTAATTAAGGTTTAATTACAAACTTAATTAGCCTAATTAATCTTTAATTACTTGAGTAATTAATCCCAAACTTTGTGGGTTAATTTATTGGAATGACTTCTATCTCCCAAAATTTTCTTTGAATTTATTGATTGGTTAATTATGGTAATTGACTATTTAAGCCCTAATCACACTCTTAATTAATTAACCTTCTAAATAGTAAAATTTAATTAATTAAGCACTAATCACTATTGAATAGTGAATGGGCAAGGGGATTGGGGTTAGGAACTCCTTCGTAACCTCTTTTCCCAAGTCCATCTCTTTAAGGAAAATTAATTAAAATGGATTAATTAAAAGTTTAATTAATTAATTAAGTGGATTAATAAAATTGAAAGCATAACCATATAAGATAATTAACAATGAAATTAAGGGTTTCTCTTTGTGTGTTCAATAACATAAAGACCCTTAAGGAAATTATGATTAGCCCATAAATGTGGAAAAATTATAAAATACTTAATTAGATTCTTTGATTTGATTAACCCTTAATCATGAGCCATTTTGCATTAGGTCCTTGTAGGAGCATTGCAAATTTAGTTTCTCACATGTTCATATCATTGATGGCTCATAATTAAGTGGTTAATCAAATTAAAGAAGCATAGGTATGGGTAATTAAGTGATTTAATTAAAGATCCAACTTAATTAATTCATAAAATTCACCTAATTACCTTTACTTAAACCAAATCAAATTACCAATGTGGGAATGGGATTAAAACAACAAGTAATTCTTCTCCTCTTTAAACTTGATCAAAATCTCAAATCATAAATTAATAAAGGAATTTTGGTTTTCTTTAAATGGGTTTATTTAATGTGATTATCCTTAGGAATTAGTTTAATTGAATGAATCATGTATTTATATTTAATTATTCTTTTCCAAGCACATTAAATGTTGTATGTCATTTGATTTCATAGATTAATATTTTCAAATTTAAGTAAATCAAATGAATTTCTTTTATGTAAGCTTGCATGTTGGAGTATATCAAATATTTAGAGTGTTATGTGGTGTTTATTTTTGGATGTGGGGACACCACGCAGATCTTAGGGGGTACTTATTGAAATGATTGGGTATGATATTGAGGTATGATGTACTTTCTTGAAAGATAGAAACATCACCCTATAATGGACCTAATCACCTAATAAGGACTCCTAAGGCATGATGAGTTTTCAAATATACTAGATATATTTCTCCTACTTTACATGAAAAAGTAAAGCAAGGTTTATTTTAAACTAGGTTCATAAGTTCTCTATGGAGGCAAGCCTTCATAGTTAATTACATGCTAAGGAATATGAATTTCTTAAGAACACTCTCGATTAAAGTAGATAATTATTGTATCCAAATATTTCAAGGTTAAGACTATCAAAGGATTGGCTATTTTGGAAAATCAATTGGAAAGATATATTTTGGAATCCCAATGAAGATGAGTATGGAATGCCCATGATACTAGGAGGCCCAATAAGTATTCCAACCTATCCTATAGTTGGGCTTTATTTATTTGAAAGTGAAGAGTTTCATTTGTTTGAGTTGAATTTTATTAGACTGGTATATCTTATAATCAACCAACACAAGATTGCAGAAATACCTAAGAGGGAGGATTTATGCTTATAGCCCGAAAGAAACAGCTACATCGGATCCTTAATCTAGGAAGCTTTAGCAAGAACTAAAGCACCACCTAAATCTAAGCGATAAGTGGACATAAGGGTTTACATCCATAAGAGAGAATAAATCGTCCAACTTCTAGACTTATAATCTCCTAGAGTGGCTGTCGTCTAAGTCCTCTTATGATTTTAAAATAATGTAGTCCAATCTTATAAATTGCAAGATAGCTATGATAGTTATTTAATTGGAAAGAGACTAAAGACATAAACTCACTTCCTAAGAGACTAGAATATGAGTGGTATGAGGATATGACTTAATCTATAAGTATAAAATCTTTTCAAATTTTTACTTTTAATTTTGACACATCATTTAGACAAAGGCTTTGGGATTTTTATATGTAGAAATGCATGATGAATATATTATTATCCAAATCAAAAGAGAAAGAGGGTGAAGCTCTAGCAGTAGGGGTTGCTTTCATGAGTCAAGCGGTCCCTATGCATGTAAGGATGGAGGCTCTCATTTTGCAAGAGTGATTCAAGATGATATGCATAATGTGAGACATACAACCATAAAATTAAGGGGTTACTAAATCTTTTAATTATCATATTTATGTCCTAAGCATTATGATGAGATTATGAGTTATTTAAAATTTAGTTATTAATGATTAGTTGGGTATAAAATTTATTTTTATCTTTAGAGCCTAACATATCCAAGCCACACTTTAAAGCATCAATCACAAGAAACTATGAAAAAGCATGCCATCATAATGCACAATTTAAACAAATCATCAATCAATTTTATAACTATCACAAAAGAATAAGAGGTTGGTGCCATCGGGCTTTGCCGTACAACTCAAAAAATAAAAGATGGGTAGCTGAGCTCTACCCTTATACAACACAAAAAAATTAAAAGAATAATTATAATAAGAAATGAATATATGCTATGGGGGTCTTCATTCTTCACTCTTTCATCTTCCTCCTTCTTCATCTTAGTTTGGATGTGCTTGCTTCAAAGGCATCACAAGGCACCCCAAGATAAATCCTTATGGCCATTACTCATCCTAATCCCCAAGAGCACTAATCCAAATTCCTATTGCAAAATTACATTTATATACGGAAAAGTAAATCTAACTACACCTACAAAATAGAAGTTAGCTAAACATACATACAATCCCAAGTAGTTATATGTATAATTTAGACTTAGCACGCTACACATGGATAACCAAGCTCACCTGTCCTAACTTGGATCATGCTTAGGGGTTTAAGCAACCTACAAAGAGAGCATTTATATTTATTTTAAACATCCCCTTAAGCACAATTCCCTAGAAAAACATGATTAAGCTAGGAGTGGCCAAACATCTAGTCCATGAAGCATACACCCTAACATCTAGTCTATTACATCACAAAATAAAACATGCATCACACATACACCATCCTAACTTAAAACTAGAAGTGGTGGCTTAATTCTAATGTATGTGTTAGGGCTTGGTCTGATATGTCTTACTAGGCATTAGAGTTATGATTTTCTAAGTTTGGAAGGATTTAATTTAACATAAAAGGTTGGTTTCACTTCAAATTGTTTAGTTGATTTGAGAATTTTAGTTTATATTTTGTTTTTTTTTTCATATGATTTACACTTAATATCAAAGTGTTATAAATAGAAGAAAGAGGATTATCCTCTTTCATCCCCACCTCAAGCCACTTTATAAAGTACATTTTTTATGATTTAATTTCCTTAGTGAATGACTTATTAAATATTTTAATTAATCCTAAATTTAGGTTAATCTTAAAGAATCCTATTCAACATGAGAAGCATCTTAAGATTAATATAATTGAATGACAATCACATGAAATATGTTAAGTCATTCCTCACCATCAGATGTAACATGCATATGACTTAAGTAGTTAGTATACCTATACATGCATTGTATTTTGGCACATTTAAATGATTATGAATGCATATATATATATATATATATATATATATATATATATATATATATATATATATATATAATATGTGTCATTGTTAGGGATATAGATAATCAAATATATATATCCTTGTATAAAGCCTTGTATTATATATGTCCAAACTATATATTTTCTATCTTAAATACATATGAATGTATAAATAATTATAAGAATAGAAAATCATGCAAAGATTGTATTTTATTCAATTGAATTGTTTACGTATGTGAATTAAAGCACTATGAAAATTCTAACACAAATATACATAGGAATGAAATTAAATAAGTATGTGTCATTATTAGCCAGGGAAGTGAGATAATCAAATGACCTCCTTGGTATTACTTAAAGCCTCATATTCCCAAGATGTCTAGACTATATACTTATTGTCATTTAGATCCATGTAAATCTATATGTAAACATAGGAAAGAGAGCTTCATTTCACACACTTAAGCTATAAGCACATGCAAATCCTATATGTATTCATAACAACCATCACTCCAAATATTATTATCAATTTATAAACTTTAGAGAAATAAATTTAAATTTATTAGTGATAATAGTCACACATATAATTAAATTAAGCCATCACATGCAAGCTTACACAAAATAAATTCCATTTGATTCATTTAGATTTCAAAAGATGAATTTATGAAACCATATGATATACAACAATTTAAAATAATTGGAAAGGAATAGCCAAACACAAACATATGATTCATTTAACTATACTAATTCTTAAGGACGATCACATTAAATAAGATCACTTAAGGGAAGCAAAAGTTTCTTATTAATTTGATTTTTGGATTTTGATTGGACTTAAATAAAAGAGATTATTTGTTGTTTTAATCCCATTCCCATGTTGGTAATCTTAATTGGTTTAAGAAAGATAATTAGATAAATTTTATGAATTAATTAATTTGAATAATTAATCAAATCACTTAATTACCCTTTCTATGCTTCTTTAATTTGATTAATCATTTAATAATGAGCCACAAATAACATGAACATGAATAAAAGTAACGTTGTAGTGCTCCTAAAGAATCTAATGCATTTGGCTCATAATTAAAGATTAATTAAGTTAAAGAATCTAATTAAGTACTCTTATGATTTTTCCATACTCATGGGTTAATCATAATTTCCTTAAGGGTCTTTATGTTATTAAACACATAAAGAAGAGCCATTAATTTGATTGTTTGCATTTAGAGTTTCATTTGATTTGGTTCATTTATTAGAAATTGGTTAATATCTTTGGATGATAGTTCATGTTTAATTTGATTATTAAATGTATATTTAATGATTAATTAATTCATCTAATTCAAATAGATTGAATTGAACCTAATTTGATTATGTATTGAATTGAGTAAGATTTACTTTAGTTTCATTTGATTTGATTTGATTATGAGTTTTGATCTATTTGATTTAAAGTTTGATAATTAATTAGGGCTCAATTTAGTTTTGTTGTTTATTGAATTTAAGTGAATTCATTTGATTGAAATTCAATGCTTCATTAGGATTTAATTAGATTGGTTCGCTTCATATAGCTAGCTAAACTAATTGGATAGTTTAAAGTTAGCTTATTTATTTTATTTATTTTGCTTAAAATTTGATATAGATGATTGATCAAATTAAAATTTAGTTATAATTCTTTGTCATTTTGATTAACCAAATTGAGTTTTTACTTTGATTAATGATTTAATTGGATATGATTCAATGTCCATAAATGATTTGATTAGCTAATAGAAGCTTGATTAGTGATTACTTCATCTAGATTGATTCATTGTAGCTTAGGTTTCATTTGATTAAGCATTTGATTGTCTTAATTTATTTAGATTAAGTTTCCTTAAATGAATTTTAATTTGATTGCATAATTGAATCAATTATCATTTGATTTGATTTTTATCATTGATTTAATTTATTCTTTTAATTAGATTTCCTTTATTTAATTTAGTTTAAATCAATATTTTATTTTAGTTTGCATTAATGTTTTTGTCCTATTTATCTTATATTAATTTCATTTGGTTTGATCTATATTAACCTAAGGCATTTAGGTTAAAGTTTGAATTTATTTTTAAATAAGGTTGATTGAAAATAAAGTTTCATTGGTTTATTTAATTATGAGTTTAATTTGAAATTTAAGTAGTATTTAATTGAGTTTCATTAATTTTATTATGTTTAATTTTATGTTTAATTTAATTTCATTTGAAGATTATGTGACATTTGCTTGATTTAAGATTTGATTAACAATTATTAAAAAATTATTTTATTTCTAATTTTGATTTAACATTTAAATTATTATGAGTTTAGATTTAATTCATTCAATTAATATTAGCTTTAATTTATTAAATCATAACCCTAAGTGTTTCTTTTAGGTTTATTAAGTTTTAGAAGATCATATCATTTTCTTAAGGATCTTAGATGTTAACTAAAGTGGTTTAAGCTATTATAAGTATTTTTATAATTTTCTAGAATTTTCAATTAATTAATTCATGAAATTAGCCATTTGAACTTTTGAAATTTAATATCTCTTGATCCATTCATCATTTTGATTTGAAAATTTTAATGGTATGTGTATTTTAACCTCAATTTCAATCTCTAAAAGTTTCAGATCAATTTGATTAATATTTTTGGTTTAATTAATAAAATTTATTTTTACTAAAGCCTAAATTAAGCTCAACATAACCAATAAGAATTGGGGGTTTTGAGTTTATTAGATTCCTCTCAAGAAGATGAATCCAACAAGCCCTTATTTGCAATTTTTTTATAGTATTTTATTTTTCATAAACTTTTTGAAGTTCTGAATATATTTCAACAATCTTTTAAATACAAAAAATCCTCATTTTCTTACTTAAACTAGTGAGCGCCATGCAGCAATGACTAGATCACGCGTTATGCATGTTTGCAGCTCATTGGGACACACAGCTCCACATGGCTATTGAGCGAATAGCAGGGGTTAGATCGGACCATCTAGATCAAATTCTACGATCTAATGGATGAAATCATATCTTATAATGTTTTAATCACATGTCCATCCTATTTGAGGGGGATCAAATGGTTGCTGGCTCGTCCTCCCCGTGGATGATGAACCGAGAGGGGCGGACGCCATTACCACCCCTCCAAGCTCCGATTTCTGGCAACTCTTGTCGGAAGTTGCCTATTTTTTATTCCAAATATTGCATCTTTCAAATGAAATATATCTATGGGTTTAAATCCAAATTTCTCCTGACTCACTTCATAAATTATCAAAACATGAAAATTGGTGGCAGGAGTTAGCGGTTACCTCGCCGAGCCCACGTCCGGTGGCGTTGACATTTTGAAAATGTTCCTGGGTGTAAGACAAAGGTTCGAGGTGAGTATGCCCACTTTCCTCCCCTCTGGGCATTGGTGACATCAATGCTCCGCCCATTGCCTTCAGCCTTGGTCATTTTCTAGCTCACCGACGGCGGGAGGCTGGTAAGGGTTTGATCGAGTTGGCCTTTGCATCTAGAATGTGTATGGAAGCTTCAATACATCTTGAGGAGCTCACTTTTATTGGTTTTAGAAGTTGGCCAAGAGCCTCTTATTATTGGAGGAGCTTGGAGCAGTCAGAATCCAGTCGATGGTAGTGAGAGGCTCAGGAAAATGGGTCGACTCCTCCTCTCTTCCTCTAAAATTTTTTTGGATGGTTGGGATCACCCCTAGCCATTTCTTCCTCCCCTCTTTTCTCTTGGTTGAGAACCTTCCATCATGAGGAAGTCAAAGGTGGTTGGCCATGGATGATTGGAAGCCTTGGAAGTTTGCTCCCAAAGGCTTTTAGTTTTGGCTATGAGATTAGCCTCATTTAATGGAGGAGTGGGGAGGAGTTGGAAAGTAGATTTTATGGATGTTACCCCTTTTTTTATATTGGATTTCTCTCATGAAATGATCACATTTTCCATGGATATCCCACCTCACATGGCTTTCATTCTACATGATGGTTGGCTGTCCAAATCAAACCCAAGTGGGCTATGAGTTGGGTTGAGTTCATAAGTTGAGTTAGAGTTATTTAAAATTCAATTCATGCCATTTGAATTTAGATTTAGTTTAAATTCATTTTAGTCAATTTAATTGTATTTATTTCGGCTAATAGATTTTAGATTTGAGTTTCAATTAATGTTTCATTGATCCTTTATAATATTTATGATTAATTGAGTTTATTTAATTTGAACTAAGTTTTAATTCTTTTGGTCTAAATGAGTCAAGTTAGCTTCCTTAACTCAATTAGCCATTTTAGAATTTAATTTTAATATTATTTATGTTTGATTATTCATTTATGATGTTTGTATTTGATTAATTTTAGTTAGTTTAAGCTTGATTTGATTGATTTTTTCTTTAACTCAAATTGACTCATTTTCACTCAAATGGGTTAAATTGGGTTCAATTAATTCAAGTTTTTAAATTGGTTAAATTGAATCCAAAGAAAGGTTGGATTATGTTCATTTTGATTTTCAATTAGTTTTGAATGTTTGGTTTAGATTAATTTTTAATTTGATTTGGATTTGACTTAAAGAGGTATATTTGAGTTTATTTGAGTTAAGTGGTAAAATCAACCCACTTAAGACCTCTTTTGATTCAAATTTATTTTGAGTTATGTTTAAACATCTTTGTTTGATGATTTAGAATTATTAGAGTGGTTTAATTTGGCTACATTTTGATTAATTGACTTTTGAGTTAGTGGGGCCCACATGAGTCGACTCTAAGTCAAATGACCTATTTTCCACTTTATGTTGCATCTTAATTAATTATTTTTTGTTTGATTTGGTTTGATTGTAGATTTTGGATAGTTTGATTGATGAGTTGATTGATTTTTAGAAAATCAATTGAGTTTAGTTTGAAATGAGGGAATTTTGGCTAAGTCCATAGGATTAAATCATAAAGCTTATGTTTAGGTTATGGATTTGATTTGGAGTTTGAATTCAATCATTTGGGTATGAATTAAAATTTAATTGGATTTGGAATGAATTGAATTTGAGGTTTGGTTTAGGTTAGGGAGGTAGGCATGGATTTGGTTTAGCTATGATAGGTTGGTCACCCTAGCCCTTAAAGCATGATCTAAACCCTATGGCTAATCCTCCTAAGTCTCTAAGCTTAGGTTAAGTGTTCACATAATCACTAGAAGTGTCTTATAAGTAAGGAAGCTCTTAGTGTCTAAAGACTTTTAGATCTATGATGGGAAGATCGAATCCTCACTCCAAAACTAAGGTCAATAAAAGGATCCCAATAGGTGTGGTGTAATTGATAAGGCACACTACATGTATTGGCGTTGACCGAGATGATCAATAATACCCAAAGGAATGCAAGTGCTAACGGAGACCATCTACACCTAAACCAAGAGGTAGATAGAATCACAATCTTAGTGCAATGCAACTCATCTCATGCTAAAGGCATAAGAGAGTCAAGGAGATTTGGTTTGAATAGGTTTTCATGTCAAAGACATGAAGAGAGATTCATTGGGGAATCACAAGGATTGAATTTGATTTGATATATTTGATTTGTTGGGAGAAGGATCCATTGGATACCAATTTGATTGTGTTTGTTTAGTTTTTTGATTTGGTTTATGGAAGGGAGATCCGTTAGGGATACAAGGTTGAGTTTGTGTTTGTTGATTTAATTTTGGGGCATATTCGTTGGGGATATAGGTTTGAATCCACTAGGGATCAAGATTGGATTTGAATTTGATTTGATTTATTTGTTAGATCTATTTTGGCTCCATTAAAAGAGATTAATTTGGTTGATTTGATGTTTGATTTGGAGGCATGTCCGTTGGGGATATGAGCCTGGTCAAATTTATTTGATTAAATTTGTTGATTTAGCTCCATGAGGGAGATGAGTTTGAATTATTTTAATTTTAGCTCCACTGGGGAGATTGGTTTGATTGATTATGGTGGTGTGTGATGGACCCACTAAAAAGGGGCTATGGAAGCCTGGACCTATCTTAGATTTACCAGTCCAAAGGGTAATCTACCCTCCAAAGAAGAGACTATCCAACCTAAGAAGTCATCTTTTGATGTGCAACGATTGTGCTAGGAAGAAAATGCGGGGACTTACATCTTCCAAAGTGGGAACAACCACTGGGGTGATTTGTTGGTAGCATAATAAATTAGACCTGACCTAGGGTGACTACTGAGTGAGTGCCACTAGGGATCTTACTTCAACTCAAGAGTAGCAACAAGATGATTTGATTTGATTTAATTTATTTGATTTAATTTTTTTAATTTAATGTGGACCCTGTCAGTGTGCGTGGACCGAGAAGGTGCTATGAAAAGGTATCTTAGTTACCAATCCAAAGGGATAGTTTACCACATGATAAACTATCCAACTTAAGGGTTCCTTTGTGCAATCTATGCTAGAGAAAGCGTAGGGACTTACATCTTCTAAAGCAGAACAACTGCTGGGGTGACATATTGGATGCATAACAAATCAAACCCGACCTAAGACGACTACTGAGTGAGTGGCACTAGGGATCTTTCCTCAACTCAAGAGTAGTCAAGAATGATTTAATTTGATTTTATGTGATTTGAATTAATTTGATGTATTATGTTATGGACCACTTGGTGTGATGGACCTGAAGGGGCTATGTCCTATCTAAGATTTTAAGTCTGAGGGTAGTTCCAACCGAAGGGGAGACTATCCGACCTAAAAGTTGCCTTTTGGTGTGCAATGATTGTGCTAGGAAGAAAGAGCGAGGACTTATATCTTCCAAAGTGGAACAGTCATTGGGGTGATCAGTTGGAAGCGCATCAAATCAAACCCAACCTAAGTATACTTGAGTGAATGTCGTTGAGACTTATATCAACTCAAGAGTAGTCAGGATTAATTTCATTTTAATTTTATGGACCTTGTTGATGTGCGATGGACCCACGAGAAGGGGCTATGTCAACCTTGAATTATCTCAGATTTACAAGTCCAAAGGGGTAGTTTACCAAGGGTGAGACTATCTGACATTTTGATGTGCAATGACTATGCTAAAGAAAGCATAAGGACTTGCATCTTCCAAAGTGGAATAATCACCGGGGTGGCCTGTTGGATGCACAACAAGTCAAACCGGAGCTAGGGCAACTACTGAGTGAATACCACTGGGATTTACATCAACTCAAGATTAGTCAAGAGATTCGATTTGATTTCATGTGATTTGATTTAATTTGATGTATTATGGTATGGACCTTGTTGGTGTGTGATGGACTCACTAAGAAGGGGCTATGTCAACCTTGGCTTATCTTAGATTTACAAGTCCAAATGGGTAGTGTGCCAACTAAGGGGAAAACTATCCAACCTAAGGGTTGCCTTTCGATGTGCAATAATTGTGCTAGGAATAAAGCATGAGTACTTACATCTTTCAAAGTGGAACGATCATTGGGGTGATATTTTGGATGCACAACAAATCAAACCCGACCAAAGGCAACTATAGAACGAATGCCGCTAGGGACTTATATCAACTCAAGAGTAGTCAATTTCATTTTAATTTCATGGACCATGTTGGTTTATGATGGACCCACTGAGCAGGGGATATGTCAGCCTTGGCCTATCTCAGATTTACAAGTCCAAAGGGATAGTCTACCAGCTGAAGGGTGAGATTATCCACCAAAGGTTGCCTTTCGGTGTGCAACAACTGTGCTAGGAAGAAAGCATAAGGACTTACATCTTCCAAAGTGGAGCAGTCTCTAGGGTAGCTTGTTGGATGCACAATAAGTTGAACCTACATAGGGCGGCTACTGAGTGAATATCGTTGGGGAGTTACGGAGTAATCAGGTGATTCCTATAGGAAGTTTTGCTGACATTGCCCTAAAGATAGGATGCCTGCTTGGGAAGAGGTGCCACTGAGGGCGTTCTCCTAATCCACAAGTGAAGATATATTTTATTTATTTATATGTTTACGTGAATCCTGTTGTTGTGCGAGGGACCACATTAAGAAGGGGTTTTGTCAGCCTTGACCTGTCTCAGATTGGCTGGACTAAGGGAGAATTTGCACATTTACAGTATGGAGTCTCTAACCACAGGGGAGGTTACTAGGAAATGAAAGCTATCCAATTTGGTAGTAGCTCGGGTAGTGTCTAAATGGGGTTGCAAAGGGCATGATCCAAATAGAGTGTCCACAATAGAGGTGTCATTAGGGGCATTATCATGATCCTTATAAAAGAAAGCCTATAAGTGTACGGTGGGCAACTCAAGGAGAAAGCATAGCAAACTTACATCTACCATGAGTGGTGTATCAACCGGGTGGGTCACTGTCAGCAAAATGAGAACCAACCAACCTAAAATACCTGTCAGTATACAATGATCAATCTAGGAAGAAGGCATGTAGACTTATATCTTTTAAAGCAAAAATGATCGCTAGGATAGTCATCATCGGCTCGACAGGTGCTATCCGACCAAGGGCTGCCCGTCGATGTACAACGACTATGCTAGGAAGAATGTGTGGAGACTTATATTTTCCAAAGCAAGAAATAACCACTGGGGTGACCAATTGATGGCGCAACAAATCGAACCCGATCTAAGGGACTACTAAGTGGGGAGTCATAAAGAAGGACTAGACCCAACCTTGAAGTAGTCACGAGGAAAGGAGCCATTGGGGGACTTACCCTAATCCTAAAATATACTAGGCTCAGTCAGCATGAAGGATAATTCAAGAAGAAAGCATGGGGGACTTACATCTTCTTAAACAAAGCCAACTTGAGGTAGCTTGTCCACAAGCATACCACACTAATAGGGCACTTCGGGTGTAGTGGTTAATCTAGAAAGAAAGCATGGGAGACTTACATCTTCCTAAGCAAGAAACCATTGGGGTGACCCACTAGTTAGGTAGTGAATTAGCCTGATGTAGAGCAGCTACTTAGGGCCGGGCGTTATCTCAACTTAAAGTAGCCCGAGACAAAAGATTTGTGTTTGTTTTGTGTGTAATTTGTGTTTATGTTGTGTTGATGAATGATAGGATGCCGCTCGGGTTCCTTACACCTACCCTAAACACATCAAAGGATGGATGAAATGGTGCCATAGGGACAATGTGACTCCACCAAGAAAGGATGTCGCTCGGGTTGCTTACACCTAACTTAGTTGTTCTAGTTAAAATAGGATGTTGCTTGGGTTGGTTACACCTATCCTAATAACATTGGAGATAAATACTAAGTTTTGGATGTTAGTTTGTAGGAATGTTTAGATTGATGAAGAATTTTGAAGGGTGATTATAGATCAATATTATTATTGTTATTATTGTTTTTTTTTTAATTTGGACTCAACCAATGTAGACTTGAAAACATAACTTTACTAAAGAATTGATTTTTTTTTTGAAATTTCTTTAGGTTTGTGTGCAAATGGAACAAGAACAACTAAGAGTAGTGTCCTTTCTCCAAAATCCTTGGGACCCAGTCAAAGTAATTGATCATCCATAGTAAAATAAATTCACCAAGGCTTCTCAAGTATTATGTCTAATTTGCATTTTAATGAAAGAAATTTCTCATTCCAAACTTTACTAAAGAATTGATTTTTTTTTTGAAATTTCTTTAGGTGTGTTTGCAAATGGAACAAGAACAACTAAGTAGTGTCCTTTCTCTAAAATCCTTGGGAATAGTAATTGATCATCCATAGTAAAATAAATTCACTAAGGCTTCTCAAGTACTATGCTCTAATTTGCATTTTAATGAAAGAAATTTCTCATTCCAATTATTTGAAGTATTCTCCAAATTTTGGTTTTGATTTTGAATGTAATGGCTTTTGAGGTAGTGTTTGTTGAGTAGAAATACAAGACACTCTTCTATCATATTAGTTTAAACTACTTTTTATCATTTGAAGCATCAAAGTAGGCCATTTAATGATCAAAAGCAAAATCTTGATTTGGAGAGTTTTGAGATAGACTAACTTTGATAGAGTTTAAATCATCTATGTTCAATGTTAATTGAGGGTTTTTTTTTCAAGACATTCAAGCTTTTAAATTGATGCATAGAATTTTGTGGTTTAACTATTGATGATAAACTTTGACAAGAAGAGTTTATCCTAAATGAAGATAGCCTTAAGCTAGTGGTCTAAGCCGAATGGAGGGGCCAATATTAAAGGTGCCATGAAATATTATCTTATGATTTTGAATGAGTATTGAAACTTATCATCCTTCAAAACTTGATCTCCTTTCTTTATGAAAGTAGTGAATGATTGACACTTACCAAAAAGGCGAGAGATTAAGCATCTTAGATATAATAACCTTCCTTTAATTTTATATTTTTTTTTCAGAGGTTGCACCTCTAATATCACTTTAATCTCTTTTGGATTAATTTTTATTATCCCATGATGCTTTACTACAAGCCCTAGAAACTTTCCTAAAGTCATCCTATTTATATAATTTTGGGGATTCATCTTTAGGTTGTAGTGTCATAACTAATCGAAGACAACTACTAATATTGTAAAGATGGTCTTCCTTTTTTTTCTTTTGACTATGATATCGTCGACGTAGCATTCAACTTGGTGATGAATGAGTTTTTTGAAGATTTGAGTCATAGCCTGCTGGTATGCGGCGTTAGTATTTTTAAGGCTAAAAGACATGACTTTATACCAGTAAATTTTGATGAAAATTATAAATGCAAATGACTTCTCATCCTCCGGCATCATTTGACCCATCCTTGAATGAGGAGACTGCATGTAAAGAGGCTATGTCCACTATTAAATTTGATATAGGCAATGTGAATTCATCTTCAAGACATGCCTAACTTAGATCTTCAAAATTGACGTATGTGCAAAATTGAATGTTCTTCTTTTGACTAGGCATAGTATTGGGTAATTGTTCACCTCACTTTTGGAGTGAGCTTTCAACTTCTTCATCCTAGGCATAAGGACTCTTCTAGACATTAAGAGTTCCTTAGTCTTAAGATACTTCTAGTGATTAGGTGAACACTTAATCTAACCCTAGAGACTTAGAAGTGTTAGCCATAGGAATGGGTTATGCCTTAGGGGGTATTAGGAAAACATGCCTACCCTTTGGCTTGAACCAAATCCTTACTTCCTTCTCTCAAGTCAACTTTAAATTCAAATCAACTTCAGATTCAAATCAACTTCAAATTCAAATCAACCTCAAATTCAAATCAACTTCAAAATTCAAATCAATTCCAAATTCAATTTCAATTCCAAATTCAAATTAATTCCAAATTCATACCAATTCAAATCAATTTCAAATCCAAATCATCAATCAATTCCAAATCAAATGATTGAAACCCCTTGTGATGGATTACGATTACCTACATAATAGGTCTCATGATGACTCTCAAATGCAAGTGCAAGTCTTTCAAAGGAGGCTTTTCATCTCTCAGATTCTCATATTGGTGTAAGTGAGAGCAAATTCATAATCTTTTAAGAGGTATGAGTCAATTCCCTGCACGCTCCAAGTCTATCATTACTCTGAAGATATGCCTCGCCTATTAGATTATGTTGGTCTTCAGACTTTACTACCAATTATATACTCATCACCAACATCACGGTTTCATCATGACAAACCTTGCTCATGGGAGTATATCTTTCTTGGTTTCTTGCCATCAAAGTGGTTAGCTCAAAACCCTATGTGACCCATTGTGGTCACAAGCTATTGGGATATGTGGAAACTCCACACACAGCCCTTGGCTCAACTTGCGATTACTTGCATTTTTGAGTCCACAAGTCTCAAAAGGGCTATCCTAATTTATCCGAAACTTGCCCCTTGTTACAAAAGTGGATTTTTAAGTAGTGTCCAACTTCAAACTTCTCAATGGTCTCGGTGCCTTGAGATTGAGACTCAGGGTTGACAAAGCCATGTCACGCTCCATGCGAATAATCACCTTTTCCCAAGAACCAACTTTCTCTTAGCTCTTGCTTTTTTTGGAAAACTGGCCATTTCACATTCATCATATCTTCAAATGAAAAGACTTCATAGCATCTAGAAAATTCTCCCAAAAGCAAATCAATGCACTCTAAACTAGCCCTTCAAAAGTGAGTTGCGCTAAGGTCTCAGTTCACCATCCAAGGAATTGAATTTTGAAGCATCTCTCACATGCCAAATGTCTTAGAGAATCTGCTTTAGAGGCCCCCTCTTGTTGAAGGTCGTTGAGCTTTTCCAGTATGGCATGGGTGACCATAGCCAACTGGACATTGCTCGAGGCATTTGTAAGCATAGGCAGTACTAGATTCAAAGAGTCCATGTTTGTTGAGAATTCTCAAAGAACTAGACAACAATTCTCATGTTCTTTCATTCATCAAGTCAACCGTGGTCTTTGACTTTTCCAACTAGGTCGGATTGCTGAATCACAGTCTTATATCTAATTTGATCACTCATATTGATAAAAATAGAGAACAATTTGAAATGAAAATCAAGACAAAATTTCGAACAGTATTCCAAGTCAAAGCACATTCAAGGGACTGGAAGGGGAAAAGAAGAAAGGTTTGGGAAGAAGGGAAGGACGGATAGAGGCTTGGCAAGGTTTGGTTGGTGTTTCTTGCAGATCTAATTACACCTACTCTCACAATTGGGACTTCACTTTTTGGTCTATAAATTCAAATCCCAAAATCTTTTCTAAGCCCTTTGATTTGATCTTATGGACTTAGCCCAAATTCCAAATCCAAATGACTCCAAATTCAAAAACTTTCTCATAACCCATTTATATTCTCATTTATATTCACAAATATAAATGAAATATAAATTCAAATAATCAAAACCAATTCAAAACCCAAATCCAAATCAAACCAAATTCTAACTTGTGCCTTTCAAGTCAAAGTCTTGAACTTAACCAAATCAAACTCAAATTAATCTAAACCCTTAGATTTTCTTCATGATTCAATCAACCCTTCAATCACAAACCAAATATAAACACAAACTTCAGTCATAGAATCAAAATCAAGCTAGCCTAAGTCAAACCCATATTCACCATTTTGACTTAAAATTGTCAAATTAATCAAAACTCATTTGACTCCAAATCACTTGCAAATGGATTTATATTTTAATCACAAGTCCATCTGTGAGTTCAACCAAACTTGAATCAAGCCAATTGACTCACTTAGGTTCACTTGACCCAAAGTGACCTAAAGCACCCTTTTGAGCCAAATTCTGGTCCAACCCAAATTAGATTGAACTAAGCCCATTTGACCTCACATTGTGAGATCATCTAGGATGATCAATCACCACAAGTCAACCAGCCTTTGACCAAGTCATCACTTAACCTATTTGAACCCAAACTTGCCAAATTGCAATCTAAACCAAATTGATTACAACCAATGGCTCAAGTTTACTCTAAATTGATTATTGAACTTGACCAAAGCCTCAATTAAACCTAATTTGACCAATTGGTCAACTAACCCAACAGCCCAATTTTAACCTTAAGGTAAAACCCAATACAATCCAAATTGAACTTAATCAAAGTCTATGATATATTCCAAAGGATCAACCAAACCCAAACCAAGCCATGATTCAAGTCAATTTGGTCAATTAGGTCAAATTGGTTAACTTAGCCCAAATTTAATCTTAAGGATCAAATTGGTGAAAATCCAAGTTAAATCCAAATTAAACCAAATTGATTGAAACCAATTGAACCAATGCAATCCAAATGGTCATTTGAACTTGACCCAACTCTTGGTTTGACCCAAGTTAATTGGTCAATCTTATTTGAAATTTGACCCAAATGGGTCAAATTGACCCAAATTAAACCAAATAAACTTCAAATGACATGAAATTTGGTCCAACTTACTTTTAACTTATTTTAAATCTACTCAAATCAAATTCAATGTTAAATGACCACTTTTCCCTTGGGTCAAGGGCATCTCATGAGAAAAGACACTTGTCCAAGTGGTCATTTCTCTTCCTTGGCCACTTGGCACCATCCATTGGTCCACATAGGCACCAAGGACACTGATTTTCTGACCCAAGAAGTGGTTGGAGCAGCCATAACTCATGAAGAGGTGAAATCACCTCACCTCTCCCATTGTAACACTTGGCATGAAGGACTCTCACTTCCCCTTTGCTAGGACACTTATTTGTCCTTCATGGCAACCCTTTCCATGCCTTAGCCAACCAAAATGAGCCACCTAGGATCATTCTCTTCCATTTCCAACCACCCCAAGCCAATTGAAAATACTTTGGGGCCAAAATTTTAAAACTAAAGGGATTTTCAACCACTTTTCAAACCAAGGCATTAGAGGCTGAAGAACTCTTACATTCCACTCATTCTCTTTCTCCTAGAGCTCCCAAACCCATTAGCTATCATCCCCACTTCATTTTGGAGAGAAATACATCAAAATAAAGTGGATTTTGGTGAGGAAATAGTGATTCGGTGGAAACTTTATTACAACATGAAGGCAAAGATCCAAGCTCATTCTAAGGCCTCTTCCCTCACTCAACAGCGGGCTCGGGTCATCACTGCTATCAAAAATCATCCCTGGTGATGTAACTTTCAAAAATCATAGCTGACCTTAGGATCCTTCATTTGTGACAATTTTTTTGTGAGATTTTAGGAATTTACCCTAGATAGTCCTGTATTTTTATTTTATATCATCCAAATTAAAAAATAGAAGTTTTTTGGTGTTAATCGATGCAAAAATGAGTCCATTTGGACAAGTTTTTATTTAGAATTTTTCATTTTTTCCCAAAACCCTCAGTTTTTATTGTTCCCACTAGTCAAATAGTAGCAGCCGTCCGATCTCATGGTTCACAAGATCGGACAGCTTAGATCGCACGATCCCAGCCTTTAGATTGGCTTATGCATTTTGGGCCATCCGATATGTGATCAAACGGTCTGGTTTAAACCGTGCATTATGGTCACTGTGCAAGCATGATTTTCCTGCTCAATTGTTGACGTGACACCGCGTGCCTATTGCTCGATGCCATGTGGCGCTTCAATTGATGGTAATCATGCGGCATACGTTGCCATGTCGGTAGCCGCTGTGCTATAGAAAAATCAGATTTTCTAATTTTAAAAAATCACTTCAATCACATAAAACTTCAAAATTTTATAGAAAATAAAATACTTAACGAAAATTGCAAACAAGGGCTCATTGGATTTGTCTTTCTGAGAGGGGTCTAACAAACCTAAATTTTATTGAATATTTTGAGCTTAATTTGAGTTTTAATAAAAATCAAATTTTATTAATTAAACCAAAAATATATGTGAGATTAAGTTGAAATTTTCAGAGATTAAAATTGAAGTTAAAATACACATACCATAAAAGTTTCAATTAAAAAAGACCTTTGGATTAGAAGATATTGTATTTTGAGTTTCAAATGATTTATTTTAATAAAATAAATTAAGTGACTTCATAAAAATCACTTAAATCACCTGAAACTTCCTAGATTCATAAGTAATTGTAGAAAAAAATACAAACTTAGGTTCATTTTAAAGATATTTTAGAATATAATTTAGAAAAATTATTATTAATTTATTTTGAACAATGAATTTGGCTTAATTAGAAATGTAATTAACCTAATTACTCCCAAATTAACCACCCAATTAATCTCAAAATTTTGGTGTATATTTATGGGAATGACTTCTGCCTCCCCTATTTTTTTTGAGATTTTATTATTTGCTTAATTAGATAAATCAATGGATTAAGCCTTAATCACCTTCTTAATATAATTAGTGATAATTAAGAAAATGAACAGTAAATTAGTTAAGCAATCAAGCTTGTTAACCTCATTGATGATGAAGTGGAAATGGATTGGGACTCCCTCTTCCAATCTTTTCTTTAAGTCTTCTCTAATCTCTTAAATAATTAATTTAACACCTCTTAATTAATCAACAAAATTAATCAAAACCCAAATCATATATGTTAATCAATTAATTAGGATTTAGGATTCGTAGGCTCTCTTCTTTGTCTCTTTCTATAAGCCCATCTCACTTTAGTTGGCTAAGGCTAATTCAAATTTAATTAACTAATTAATGAACTTACTTAATCCATTGAATATATTTCTCAAATCTAATCTTGGGCCGCTCTTTGGGTGTTCAATAACCCAAAGTAAAAGATAATGAAATCATGGTTAGCTCACATGTGTGAGAAAGCCATAAGAGTAATTAGGTGTGCTCCTTAAGCTTAATTAATTAATCATTTATGAGCTAATTGCATTAGGCCCCTTTCATTTCTTAGGAGCATTGCAAATTTAATTTTTATGTGGTAGCATATCATATTAGCTCATAATTGTTTAATCAATTAACTTAAGGTGATATAGGTAAAGTTTAATTAATTCATTTAATACATACCTTAACATAACTAAACCATAAAGTCAACTTAATTACCTTCTTATTAAACCAAAATTAACTTACACATGGGGGATAGGAATAGGATCAGTAAACCTCTCTCATTTCACTTAACTCAAATCAAACATAAAGATAAAATATCCTTAAAAGAACTTTGGTTTGTTTTAAATAGCTTTATTTAGAATGATAATCCTAAAAAATTAAGTGAGATGAATGAAATTGTGTGCTTATTTTCATTTACTTCTTTTCCTTTCATGCTAAATGTTGCTTGTCATATGTAATCATACATGCATTCTTTTCAAAATTAACAAAAATTAAAATGATTTCTTTTATGTCAAATTGCATGTGTTGGTTTAAATTAAATATGTGTGGCTATTATCACTATTAAATCAAAATTTATGTCTCAAAAACAAATATGTGGAGTGATATTAATTACAAATACCTATAAGTTGCATGTGTTGGTAATATAGAATATGCAATGTGAAGTCCTCTTTCCTTACCTTATATAGATTCATATGGGATTCACAAATGTATAGTTCATTTGAAAAGAACATAACATTTGTACAAATCTATCCCAATGTATCTCTATGTTTGGATTTAGGAAGAATTTCACATCATATATATAAATCATGTAATCAAACCAATATGGTTGTTTGCATTATTTCCTATTCTTATAGTTTCTTTTTGCACATTCATTTGTATTTGAGAAAAGTCATATATTAGTCTGGACATCCCGGGACTACGAGGCTTTAATTTTTCCCAAGTAGGACTCTGGCCTTACGCCCCTGGTGTAGAACAATGGTGTCGTACTCACTTATACCTCTTATATAGGTGTATGTGTGATATGATTGATGAATAGAAAGCATGAATCAAATAAATCAAAAATATAATTTTAGCATGGATTTTCCATTCTTATGATTGTTTTTATACTCATACATACCTAAGCAAAGTGGTATATTAGTGTGGACATCCCCGGGCTGTGAGACTTTAATTAGCCTTAAGTAGGACTTGCACCTTACGCCCCTCGTGTAGAACAATGGCATCATACTCACTTAAAGCTTTTATACATTTAAGTGTGCATGTAATTGATGGATGAAAACCCCCCTTTCCTACAAAAGACATGCATTCATGATTCAATCAAAATGGAATATTTAAACCATAACTATACTCGCATTCATCATTCAATTATGTTAGAAATCTAAATTGCATGTATAGATATGCTTAGGATTTATGTATGTGCTTGATATGCATAAGGGAAAGAAGTAAATGAATATGTGTGTGTATTAGTAATTCATCTCAATTAATCTTGAGATGTCTCTCTTACTTAATAAGTTTATTTAAACTAAGCCTTAGGATTAAAAGAAATTCACTAATTAACTTGCTTTAGAAATGACTTAAGGTAGGGATGGAAGAGAGATTCCCTCTCTTTCTTCTCTTTATAACACTTAGTTGTTAAGTGTAGGCCTTATGAAATAAAATAAAACATCAAGTAAAATATTCATATGGATTAAGTCACTTGAAGAGAAACTGCCCTTCTATAAATTGAATCCTTTACACTTAGCAAATTACAACTCTAAAGCCTCATTAGGACATACTACACAAACTTTAAATCATACACATTAGATTAAGTCACCACTTCTAGCTTTATGTTAGGGCAGTGCATAGTTTGATGTATGTTTTATTTTGTGATGTATTATTTTAGACTAGATGTTAGGATGTATGTGCGTAGATCGAATGGTAGGGAGATCTTAGTCTAAACATTCTCTTCTGCAAGGGATTATGCTTAAGGGGTGCTGCAATAAAAATATATATAAATGCTTTTACTGTGCAGGTTGCTTATGCCCCTAAGCATAATCCAAAAAAATAGGCCAAGTGGACTTGGTTACCCATGTGTGGGATGCTAAGTCCAAATTATTCATATACATGTTTGGGATTGTGTGGTGTGTTTAGCTAACCTCCATTTTGTAGGTTTTAGTTAGATTTACCTTTCCCATTTTCATGTAATTTTTGCAATTAGGATTTGGAATGAATGTTATGGGGAATTAGAGTGAACATTGGTCATAAGACTATATCTTATGTACCATGTGAAGCTTTGGAGCAACTACATCCCAACAAAGTCAAAATGAAAGAAAGGAAGAAAGAAAGAAATGAAGGAAAAAATAAATGAAGAAATGAAGAAATGAAGAAATGAAGAATGAAGACCCCCATAACATAAATTCTTTCTAAGTTATAATTATTCATTTATAATTCGGGTTGTATAAGGGTAGAGCTCCATTCTTTCTTTCGAGTTGTATGGTGGAAGTCTGACCTTTTATTTTTTTGCACTAGCTTTATAAAATTTTTGATGTTTGTTTAGCTTGTGCATTAAGATGACATATTTTTTTCCTAATTTCTTCCTTGCTTTCTTTGAATCATGATTAGGCTCTTAAAAAAATAACTTTTCTATACAATTAATCAATTCAAAATTAAAATTAAACAACTCATAACCTCACCTAAAGCCTAGGATATAAAATCAAGATAAAAGATTTAGCAACCCCTTAGCTGGATGTTGTATGTTTCACATCATGCATATAAAATCATCTTGCTTCACTCTTGCTTATGAAGGGCTTCCACCTTTGCCAGAGAATATGGCTTGACCTTTGAGAGCCATGGTGAAAACACACCTCCTTCTTGCTGATTTTAGCCCATAACCAATTTCTCATGCATTAAGCATATGAATCTCATATCTTGTGTCAAATTAATTGTCCAAAAATGAAAATAAACTTAACAAAATTTGCATTAGATTAAGTCATATTTCATATCCTTCATGATCTAGTATCTTAGGGAGTGTATTTAAGGACTTAGTCTATTTTTTAAATAAATAACAATATAGTTATCTTACAAAATCATATGACTTGCCTATATGTATTTCAAATCGTAGGAGGAGTTAGTTGGCGGCCACCTCCAGATGGTTGTAAGTCCAAACAATCGGGTGGGTTATCCTCTCTTGTGGAGGTAAACCATATAACCATTTTGGCCTTAGATTTAGGTCATGCTTTGGCCCTCGCCAAAGCTCTAGATTTAGGATCTGAGGTTGCTTCTCCCCTCTATGGGCTACAAGCATAAATCATCACCTCTTTGGCATTTTCATGATCTTGTGTTGTGGAATTGTAAGCCCTAAATTTCTGATAAAAATTCAACTCAAACAAACAATTCTCCTCAATTTCAAAAATGTAAAGCCCAACCATAGGATAGTTTGAGATACTTATTAGGCTTCTTAGTATCATGAGCATTCCCTACTCATCTCCTCTTAGTTTCGATAATAACTCCCTCCTCTTGATCAATCCCACTTGATCTTTCAAAAAATAACCAATTGATTAATAGTCCTATCTTTGAAATCTTTGGAGACAATGATCATTTACCTAAATCGAGAGTATTCTTAAGGAATCTCATTCCTTAAGATGTAATTAACTATGGTGGCTTGCTTTCATAGGAAACTTAACAAACCTGGTTTAAAATAAACCCTACTTTAAATTTCCATATAAAGTAGGGGAAGAATCTCTAATACATGCGAAGACCCATTGTCCTTAAGAGTCCTTATTAGGTGATTAGGACCATTGTAGGATGGTGACTTTTATCTTTTGAGATAGTATACTATTCCTCAATGTCGTACCCGATCACCCTAATAAGAACATCTACGGATCTACATGGTGTCCAAATGAAAAGTATATTTCTATATTCATTTTATCCACGTAGATTGAAGATGGAAGTATATAAGAAATTTTCACCACAATAATCATGATAGTATCTTTCTTCTTCAATAATGTTAACTTTAAACTTTAGTCCTCTTCTTGATGCAAATGTTTGCGTCAAAATTTTGTAAAATAGGAATAGCAATAGGTTCAATTTTGAGTTTGCAGACTGCTACCATTGGAGATGTATTGGGCACTTTATTATGGTCTTAGGTAAAGTAGTCTTTAAACTACAAAAGTAACCAAACCAATTCGTTGGCATTTTTCTTCTGACTTATTATATATGGATGTTGGAGGGTGGGCGGGCTCTCTTTATTTTCTGAGGTTAATTTCTTAAAAATTATTGGTTAATGATCTAATTTCCTCCTCAACTTTAGGGAGTGCATCTTCTCCTTGAAAGTCTTCAAAATTCTTTGAGCAAAGTAGGTAGACTAGGGAAAAGATGGTTTTATTACTTCATTTGAAGGTTTATCTACAACTATTGAATCCTCTTCCAAGCTTAAAGGAAGAAATATGAAGTCAAAATCTCAAATGTTATATATATATATATATATATATATATATATATATATATATATATATATATATATATATATATATATATATATAGAGAGAGAGAGAGAGAGAGAGAGAGAGAGAGGTTAGGAGCAACTCTTAACTTTCAACCCTATAATAATATCATGAAATAGTAGAATTGGAGTCAATGAGCTCACATACCTACTAAGTTTCTAGTCATATCATACACAAATCACCATTTTAGAACTTTTTTTTTATTGATATCTAATTCTAGAGACTTGTCAAAATTTGACTCAAAATTTATTTTGTATATTCTTTTCTCTCTTCTTCCTTGAATTTACACTTCATACACATGATTTATCCTTTGGATTCTAAATCATTGTGTATTATTGGTGCTTTACTTTTTCTCTTTTCTTCTTCTCTTTCTCTCTGTCACTTTTTTTAAGTCTTTGTTGATAGTGTTTTCTGGAGGAGATTGCTTGTCTTTCTTTTCCATAAGATATTCTATGTTAAGTATGACTTGAGGAGATTTCCACTAACTGAGCAAAAAATAATTAGGTTAAGTTCCAATCAAATACTTTTATATCTCTTTAGAGATGGTGAGGGTGCACTTATTATTTAGTTTAGTGGGCTACCTTCCAAGATATCTTGGGACCTTAAGATTAACCTTCATAATAGATTAATGCCCTTATTTTGGATTATGAGGTGTATCTTAAGAAGCATTTAGAATTTGATTACTTCCAATGACTGGTTTGCTTCTTCCTATGGTATTGATCAAAGTGGTAGGACCCTGCCACTGCAATAATTGACTTTTGCGATATCTTCTAAAAGAGAGGTAGAATTGATGTCTACCTACTCTTTTTTATGCCCAAACTTTTCCTATTAGACCTTTAAAATCTAAGATCCTAACTCTTTATCAATAGTGACACAATGAAAGCTTAGAATGGGGGCATCTCTACCCGAGTTGGAATTATTAAAGACATCAAGTCCATGGGTACTGCTATTTTTTGGATTACGATCATTATTATGATTGTCATTTTGAGAGTTGTCTTCTTTTGAGAATTAGGATTCAAGTCATTTGATTCAAACTTGTCTGGAATAGATAAGACATACTTAAAATCATTATTAGTTTTATTCTTGACTCCTAAAGGAACCTCTATGGCCTTCTTCTTTAGGGTGATAATTTACATTTTGGTTTTAAGTTGAATTCAATCATAAACTTCTTAATAATCATAATTTTGTGACCCATAATAGTGAATATTGAACCACCATAAGTCATCTTAAGATTCTCATGCTTTATATTGAATTTGATTTAGAAATTTTTGATAGATTTAAAGAATTTGGAGCCACACTTATCAAATTTGAATATGATAAGGGGTTCAAATAATTAGATTTGATTTGGAGAGATTTTGAAGAGAATTTCTTTGGAACCTCACTAGTCAAATATTGATATGACTATAAGTTCAGAGCTCATTGAACGGGACGTAAGAAATTTTAGAACCTTACTTTTCAAATATTAATATGACAATAAGTTCAAAAATCTAGGATTTTTCTTTTCTTTATTTGTTGATGTTTGATTTTGATTTTGAAAGAGAACCCTCATTTAACAAATTTTAGTATGCTAAATGGGGTTAGTTAATTTTGTCTAAAAAAGGGTTTTATTATTTATTTTTGAGGAAGATGTTTTATTTTATTTAATTTTTACTTTGAGAAAGAAACCTTTACTTAACAAATTTGGGTATGCTAAGTAGGGTTCAATTAATTTTATTTTGAAAGGGGTTTAAAATTTTTTGGAGAAAAGATTTTTTATATTTGTCTAATTTTGATTTTAAAGAGAGAACCTCCATTTAACAAATTGGATTATGTTAAATGGGGTTCATATGATTTTTTATTTATTTTGAAAAGACTTTTGAAAATTTTTTTAAAAGATGTTTTTATTGTACTTTAGATTTTATTGAAATTTTGTTAAGCATGGGGTGAACCTTACTTCGCCAAGTTAGTGGTAAGAGGTTCTAAATTTTATGTTTGGTTGTTTTTCCTTTTTTAGTTAATTTATTTTTTACCAATTGAGGGACCCAATAGGAGTTTTAAGACCTACATGGAGTGAGGTCCTAAAACCTAAATGATGTTAGCTACCTTTGCTTAAGAATGAAATAAACAAAGTGCCAATGGAAAGAAAGATAGCCTTGGGCTTATATAAAATTTAAGTATACTATCGATGCTTAGAGATAATAATTCTCTACTAAAGATAGAGAGAAGAACTCTCCCCAGCAGAGTCGCTAGAAAAATCTGTGGTGTTTATTTTTGGATGTGGGGACACCACACAGATCTTAGGGGATACTTATTTAAGCAATCAGGTATAAAATTGAGGCATAATGTACTATCTTGAAAGATAGAAATATCATCCTAAAATAGACCTAATCACCTAATAAGGACTCCTAAGACATGGTGGGTCTTCAAATATACCAGAGATCTTTTTACTACTTTACAAGGAAAAGTAAAGTGGGGTTTATTTTATGCCAGGTTCTTAAATTCCCTATGGAAGCAAGCCTCCATAGTTAATTACATCCTAAGGAATATGAATTCCTTAAGAACACTCTTGAATAAAGTCGACGATTGTTGTCTCCAAAGATTTTAAGGTTAAGACTATTAAAGGATTGACTATTTTGGAAAATTAATTAGGAAAGTTCAATTATAAAGACTTATTTTGGAATCCAAAGGAAGATGAGTAGGGAATTCCTATGATACTAGAAGGCCTAGTAAGCATTCCAACTTATCTTATAATTGGACTTTATATATTTGATAGTGAAGAGATTTATTTGTTTAAGTTAAATTTTATAGATTACTATGGCTTATAATCCGCCAACACAAGATTGAGAAAATGCCTAGAGGTGAGGATTTACTCTTGTATCCCTAAGAAAATAGGTACCTCAGATCCTAAATGTAAGAAGCTTTAGCAAGAGCTAAAGCATGAAATAAATCTAAGTGATAGGTGGACATAAAGGGTTTACCTCCACAAGGGAGAATAAACCATCCGATTTCTGAACTTATAACTGCCTGGAGTGGTCACCAGCCAACTCATATAATTTTAAAATCATGTAGTCCAGTCTTATGAATTTCAAGATGGCTAGGGTAATTATTTAATTGGAAAGAGACTAAAGTTCTAAACCCACTCCCTAAGAGACTAGAGCATGAGTTGTATGAGCATATGACTTAATCTACAAGTGCAAAATCTTTCAAAATTTTACTTTTATTTTTGACACATCATTTAGACAAAGGCTTTGAGATTTTCATATGTCTAAATGCATGATGAAGTAGATTATTGGCCAAATCAAAAGAGAAAGAGGGTGAAGCTCTGTTAGTAGGGGTTTCTCTCGTGGGTCAAGTGGTCCCTATGCGTGTAAGGATGGAGGCCTCATTTTGCAAGAGTGATTCAAGATGATATGCATGGTATGATACATACAACCATACAACTCAGGGGTTGCTAAATCTTTTAATTGTCTTATTTATATCCTAGGCTTTATGATGAGGTTATGAGTTGTTTAAAATTTAGTTATGAGTGATTAATTGGGTAGAAAATTTATTTTATCCTAAGAGTTTAACACATCTAGGCCACACATTAAAGCATCAATCACAAGAAACTATGAAAACCATGTCATCTTAATGCATAGTTTAAACAAATCACAGATCTAATTTTATAACTACCATAAAAGAATAAGAGGTCGGTGTCGCTACACCGTACAACCAAAAGAAAAGATGGGTAGTCAAGCTCTACCCTTATACAACCCGAAATATGAAAGAATAATTATAATTATAAATTGATATATGCTATGGGGTCTTCATTCTGCACTCTTTCATCTTCCTCCTTCCTCTTAGGTGGATGTTCTTGCTTCAAAGGCATCACGAGGCACCCCATGATAAATCTTTCTAGCCACTACTCATCCTAATCCCCCCAAGCACTAATACTAATTTATATTACAAAATTATATTTATATATGAAAAAATAAATCTAACTACATCTATAAAATAGAGATTAGCTAAACATACATACAATCTCAAGCAGTTATATGTATAATTTGAACTTAGCACCCTGCACATGGATAACCAAGCCTACCTATCCTAACTTGGATCATGCTTAGGGGTTTATGAAACCTACAAAGAGAGCATTTACATTTATTTTAAGCATCCCTTAAAGCACAATCCCTAGAAAATATGATTAAGCTAAGAATGGCCTAACATCTAATCTATGAAGCATACACTCTAACATATAGTCTAAAGTATTACATCACAAAATAACAAAATATACATCACACATACATCATCCTAACATAAAACTAGAAGTGGTGGCTTAGTTCTAATGTGTGTGTTAGGGCTTGGTGTGGTATGTCTTACCAGGTATTAGAGTTATGATTTTCTAAGTTTGGAAAGATTTAATTTAACATAAAAGATTGGTTTCACTTCAAGTTGTTTAGTTGATTTGAGAGTTTTAGTTTATATTTTTTTTTTTTTGTTTCATATGATTTACACTTAGTATTTAAGTGTTATAAAGAGAAGAAAGTGGATTATCTTCTTTCATCCCTACCTCAAGCCACTTTCTAAAGTACATTTTTTATGATTTAGTTTCCTTAGTGAATGACTTATTAAACATTTTCATTAATCCTAAATTTAGGTTAATCTTAAAGAATCATATTCAACATGAGAGGCAACTTTAGATTAATATAATTGAATTGCAATCATGAAATATGTTAAGTCATTCCTTAAGTAGTAAGTATACCTATACATGCAATATATTTTGACACACTTAAATGACTATGAATGCATATATATATATATATATATATATATATAATACACACACATTCATGTAAACAATGTGTATTAAATTGTTAAAAGAAGATAATCAAATGATCTCCTTGGGAAACTTAATGTCTCGTATTCCCGAGATGTCCAAACTATATATTTTCTATAGTAAATACATATGAATGTATAAATAACTATAAGAATAGAAAATCATGCAAATACTGTATTTTATTTAGTTGAATTGTTTATGTATATGAATTAAAGTATTATGTAAATTCTAATACAAAAGTACTTAGAAATGAAATTAAATAAGTATGTGTCATTGCTAACTAGGGAAGTGAGATAATCAAATGACCTCCTTGGGGCTACTTAAAGACTCGTATTCTCGGGATGTCTAAACTATATGCTTATTGTCATTCAGATCCATGTAAATCTATATGTAAACATAGGAAAGAGAGCTTCATTTCACATACTTAAGCTATAAGCACATACAAATACTATATGTATTCATAACTACCATCACTCCAAATATTGTTATCAATTTATAAACTTTAGAAAAATAAATTTGAATTTATTAGTGATAATAGCCACACATATAATTAAATTAAGCCAACACATGCAATCTTACACAAATAAATTCCATTTGATTCATTTAGATTTGAAAAGATGAATGTATGAAACCACATGACATGTAATATTTTAAAATAATTGGAAAGGAATAGCCAAACACAAAAACATGATTCATTCAACTACACTAATTCCTAACGACGATCACATTAAATAAGATCACTTAAGGTAAACTAATGTTTCTTATTAATTTGATTTTTGGATTTGGATTGGACTTAAGAAAAGAGATTATTTGATGTTTTAATCCCATTCCCTTGTTGGTAATCTTAATTGGTTTAAGGAAAGATAATTAGATAAATTTTATCAATTAATTAAGTTGAATCATTAATCAAATCACTTAATTACCTTTTTCTATGCTTATTTAATTTGATTAATCATTTAATCATGTGCCACAAATGACATGAACATGGATAAAAGTGAAGTTGCAATGCTCATAAAGAACCTAGTGCAATTGGCTCATAATTAAAGATTAATTAAGTTAAAGAATCTAATTAAGTACTTTTATGATTTTCCAACACTCATGGGTTAATCATAATTTTTTTAAGGGTCTTTATGTTAAACACATAAAGAGGAGCCCTTAATTTGATTGTTTGAATTTAGAGTTTCATTTGATTTGGTTCATTTATTAGAATTTTGTTAATGTCTTTGGATGATAGTTCATGTTTAATTTGATTATTAAATTTGTATGTTTAATGATTAATTAATTCATCTAATTCAAATAGATTGAAGTGAACCTAATTTGATTATGTATTGAATTGATTAGGATTTACTTTAGTTTCATTTGATTTGATTTGATTATGAGTTATGATCTATTTGATTTAAAATTTGATAATTAATTAGGGCTTAATTTAGTTTTGTTGTTTATTGAATTTAAGTGATTCATATGATTGAAATTCAATGCTTAATTAAGATTTAATTAGATTGGTTCGCTTCATATAGCTAACTAAGCTGGTTGGATAGTTTAAAGTTGGCTTATTTATTTTATTTGTTTTGCTTAAATTTGATTTAGATGATTGATCAAATTAAAATTTTGTTATAATTCTTTGTCATTTTAATTAACCAAATTGAGCTTTTACTTTGATTAATGATTTAATTTGATATGATTGGATGTCGATAAATGATTTGATTAGCTAATAAAAGCTTGATTAGTGATTACTTCATCAAGATTGATTCATTGTAGCTTAGGTTTCATTTGATTAAGCATTTGATTGTCTTAGTTTATTTAGATTAAGTTGCCTTAAATGAATTTTAATTTGATTGCATAATTTAATCAATTATTATTTGATTAGATTTGATTTGAATTTCATCATTGATTTAATTTATTCTTTAATTATATTTGATTGATTTGTTTTATTTGATTTAGTTTAAATCAATATTTTACTTTAGTTTGCATTAATTGTTTTGTCTTTTAATTAATCAAAATTTTATTTTAGTTTACTTTCATGTTTTTGTCCTATTTATCTTAAGTTTATTTCATTTGGTTTCATCTATATTAACCTAAGGCATTTATGTTATAGTTTGAATTTATTTTTAACTTAGGTTCATTGGAAATTAAAAGTTTGATTAGTTTATTTAATTATGAGTTTAATTTGAAATTTAATTTGTATTTAATTGAGTTTCATTAATTTTATTAGGTTTAAGTTTAAGTTTAATTTCATTTGAAGATTATGGACATTTGCTTGATTTAAGATTTGATTAACATTTATTTAAGTATTATTTTATTTCTGATTTTGATTTAACATTTAAATTATTATGAGTGTAGCTTTAATTCATTCAATTAATATTAGCTTTAATTTATTAAATCTTAACCCTAAGTGTTTCTTTTATGTTTATTAAGTTTCAAAAGATCATATCATTTTCTTAAGGATCTTAGATGTTAACTAAAGTGGTTTAAGCTATTTTAAGGATTTTTATAATTTTCTAGAATTTTCAATTAATTAATTCATGAAATTAGCCATTTGAACTTTGAAATTTAATCTCTTAATCCATTCATCATTTTAATTTGAAATTTTTATGGTATGTGTATCTTAACCTCAATTTCAATCCCTAAATATTTTAGATCAATTTGATTAATATTGTTGGTTTAATTTATGAAATTTGGTTTCCACTAAAACCTAAATTAAGCTCAACATAGCCAATAAGAATTGGGGGGTTTGAGTTTATTAGATTCCTCTCAAGATGATGAATCCAACAAGCCCTTATTTATAATTTTGCGATAAGTATTTTATTTTTATAAATTTTTGAAGTTTTGGGTATTTTTTAACATTATTTTAAATACAGAAAATCCTGATTTTCTTACTTACTACCGGCCATGCGGTCTTATTGGATCATTAGGCCATGCGGCTCCACTTGGCGATTGAGGGGGAAAAGCAGGGGTTAGACGAATGGTCCATATCAAATCTTGTGATCTAATGGATGAAATCAAATTTTCTAATGTTTTAATCACAGTTGCCCACCCTATTTGAGGGGATCGGATGGCTGGAGGCTGGGTCCTCACGTGGACAATGGCAATTCTTGCCAAAAATTATAATTTTTGATTCCCAAATATTGCATCTTGCAAATGAAACATATCTATGGGTTTAAATCCAAATTTCACATGACTTCACTTCACAAACTATCAAAACATGAAAATTGGTGGTGAGAGTTGGCGAGTTACCTCGCCGGAGCCCACGTCCGGTGGTGTTGACATTTCGAAAATGTTCCTAGGTGTATGGCGAAGCTTTGAGGTGAGTATGCCCACTTGCCTCCCCTTCGATCATTAGAGACATTAATGCTGTGCCCATTGCCATCGGCCTTGGTTGTTTTCACTGTCGGTGCGGCGGTAAGGGTCCAATCAAGTTTGCCTCCGCTTCTAGAACATGTAGGAAGCTTCAATCCACCTTGAGGAGCTCGATTTCCTTGGTTTTGGAAGTTGGCCAAGATCCTCTTGTTATTGGAGGAGCTTGGAGCAGCCAAAATTTGGACAACGGTGAGAGGCTCAGAAAAATGGGTCAACCCACCTCCTCTCTTCCTCTAAAATTTTTTTGGATGGTTGGGATCACCCCTAGCAATTTCTTCCTCCCTCTTTTCTCTTGGCCGAGAGCCTTCCCTCATGAGGAAGACAAAGGTGGTCGGCCATGGATGATTGGAAGCCTTGGAAGTATGCTCCCAAAGTCTTTTATTTGGGCTGTGAGAATAACCTCATTTAATGGAGGAGTTGGGAGGAGTTGGAGAGTAGGTTTTATGGATGTTACCCCTTTTTTATATTGGATTTTCTCTCATGGAATGATCACATCTTCCATGGCTACCCCACCTCACATGGCTTTCCTTCCACATGATGGTTGGCTACCCAAATCAAACCCAAGTGGGCTATGGGTTGGGTTGAGTTCACAAGTTGAGTTAGAGTTATTTAAAATTCAATTCATGCCATTTAAATTAAGATATAGATTAAATTCATTTGAGTCAATTTAAATGTATTTCTTTCGGCTAATTGACTTTAGATTTGAGTTTCAATTAATGTTTCATTGATCCTTTATAATATTTATGATTAATTGATTTTATTTAATTTGAACTAAGTTTTAATTCTTTTGGTCTAAATGAGTCAAGTTAGCTTCCTTAACTCAATTAGCCAATTTAGAATTAAATTTTAATTTTATTTATGTTTGATTATTCATTTATGATGTTTGTATTTGATTAATTTTAATTAGTTTAAGCTTGATTTGATTGATTTTTTTCTTAACTCAAATTGACTCATTTTGACTCAAATTGGTTAAATTCAATCCAAAGATAGGTTGGATTATGTTCATTTATGATTTTTAATTGGTTTTGAATGTTTGGTTTAGATTAAATTTTAATTTGATTTGGATTTGACTTAATATGGTATATTTGAATTTATTTGAGTTAAGTAGTCAAATCAACCCACTTAAGACCTCTTTTGATTCAAATTTATTTATAGTTATGTTTAAACATTTTTGTTTGATGATTTTGAGTTATTAGAGTGGTTTAATTTGGCTACATTTTGATTAATTGACTTTTGAGTTAGTGGGCCCACATGAGTCGACTCTATGTCAAATGTCCTATTTGCCACTTTGAGTCACATCTTGATTTTTTTTTTTTTTGGTTTGATTGTAGATTTTGGATAGTTTGATTGAAAAGTTGATTGATTTTGAGAAAATCAATTGAGTTTGATTTGAAATGAGGAAATTTTGGCTAAGTCCATATGATTAAATCATAAAGCTTAGGTTTAGGTTACGGATTTGATTTGGAGTTTGAATTCAATCATTTGGGTATGAATTAAGATTCAATTGGATTTAGATGAATTGAATTTGAGGTTTAGTTTAGATTATTGAGGTAGGCATGGATTTGGTTTAGGCTATAGGTATAGGTTGGTCACCTAGCCCCTAAAGCATGATCTAAACCCTATGGCTAATCCTCCTAAGTCTTTAGGCTTAGATTAAATGTTCACCTAATTACTAGAAGTGTCTTATGATTAAGGAGCTCTTAGTGTCAAGAAGACTCCTAGATCTATGACCCGAAGATCAAATCCTCACTCCAAAAGTGAGGTCAACTTGTTAGTAGTTATGGATACATATAGGATTTACATGTGTTTATTATTTAAGCTTATTAAATAAAGCTCTATTTATTATAATTTACATATATATTTATATGAGTTTGAACTGCAATGGGTATATAGTCTAGACATTTTGGGAATACGAGGCTTTAAGTAGCCCCAAGGAGGTGTTTGATTACCTCACTTCCCTGATTTAACAATGGCATGTGCTCATTTGGTTTCATTCTTATATATTTTGATATTAGAATTTAGATAGAGCTTAATTCATATTCCTAGATGATTTAATTAAAAAAATACAATCTTTGCATAGTTTTTAATTATGTATATATTCATATGTATTTAAGATAGCAAGTGTTTAGTCTAGACATCCAGGGAATATAAGGCTTTAGTTAACCCTAAGGAGGTCATTTGATTACCTCACTTCTCTGGTAAATAATGACACATACTTGCTTTCATATTTTATACATATGTATGTGTGCTTAATTAAAATATGAAGATCCACTTTTGTTACTAAAAATACATGAATTCATATTCACTTAAGCCATTAGCACATGATATATATAAATTAGTGCTCTATTTTCCTTATTCATGTATAAATCTACATAGGCTTGGAATGTTAATGAGTATATAATCTGGACATCCCAGAATACGAGGCTTTAGTTAGCCCTAAGGAGGCTTTTTTATTACCTCACTTCCCAAGTTAACAATGACACATACTTATGTGAACCCTTCCTTATGTATTTTGGTATTAGAATTTTGATAGAACTTTAATTTATATGTTCATATAATTCAATGAAAATAAATTCCAAACATACACATTCATTACCATTTAAGTGTGCCAAAATATAATGTATGCATAGTTATGCTAAGTATTAAATCATATGCATGTTATATGTGATGGAAAGGAATAATTCAATATATGGCATGTGATAGCAATTAGATTAATACAAAGATGTGTTTCCTATTGAATAGGATCATTTCAAGTTAACCTAAACTTAGGATTAATTAAAAAATTATTTAATATGTCATTCATTAAAGAGAACTAAATCAAGTTAAATATGCTTTAAAAAGTAGCTTAAGGTAGGGATGAAAGAGGATAATCCTCTTCCTTTTCTTTATAACACTTAGTTGATAGGTGCAAATCATATAAAATAAAATAAAATTCAAATTAAAATTCATAAATTAATTAAACAACTTCAAAAGAAACCCTCCATCATATTAACTTGAACAATTTCCAAACTTAGAGAAATATAACTCTAATGCTTAGTTGAGACATACCACACAAGATCTTAACACACACATTATAATTAAGTCACTACTTTAGCTCTATGTTAGAATGCTGTATGATGTGATGTATATTTTTATTTTATGATGTATCATTTTAAACTGGATGTTAGGATGTATGCTTCGTAGACTGGATGTTAGGCCGCTCTTAGCTTAATCATATTTCTCTATAGGGGATTTTGCTTAAAATAAATGTAAATGCTCTCTCTAGGTTGGTTAAACCCCTAAGCATGATCCAAGTTAGGACAAGTGGCTTGTTTATCCATGTGTTGGGTGCTTAGTCCAAATTATACATATAACTGCTTGGATTGTATGTATGTTTAGCTAACCTTTATTTTGCTAGTATAGTTAGATTTACTTTTCTATATATAAATGTTATTTTACAATAAGAATAAGGATTAGTGCTATGGGGGATTAGAATGAGTGACTAGAAGGCTTTATCTTGGGGTACCCTGTGGTGCCTTTAAAGCAAGCACATCCAAACTAAGAGGAAGAAGGAGGAAGATGAAAAGTGAAGAATGAAGACCCCATATCATATATTCATTTATAATTATAATTATTCTTTCATAGTCTAGGTTGTATTAGGGTATAGCTTGGCTACCCATCTTTTCTTTTTCAGGTTGTATGACGGAGCCTGACTGCACCAATCTTTTATTCTTTTGTGGGTTATAAAATTGATTGATGATTTGTTTAAATTGTGCATTAGGATGGCATCATAGTTTCTTGTGATTGATGCTTTAATGTGTGTCATGGATGCATTAGGCTCTTACGATAAAAATAAATTTTCTACCCAACTAATCACTCATAATTAAATTTTATACAACTCATAATCTCATCATAAACCTAGGACATAAATAAGATAATTAAAAGATTTAGCAATCCCTTAGCTATATGGTTGTATGTCTCACATCATGCATATCATCTTGAATCACTCTTGCAAAATGAGGCCCTCCGTCCTTACACACATAGGGACTGCTTGACCCTGTGATTAACTCTTATTGATAGAGCTTCACCCTCTTTCTATTTTAATTTGGCCAATAATCTACTTCATCAAGCATTTAGGCATATAAAAATCATAAGGCCCTTGTCTAAATAAAGTGTCAAAAAATGAAATAAAATTTGAAAAGATTTTGCATCTATAGATTAAGTCATATTCTCATACCACTCATGCTCTAGTCTCATAGGGAATGGGTTTAAGACTCTAGTCTCTTTCTAATTAAATAACTGTCATAGCTATCTTAGAATTCATAAGACCGAACTACATGGTTTTAAAATCATAGGATGAGTTAGCTGGCAACCACTCCAGGCGGTTATAAGTCCAGAAGTCAAATGATTCATCCTCTCTTGTTGAGATGAACCTTTATGTCCACATGTCACTTAGATTTAGGTCATGCTTTAGCTCTTACTAAAGCTCTCTAAATTTAGGATATGAGGTAGCTGTTTCATTTGGGCTATAAGCATAAATCCTCACCTCTTAGGCATTTCCACAACCTTATGTTGGTGAATTATAAGTCCTAGCAATCTAATAAAATTCAACTCAAATAAATTAAACACTTAACTTTTAAATATATAAAGCCTAATTATAAGATAGAATAGAATTCTCACTAGGCTTCCTAGTATCATGAGCATTTCCTACTTCCTCCCTTTGGATTCTAAAAATAAGTCTTCTCCTTTGATAGTTTAACCTTAAAATATTTAGAGATGATAATTGTCTACTTAATTGAGAGTATTTTTAGAGAATTTCATTTCCCTAAGATGTGATTAACTATAGAGGCTTTCCTCCATAGGAACTTTAGAACGGTTTAATATAAACCCCGCTTTTTTATCCATGTAAAGTAGGAAAATATCTAGTATATTCAAGATCCATCATCCCAGTCCTTATTAGGTGATTAGGTCCATTGAAGGGTGATACCTCTATCTTTCGAGATAATACATCATACCTCAATGTCATACCCGATCATTTCAATAAGTACCCCTAAGATATGTGTGGTGTCCCCCCACATCCAAAAATAAATACCAGAGAGGGTTAGGAGGATCTTTTGAAGTCTGATGGCAATAATTATGCTAATAATTCTATTGATAAAAGATGTTAGGTAGATGGGTCTGAACTTGTCCCAAGTGTGGCAAACTTTCTCCTTGGGACTCAAAATAATGGTTGAAGTGGTGAAATACTTATGGTAGCTCAGGTCTGTGAAAAATGTTTGAATGGCTTTGATTACTTCAACCTTTATGACTTTCCAAGCTTTTTGATAAAAAAGAGTAGTAAAACCATCAGGGCTAGTTGTCTTATATCCATTTATAGAGTTAAGTGCATTACATATTTCTTCCTCATTTGAGGTAGAGGTAAGCTCATCATTGTTGATTGAGACCTTTTCAAAGTCAAAAAAATTCTTGTTAAGGAGAAGTGGCCAAGGTTGATTCTATGGGTGGCTAATGTTTTTGAAGAAGTAGCTAAAACACTTTTCCATAATGCCCTCTTAGTGAGTGATCAAGTTACCATCAACATTTTTTATTTGTTCACCTTTTTTTTTATGCAAGCATGGAAGAATTTGGAGTTTATATCCCCTTGTAAGAAGTTTTGAATAGCTACTTTTTGTCTAAGATAGTCTTCTTCTCTATTGATGAAGTGTTGGAGCTCAAGATGAAGATTATTTAGTTGGTCTTCAAGAGTAGAGGTATCACTGTCTTTCATGTGGGAAATCTCTTGTTCAAGTTTGTCTATCTTCTCTTCAATTGTTTTGACCTAATGGTGGATGTTTTCAAAAGTCTCCTTGTTCCACTTTTTTAGCCCATTAGTAACATTCTTATGAATGATCCAAAGGTGAAGCCAAGAGTTATTATTTTCACCATGCTGCCAAAGTCTAGTAATGCATTGGATAAAGTCTAGGTGGGAAGTCCACATGTTGAGGAATCTAAAAGGGTTGTGTTTTGATTTGGAGGTGAAGTTGAAGCAAACAAATAAAGGAGAGTGATCTGAAGCAATTCTGGAAAGATGGAGAACTTCCAAATTAGAATAAAGCGTGCCATTCAGGGTTGGTGAGGACTCTATCTAATCTTTCCCAGGTTCTCCCTCTTTTCCAAGTGAAAATTTTGCCTTTGAAACCAACATAAAAAATGTTAGCATCTTCTATGAATTCAATAAATTCTGAGATAATTGATAGATTTTGTTTTTTGCCTCCCTTTTCTCTGGGCTTGAGATCATGTTGAGGTCACCTCTAACAAGCCAAGGGTCTTTAGTTTGCAAACTAATTTGTTTCATATGCTCCCAAAGTTCCGATCTCTATTGATAGTTACAAGAAGCATAAATGATTGTGGAAAATAAACTGAAGTTAGAATTATGTATGTGGAAGTGATGGAATTTGTTTGAGTCAATGAGTATTGGGATATGGTATCTTGGTTTAAAGAAGAGCCAAATTTTGTTGTTAGAGTTAGTAATGATGGTGAAATTAGGGAAGCATCTATTGATTTTTTGCAGGTTGTGGCTTTGAATAAGAGGTTCAAGTATGGAAAATAACTTAAGAGAGTGGTATCTAACAAGGCTTTTAAGTCTATTAAAGGCATTGGCCTTATCAATGCCTCTAATGTTCCCTATTAAGAGGTTATTCATCTAGGAGTAGAGTTACTTCTAATGGGTTTTCTAAAAGTACCTTCTTCCCAATTATAGTTTCCAACACATTGATTTGTTTTGGCAAGAAGATGTTTCAATTCTCTAGAGCCTTTTTGCACCTTTTTCTTATTCTTGATTATGTGCCACTCATCCATAGCTTAATTAAGGATATCATCATGATGCAATTGATCATGAAGAGGGAGTTAGTTATGAGTGTCCTTTCCTATTTCTTGGTCTTGTTCAAGTGGATGTTGTTCAGAGTTTATGTAGGGATTCAGGTACTTTGTTGCAGTAGAAGTTTATCCCTTAGAAGATTCAGGGATTCTGTTAGGGAATGGAGAGGTTGCTGCTGCTTGATGCTATTCTTCAAATTGGAAAGAGTTTTGATTATGGATTCTATTCAGGATATGGTGATTGGTTGTGGTATGAATAGAAGGTAGTTGTTTAAAGTCTTTGCAGGGGTTTGGTTGAGCTGATGTAGTAGTAAGATGTCCATCAAATTGTTCAGAGTTTTTTGAGCGAGGGATTGAAAGTTCTGCCTATTCTGTTCTTGACTTGGAGAGGATTTAGGTTATGATTTTTGTCCAAGGCATGGTAGTTTTTTATGGTGTTGGTATCAAGTGTTGATCAAAAGGATGTTGGACCAGAATTCAGCCAGATTGTGTAGCAGAATTCTGAAAAATAGCAGGTTTGATGGAGGTCTGTTTCAATGTAAGATGTGAGATTATGGAAGCATTTGTGGAATCATACTTGGATTCAAGTGGGTCTGATACAATGGCAAAATCGATGCATTAGCTAAATTAGCTAAAGAAATGATAGACCTTTACGGAGAGCCAATTACAATAATAGTTCAAAATAGACTAGCATTAACACCAACTCTCCTGTAAGCCTTTGAAGTTAAAGAAAATTGTGAGATTTCAACGATGATAGAAGAAGATGATTTCAGTAGAATTTTGAATTTTAGCAAGCTAGATGGGGTATTGTTTCAATGTATGATGAGGGATTGTTGAAGTAGTTGTGGAATCATATCTGGAGTCAAGGTGATCTATTATTATGCTTTGAGAAGGAGGTGAAAATCTCTTATTGATGTTATCAGTTATGGTATTACGCAGTTGGATTTACAGATTGAAGAGTGGTTTCAGTTTCATGCTCTATGGTTAGAAGAGCTATATGGTTTCCTTGTGGTTGTTGTAGATTAGTGGGATTTAAGTTGCTATTTGGAATCAAATTTTGTTGGCCCTCTTCTTTAGGGGTAACAATTAGGTTGAGTAAATGTTCAGAGTCTAGTTATCTTCTATCAAAATCTTCGTCAATATTGAAAATGTTGTTTTGAGATTCATATGTTCAGTGTGATTTTTACTGTTGTTTAAGGGAACTTTGGATTGAGTTTGAGCTAGGTCTGAAGTTTTCTGGGTGATAGTTCCCATTAGCTATTTTCCTTTATCATATTTGCTAATTTTTAGTTTTGGATGGGCAATGAAGCAATGATCCAAAGGATGTCCAAACATTCTACATTTGCTGCAATACAAATGTTTTTGTTCAATCTCCTCCCTTTTCCAATACCCATTGGATTGTGTTCCTATCAAGATTTCATCATTAAAAGATGCTCTTATGTCCATCTCGTCAAAGATTCTAGCAGTTGATGGCCTAGTTAGGTTGAAAGTAGGAGTGTCCAGCTTAAGGGGTCTTCTAAAGATTGTAGCTATGGAGTAGAAGATTTGCTTATTAAATAAGTAGAGTTTCAAGCTAGGTAATTTAATCCAAATAGGAGCAATGTGGCGTTCAATGCTAAAGTCAAAAGAGGGAGTCCATTTCAAAATTTTCATAGAAAGTTTATCAATGTGGTAAAGCTTCTTTGAAAAGAGTCTAGCATAATCTTTCTCCATAGAAAGTTTGATCATTATATACCTACCATCAAGGAGACCCACCTTCAAATTTCCAGCCAGTTTTAGATCATTAAAATGGTTCCTGATAGAGTGTATTTTTGGGTTTCCATAAGTGACTTATTTATGAATATTAAAGTAATTTACTTTGCTATTGTTTTTAGATCTCCTAAGTTCATCCTAAGTCCAAAGATAAATTTATTGGCCAATTGCAATTATTATTAGTTCAATTAGTTTTATAAACTAGGCCTTCAAGTGTTTTTAAATAATCAATTACTATAAGATTTGTTTCAAAGTTAATAGCTCATTATACAATTTTTTATTCTGATGCCTAGGACAATACTTTGTTCTTAACATTTCTTCTATTTTTATCCAAGTGAGTTGTAGTTGTTGGTTTGTGTTCTTTAGCTAATGTATTTATCCAATAAATTTTAGTATGTCCTTCCAAATTCATTTTAGCAAAAGTAATTCTTTTGTAGTCATCCATTTTAAGAAGTCATGTACACCATCATACATTAGCGCTTCAACTTTCTTTAAGAAAGATCATTAAATTATTCTATGGGTTTTAAATAACTTTCTCCCCTTCCACCATTTCTTAATATTGGTGTATGTGGCTAGTTTTCTCTAGGATTTTGGTATGAATCTTGTTTGTCTATTCCTATAGGTACATATTGAGTAGATATTGGAGTAGGAGTTAATATTTTATTATTCTATAGTTGGGCAGTAAGAACTTTTATTTGTTCTTTAAGTTCTTAAACTTAATTTTTACTATTTTTTAAGATTTATTGATTTTTTTATTTATTTTCATGAATTCTAATATTTAAGGCATCAACTAATCTAGCAAAATTTTTAACTTAATCTCAAGAGACTGATTTAGGTTTCATGTTGATTTTTAAAATTTAATATATAAAGATGGATTAAGGAAATAAATTTAAATGAAAGGGACATAGAAAATATAGTATAAATGTGTAATCAAAGTGAAAATTTAGGCAAAGAAAATATATGCACCAAGCTCTCCTTAAACAATTTTAGCTTTTTATTGCAATGTTTTATTTATCCAAAAAATTCACTAAGTTTAACAAACTTTTATTCTTATGTATGCTAATTTTTATATGAGAAGAAAAAATGCATAGAATTATCAAGTCGCTTATCATAAGTTATTCAAAATAAACTTCTATAATTGACCATAATCATCAAAAAAGAAAATAAAATAAGTAATTAAAATTTGATTTGCAATAAGGACAAGGTTATTTTAAGAATGGATTTCTTATTCATTTATATGTTCCATCAAGGAAAAGATAATAATTTAGGGGTAATTTCACACAAGGGAAGAAAGTTAGGCTATATGGTGGACCTTATACTATTTGGAATTTTAAGCTATCTATTGATTTAAACTAAAATATCTCTTTTGATCAAGGGCTTAAGATGATTCAAAAGAAAAAAAATTGATGGTGGAAAGTTAGTTTAAAAGATAAATTTTTATTTTGAAATATTTTGGTGGATTTTTTGTAAAGTTTATGGATTGTATTGGTGCAAAGAATAAGACTAGATAACCATCCATCTAGTCTGGGTTGTAAACCTTAAAAAAGACTTTTGGAGTGGGTTTAAGGACTTAAATCAGGATGGCTTAATTTTGAAATTAATTACGATGTAAGAGAATATGTAAGAATGATTGAGTAGAAGTTTTGAGAGGGAGTTAGAGAGGATTTATAAGATAAAGACTAATCATGCCAAAGAAAGATTAAGCAAGGACACCAAGCAATAACACAAAGAGAAAAAAAATATTCAAAGTACCATTTGAAAGATACAAAATTTCATTACATGCCATTCCTATTTATAGGAATTAAAATGACCACCATTCAAAATAGAGAAGAGACAAATCTTGATTGGAGGGTGGCCAATAATGGAAGAAAGTGTCAACCACCTTCATCAATTATTTTTATCTTTCATTATTTTAATTATGGCTAGCTCAAACACATTTCTAAGGAAAAAAGTATAACTTCTAAAAACTAAGTCTTAAAATTACATAATAAAATTAAAATATAATTATTTTTAATTATGCTCTTGTGATGTCCTTGATAAAGCTCTTGTTTGGGCACTTTCATGTGCTATTGTAATTAGACCTTTAGCTCAAATTTATTAATTTACTTGATGTTTTATATCAATTCTCCACCTATAATCAGCACAACCAATTTTTTAAATACACCATATTATTGAATCATAATAGATTTCAAAGGGTCAAGAACATCTTAAATTAAATGATGCATGTAGATTTCAAAAACTTAAGATATCATAAATTAGTATAAAATGTTTATTATTTTATTATTCTACAAAATTATACTTTATTTATTACAAAGTGAATAAACATAAAAATTTTAAGTGCATCATCAATGTCTCCTTTTGCATACGGTAGATCATCAATATATAATGAAATCAACTTGAAATGTTCATCTTTAATTAACACATTTTTTCATGCTAAATATCACGAAGTTCAACAATATTTCTAGCATATACATTTACACTACATGTTGTAATAAAAACATTGATTTTTCATTGACCCAACATTAAAGTATCATAGATAATGAATAAAATCACAGAGTATAAATAAAATATGACATTCATCTCAATTATAATGTGAATTATAAAATAAATCCATAAAATTTCATATAAGATGAAAAACGGCACCTAAACCAGCATATATATTTTTCACCTTATTTTTTCGATGAAATTTTGATATATTCCATGATTCAGCTTCAAAATCAACTCACCATCACCTTCATTTCCTTGGTTTCTTATTTTATTTTTTATCTTAAGATTTTCATTGCAATCCAAATAATTTGGAATGAAGCGTATGTGGATTTTAGACACTTAGATAAAAAATTAGAGTATGCTATTTAGTTTTTTTTATGATTATACCCTTTCACCTACAACCATATTGGTTAAATGCCTATGATTTTTTAATATAAATATGAATTATGGTGACATAATAACAAATTTAGACATCTTGCTTAAGTCAGGTCTAACTTGAACTCAACTTGCCTACTTAATGTCTAATTGAAATTCAAGCAAGAGCTTGAATCAAGCTTGTGTTATAAGGTGTAGCTCAGAGCTCCTCCTTCTATTCCCAAGTTTGAGCTCAACTTAAGAGCTTATGATCACTAGAGTGAGCAGTCATAATAGAAGCATTGTGGAAGGCATCAATAGGTTCCAAAGGCTTATGAGGTAGAAGATGAGTTTTTTTTTTTTTTTTGAAAGCTTGTAGATTGATGGTAAAATGGAAAAGAAAATATAATTTAAGATTATGTTGCATTTAAATTTTAGGGGTTTTTTGGAAGGATTTAGCTTACATGTAGAGGTGTCAGGCTCTAGAATCATTGTAGAAGGCAATGACATGCTTAAGGCCTCTAGTATATAATGTTGAGAAAGAGTGATGAGAGTTTATTATAGAAGCCATTGATTAATAAGGTTCCATTTATATAAGAAACTTGTATATTTAGGTAGAATCTATCCAAATGTTTAATTCATAGATTCATAAAATTTGGATTCAAAGTGAAATGGTGGAGTTTTAGCCCCATTGCAAGCTAAATAAGCTTGAGGTCATATAATATACAAGCTTGAATTTATGCTTGAGCTTGAGCTTGAGCTCATAAAGCATATAAGCTTAAATTTAAGCACGAGCTTGAGCTCATGCCACAGTGAGCCTTATCATAAGCTCTTAAGTGTGATGGGATTGAGCTAACTCATGAGTTAGATTGGCTCACACACATCCTTCATCATACTTTTATAAATGGAGGGGTTAGTTGGATTATTTAAACAAAAAGATAATGCCCTATTGGATAAATAAGTAAAATACTTATAGAAAGAAAATTAGAGATATTTTAATTTAAATTAACGAGAGATATTTATGGAAATCATGCATGTTGTCAATTTGGAAAGGGGAAGGTCATTTAAGTCATTTGACTCTTAGAGCATAAAACAATGTAATGAATTCTTTAAGGTTATAAGTAGAACTTTTGTTTTAAAACTTCTATATAAAATCAAATAAAAACTAAATTTAACATAACAAAAGTCTGTTAAATTGTGTAAGTTATAATTGTAAGCTATTTAAACAAAATCTTGGAGTACTAAATAATAAAATATCGTGAAATAAAGCTTAACATAATTAAAACAAATCATATTGGATTTTTTTGCTTTATATAAATTCTTATAAACCATTTTAACTACCAAATAAATATAATGATTCATTATTCATATTAATTGTTTTTCAAATAATCATATTATAATGCTATCAATAATAACATGTTTCATTAGATTTTATAATCTTTTGTCCTTGAAATATTGTTATCCATGATGTACTAAAAAATAAAAGAAAATTTCTTTACATATTCAACTCTTTTTTTCGATATAACGTCTTTTTTTTATAAATGGTATTCTTTTATTCTGAAGCTTAAAATCATAAAGAAGTATACTCTCTAGCTCTTCTCTGTATGTTCTGTTAGGCAGCATGGCTAACTCAAAATGTGGAATTTCATTAGTTTAATCCCACATATATTTTATTTATAAAGAATAATTAAAAATTTTATACACATCACACATATCACTAGGTAACCTTGACTTGTATTCTAGTTTATCACTCTCTTAACCTCAAAATGATCAACATGATTGAAACATAATTTGCCAAATTTGTCAAACCTTATGACACTTTTTAGATTACATTCTTTCATATAGATAAAGTATGAAATAAAAACTTTAATATTTCTTGTTTGGGATCATATATATATATATATATATATTTGCATATTTTAAGCACTTTTAATCTATCTTTGACAAATTTAATCTTTTTAACAAATTAATACATTAGTTTTAGCTATATTATATATTTCTCTATAATATTTACCCATCTTCATGGTGTTCTAAATTTTCCACCATATAGTTGTACACCCATAATACACCACTACATAGAAGACACTCCCATAGAAACTTTGGCCCCGACATGAGAACTTGTCCTAAAAATCATAGCCAAGAACTCCTTGCACAATATGAAAGACAACCCTTTGATGACTTGCCAATTCAACCAGAAGAACTTGGTGGCCACCTACCAAATTTGATACTTTGAAGATATATATTGTGACCCTAGAATAGGGAACTCATCACTTGCCCTAATGATTGACCATGATAATTCAAACACACCCAAAGGAAAAATGTAGTGATTATCATAAGGTGACTCATTGGGAAGCCTCCCACTCAGTGTGAGTTTATGACACAATACTCAGCCCATCCACTAGGTATGAGAGAGAGTCATATTGATGGAGTGCCTCAGTAGCCACATCATTGTGACAAGATGTACACTTGTTAGCCTATGATTTATCATCTTGGTCTACATACATACATACATACATACATATATATATATATATATATATATATATATATATATATATATATATATATATATATATATAATTTACTTGATCTATCTAGCCATATATGTATCTCTCTAACTTTATAAATATGAGACTAAGAGGTATATTTAGAATATTTTTTCTCTCACATGCCACTCTCTAGATCTACTTATTCTTGTACTAGACTATGGTATATGAAATTTAACATGTTCTCACCGATTCTTGTAGTAATCTTATTTTATATTTTTGTAATTTAGCTTATTATTGTACATACCATATACCCTTCATCTGTACCTTTCTTTCTACCCCCTCCTACTCTCACCTAGACTCAATAGTAAGGCCTTGAATTGCTCCACAGAAAAATTTGTATCCAACATTCTCTTTGATTCTGTGATCATGAAAAAAATATCAAAAATAAGAAGATGAGATCTTAATGAATTTGGACGTCCCACTTGAGACAATTCAATCACCATGGAATCATTTGCACAATACTTTTACACATAACAAGACTTGAAGGATATAGCATATCATATAACTTGCATAATCCAACGACCATGGAGAAAATTCAATGAGAATGTCTGAAGATGTTAGAAGTGGGAGGGTCTTCCAAATCAGTAGTCCTACACATCAAGCATTGTAGGTGAACTTTAACCTCAACTCCTAGTATTAACTAGGAATTTTATCACACAAGTGATGAGGAAGCCACACTAGAGAGGTGAGTATTAGATAGGGTCCCAACTAATTCATTCTCTAGGGAAATCATGGAAGCACATCTACTACCTAAATTCAAAATATTGCATTTAGAGCCTTATCAAAGAAGAATCGAACCTACCAACCATATTTGAGTCCACCACACCCCCACTCATCATGGATGATGTGCTAAAGTGTCATCTTTTTCTTACAACCTTCAAAGAATCAACTTTGAGATAATTATCATGCTTACTTATTGGGGGTCATTACATCTTTTATAGAGTCTAAAAAGATTCTTACCAATTCACTAGTCAACAGAATCCCATGAAAAGCTTTCAAGCTCTATTGTAGATTTATAAGAGCTAAAGGAACATTGAAAAATTTATCACTCAAAGAGAGATGTTGGAGATCAAAGATTTAGAACCCATAGTTGCTTAGGTGACACCAACTTAGGGTCTTAAAATATCATTCAGGTATATTGTCAAATTTCAATAGCTAAGGATGCTAGCAAAATTATTAGAGCTCACAAATAACCACATAAATGCAAAGAAATACAATAAATTGCACAATCCTTTTAGATGGCTCACAAAGAGAATCCAATGAGAAGATCACCACTTGATTCACACTACACAAAAAGGCTAAGAGTAAGAAAGGTGGAAAAGGTTAGGAGTGCCATGTAATTAGCCCCCCAAGGACACCCATTAAAGTCACACCCATAGAAATGTTGTACCAGTTCACTAAATTCCACAACATACTCTCCAATATTCAGCCGAGCATTAACCACATAATCCACTAGAATCAATTCTTCATGGGTATGAATGATTGAGCTAGTGGAGGCCATATTGAATAAGAATTACTTCAAGTGTCAAGCTACCCTAAGGCCTAATGAACCACCATGTGACCCAATAAGGTACTAGCATATCATCATGATCATGATATTGAAGAGTGTTGATATGTGAGGAGCCTTATCGAAGAACACATCAATGCAAAAAATTGAATAAATTTATGATGATACCTAATAAAATATGGTGGTAGATCAAGGTAATAATCCCACACCCACCGAAGGCATATACATCGTAGATGTCATACTAGTAAGCCTCAGTGAAGATGGTGATCCATCCTTAAATGACTAAAGTTAGAAGAGATAAACTTGACAACAATCGCTTGGGCACCCAGCGAGGTTGAATCTATTAGCTTTGTAGAAAGAAATCGGCCAACTATTGGTAACCCCTATCATCTTAGGTAGTGGTCGTGTTATTAATTGCCAACTACCAGATTGAAAGCATATTGATAGACACGAGCAATTCAATCAACACCATTTTAAGCCTATCTTCAAAAAATAAATCTAACAAATTTGAAACTCACACTTACTACTAGGATGCTTTATGGTTTCTTACAAGAGAAAAGGGAATATATCCAGGAGAAGAAGGTGCTACAGAAAAATTTGAAACTCACACTTACTACTAGGATGCTTTATGCTTTATGGTTTATGCACATTTTTAATAGAATTTTTTGTTAAAAAAAACTCCATGTTTTTGTTAAAAATGAGTATTTATGATGGATTTCATCATAATAAATCCTAGGTTGGAAATGCATTCTCATTGCAAAAAAAATAATTGAAAAAATCCATTAGATAAATTGGTAGAAACATATGTCGAAGCTCCATCAAAGATTGGGAATTCCACTAAAAAATTTATGGTGGCTTTTTTTGTCAAAATTGTTGACAAAAGATTTGTCAATAGTCTGCCAAAAATTTTGTCATAATTTATTTATGGAATTTTTCACTGTGATGATTCGTATCAAGGTTAGTGATGTAAAATCCATCAAAAATTTGCACAAAGATGAAAAGAATAAAAATAGCTTTGCATACATTCTCATTTTTTACTCCTGCAATTACATTAGACAGTAGAAAAATTTATTAGTTTTAAAATATACATAATTGACTAACATGGGATAACAACCACATAAAAATGATAATAATATCAAAAAAGGAAACTTCCAATCAAACATTTCATTTAATAAAGAAATTAATAATGCATATAATTATTCAATAATTGAAGTTGCACATAAACAATAACATGATACAAATAGAAAACTAATAATTGTAGATCTCATCATCATCCTCATCCTCCTACTACTGTCGTACCACTACCTCTTTTTCCTTTCATCAATCTCAACACATCTTATTTATTCTTGCTTCCATGATGGCCATTCGAGCTTTTAGTTAAGTTATCATATGACTTTCTGTTTCCTCAACAAATCTAGTTACATGCCTTCTAGTAAACTCATCGATTAAATCAATGCTTAGTCTAGAAAAACATTGGCAAGCATCATATGCCAAATTCTATGAACCTAAGCCATATATTCTTCATTTTTTGCCCTCATCAGCTTCTCTTCATATGTCAAATTTTATTTAGACTTTCCACTTAAAGTTCTTGTACCAGTAGAAATTTGACTCTACACGTCCTTCAACCTCATGTACTTATCTTACAAAATATTTTCATGTTATTTAAACTTAATACTTTTTCAGCTAGATTAAAATTTAAATATAAACATTTTACTTGCATATGCTTTCTATGACCTGATGTTGACCTCACTTTTGGAGTGAGGATTAATCCCTCCCATCTTAGATCTAGGAACCTTCTAAACACTTAGACTTTCTTACTGCTAGGATACTTTTAGTGTTTAAGAGAACACTAAACCTATACCTAAAAGCTTATAGGGCATAACCCTAAGCCTAGAGTTTACTTTAGGACAAGTAGATTCTACCTACCCCAAGTCCTAAACCAAGACTCATGCCCATCCACTCATCCAAACTTAACCTCATGTGATTGGAGCTAAACCAACTCAATCCTATTCAATAAACCTTAATTGAATTTAATTCTCCAATCCAAGCTCCAAGCCAAATCAACTTGGACCTTAACCTAAGTTAATCCACCAAAATCCTATAACTCCATTCAAACCAATTCATGCAAACTAAATCCAAGTTGATTTTTTCAATCACCCTAAGTATTCAATAGATCATTTCAAACTACTCCAGCATTTGCAATCAAGCTCATTAAACCAAGTGAATTGATCAACCCAAGTTAGCCCATTTGACCTAAAAGGTTTAAATGAGCCAAAACCTAATCAAGCTCAAATCAATTGCAATCAAAGCCACCAATCAACCTTAAATTCATCATTGAACACATCCCAACTATCCATAACTCCAATTGGTCCAAGTTGACCTAACCAAGCCACTTGAACCAAAGTGACCTAAAATGGGTAATTGAGCCAAAATCAAACTCCCTTTGGATCTAACCAAGCCATCCAATCCCTTCATTGATGATTATAAGTCATTATTGGACACTCCACTACAATCAATTGAACCTAATCAAACCAATTTGTCCTTTTGACCCAAGTTGACCTAGGGTCAAATTAGATCAAATCAAATCTTAGACCAAATTGATCGAAATCAATGCTTCCAATTACTCATTAATTGAGTATTAAATTTGATTTAACCTTCAATTAAACACAATTTGGTTAACCCAATCTAGTTGGCCTACTTAGTCCAATTTGACCCAAAGGGTCAAATTGAACTAAATCACTCCATAATTCAAATGACCAATTCAACATATACCTAATCCATACTCAAGACAATTTGGCCAATTTAGTCAAATTTGTCAACATGACCCATTTGACCCAAATTGAACTATATGAACCAAATCTAATTCTAACCCAAATTGAATCAAACCAATTGCATTCACTCATTCCAAATGATCAATTAAACTTACCCAAACCCTCACTTTGACCCAAATTGGTCAAAATGGCCAACTTATCCCAACATAATCCATTTGACCTACATGGGTCAAATTGAGCCAAATCCAACCAAACCAAGCCCAAACCTAACCAAATTTAGCATAGCTTATCCTTGGGTCACCATGGACCTACCCAAATGGGCCCAACCCATGGTGAACTCAGTTTAGGTCAAACCCATTGAATAAATCCCTCCAAATGGGACAAAATCCCCAACCCATGACAGCCATCTTTGGCTCTTCTTGGATAGACGACCACTGGCCCAACCTAACCCAAGCCTTTTGGGTTCAGCCTTTGGCCAAGAGAGGGTGAGCTCACCCATGGGCAATCATTAGTCCACCTAAGGAGAAGTGTATACCTCATGGCAGCCCACTATACTCCCTCAATCTCTCATACTCATCCATCTTAGTAGTCCTCTGTCACCTCCGGCCACCTACTCCAGTCAGATGGCTACCAAAGGCTGAACCAATCCCAACCTTTGGTTCAATTTGGGAGGATAGTATACTCCTCCCCATTCATTCAAATTCAACATAGAGCTTCCCTAGAGCATTCTGAATAGGCCCATACCCTCTTTAGAGCTTCTAGTGCACTCCACCACCAGCGAGACCACCTCCCGATCGGACTCGATAGCTCCATCCATTTGAACTCCTCAAACCTACAATAAACTAATATTAACTCTTTCCACACCTTCACCTCACTTCAACAAGCCAAAATGAATCATTTCATGTGATTTGACTACTAAAAGACGTCTCTAGACCAACTCTAGTGAGCTTTACGATGGAGTTTAGTCCATAGATCGATCGATGGAGAGGCAGCCTGAGATCTTCTCAACAGGATTTCATCTCTTCAAGACAAAGCTACTCTATCGGACCTAGATCTTCTCGGAGGTAAAAATATGACAACCATAGTCTTGGCTTCTAAGTGTTGGTCTTTTTGAAGTGATTCATGTTTTTGTACGATCACCACCACATGATCACCTTAGATTCATTCCTTGATCATTTTAGAGTTGATTCTGTTGTCAAATGAGCTCTAGTGAGCTCAAATCGAGTGACAAAAAGTGGACGGTGTCTGTCTTCTAGCGCTCACAGGATGATGGATCACCGTCCATTTTGTGTGATTAAAATGGACAAATGTGATTAATCTAGTTAGAAATATCAATTTAATCTCTTTGAAATCACAAGATTAATCTCGATCGTCCGATCCGAGATCGGACTGCTAAGATGAAACCACATCCACCACCGTTGAGTCAGCTGCCATGTTGGACGATTTAAGCAGCCAATATCACAGTGCCATGTGGAAAGCCCTGTCGCGTCAGCATCCATGTGGCGTCGATGATTTAAGGGATTGATTAAGGCTTTTAAATGTAATTAAATGGCCAAAACTTCAAAAAATAATAACTAATTGTAAAAAATATCCAAAAAATAAATATAAACCCATTTTGGAAAGCTTAGATAGAGAAGAATTTAATAAAAATAAAATTCTTAATTAACACCCAATGAATAATGCCTAATTAAAGTTTGAATCTCAGGCTAATTATCTTAATTAAGGCCAAATTGCTTGGCTAATTAATTCTAAATTTGGTGGGGTAATTTTATGGGATGTCCACTACCTCCCATAATTATCTTGGAATTATTTGCCATATGGTTTAAAGGTTTTAGAATTTTAACCCTAATCACCCTCTTTAATTAATTAAATAATTTTTAAAATCTGTGAACATTATAAATTAAATAATTAGTGTTAATTAATTAATGTAAATAGTGGGTATGATGAGAGAAATAATTAGGACCCTTTTCCTAATTATTTTTCCAAGTATACTTCCTTAAGAGGGTTAATTAATATGTTTAATAATTAAGAAATAATTAAGAAAAAAATCAATGATAAAATAAAAATAAAATAAAATTCATTTAGATAAATTAAATATAATCATTAATCCCTTTATGTGTTTAATAACATAAAGTCATTGAAGAAATTTTGATTATCCCATGGGTGTGGGGAAATCATAAAAGTATTTAACTTAAATATTTTTCTCCTTCAATTTAATTAACTCTTAAGCATGAGCTTAATTGCACTAGACTCCTTTAAGTGCATTGTTGATTATTTTTGAAAGCATATCATTAAAGGCTCATGATCAAGTAGTTGGTTAAATTAAAGAAGCTTGGGGAAGGGTAATTAAGTCAATCTAAATAATGGCTTGAACCCAATCAACTCATAAAACCTATTCAATTTCCTTCCTTAAATATGTTAAATAACCAACATGGGATTGAGTGAATCCTAAATATCATTTCTCTTCTTTAGGTTTTAATAACTTAAACATTGAAATTAAATCTTATAAAAGCTTTAGTTAGTGCTAAAGAATGTTTATTTGACTTGATTGTCCTTAGGATTCAATGAAATTAAATATGTTATGTGGTGATATTTGATTACTTCCTTTCAATTATCATAAATGTGCATGCCATTATTTCATGTGTTCATGCTTTCAAAAAGAAAATTAAAAGAATGTGATTCCATTCAATTTGTATGAGTTGGATAAATGTTATAATATGGTGTGGCTATTATCACTAATAAATCTCAAATTATTTTGAAATTATAAATCAATAATCAATCAAAAAGTATGAAATTTATATCAATGTTTATTATAAGAATTTAATAAAACCTCCACTTAGTTGTGACTTAAAGATAACAAGGGATTATTTTATCTTCATGTTTTATGTGTATGTTTACATGTATTTAAATTAGTAAGTATATAGTTTGGACATCCTGGGAATATGAGGCTTTAAGTAGCCCCAAGAAAGTTTTAGATACTGTCACTTCCCTAGTTTAACAATGACACGTACTTGATTAATTTTATTTATGTGTATACATGTGCTAGAATATAGGATTAATTTTTTTTTCATGTCATTGAACTTTACATGAATAAAAGACTTTATATAACCTTTGCATGGTTTTGTTTCTATGCTTATGTGTGTGTTTATATGTATTTGAATTATCAAATATATAGTCTAGAAATCCCAGGAATACGAGACTTTAAGTAGCCCCAAGGAGGTCTTAGATAATCTCACTTTTCTGGTTTAACAACGGCATGTACTTGCTTAAATTTTTAGTACATGTTTGCATATGCTTAGCTATGAGATGTAATTTTTATTTTCTATCAAATTCATGCATTAACATTCATCAAATGTACAGAAATACTGGTATATTGCATGTATATATGTTAAATTAAATATTAAGAAGACTACAGATGAAAGTGTGTGAATGTTATTGGTAATGAAAGGAAGTAGTGGAATATCACTCATGTGATGGTGACTTAATTTTGTTAATCTAAGATGCCTCATGTTTGAATAAGATTCCTAAACTTAACCCAAACTTAAGCCCACTAAAAAAAGAAATTTCATAAGTGTTTCACTTAAAGAACCAAATTTATAATAATTTATCTTTAGAAAATAACTTAGGATAGGGATGAAGGGGCCAGGCTTTTTTCTTCTTTTTATAACAGTTAAATATTAAATAAGTATTAAACAAAATGAGAATTTGTAAATCAAAATCAATTAATCTATGAAAAGACTTGAAGTGAAACCATCCTTAATGATTAATTTAAATAATTCCAAAACTTTAAATAATTGTACTTCCAAAGTTTAACTAAGACATACCACACTAAAGCCTTAACACACACATTAAAATTCTAAGTCACCGATTCTAGTATTAAGTTAGGCCGATGTATGTTATGGTGATGTGTTTTATTTTATGATGTAATATTTTAGACTGGATGTTAGGACTGTTTTGTGCGTAGACTAGATATTAGGTCGTTAGTAGCTAATGATATTTTATGTAGGGATTGTGCTAAAGGGGTTGTTGTAATAATAAATGAATCTAAATGTTATTGCTTGCATGTACTGGTTATGCCCCCTAAGCATAATCTAATTAGGATAGGTGGGCTTGATTACCCAAGTGCAAGATGCTAACTCCAAATATGTGAGATATAATTGTCTGGCTTATATGTTTGTTTGGCTAACATCTGTTTTATAGGTATAGTTAGATTTTATTTTTCATAAAAAAGTAATTTTTATAAAAGGATTAGGATTAGTGCTATGGGGTTTAAGATGAGCAACGGCTAGAAGGCAAAGACCTGAGAGGCCCTATGAAGCCTAGAGCGAACTAATCGAAAGAAGGAAAGAAGAACAAGAATTAAAGACCCCCATAGCATTCATTTTATTTGAAAATTTTAATTGTAATCTGGGTTGTATAAGGGTAGAGCTCGGCTACCCAATTTTTTTTTTATGCGGTACTACAATCAGACCTTTTATTCTTTTACAAAATCAAATGTTTGATTATTATGTTTAGATTGTGCAATAGAAATGACATGCTTTTCATAGGTTTCTTAAAGTGTGATGATTTGATGTATAACCTGGATGTAGTAGGCTCTTTAGGATGAAATTAAATTTTCTATCCTCACTAAATAACTTGTAACTAAATTTTAATGCAACTTATAACCTCATTTTAAAGCCTAGGCTCTTAGTAAAGATAATAAAATATTTAGCAACCCTTTAGCTGAATGATTGTATGCTACAACAGCATGCATATCATATCATGTCACTCTTGAATAGAGAGGATCTCCACTCTTGCATGATAGGGGATATGATTGACCTTTGAGAGTGATCCCTTGTAGTGTAAAACACCTCTTCTAATTATTTTAACCCATGACTTAATTCCATCATGCACATAAGCATAACTGTCCTAAGCCTTGGTCCAAAATAAATGTGTCAAAATGATACAAAATATTATAAATTTTTATCATTGGCCTAAGTCATGCTTGAATACCAAATATTATCTAGTCTCTTAAAGAGTGGGTTTAAGATTTTAGCTTCTTTCATAATTATATAACAACTTAACTATCTTGCATCTACATAAGACCGACCTACATGATTTTATAGCATAGAAGGTGTTAACTGATAGTCATTCCATGCAGATGTAAATCCAGAAGAGTCTAGATGTGTTCATCCTTTCTTGTAGAGGTGAACCATTAAATTCCACTTTCACCGAGTAGAGTTAGGTTGAGCTCTTTACTTATGCTAGAGCACTCTAGATTTAGGTTTTAAAGCAGCTAATTTATCTTTTACTATGAGTATAAGTTCTCACCTCTTTCACATTTCTATAATCTTGTGTTGCTAGAATCTAAGTCCTAGTATTCTAATAAAATTTTAATTCAAATAAATAATTTTCTCTCTTTCAAAAATGTAAAACCTCACTATAAGGTAGATTGAAGCACTCACTAGGCTTCCTAGTATCATGTGTGCTTTTTACTTATTCTCCATTAGAATCTGTGAAGAAGTCTTCCTATCGAACAATCCCATTTGATTTCTAATAGCACCCAATTCTTTGATAGTCTAGCCTTGAAATCATTAGAGATACTCATTGTCTGCTTTAATCAAAAGTATTTTAGAAAATTTCATTTCCTAGGATGTAATTAACTATGGAAGCTTGTTTCCATAGGGAACTAAAGAACTCGATGAAAATAAATTCTACTTTACTTATCTATTTAAAGTAGGGGAAAGATCTCTAGTATATATGTAGATTCATCTACCTTAAGAGTCCTTATTAAATGATCGAGTCCATTATAGGGTGATGTTTCTATCTCTCGAGGTAGTACACCATACCTTAATGTTACACTCAATCACTTCAATAAGTATCCCCTAACATCTACGTGGTACCCTATGACTCCAAATTAAAATACAGCTAACATCAACCCATTAGTGGTCCACTTGGTGTTGATGTGTTCTATTATGTAACTCTATAGCTATTAGTTTTCCTCCAAGTACTTATTTTCTATAAACATACTAATGATTTCTGTAAATCATGGTTATAAATTTTTTTAACATAGATTGCCAATGACTTTCCAATCTTCTCCTATACTCAGGATGTACGACACTATCTATGCTCCCATAGTTAGATGACTAATTATATTTAGCATGCTGCCTTTTATGAACATAATTAAGAGAGTCTCAGACTCTGCATAACTCAACCCATACTTTTGCTCCAATCCAAAAAGGCCTCTATCTAGGTTTACAAATGTTTGTAAATATATGATGTAAATAAATAGCGCCTCTTACCTCAAACTTCCTTGTAATATTCTTACTTTGCACTGACATCCACCAAAATTATTTTTGAAACATAAAACACATTATTGAGAATCAGTGGACCTTGAGCACAATGTATTGTACAAGTATGAAGAGCTTAGTTAATACCTCAAATGTTCTAAATCACTTGTTATGCACCTTTATTAGTAACTTCTTCCACAATACATTTCGAGCATCAAATTTGCACCTTATTATGTCCAAATTTTATGTGTTGTATGCCTTGATGGATTAAACCTATTAAATAAACTTTAATTAGCACTATATAAATAAAAAAATTAAAATTAATGTATAAAAACTTCAGTATCTCCAATAGGCTCAATAAAAGTGTGTGAAGTGGGTGTCTCAATTATGCTATGCTCAATGGATGTAGATGGATCAGCCTGATATGGTGGTGGTAGATAGTGATAACTTGGCTTCTTATAACCTATGTGAGATTGAAATGGGTAAATGGAGTCATGTTAGTAGGTTATAGAGAATAATATGCTCGGGTATATGCAGGTGCAGAGGTACGATGTGGTGAGATCGATGAGGTAGTTGTGGTGGTGATAGTGGTAATAATTCAAAAGCTAGGATGGGAAATATTTTTCCTCTTCCTGGAAATACTTATGATCGATCTACAAGAAACGTCATCGCCACCACCTAATGTCATCTATAACAAAAAAACTTATAATTAGACTAATGAGAAAAAAATTACTTTGGGTATTAAACTTAAAAAATGGTAGTGCAATATTTACAATATCTAGAAGTAAAAAAAAATACATTCTAGATATCAAACTTAAAAAAGTAGTGAATAACTATAGTATATGAAATAAGTAAAAAAAAAGTACATTCTATGTATTAAAGTTAAAAAAAAGGTAGTACATAATTACTGCATATGAAAGAAGTAAAGAAAAGTGCATCATATGTATTAAACAAAAAACTGGTAATGCATAGTTATACTATCTATAAGAAGTAAAACAAAACAAATTCTACTTATGATGTACATGTCATAAAATTTCCTCTAATGAATGGTTAGAAGTTAAATTTAAAATATTCTTCTCATCATCGTTATTGTGCTCATCATTAGATTGAATAACTTCCTCACAATCATCAATAATTTCTTGTAAGCTTATCACTAGCTCAACATCATCACGTGAAACTCTAAAACTTGTCACTTCATCTTTTTGATGAGCAAGTTAAACTTCAACTTTTGGTCTAAGTTTAATCTTAATTACCGTTGTCTAATCTATTTTTTTTCTTATATTCTTCTAGGATATCTAAGATAATAAACTTGGCCTAATGCACAAGGATGAAGGGATCAAATTTAATATCTTTTTTGCTCAATTTCAATTTTGTGATGGCATACGACTTATGTATTCTTGTTCTATGATTAGGAATAAGATCAAACCAATCATAGTTGAATCGAAATACATTAATTTTATTTGAACCAGGATATTGTAATTATGCAATCTTTGTAAAATTCTATAATAATCTATCTCGTCATTTTAATGTGTATTACTTCTAATGCAGATACTAGACTTATATGATTTTCTTTCTTCATACCAATAACTAGTGAGGAATCCATAGCCATTCACATCAAAATTTGTTGTGTATTCATAATTTGCATGGGTCCCCAAGCCAAGTCATGAAGGTCCTAGTTCTTCACTCCATTAATCTGATTATGATCCTATTAAGTGAAGCTATATAAGAAAGTGTAGCTAATTATTTTAATAAAAAGTTATAATATAATTATGATAGCTTATAAGCAATCTAAATCATGTTGGAAATTCACCTTCAATCTTCTTATTAATAATAGTAGTATTATCCAACTATAAGAAGTTTATGAAATTTAGACGATCAAATAAATATCATATTTGAGCTGCAACAAAAAATTAGATAATATTAGATGAATCTTCTTACTCGAGAAAAGGTTGAACTTCATCGCATTTGAGAAGGACATTGATTATCACTACCTTAAGCTCTTTATCAATCAAATATCTTGAAGTCCTTGTACTTAATGCTCTTCTTGGTTGTTGAATTGTGAAGCTCTTAAACATTAACATCATCTTTTGTGCATGTGACTTGAAATAATAGTAGAAAAAATCAATAGTCTACTAAGCCAAATAAGCTTCACATATTAAGCCTTTAGGACATGCTTTATTTTTCATAGTTTCCTTAAGTTTATTCAAAGATCTATAAGAGCTTTAGAAATTAAGTGTGACTTAAAAGATAATAAATTAACATTATTGACCATTAAATATAGTGACCTATCAAAGTGATACTACACTAGATCAGCAACTTTAGCTTCATATGGTATATGTATTCGTAGGTGCTCCTTTGAGTTAAAAAACCAAAGAAAAATACTCTCTCAAGCATGCACAATATAAGTGGAATGTTCATTTCAAGTTGCCTTAGTGTATCCCCATTTAAATGAGATGAATAAAGTTCTTTAAAGATTAAACTCAGCTCAATCAAAGGATTTAGTATTTTATCCAGTGAAGCATTAAATGCAAATGGAAATAAGCACTACAAAAAAAATGTGACATTCATAGTTTTTCATTTTAAATATCTTTTATGTCCACAAGTCAACACATTTACTCAAGTACCTATTTGAGTTGCATACTCATTTGGAAACTTTAGTGATTGTACCCACTTATAAGATATTCTTCTCTAATCTAACCTGAGGAAGTACTTAGTTTTAGACTTCAAGACTTTATCGTTTGCAGTCTCTTTTAGCTCTAGCACTCTTCATTTGTAGTATTCCCTTAAGTCTAATATGGCGTTCATGTTATCTTTACTCTTTCCTTTAACATCCATCATAGTGTTTAAAATAGTTTCAATGAATTTTTTTCTTTATGCATAACATCAAGATTATGTCTAGTTAAATTGGTCTTCCAATATGGTAGATCCTAAAAAAAATACTTTTTTATCCAATTATGTTTAACACCATATCTTAGAAGATGATTGTTAGATGACATTAGGGAATCAATTTTTATTAGAATTAAACTAATAATTTGTTATAACTCATTCCCACTTAATCTTGGTAGAGGTGTAGGGTTATTAACTCTATTTTTAATGAATATACCATTATTTGTTCTAAATGGGTCATCAGTGGGTAGGAACATATGAAGAATTGTTTATTATGTTTTAAAGTAAATGTCTTTGATAAATCCATATAGTATGAATAAGGCTATCAAAAAAGTTCGTTGTTTGTGAACAGCTCATGTTCGGTTCTTTCGTTAAATAAGCGAGCCGAACACGAACAAATATTTCAAGCTCAATTTATAAACAAGTCAAACTTGAATAACCTCCTGTTTGTTCATGTTCTCAAATTAGCTCAAAATTAATAAATATATTTAAATATTTATTTAAATTTTAGATAAAATACATTTATATAATCGTATAAATAATATTTTTTTAATATTTTATGTTTTATAATTAATTAAGTTAGTTAATAGAAATGTTATGGATTAAAATTCAAGTTTTATTAAAAATTTAAACTAAAATTAAATAGTTTAAATCATGTCCATTCAAATTTTAATCAAGGGTTATTTAACATTTAACCCTAGGTATAAAAACTCAACATCATTCGAACCGATTATCGCATCATGCTCTATTCATAAACCTAATATCCTCTCCTCGCCTCCTCGACTGCTATCTGCGAGACTGAGTGACTTTAAGGAAGGCCTCGTTAGGTTTTGTTTCGAACATCCCTCATTGGCTCTCACCTAAAAACTTTTGAAGCCTCGATCGCCTCTGTTTGTACATCTTCCTCTTTACTTCTCTTTATCTCTTTCTCCATTTTAGAGATTCAGTTGATGTTCCTTTTTAATTATTTATGGAGAAAAGCTGATGATGATTATTATATGGATTCATTCGATCTATTATATCTTTCTCAGTTTTTCTATTGATGATTATATGGGTTTTATGATGCATAACTACAAGGGTTGTATTTCTAGGATTTGTGGGTTTAGCTCCATTGAAAGTTTCATCGGTGTGACTGTGTTTCCACTTTCCCTCTGTTTATATTGTTTTTAAAGTTCATCTATTCTTCTATATTTAGATTTTGAAAATTTTGCACTTCACATATTTAAGTTGACTATTTATGGACCGTAGAGTTTGCTGGTGAGACTTTTTATTCTCGAATGCTCTATTACTTCTATTTTGCAGACTACAACTTAGGTCGTTTGTTTGGATTCTTCAGGCATCTTATGCAATTGTTGATTTTTCTTTGATGGTGATGATATTAAGTTATAGTGAATCAATGATGTTAATGAATTTTGCACTGTTAGCACTCAAATTTATGCAACGTTGCAAACTTATTTATAATTTCTAGAGTCTTTTGAGCAGTGTAAATTACTTTTACAAATTACAACTTAGTTAATTATATTTTTCATTGATGTGTATTGGAGATAATCAGGTGACTAGATGTTGGTGCTTGTTTCATGTGTGATGTGTGAACTCACCATGCGTATGAGTTATATTATAATAGTTTCTTTGCTCTAACTTTGGCGAAATGATGAATACGTTACATCCTTGAGCATAAATAACTAAAATGTGTTTTTAGCTAAAATGAGCATATGTTTCATGAGGATTTGCTTATTTCTTGATAGAGGTATTAGGGTTTAATTGTTTAGGTAGCTTTATTCTATGCAATAATAATTTTCATACAAAGTATTTGAGTGAATAGATATGGACTACTTATCTTAGTCACTCTGTTAATGATGTTATGGTAAAACACCTACATGTTATGCATTTCAATTTGTTACTTTTACTTAAAAAAAGTTACATGCTATGATAAACACATAGTATGGAGAGTTTATGTAGTCTTAACACATATTTTCTTTTTTTATTTAGTGTGTTATCATGTCTACTATCGATCTTTCTCAATATGCATCATGTGGTAATGATATAGCAGTAAAAGCTAAATATGGTAATGAAATTCTTAATATTTCTTCACAACATGTTGAATCAGAAGCAAATGTACATGAGACTACTAGTAATGAAGTAAAATCTAAGAAAGGTAGAAAAAATATGTAATATGAGAGTATTTTATAGAAACTACTTCTATATTCAAGGGAGAGACTATACCCTCTTTACAATGCATATGTTGTCGTCATAAATTCAAAACTGGCACAACTTCACAACTCTTGAGACGTGTGAGAAAATTAAAGCCAAGAATAAACAAGTTATTAAATTGCTAGACAAAAGGCAAAAAAAGATTAAATTTTATGCCTTTTGATGCCAATTCAGAAATTGAGATTCCAATATTTCATGACCCAAAAAATTATGATCATCTTTAGATAAGAGCAATAATTGCAAAGATGATTATTGTGCATGAGTACACATTCATGATTATTGAGCATATGTGGTTTAATATTTTATTGAAGGTGGTGAATCCCAATTATGAGAGGGTGCTAGAAATACTATCAAGAGTGATTGCATGCAAGTATATGAATCTGAAAAAGAGAGATTAAAAACATATCTTAAGAGCATTCATAGAGTTTTCTTGACATCTAATTGTTGGACTTCAAATCAAATAGTGGGATATTGAGCTTAAAAATTCATTACATTGATGATTCTTGGAAACTACATAAGTGAATCATAAGTTTTATTAAGCTTGAACCACCACACACTGGTACATTTATTTGTGATGCAATATATGATTTTTTATTGGATTGGAATATGCAGGACAATGTATATACTATTACATTGGATAATGCTAGTAATAATAATATTACTGCAAATATTTTAAAAGTTAACTTTCAGTCTAGAGAAAAGTTACATTTTCAGAGACATTTCTTTCATGTTAAATGTTGATGCTCACAACTTGAATATAATGGTTTAGGATGGATTGATAGAGGTTCAAGAAATAATTCATAAAATCAGAGAGACAATAAAATAACTTAAAAAGTTTCCTTTAAGGTTACATAAGTTTGTTGAAGTGGCAAAACAATTAGAGATCTCCACTTCAAAGGATTTATGCATTGATGTTCTGACGAGATGGAACTCCACTTGTTTAATGCTTGAGTCTTCTTTTACTTATCGTAATGTGTTTAATCATTATGTAGCTCGAGATTCTAATTATAAGTGGTTGTCTTCTGATATTGAGTGACATAATTATGAGCATATTAGAAAGTTTCTTTCTATTTTTCATAATGTGACAAATGATTTCAGGTTCTTTTTATCCCACTACAAATATTTTTCTCCCAACTGTCATGCATGTAAAGAAACTACTCATTGAGGAATGCAATTCATCAAGTAAATGACTATTGTGATGAAAATTAAATTTGATAAATATTGGGGTAAATGTAATTCACTCATGTCAGTGACTGTTGTACTTGATCTACGTTTGAAAATAAATTCATTACTTTCCAATTTCCTAAAATATACTCATGTTCTGAAGTAAAATCTAAGATTAAGACTTTTGAGGATGCAATTTGGGAAATCTACAATCAACATTCAATAGATTTTATTAATTTAAGTTCTTCAACTCCTATTAAATCTTCACAATTAGTAGTTGATGTATATTTTTCATCAAATTTTGATTGTATGCTAGGATTTGTTGATTTTGTTGTTACTTCTGGTTATATTCAGTCATAAAAATTTGATTTGCAAATTTATTTAAAGCAGGGATTATACATGTACAATAATGATTCATTTGATGTTCTTGAATGATTAAAGATGAATACTCTCAAGTATCCAACTTTATTCAAATTGGCTAAGGATATTTTAACAATTCATTTAACCACTGTTGCATCTGAATCTACATTTAGTACTGGTGGCAGAGTTCTTGATGATTACATGAGCTCTTTATTTGCAAAAATAATGAATGCACTTGTTTGCATAGCTTGTTGGATCAGAGGTGGTCAACCCAACATAAAAAAATCCCTTGGTAGTTTCCTAATTAAAAGTAATTTATTTATAAATTTATTAAATTTTATTCTCTCATTTTCTATTTTTATTTTAACAAGAGTTAATGAGGAGGAGAATCTTTATGTGAAACTTCCAGAATATGTTTAGTAATAAAAAATGAGACTAAGCAGCAATATATCATCTTGCATTTATTCTTCTCAATCTAATTTTCATCTATACTTTATTAATTTGGATAGTTTTATCTCAGTTGCCCATGATGGTAATTTGTGGTAACTTTAGCTGAATACTACTATTAATATTTGACTTTTGATAGTTGGCTACTAGCCTGCTATAATTTAGTTTCTTGGTTATTTAATAGTTGGCTACTATAATTCTGTTTATTGGTTTCAGTTTGTAGTAATTCAGTTTCTTGGCTTCTTAAAAGTTTGCTGCTATAATTCAGTTACTTTTCCTCTATGTCTCGGTTGTAGGCTTGCAGAAGCGATGTAATGTGTTCATTGTTCTTAATATTTTTTGATTGGTTGTTGAATTTGATGAATTTGATAGGCTTGCAATTGTAGTAGTTGTAATGTTGATATTTCTGCTTGAATTTGTTGTATTTCAGCCCTTCAAATATTCTATCTGTATTTTACAATGTTGTAATGTTGTATACTTGTATTTGATATTGGAATTTTCCTTTATTTGTTGGTTCTATTTGGATCTCTGTACAGGAGGAGAATTGGTTGGTTTTGGTTAGGCTTAAAGAAATTGAGAATTAGGTTCTTTGTTATGTGGGTAGTGAAGAAGAGCTGGTGGTCAACTTGTCTGGTGCTGGAACTTTTCTTGCTCATTTGTCATGTGTTAGTACCTTGATTTTATGCTCTTTAGTTACCATAATGCTTATAACATATATGGCTTCCAATTCTTTTTAAATTTATGTGTCAGAATTTTCAAACTTTTTATGTGGGGATTTATTTGTTGAAATTTATAACATATATTGCAGTTGTACTATTGATATTTCTGCTTGAATTTGATGCATTTCTACTTTTTATTGTAAATATTTTCGTGCAAAACTGTTGGTTTTATCTTTTTGTTCTTAAGAGTTAAGTTGATAAGATCAACATATGCTACACTTAGTCTTGTCACTTAGTAGTTTTTAATGGACTATGAATGAAAATTTTAATAAATGCATGAGATGCAACTTAGCTTGATGGTTGGATGCATGTATTTTGAGATTTTTTTGATTTATATTTGTTGCTATGTTATCTACAAAGTTTTGCATTTTTTTTCACTAAATCACTATAATCTTGGTTTGTTCAATATTCATTATATTTTTTATTATTCTACTACACTTTTACTATTATTAATCTTTCCTTTTGCCATATTTTTTGAAATTTTGTTTAGCTACATTGATAACATCAATGATTACTTATTTTAATTTTTTGAGCTCATTCATTAATTTTCTTACATATTTGTTTTTTAGTTTTGTTTACATGAGTGCAGATTTATCATCGATGCAGTTGCTCTGTTGAATAATGGATTATAAAGCATTAAGAGATGACTAATTTGAAGATTGAAGGTTGTTGAAGCTTGAAGCTATGGAGAATCATTGTTGTAATTAGTTGAACTTATAAATTGTAATATACTTGTCATTTCGTATGCAGTTGTTATTAAATATAAGTACTTTTTTAGCTTTTATTGAATCAAATTGTTGGTTGTATATACTCATGTAAATTTTTTGTAATTAACATGTAATAACTTTTTTGTGTACAAATAGATTTTTTTATTATATAAATGTGCATATTATACATCTTTTAGCTTTTATTGAATTTTATTGAATCAAATTATTGGTATTACTTTTTTTGTTTACTGTAAATTATATATGATTCAATTAAATACTATATTTTTTTACTTATTAAAAGAAATTTTTAATTTTTAAATCAAGATTAAAAAATTATATTATTTTTAAAAAAATAAAATCGAGCTAATTTAAAGTCGAACACGAGCCTAAAACAAACACGAATAATTTTTCGAGCTGAACACGAACACTCTGTTAATGAGCTATTTCGATCACGAGCCAGTTTTGAAAAAATATATATATAAATGAGTCAAACACGAACAAGTATTCAGCTCACTCAAGCTCAACTCGTTTACACCCCTAAGTATGAATAATCCAACCTTCCAGTAATTCTCTACTTCGATAACATTTCATATGTAAAAATATCATTGATAATCCACATCTGCCTTTATCTAGAAGTTTTGCTTCATAGTGATATTGTATATGAGTACACCATTGTCCCATATAATTCTTAGCTCATCTTCAAAGGTTACAAAAGACATTAATCATTTTCTTTAGGACTATGTGGTCCAAATATAATTAGTGTGAAGAACATAAATAATATGATCATGCACATTTCTAGAGGTAGATTATAGTGTGAAACTATCATTGTCAATATGAATAAGGCAACACAAACTAACTATATGACATGAAACAATCAACATATAAACTAAATCTGATATTGCATGGCTTGAAAAGTTAGGATAAATATGATTGAAATGCATCATTTTTCCTCCATCTGATAGATAACTTAAGAAATTTGATTCACTTGATCTCTCATGGTATTATCTCATATGCTTAGTAGAATGCATAGATGCGTATAGTCTTTGAAGATGTGGAATAATTAATAAATAGAACAAATGTTTATATGGAACATCCTTATATTTACATTATTTCCTACTTTGTGGCTTGAATTTAGGTGCTCTATAAACCTTACATTCAACATCTATTACGTCATCTTTATAGTATATACAATCATTCATATAATAATCAATTTTTTCTAAGCTCAAACTTATTTTCAACACTTATTTTTCATTTGGTATAAGTCCTCTGAAACTAGGTTTTTTTTTAGCTAGTCTCTGCTTTGCAAATTTATATTCAGTTTCGAACTTAGCATTCTTATAGCCACAAACAGTTCAAAGTGGTTCATGCAACCTTTCTATAATGGCCATTATGCCACATTCAATAAGTTGTAGAACTTTTGAAGCATTGATGTTTGGTTGTTCCTCATTTATTACTCTTGCAAACTAAGCTTTTACTACATCGAATACCAATTCTTAATATCATCCAGAATCACATTCAGTTGATGGTGCATACTCAGCAAGGCACTAGCATTAGCATCAAATTCCATGTGAAGTTTTGTATCATTAATTTTGTTGCAATCCCCTGTGATACAAGTCCAATCGACTTAATCTGCCATTAAGTTGGCATGATTTTTTACTTAGCATATGGATATTGAAACTTTCCCTCTAAAAGATTAGTTGAAAGTTGAGATGCCATGCATGAAGTAGTTTACCCTATTCAAGAATTCACCTGTTAATCTTTTTTTGTCTATATGTAATATAATGTATATCCATGTTCTTTCATTACAAATGTCCATACCTTATACAAGGATAAAAAATATTTTAGAGTTATTAAACGTAAATCTTCTCTCCATGTATATGATGATATTCTCCATCTTTAATTACACATTACCTATGATAAACCCTTTCTAAGAAAGGCAAAAATAGTTACACACTTAAACCATCAAGAGAGAAATTGATCAAAGAACTACTACATGGATTCCTAATTTTTAACAAAAAATTTGTGAGAAAGAGACTCCTATATATTATAAATTATAAAATTAATTAATTAGATAATCAATCCAATATATCATAAATGCCTAAGTGTCTAATTTTTTATTTGTATATATTCAATTAAATCTAACGAGCTTACAAGTAGTTTACATGGATGGATCTTTCTACAAAATGCAATTAAATTTTTTTTTTTCATTAGGCGGGTCACTTTCATGTAAATACTTCATCAATTTTTCTAGACTTTCCAATAATCTATTATTTTCTAATAATCATCAAAAGTTTGTCAAATTTATTTCTACATAATTAGTATTGTTTATATAAAAACTATCTCTAGATTTGAACCAAAATGTGTGAGAATTATGTATATGGATTCTTAAACCCTAAGACAAATAAGCATAGATCTAACTCTATACAATAAAAATAGTGTGAGATACATGAAATTCAAACAAGTTTCAACAAGAGTTAAGCTATAAATCAAAAATATCTTAAGAAACTTTAAATCCACATAACACCAAATTAAATGGGTGAACTCACAAATAAACCTTCTAGAAACTAGTGGAAGAGTTTTACCTATGATTCTATGGAGAAACAAAAAAAATAGAGCATTTTGTGGAGATTTGGAGGGCTAAGGCATGTTATGTTGTCGACCCAAGAGGAAGCCAAAGGAAGACGGAAGAGATGGGGAAGGGTTAGGTATTGGCTCATTATAAATGGGTTTTCGAGTAGATATTCCATTGATAATTTTTTCCAATAGAATTTTTATTGAAAATTCCATCAAAATAAGTGGCTTATGAATTGACATCATTTCCACAGAAAATTCTACCTGAAAATTTTTGATAGAAAATTTGTTTGAAATTCCATTAGTTACATCCCATGGATTAATCCATCAAAAATTTCTTCGGTTATTGGTGTTTTTATTTTAGTGAGAGGAGTAATTCATGGTGATGATGAACTTTATCATTATTGATGTACTAACTATTTATAATGGCATTTTTGGCTAACCACTATTAAATACCTTCATAGTAGTAGTCTTTACTAATCATGGATGGCAAGGAAATCACCATCAAGGTCATGTCAGTCAATCAAGGGCATGCTATTTACAAGCAATTGACCACCAACAAAAAATTAGTAAAATGTTGGAGTTAGAAGTCTCTAGATTGGGTTGGAGATTGCTAAAGTCATATAAGACTTATAGGTTACCTGATGATTCTGAATTAGTTTTAGAATTAGCTCCACTTACATTGGTGAGTGCAAAGAACCCCTGATGCAGGTGCTACAAGAAGATCTCAATGTATTCACATGGATGCAGCTAAAATATTGAGTGTCGACATCAATATCATCTATTATAGGTTCAATGTCAAGAAGGATGCATATCTAATCAAGAATATGGTAGCCTTACTCGGCAAACCCATTAGAGAAGAAGTGGCCTAATTGTTATAAGCAAACTTCAATAAAGAGCTTCAATATCTAGAATGGATCCTTAATATCATGATAGTGCAAAAGACTAATGGAAATGGAGAATATGTATTGAACTTCAAGAATCTAAATTCGACATGCCTAAAGGAGGAGGAGTTACTAATATGCCATTTCCTAATATTCCATTTCTAAAGACAATTAAGGAGGAGGAGTTAATAACTAGATGAGTCACTAGCCCAAACCATTTCATCTCCAGGATAGAAGAGCATTGCTCCTCTTCTTTAAAGTCTCCATAAGTGTAAAGAGGTTTAACTAGACTAAATATGTGAAGCTTCTTTTTTGGAACTAAAATCACTACTCACCTCAGCACTCTTTCTATAAAGCCCGACAATAGAGAAACACATATAAACATTATTACCTAAGAGTTGGAGAAGATTTGATAAGCTTGATATTGATCAGGGAAGAGGGGAAAAGTAATGGTCAATATACTAAATTAGCAAATCTCTAGGTTTTCATAGACAACAATATCAAAGCATGGAGAAGCTTGCACTCATCTTCATTGTCTCAACATGATGATTTTCCCCTACTTGAGGAACCCTCTATAAGTCATCCCATATCAGTCTCTCAAGTTAGTGCTTGCCAAGCCTGACCAGTTTAGTAGATTGTTAAAGTGATCAATCAAATTAAGTGAGTTTGATATAACTTACTTACCTCATAATGAGATAAAGACACAAACCCTCACCAACTTCTTGGCAGATTTTAGTGACTTGTAGCATAAGAAATCAACTCAGACTAGTCATGGTCTCTCTACGTGGACGAAGCCTCTAGAAAACATGGTATGGGAGAAACTATCAACTAGAGGAGCCCAATAAGTATTACTATCACCCAATCATGAAAATTAAGTTCAATGTAACAAATAATCAGAGAATATATATCCCTACTCGATAAATTGAGGTATGCTCTAGTACTCGATGTTAGGTAGTTGACTTTGAATTTAAACTCCTAATTGATTGTGAATCGAGTTAATCGTGATTTCAAGTGTTGAGGTGAAGCTTTCAAAAATATTTGTACAAGGTAAAGATAGAAGTTAGAAGACTTGAATATATCAAGATTGTAGATTTCTAGAGAGGAGCACCATGTCCCCAATTTGTTCGTAAAGATTGAAGGTTTGGGAGATCAACTACCTCACAAACTCATTAGGTCGAGCATCAAAGAAAGTGAATCATTATAAATTGAGGAGGATGGCTCACCATGTTGGGTAGATCCCTTCAAAAAATATTTAAATTTAGGGGTGATTGAAGCAAGCATTAAAGATCCCAAGAAATTCATGATCAAGGTAGCATAATACATCTCCATAAATGTGGAGCTATGTAGAAGGTTGATCACTTCATTGAACTTGAGATGCTTTATGAAAAGTAAGCTAAATAAAGTGCTCAAAGAAGTGCACTCAAGTGAACGTGAAAGTCAGTCTAGAGGGAGACCACCCAATCATTGAATCCTCAAGCAAGGCTATTTATGGTCAACTCTTTGAAAGGATGAGAGGATATTGTAAAAAGGTGCAAGTAATGTTAGAAATTTGCACCTATATAGTTACAACCTTCGTAGAAATTAAAGTCAATCACTAACCTTTAGTGCTTGTCATATGGGGGGTGGATTGCATTGGGCCTTCAGTATAAATTCATCTTGGTCATGATCTACTACTTTATCAAGTGGATTGAAGGCAAAAAGCTCACCAAATTAATTGCTTAAGAAATCAAAAGTTTATATAGACTAATATTATTTAGAGGTATGATCTACCCATGACAACGCCTTATAAATTAGAGCAATTTTGGAGCCACTATCATTTGCAATCTATATGTCCCTAGCATCATCTATTCCTACATGCATTTATTTACATCATTCTCATGTTCAAAAAAATTTATAATTGAAATCTTTTAAAATACAATAAACACAATTATAGGATGAATATATATATGTATCTCATTCAAGAAAAAAAATAATATCATAATTTGTCACTAACTCAATTTAAAGAATTAAAATTATGAACTGTGCTCTACTAAGGTGGTACATCATCTTTAATATTAAATTAAATTGATTATTATCAATTTCTAACATTCTGTACATAACAACAACAGCAATGACCTTAATCCCACTGGGTGGTAAATGAATCCTTCATCTCCATTATGTCTATTATGTGTCAAATTCTCATCTAATTCAAGTATACTAAGATCATTTTTTATACATCTTAGCAGTCTTTTTTGGGTCTACCTCTGCCTTTCTTAACATAAAGCAAATCTAAGCATCTACTCTCCTAATTAGTCATTGGACGGTGCTTTATGTGGCCAAACCATACGACTCTCCTAATCTTATTTACCTTTGGAGCTACTTCAATTTTTTCCCGAACGTACTCATTTTGCATTCTATCTCTCAGTAAACCACTCATCCACTAAGCATCCTCATCTAACTTAACTTAGTCTTATGCTTCTCTTTTTTTTTGGTGTCACCTCATAAGTCATTCAGGTCTTACCACCATCTTATAAATTTTTCCTAAATTTAAGTGGTTTTATACATAATAGGCCGATCGTTATCCACTTCAACCATCCAACTTGAATTCTACTAATAACATCTCCATCTATTTCACCATCATTTTGAACATTCTGTACATAAAACTAATAAAATTTTAAAGAAATATGCTACTTTGTACCTTAATTTTCGCTTTAATTCTTATTAAATATCAAATTAATTTAGCACAATTGCCTTACCTTATTGTGAAAAAATGTCATAGTTATATAAAAAGTGTGGAATGACATTCTTCTCATATGAATTTAATCATTAAAATGTGATGATTGGAAATAAACTTTTGAGTATATTTAAAGAAGAAGAAGAAGTGGGTATATATATATATATTTTAATTTTTATGTTTATGAGACTCTTGAGTCAAATATTTATTAGAAGTACAAATAGAAATTAACAAAATAATAGCACGAATAATTATTAATATTTTATATTATTCTATTTGATATTTTGGTGTCACCTCACGCAGTTTCGCCATGCTAGGGACCAAGCTCGACAAATCGTACGGCTGCCAAATCCGCGGCATAGCTACGGAGTAGAGTGGACCACGTTACGCGTCTCGTCTCCATACGATCATCTTATCGCCTCGTTCTGAGTTTTCCTGTAACTTCTCCCGCTCTCGAGCTTTCTCTTTTCCCATGATCAAATGAAAACCGCTTCCTTGCAATTGCAACGGTACTGATACGCTCCAGCCTTAGAACCCTAAAAGGTTCTTTCTTTTTCCCATTTTATTGTCATTAGAAATACACTGAAGTCACAACAGCAATATGAGCTTCCTTGATGACTTCCTTATTTTGGTTTATATTCCCTAGTTGGTGGTAATTAGCGATTTCCTGTTTTCTCGCTCTTGCAGAGTGATATAACTCCTTTTTTACAGACTGAAATAATGTCTCCAAGAACATTAGAGTTGTAATTTATAATATATTATAATAGATTTTTTAAATTTGTTTGCTAATATGAAAAAAATGTGTTAGGATGTGCTGACGTAATTCACGTTAGCACGGCCTTAGAGATGCTGCCCATTTTTGTGCTGAAAGTAGTAAGAACTTAACAGGTAGGTTATTGCATCTGTTCGCTATCATATTTTGCACTAATCTTCCTGCAAAATAGACGGCACTGAAGACCGTCCTCGTGCAAATTGCGTCGGGGTATCTTAACGCAAAATTTTTCTTTGCTTGCATCTTGAACTTTGGGCAATGCGATACGTGTTCAGGTGCTAAAGTTTTTGAAATCCGCCAGATCAAAGAATGTGTATAGGGATTCACGCCTTAATCTATAGATTTATTTAATTTGAATATATGGGACCATGGTTATCACTTTTGATTCTCCGCGACATAATGATAGATGCATGGCAAGAAGGTTCATTTTTTAGGATCAGAGATGATCGTATTTTTCCATACCAACTCCTCAATTGAAATGGGATGGAAGCTGTTTTTGGGGGGCATAATGGCATAAATATAAAATTTTCTTCTTTGATCGTCCTTTCACACTTTCATACCATTATATTGATTTGCCTGATCATTCCTTAGGTTTTGTTGGCTACCTGAACATGGCATATGGTGCGCACAACAACTGTTTCTCTTGGAAAGAGTATTTCACCGCAGGTGGCAAATTGCCACCTATAAGCCTGGGAATCATAAGCAGGATGTACAATTTCCATGGTCAAAATTTAATTCGGGTAAAATTCTGGTCTAGTAGAAGAATGACAAATATCAGCTCACGGAAAAGCTGCGAGGTCTTATTTCATGGATTGAACTGCAGAAGTTTACGTCAGATGTCCATCAAGAAGTCTTTAACACCATGTATGAAGTCCAAGTTTGGCACAAGAACTTCTGCGGTATATATTAAGTTGTACATTTTAGCATGCAATTTACGGTTTATTCTCTAACTATAAGGTAAGATTTTTATTTGACTGGCACATTTCTAGGATGATGGGGAACTAGATATTCGAGCAGCAGTTGAACTAAACATGTTTCAGTGGTTGGAGAAAGTACCGTTTGTGGTCATTGCTGGATTGCTATCAATAGTAGCTATTCAGTCTGCTGGTGCAGTTGACAGCCTAAAAACCTGCGCTTGTTTGCTCAGAGAATGCAGGTATTTGATTGATCTGAGTAGCATTTACTTTCATACTCTTTGCAGCACTGGATCTATTGCCTGAAGACTGCTTTCTGTTTTGCTAATTTAATATTGCTACCATACGACTTTATATCTTCGTAAGTTATTTCTCAAGGACCAGCTGTTCTTCATGAACTGCTTTTGTTTCCAGCCAGATTACCATAGTTTTATTGTAATTTGAGATGATGGTTTCCCTGTGAGAAGTGATGACAACCATCCAAAATGTGGAATTAACAGTTTTTTTCTTTTTTTTCTCTTTAATTTCACTTGCAGGGTAGAACTAGCCAGGTGCATTAGTAACCCAGCATGCGCAGCAAACATTGCTTGCCTTCAGACATGTAATGATCGGCCTGATGAGACTGAATGTCAGGTTTCTTTCTTTTCTTTTTAATTTCTTTTATTTTTTGAGTTGTGGTCTCTCATATTATCTATGAATTCTAGAGAATTTTACGAGTTGAAATCTTTACCACTTTTCTATCTTCACAGATAAAGTGTGGCAATTTGTTTGAGAACAACATCGTTGATGAGTTCAATGAGTGTGCGGTATCACGCAAGAAATGTGTTCCTAGGAAGAGTAATGTTGGCGACTTTCCTGTACCCAGCCCATCTGCCATTGTGAGAAGTTTCAATATCTCAGATTTCAGTGGGAAGTGGTACATAACAAGTGGCCTAAATCCAACTTTTGACACATTTGATTGCCAATTACATGAGTTCCATGTTGAATCGGGGAAACTCATTGGCAATATTTCATGGAGAATTCAAACTCCAGATGGTGGTTTCTTTACCCGATCTACTGTACAGAGATTTGTGCAAGATCCTTCACAGCCTGGAATTCTCTACAATCATGACAATGAATACCTCCATTATCAAGATGACTGGTATGCATCATGTTTTACCTAGCTACTCATTGTATGCTGTGTATATTCTTGCATGCATGATATTACAGTGCAAATTGTGTTGGTTAGCCTTATTCTTTAAGGCGTGTTGATAGTTATGCTACAAGCTACATAGTGGACTACACAAGGGTGTAACAATTCTAATTATTACATATTACATATTATCTTTGAGGTATTTTAACAGGGGAAACATAATAATGGACTAGGGTTACTAGTGGTTGGAGAGTTGAAAGGTAAAGTTAACAAATATGGTTACTTACAGGGTGATTTCTATTGAGTGGTCGTTTGCTTGCTTTTAGGTTGAAAACATATTTGAAGAAGTTTTAGGAGAGTTCATAAATATAGTCTTATAAGGGGGATAGATGGCATATAGTGAGGAGGCATAAAAGATTGTAAATGAAAAATTTTGTACTATTAAAAAATGAAAAAATAATTACAGGTAATACTTATAATCATCACAATAAAATGAAAATTCTACAAAGAGGATATTAAATGATGGAAAAGATACAACTTTTGATTTTTCTTTTTATTTTAGGAAAGATTCTAAGGCCAAGGAAAAATTAGATATATTAAATTAGGGAAAAAGAAATAGCTGTAGAGATTTTATTTAGCTAGGGCTAAGAATAAAGAAAATACAATATTAGTTAAAGATTAATACTTCCAAGAATAATGAAAAATATTTAAGAATTGTTGAATGAGGGTTTTAAGTAAGTTCTTCTTTCTAGAAGTACAAAATATTGATAATTATAATTTTTTAATTTGTCTGAAAATATGTTAAAATAGTTTAATAAGCATTCAACAAAATTCTTAGAAATAAGCTTTAGGAAGAAATATGATACTTAATTAGATTTTAAGAGTTATGAAAAAAATTTTGATCTAGGTGGATTTCAACTTTAAAAAAATAGGAATTTTTAAAGCATTCCATGACATTCTAAAAACTTTTGAAGCCATTCCATGACTTCTAGAAGAATCCCAACAGTTTCAAGAGGTTGACGGGAATAGTTCTTGTTAGGTTTACCAAGTCAGACCTTTATTGCCATCCAAAGAGGGGATTAACCATGGCATTACAAGAAATTAATTCCTAAACCTCTAAAGACTATAACCATGACAAAATTCATGCAACCACTTTATCCATTAAACATGCTTAACCAATTAAGTATGATTAGATTACATTTGAATTTGAATTTTTTATTTTTTAGATTTGATTAGCTTAGTTCGTAGGTTTGTATTGCATTTAAGTAAATTTGAATTTGAGTTGTAGTTTGAATTTCATTTTTCTTGTTCTCTTGTGTGAGGCTTATATGAGCCAACTTATGGGCATCCTTTCAACCAATCTTTTAATATATTTATGTGGCTTTGAAAATTCACTCTTGGCCTGTCGATGAGAGAGTTTTGATGTGTTTTAGTTAAGCTTTTAGAATATAGATTAGTTTGTAGATAAGATATTACCCAGAGATTTCATTTTTATTTTGTAAGTACTTTAGATATGGTTCTAGATTTCATCGAGAGCTTTGAATCTTAAGGCTGAATGATTGGACGGATAAAGAAAAACTTTAATTTTAATAAAATCTTGATAAAGAGTATTGATCAATGATTTAACAATTTGTTCACATATATATCTCTAACAGTTAAATGAAATACACTTTCATCTATTCACGTAATTGGCGTAATTACTTATCTCTCCAAGTCTCGGCGATAAACGACTTTCTTTCTAGTTTAGTTAGAATGGTTTCGAAAAAAATTTAAAGAATAATATAATTGATTAGATTGATTATCTTTATTCATATAGAACAAGGTAGAACAGTATGCATTTTTTTTTTTTTATCGTATATACGTAAAAGGAATTTCTCAATCAAACATATGTGATGTAGGTATCATAAACATTTTGTATGAACTTTTACTTTTACATTTATCATCCGTCTTGAGTCACCGCCCAAATTTTACCAATACTCATCCAAAGACATTAAATTATCATTATCATTTGCCTTTTCATCTTTTTTCATCATTTAATGCGGATCATCGTCATCATCTGTAAAGGGTGAACTTCACTTTCAACATAAACATTCAAAACATACAATTATACTGCTATACATATTAATTAACTAATGCATCGTTAAATTTATTAAAATGGAAATAATGATATGATCTAGCATTAGTTATTATCGGCGTGAAGAAACGATTAAACTACATTATGATTTGTGAAGAAGCAAAAAATCATCATGCATAAAAAAGTCATAATCGTATGAGCGTCGTTTCATTCTGATTAAAGATATTTTTTATCATAAATGTAAGAATAAATTACCCACTTTAACTGCTTTATCTTGAATCTCCTTTAATGTTTCTTCCAATTGAAATTTAGAATAAAATATTGATTTGGATCAATATTAGAATAATGTATTTTATTTTATTCATGATACTTATGTATAGCTTTTATTAATTGGCTTACATTAATATTCATTATCTATTTTCTAAATCAATTAAATTAATTAATAATAATAATGATTATAATCATATTTAGTTAATTCATTTATTAAATTATGTACATTTATTAGGCTAAATATTAAGTTAATACTTCAGTTATATTTTGCATGTAGCATATAAAATTTAAATAATTAAGTTTAATTTATATTATACTTAAGGAAAGGTAAAATTTAGCTCTCAATCTATTAATACAATTAATTGTACTTTTACTACCTCCATTTCATTCATAAGTTTCAAATGTTTGCATTTCATTTACAAGTTCTCCTAAATTTAATACTTCCATTTATTATTTTTCTTAAAATGATTCTTGAAATAATCTTAAAATGATATCTTAATTTGAATTTAATTTATATAACATATTCCTGAATTACTTTATTTGCTGAAATCGATAAACTCTAAGTTATAATTATAAACCCTAAATCAAAATTTGAGATAATAACATTAACATTAAAATTAAATTAAACATATAATTTATTTATTTACTTACCTCTTTTCCCTCAGTTTTGCCCTAAGACCCGTTCGAGCGGCTTCTTCACTCACGCACGCACGCCTCTCCTCCAGCGCACACAAGCCTCTCTCGGTCGTAGACGCCCGAGTGCTTCCTGACGTCAGTGGCAGTGGAGCCGCTTCACTTTCAGTGCACACTACTCCTTCTCTCCTTCCTGGTAGGCACGCATAAGACTGGGGCACACTCCTCCTTTTTCTTCCTCTATGCGCATAGACTTGGCTAGAACGCAAGGTGAGTCTTCCCTTCTCCCTCTCTCCTCTCTCCCTCTCTCGATTTTGGGAGTTCTATTTGGTTTATCGAGCGAACTCCCCTGACTTTTCCAATCCATGTAACTGTGGTTGTAATTTTCTCTTTTTTTTTTTTTCGGCCTTCGGTTATTACATCCCATAGGTGCAAGCATCTATGGTTAATGCTAGTTATTAGGTCGCTAATTGCTTAATGTATAATAGTAGCTATTTATATTTGAAATTTATAAAATTCACTACTCTTAGTTAAAGCAAATGTTAAGGGACATGATGATGAGCTCAATCAAGTATGATTTTATCATCTCGGGCTATTGTGGTCTCTAGTCTATGTAGTTAGTGGAGGTAGTTGACAATTAGATTGAATTGTTCTTGTCGATAGTCCTGGGTTATTTTGTTTAAGGAGATCTTACAGACTTAGGGTGGGCATTTGTTTGAAGGAATAACTTTAAGTCAATCTTAGCTAATAAAGAGTTTTGTGCCTATCGTACTTTATGATTCACAACTCAAATGATTGAGCCATTCAAAATCTTGCAGGTTAAAGGCCTACTATCATGATCATAATTTAGTAGGTTATTGAGGGACCATACCACCATTTCAGAGCACTGTACTTGTAAACGTATTTTAGTGGGGCAATTGAAGGGCCATACCATCTTGTCAGAGGATAAAATGCCATGTTCTTCTTAGGTTAAGATTATTTGAGAGTTAATATAGTGATACACTTGGTCTGATATTGGTTCTTTTACAAGCTAGAGTTTTCTTAAATTATCACCCTTCATAAATAGTTACGGATGATGGATAGGTTTTGCTTTAAGCTTTCAAATGATGAATTTTACTTGATTAATCTCTTTTAATTAAATCTCTTGATCATTTCATAATTAATTGGAATTTGAGTTTGTGTTAATTTAATGTTAAAATTTTAGAAAGCCATTGATGATAATGAACTCATTCGACTGAATTTTTTGATCAATACAATCATCATTAGGGTATAAATTATTTTACTGTTCACACTATATTTTGAAGGTTTTATACTGAGATTGAATCTCTTTGGTTGAGATCTTCATTTAAGATGACCATAATAAGGGTATTTCATGTAATTATATTTATTTTATTACTCTGGATGTTAGCAACTCTCTTTAATTGCTAATAGAGGATCAAGTCCATGGTTCAAGTGTGACATAAAATTTATTTAAAGATTTGCCACGTTATAGACCTTATCAATTCTAGCTTGAGCGTAAAGAATTGGGCTTGTGGTTAGAACTTGTGATTATATTTCTGAGCTTAAAGTCGAAAGTTCATAATTTTAAATACGTGATTACTTGATTAAGGCTTTTGTTGACCATAGATAAATGTGAAAACTAATTTTTTTAATGGTTGGATGCATAACTTTCAACCAGTCTTGTATTTGCTACCCTTTTAATATATTGCACGCTATTCAATGTGAAGAATTTAAATTTATTTTATTTTAACTTACCAGTATTCTCAAACACCGAGTTTAGAAGTTCATATGTTGGGGCACATGCGAGTGTTTGAGATTCCAAACTGAGTTTGAATTTGAAAGATTCAAATGTATTTACATGCTTTTGGAGATAAAGACAATCTAAGTTGATTTTATGTTCAACCTACGCATCCTTAGACATCGAGTTTATGTAATTAGTACATGTGTTGGGGAAAATGTGAGTAATTTCAATTTCGATGATTTTCATGCATTTTAAGTGATTTACACTCATTTAAAACTATATGAAAATTTTAAAATCTACTTTATTTTGACTTGTGTAGTATCCTCAAACTCTAAATTTAAATAGTTAGTACATTATTGTAGCACATGCATGTAAAATCAAATTGATTATGCAAGTTTTGGAGCACTTGCATTGTTTGTTTACAAAAATTTCATTGCAACTACACAATATATTTGCATTTCTTCAATATTCAATAATTTAGGTTAATTTCATGTTTAATCCACACAACATCTTTAGACACTGGATATAAGAATTTAATACGTGTGTCAGGGCACATGCGAGCATTTTGAAGTTTACTGTGCAATATTTTGGTGTGCTTGCATTACATGACCACACAAATTTTGATGCACCAGTATTACACGCACAATTTTTGATGCATTTGTATAATACACCAGCACGAATTTCAATGTGATTGCATTGTGCATGAACGTGCCTTTTAATGCCTTCTTGTGATGCAATGACAACCTTTTGATATACTTGCATTGTGCACCAATAGGCATAGCACGTGCATGACTTTTAGGACATTATAATTAAATTTGAAAGTTGCCTCATGAGATGTGCAAGTTCTAAAATTACTCAAAATTTTGAATTTTTGTGCGCATATTTTCATCATTAAGTGACAAAGTTTCATCTTGAGTTCTAAATGATACTTATATTCGCTCGTAATTGAGTATTGCGAATTCAGTGAAGTTAGACATTCTAAGTTCTTATTGTAATTCAAAATAATGTGTCATTGTTTTCCTTTGCCTCCTAATTTATTGAATTTGAGATCTTCGATAGGATCTAATTCAGGCTTATTAATGAGCTTTTTGAGTTTATTGCAAATCTCACTCAAGTTCTTTGGTTTTCTGTAATTTATTTAATTTGAGTTATAACACAGTCTCATAATTTATTAATAAGTCCTGCTTATGCTCGTTGATGAGCTACTTAGATTTATTATAAATCTCTTGTGAAATTCATTTGAATTCCATTCTTATTTGAAGGTAGCTATTTAAATATATTGTAGGTCCCATGCACTTCATTTATGCATTTAAATGCAAGATCCAATTGTTCTTTAAAAGACCACATTTATGCTCATTAAGGTGCTTTCAAGTCCATTTTCGGTCTCATATAAGTTTTTTGGCTTTCAAGCAATTTGTAATATAGTCTAGTATTAATTAAAGCAATAGGTTATGATGCGATGCAAAAGTTTCTCACAATCAATTTGGTTTCATGCCAAGTAGATTTATTATGGATGCTATACATTTGTTAAGAGGTTTGATGGAGAAGTATAGAGAAAGTAAGGAGGATCTATATATGATATTTATTGATTTAGAGAAAGTTTATGATAAAATTTCAAGAGATGTTCTTTGGAGAGTTCTAGAAAAGAAAAGAGTTAATATTAGTTATATTCAAGTCATTAAGGATATATATACTAGAGCTGTTACTTGTGTCCAAACACAAGAAGGATTGACAAAATATTTTCCTATTTTCTTATTGCTTTAGTTATGGATGTTCTTACTAGGCATTTACAGGAAGATGTACCTTGGTGCATGCTTTTTGTTGATGACATTCTTCTTGTTGATAAGACTAGAGAGGGAGTCCAAGAGAAACTTGAATTATGGAGGTCAACCTTAGAGTCTAAAGGTTTTCGTTTAAGTAGATCTAAAATTGAATTTATGGAGTGTAATTTTAGTTGTAGAAGTTCTAGTTGTAGTGTTGTGATATTAGGTGAATAAGTCATTAAAAAGAGTGAGCGATTCAGATATTTAGGCTCTATTGTTCAAAATGATGGTGAAATAGATCGAGATGTTATTAGTAGAATTCAAGTTGGATGGTTGAAGTGGAGGAATGCATATGGCCTATTGTGTGATAGAAAAGTACCACTTAAAGGAACATTTTCTAAGATGGTGGTAAGACCTGCAATGATTTATGGTGCAGAATATTGGTCAGTAAAAGAGAAGCATAAGACTAAGTTAAGTGTTGTAGAGATGAGGATGCTCAGGTGGACGAGTGGCTTTACTCTTAGAGATAAAATGTGAAATGAGTATATTCGAGAAAAAGTTGGAGTTGCTCCAGTGGCAGATAAGATTAGAGAGGACAGCCTTAGATGGTTATGCCACATAAAGCGTCAGCCATCCGATGACCCGGTTAGAAGAGTAGATGCATTAGATTTGCTTTATATTAAGAAAGACAAAGGTAGACCTAAAAAGACTTGGTTAAGATGTATAAAAAATGACCTTAGTATACTTGAATTAAATGAAAATTTGACACATAATAGGACATAATGGAGAAGAAGGATTCATGCAGCCGACCGACCCCACACTGGGACAAAGGCTTGTTGTTGTAGTCTAGTATTAATTAAAAGATCCTATTTATGCTTATTGTCGAGTTGTTGAATTTATTGAAGTCCCTACAAGTCTTGTTTGAATTGAAGTCCCTGCAAGTCTTGTTTCAATTGAAGTCCCTGCAAGTCTTGTTTCAATTGTGTCCATGTTTGTAAGTTGGTTTTTAAACATACTATAAGTCTCTTGTGATTCAATTCTATGTTCAAATACAAGATACAATAGTCCAAATATTCTTTAAAAGATCACGTTTATATTCGTAGGCATCTGTTGAGTTCATTATAATTTCCATGAAAGCTGTCTAACTTTTTCTTCTCGTTAATGGATAGATTTTCAAGTCCAGTACAAGTTTTATTCGTGCTGAAATCCTTTGTTATTAAGTTTTATTTTTGATTTTATATTCAATCTAGAATGCTTCAATTCAATTGATGCAATATATATTACATCTAATATGTTCATCTTACATTGTTTGTACGCAAATATTTTCTTTTATTTTTTTTAACACTTCCTTTGCCGATCCCAAGTCTCACATGAGAAAAGTGGAGGGTTGTGTTAGGTAGTTGACAGCTAGCGTAAAACTTATCGAAAAAATCATGACATGAATCATTTAATACATTGTGTTAATGCTAGGGAATTTCTTTAATGTGGCGCGCTGTATGGTCTGAATATAATGAAAAGTGTGCAAGAGTTGCTGCATCGGTACTCAGGTGTAGTGTTAAATAAGCAATGATTCCCATATTATGGATGGATGCGGACAAAGAAGTTTGACTATGAAACTAGAATTAGATTAGGAACTTGGAATATAGATACTCTTACTTGTAAATTAATGGAATTAATAAATTTTATGGTTTATATGAAGATAAATATTTTATATATTTAAGAAATTAAATGGGCTGGAGTGGTGGCTAAAGAGATTGATAGTTTAGATTTTAAACATTGTTATTCAGGTATGAGTCGAACTAGAAATGGTGTAGTTGTGATTATAGATAAAAATTTGAAGGATAATGTTATAAATATTAATAAGATTGGAGATATAATTATAGATTTAAAGACTATTGTTGATACTAAGATTATTAATGTTGTAAGTTTTTATGCTCCTCAAGTAGGTTTAGATATAGACTCAAAAAAAATTGGAATAATTTAGAAGGGTTAATACAAATAATATTTCTTGAAGAAAAATTATTTATTAGAGTAGATTTAAATGAAGATATTACTAGAGTGATAGATTATAAAAGCCTTTATCATAGCTATGGGCTTCGAGTGACTAATAAAGAAAGTATGACTATATTAGATTTTATTTTAATTTATAATTTATAATTGCTAATATTTTATTTAAGAAAAAAGATGAGCATATTATTACCTATAAGAATAAATCTAATAAAATACAGATTGATTATTTCCTGATAAGAAAAATATATTATTTAGATTATAAAGATTGTGATGTCATTTTAGGTAAAAGTTTAAGTACTCAACATCGATCATTGCTTTTAAATTTTAAGATGTAGGGTTGAAAGATGAAAAATAAATCAAAATATTGTCCTAAGATCAGATGGAGGTACTTAAAAAATATTAATAAAAATATTTTTAAGAATAAGTTATAAGATCTTAGAATTTATGATATTCATGCAAAAATTAATGTTATGTGGGAAAATATAGCAAATGAGATTAATCAAGTTGCAAAAAATGTGCTTAAAGAATAAAAGGAAGTATTTTTTTAGTAAAAATAATTAGTGGAGTTAAAATATGTAAAAGAAGATAAAAAATAACATCCTTTGTTATAAAATCTAGTTTAAATGTAAACACTTTAAGATTTGAGAAAGATATAAATTGACTTGTAGAGATTCTAAGAAGTAATATGTGATGTAAAAAAATTAGCTTTTAGTGATTTATACAATAAATTGGATACAAAAGAGGTGAAAGATGTATATATAAGTTAGCTAAGCAAAAGATGCGAGAAGTAAAGATTTAGTTCAAGTGAGATGCTTTAAGGATGAAAATCATAATGTGTTTTTTTTAGATGAGGATATTAAATATAAGTGGATGAGATATTTTATAAACTTTTCAATGAAGATTGTGAGAATATGATTGACTATAGTAATCTTAGTCACCTAAATAAAAATAGAAAAATTTATTTTTATTATTGTATTAGTAAAATTGAAGTTGGAGAGGCTTTAAAGAAAATGAAGTGTGGAAAAGCAATAAGACCTGATGATATTCTAATAGAAGTGTGAAAATGCTTAGGAGATCAATGAATTTGGCTTAGTAATCTTTTTAATGTTATTTTAAAGGCTAAAATGATGTTTGATGAGTGAAGAAAAATTTTGTTGGTTCCTACCTTTTAAGAGTAAAGGTGATACACAAGAGTGTGCAAATTATAGATGAATTAAGTTAATGTAACATACATTAAAATTATGGTGGAGAGTAATTGAGCATAGGTTACGATGTGATACCAAAATTTCTCAAAACCAGTTTGGTTTCATTGCTTGGTAGGTCTACTATGGATGCTATACATTTGTTGAGAGATTTGATGAAGAAGTATAGAGAAAGTAAGGAAGATCTACATATGATATTTGTTGATTTAGAGAAAGCATATGATAAAGTTCTAAGAGAAATGCTTTGAAGAGTTCTAGAAAAGAAAGGAGTTAATATTGATTATATTCAAGCCATTAAGGATATGTATACTAGAACTGTTACTTGTGTTCAAACACAAGGAGGATTGACTAAATATTTTTCTATTTTAGTTTGATTACATCAATGATCGGCTTTAAGCCTATATCTTTTTTGCTTTAGTTATGGATGTTCTTACTAGGGATTTACAGGATGATGTATCTTGGTGTATGCATTTTGTTTATAATATTCTTCTTGTTGATAATACTAGAGAGGGAGTTCAAGAGAAACTTGAATTATGGAGGTCAACCTTAGAGTTTAAAGATTTTCATTTAAGTAGATCTAAAATTGAATATATAAAGTTTAATTTTAGTTGTAGAAGATCTAATGATGGAGTTATGATATTGGGTGATCGAGTCATAAAAATAGTAAATGTTTCAGATATCTTTGGTCTATTGTTCAAAATGATGGTGAAATAGATGGGGGTGTTATTAGTAGAATTCAAGTTAGATAGTTAAAGTGGAGGAATGCATCTGGCTTATTGTGTGATAGAAAAGTACAACTTATTCTGAAGGAAAAATTTTATAAGATGGTGGTAAGACTTATAACGATTTATGGTGTAGAATGTTCGCCAGTAAAAGAGAAGTATAAAATTAAGTGTTGCAGAGATGAGAATGCTAAGGTGAATGAGTGGCTTTACACTTAGAGATAAAATGCGAAACAAATATATATGTAAAAAGGTTGGTGTAGCTTCATTGGCAGATAAGATTATAGGGAGTTGGCTTAGATGGTTTGGTCACAAAAAATGTCGGCCTTTTGATGACCTAGTTAGGAGAGTAGATGTATTGAAATGACCTATGTTAAGAAATGCAGAGGTGGACTTATGAAGACTTGATTAGGTAGTATAAAAAATAATTTAATTTTATTAGAAGTAAATGAAAATTTGACACTTAATAAGATACAATATAGAGGAAGGATTCATGTAGCTGACACACGTAGTGGGATAAATGCTTATTGTTATTGTTGTTGTTGTTAAGTCTCTTTTTTGTGTTATATCTTCTTGACGATGCATAATGATGACAAAAAAGGTAGCAACAATGAACTTTGCAATATGAGTGTATGAAATATTTTTTATCATTGATTTTTTTTTTATGTATTGTAGAGAGAGAATGAGAGATGATGTTGAGAGAGAAAGGTAAGAGAGAGGGAAAGAGGAGAGGATGATGTTGGGGAAAACCTAGAAAGAATGAAGTATCTTCTCTCTATTTTAGTTAAAGAGAGGAATAGAAGAGAGAAGATGGTTGGTGGGTTTGGTGTAGAGGAGAGAAGGTTGGGGTTGGAGAGTTGCTTTGGGTGGTTGGTTGGAGAGCTGCAGTGAAGTGGGCAAGGGATCAGAGTGCAAGGAAAGCCATATTTAGGAGGTTAATTACCAGGGGGTGTTTAGGTTGGGATATGGGGTTTGAACAACGGTGCAGATAGAAGGGATGTGTGTTGCATGCAAAATAAGGATGATCGAGTGGAGAGGGGATTGAAAAGCAGGGGGTCAATGTGAGCTGGGGTCGGTGATTGGAATGGGAGATAAGAAATGGTGCTGCGTTTGGGAGAGGCGAGTGAGTAGAGTGAGATTGAGGTATGGGGAGATGCATGAATGGAGAGAAAGAAATGAGAGCTTGTCATTTATGATGAAAGTAAACAAAAACTTAATTATTATTTTCATATCTATTTTTTTCTTCCCTTCATGTGAAGGAGAATGGGAAAGTAGATTTAGTGGGTGCATAGATAAGGGCAACTCGAAGCAGGTATATATATATATATATATATATATATATATATATATATATATATATATATATTCTATTATAAAAATTAATTTGATTGAATAAAATTTTACAAAATATATATTAAAATTATAGTTAATTTTCTTATCACATAAATATGAATTTAATTAGTTAAATAGTAGTAGCACTTATATTTTCTTAAACGATAATTTTTAATTTTTTTATAATTATGCATATAAATAAAATAGCATATGAGTATATTCAGTTTTGCTTGCAAATTTTTGTTGTCGTACATGCACTTCAAAATGCACATCTTTGTTTGGGAATATTTGCAAATCTTCTTTGAATTTTTTTTGTGTGATAATCCTAAGTAATATGAATGTCTTTGCCAACTATTTCCGACGTTTCGACCTATCGATTATTTGCTTTGCGATCGAAGGTCATTTGAATGATGTTGAAGTTCTTTGACATCAATATACATGAGGACACCTACAGCTTGGTTTCTTCTTCAGGTGGCTATAAAATGGTGCAATGTGCTTATTTTAAGCAAATTTTGTATTTCAAATGTATTGACATAATCTGTTTTACAAATGGGTTATATTTCTTTTAATTTTGATCATTATTGTGGCATCTTGACTTTAATTTATGCGACGTCCTGGTTGATGTCTATAGATTTTCATTGAATCAATTAAATCAATCACATTCTTACTAGTAGATTTCGACGCTCTGCGTGCATCGATCCATTCTTTTTCATGAATGGATTGTACTTGGGTGGCTTTGATGATGACAATCCAAGTGAAATTCATGCATTGTCAAATCTTTCAAGCATTACCTTGCATTGAATCAATTGAGATGCATATATTTGGTTGTTTTGATGCTATACATGTGTGATACAATCTACTTCATAAAATGATGGTGACTTAGTAGATTTTGATTACGATCGAGATATTTTAGTTTCGATTTGCAAAATATTATGCTTGTCATTAGCTATCTTTATTGTGCATTGACTAAGTCAATAATGGGATAGCTGGAGTTTAACAAATGCCTCAATAAATATGGTGCATGCATAGAGTGGACCATGTTTGTAGTAGATTGGTTGACCTGGCAGAATATCAAAAACTCTTTTTGGATGTCATGCTGAAGGTTTATCTTGTAGACCCCGAAGATGTTCACTGATTTTTGATGTAAATAGTGCACTTAAATTTTGGTATGTTAAGATTCATTGTTTTTGATTAATTTTGCATTGTTGTTGCATTTTGGCTCGATGAACTAGTTGAAATTTGATGCTTACTCTTGAATTGAGCCACATGGTTAGGTGTTGGATTTGAATTTCTTTTTTTTTAGTTGCATTGCCTATTGAGATAATAGAGTTTATCATCTGATTGGCATTATATGCTTAATGGACTTGAAGATGAACACTTCTTTTTGGTAATATTACGTTCGAAGTTTTTTGTATCCTAGCTTTGTGCTTAAACAAATTTAATGAAAGAATGAAGCAAATTTATCATTATTGGCTTGTCAGGGAAATAAGAGCTCCTTTAGTTCCATGCTTTATGTTTTAATGGACTTATTGAAGATCTCATCTTAGTGATTTTGGATTTATACTTTCTTTTTATCCTGTCTCTATGCCTCGATGAACTTGGATGAAGCCTTTATCTTGAATTGTCTCCCAAACATGTCAAGATAATGAGAGTGCTTTCTACTTTATGTTTAAATGCTTTAACGAGCTTGATAAATGTTTGATTTTATTTGTTCTAAAATTTGAGAATCTTTCTATCGCAACTTTACGCTCGATTGACTTGATTTGTCTACATTTACTTGTCAGGAAAATACGCATGCCTTTTATTCTACACTTGCTGCTTTGATGAACTTGATGAAGGATGCATGCTATTGATCTAGCTTTTAGGACTTGTGTTAAGTTAATAGCGAGAGGTTGTCAGTTCAACACTCAGCGTTTTAGTGGACTTATTAACAACAAGGTTCTCTTAGTTTAACCACAGGCAATGGATCAACTTTGGGATGGCTTCTTTGATTCTGCTTGATACTTTGTCACACTTATGAAAGAAGTTCTTCCGGTTTGTGCTTCAAACTTGATTAGACCTCTTGGAAAGGGGTTGGAATATTAAGTTGCTAGTGTTTTAGAGGTTGATTTGTTGTATTTGAATCGGGTTCATTCTCTAAGATTTTTTTTCTTGCTCCATCGATCTGTGAGAAGATTCTCTGAATTTGGGTTGGTTGAAATTATTAAGTTAGATAGCTTTGGGATTTGATAGCTACTATCATCAGATTGACAGGAAGAGACTTCTTCATTGTGGCCTTTTCTTGTAGTTCGTTGGGTAAGGAGAACACCAATGACTCAATTATTTTTGGGCTTGTTGAGTCCAACATTTAGAACCTACTCGAGCTTTAGATTTAAGCTGTGAGAAACTTGTACTTTTATCTTTGGGCTGATAAAATGAGGGCTTTTTCACTACGCATTTTTCTTGTGCATGTTGAATGATGAGAGCATCAATGATTTCGTCATATTTATGCTTGTTGACTTTGACCTTTTGAACTCGCTTGAGCCTTGGACGTAAATTATGGGGATTGGTGCTTCTCCAAGTTAACTATTTGAAATCATATTTGTGTTTATTGACTCTGACCTTTTGAACTCGCTTCAGCCTTGGTCGTGAAGTATGGGGATTGGTGCTTCTCCAATTTAACTATTTGAAGTTTGTAGAATTTAAAATTATCTCATTTGATCTTCAAAATTTTGGCAAGTTTGGGAGACAAAACTTTGTTCTTAAATTTGTTTTTTATATATCTTGATTAAATGCAGATTTCATTTTTTTTGTCCATGCATCTGGTTGGTGATAATAATTTTGAAAATTCATTTAGGAATATTGGCTTAAAAGTACAATGTTGATCTTATGTATATAAAAATTCCCCATCTAGCTAATATTGGTGACTGTAATGGGAGATGAGAAAATGGTGATGGTTGAGAGAGGCTAGATAGTAGAATGGGAGAGAGATCTACGAGGAGATGCATGAATGGAGAGGAAAAATGGGATCAAGAGCAATCTTGATGATATTTTTTTTTATGAACAGATCAGCACAGTCTGTTTCTTGAACATGATATTTGGATAGCTTTGACGATGATTGGAACAATCTTGGCGAAATTGGTGCATTATCGCATCTTTCAACCATTATCTTTCATCAAATCAATTGAGATGCCCCTGTTTGGTAATTTTGATGCTTTGGATGTGCGATATGGTCTATTTCATAAACGATGGTAGCTTAGTAGATTTTGATCGTGATTGAGATATTTTGGCTTCGATTTTAATAATATTATGCTTACCATTAGCCGTTTTCATTGTCCCTTGATTGAATCAATAATGAGATGATATGGAGGTCAACAATGTGTACAATTTATTTACATTCATATGGTGTAGCCCACATTTTTGTATATCACACAATTCATATACCATTTTAGTACTAATAATTAGTTCTTGTATATAGATGTTTGTAGTTGATATGTGCTCATGAAATCATTTCTATAATATAAGGCTGCACGCTTGAGGTATGTGCATTATTAGTTAGGATCACATCGAACTTTTAAGGTGCATTGTTTGTCATATGTAACATCATTGGGTGTGTGTAGGAACTTGTCTAGAGTAGAAGTCTTTTGGATTAATCAACGTACATCTATATGATGTTTGTAGTATACCAAAAGAACATCTATAGCATGATAAGTAAACATCATAATATCATCATTCACACTTCTAAATATGATAGAGAAACCATCACATAGACTTGAACATGATAGGAATGCATAGAACACATAATTTACTGTCCAAAATTAGATTAAAGTAATGAACCTATGCGGGAATGTAAAAAATAAAGGTGGGAAGTACCAAAATTTTAAATGTGATGTTTATCATTTAGTTGCCAAATCTTCATTTTATTATGTACACCTAAAGTACAATACTGAATAGAGGACACTCACTTATTGAGCCAGGATTCCACATAGAGACTCGCCCTCAGAAGATTGCCTAAGAACCCCTTGTGCAGTGCGAAGGAAGACTTGTTAGCTCAATCAAAAGAAATTGGTGGCCATTCACCATGATTGGTAGTTGTGATGACATACCATGACATCATGATAGGGAACTCCCCACTCGTCCTAACAGCCAACTACGGTGATTCAAACTTGCCCTGAAGAAGAACAGAGGCAACCATTATAGGGTGACTTACTAGTCCTTGGCTTCGTACTCGCCTCACTTGTCGAGTTCAGGAGAGTACCAATAGATGGAGAATTTAACAGCCACATCACTGCCACCTGAAGTATACACGTCTATATATAATTCATCTCCAGAGTCTATATACATTTTTTTTTTATTTTGAATACATTGTAGCCATGTATGCATCCCTCTTATCCCATAAATACGAGGTTAAGAGGCATATTTATGAGTTTTTCTCTCTCACACCTCTCTCCATGGATTTATTTGTTCTGGACTTTTGGTTTGTGATAGTGGACATTCTCTTATTGATTCTTGCAGTACTTTTATTAAATCTAGTTGTAATTTACCTTATTGCTATACTTGTTGTATACACTTCAACTATATTTTCTTTTTGTCCTCTTTCCAACTCTCAGTTAGATTTGCTAATAAGATCTGACATTACTCCATAAACCAATTTAGATCCAACATTCTCTTTGTTGTGGTGAGCATGGAAGATACCACAGACAAAAAGTTGAACTTTTCGTGAAGTAGGGCAGTCCACCCATGAGCTAAACACAATACTTTGCCACACAACAAGACTTTAATGATATGGAGGATCATATCACTCACCTAGTCTTGGGCAACATGGAAAGAATGCAACAAGAAGCTCTAAGGATGTGAGAAGTAGAAAGGTTCTCTGATTTGGTAGCTTTGCAATCAAGCACCATAGGCGAGCCTTGACCTCGACTCCTAGTATCGACGATGAGTCTTATCACACTAGTGATGGGACACCATATGGAGGCAAGGAGCAAACATTCCATTGACCAATGTGTTCTTGAGAGAATTTGATAAAGCTTATCCCCCACTTAAATTCAAAATATCTCATTTGGAGTCTTATAGAGGAAGAATTGACCCCACTAACCATGTTGCTTATTTCAAATCCACCATGCCGCTACTTAAGTTTGACAACGTGCTTAAGTGCCATTTCTTCTTTGTAACATTCAAAATGTCAGCTTTAAGATAGTTTTCACTCTTATTTGTGAGGGTCGTCACATCCTTTATTGACTTCAAGGGGATGTTTACTAAATTTGTCAGTCTACAAATATCTTTAAAGAGTTTCTAAGCTCTAGTGTAGATGCGACAAGAGCCAAGAGAATTATTGAGGAGGTTCATCACTTGTTTTTAAAAAGAAATGCTACAGATTAAAAACATATTTCACTTGACTCTAAGCTTTATGATATTATATCGTTGGCTTTCAGACAAGAACAAAGAGGAGAGGTCTAACTAGGCAGGCATTTGACTTGTACAACTTTTGCTATACAATTTTGGAAGATTATAAAGATTTTTTGGGATACATAAAGTTTAAATTTAAATATTTTTAGATGCTATATATTCTTTTTGAAAATGGTTTTATATTCTTCCAAGTTATATTGTTTAAATATGAAAAGATTGTTTAAAGGAATTTAAAAGATAAGAATTTATCGTGATGACTTGGTGAGATTTAGCTTTCACTCGCATCAATCGAATATGTACATTTCAGAATGAGTTGATGGAAGCTGCATCTAATTGAGTCGTCCTTCTTTATACACCTCAAATTGACTTGTGAAAGGGGTCATTTGTAGTGTGGCATTAATGGTTTGTTTCTATAAAATTAGTAATGAATAAAAAATTTATTCTTTCTAATTTAACTGTTTTAATTAATAGTGGAGTAAATATGAATTGTATTCGAAAAGGTCTTATTCCATTTAGATATTTGAAAAAAACTATTCAAAAATAAACTTCGGCTTGTGAAAATCGAATGCAAATAAATTACAAATTATCTTCCACAACCATCTGTCTTTATGATGTCTGTATCTCTACTCTATTCCTTTTAGTTAAAAATTTAATACATGTCATTTTTGGAACTCGTTTTCTAAGGGAGCTAATATAAGTAACAAAAATTGATTAAATGAGTATTTATTTTTTGAAATATAATAAGGCTTTAGTTTTTCCTTTTATCATCAATCCCGAAAAAATTATTATAAATGAAATAAATAAAATTAAGAATAAAATTATGTAAATTAATTACCTCAAAGAAGAGATTCAAGTAACCCATATTAAAATACAACATCTAAAAGTTCTAGAAAAAAAATAACAATTTCAAATTAGAATTAATCAAATAAATATGTAGCGTCAATCTTATAAGTTTTTGGAATCGAAAGGATCATTGTGTTTCTCTCCTTTACATTGATGACTTTAACGCGAAGAAAATTCCTAACAAAGCCAGACCCTATCAAATGAATAAGGAATATTTAGATTTATGTAAAAATGAAATTAATGATCTATTAGAAAAAGGAATTATTTGAAAATCAAGCTCTCCTTAGAGTTGCACTGACTTTTTTGTAATGAACACAACTGAGAAAGAAAAGGAAAACCTTATCTAGTTATAAATTATAAATCTTCAAATAAAATTTTTAAATAGATTAAATATTCCTTGCCAAATAAGCGTGATTTACTAAATAGACTCTATTAGACAATAATCTTTTCAAAATTTGATCTTAAGTTCGGATATTAGTAGATCCAGTTTGAAGAAAATGATCATTATAAAATTACTTTTATTGTTCTTTTGAGTTAATGCAAATGGAACATCGTGGCTTTTAGGTTAAAAAATGCCGCTTCAAAATTCAAAAATATAATAATGAAATATTTAATCCATATTCTCAATACATATTAGCATATATCAATGATATTTTAATTTTTTCAAATACAATAGAAGACCATTTTAAACAAGTATAGTTAGTCTTAAAAAATTGTTTAGTAATTTCTGAACCAAATTTTTTTTTTTCCAAACTAAAATTCAATATCTTGGTCATAACATTGTAAATGCTAGTATTACACCAATTCATTGAAGCATTGAGTTCACTAAAAAATTTCCAAATGTTATTGTTAATAAAAATCAATTGCAATGATTCTTAGGAGCCTTAAACTTTATCTTTGACTTTTACCAAAACCTTGTAGTAGATGAAGCACTTTTATTCAATAGATTATAGAAAAATCCTCCCTCATGAATACATTCATACCACAACTGTCCAAAAAGTCAAACAAAGTTAAAAATTTACCTTGTATTTATATAGCTAATCCTAACTACTTTAAAATAGTTGAAATTGATGTTTCGTGTATTGGATATGGTTGTATCGTCAAATAATTAAATCCTTTCACTAATCATGAAGGATTAATTTGCCCCACTGCAGGAAAATGGAACCTACTCAAGAAAAAATTTCAACTATTAAAACGAAATGTTAACTATAGTTAAATTTATCATGAAATTCCAAGATTTTTAAATAAAAATTTTTTACTCCATATTGATTATGCCAAATCAATTGCAGCTAAACAAATCACATACATATATATAATATACACACAAACACATTATATATATATGATTTATGCTATTGACATTTATGATCACTAAATTCTCAAAGGTGTTCAAGTATTTAGTGATCAGTATATTATTTTATTTGAGAGATCAAGTGTCCATAAAGATGGCATGATGCCCAAGATAATACTTAGATCTTAGTAGCTCTTTTATATTCACCCATGTGAGGTTTACTCACTTAATCTTTTTTCTTTAACAAAAATATTAGACCAATCGATTTTTATATAGCCCATGACATTCTTAGTTGGGTTATTAAAGTTTTTCTAACATGAAAATACACCATATTAAAAGGAAAATAACATAGGTAAAGAATTTACCTTCATGCCAAGTGAAGAAAACATATTCTTGCAAGTGGATCTTTCAATGTTGGCCTTCTCCATCCTTAAGCTTTGATATTAGATTTGTGGAGGCCCATTGTTCGGGCATCACAATGGGAAAATATTGTCACCGACGGCCCGGAGCATCTTAAAGGCGAGAACGACTGGACGGATAAAAGAAAAACTTACATAACAATTTCAATCTTAAATCTCTAATCATACAAGAGCTTCCATCCATAAATGATTTAACAATTTCCACACATATATACTACAAAGTTCATATGACATACAATTTGACATAATTAACCATAATTACCATCTCGCGTAGTCTCTTTACATAACATAACATTCTTTCATTTAGTTGGGATGGTTCTTGAAAAATTTAAACAATTAATAATTGAATAAAATTCCAATTATCTTTACATTTATAATTAAAACGAAAGGTAGAAATGAGTATGCTTTTTTTTTATATATGCGTAAAAGAAATTTCAAATAATCAAACATATGGTGGGTAGGTATACATAAATATTTTTAACTTACTTTTACATTTATCACGTCTTGTGAGTCACCATCTAAATCTTTACTCATACTCATCCAAATGACAAGTAGCATTCATTTTGTCAATTTTCATTCTTTTTTATCATTTTCGTCATCTCGCCTAAAAAATAAAAAATAAAAAAATAATAAAAAAATAAAAAAATATTCAAGCCTCATAAGGGGAAACTTTCAACATACACATTCATAAAGATACTATATCTATTTAATTAATTCATAACTAACAATAAATCAATTAATTTTATAAAATGATGAAGGTACATATGATCTAACATTCATTATTCAACGAAAATACTGAAACTACATTACAGTTTATGAAGAAATAGAAAATAAATCATAACTGATCGAAAAGTCATAATCATATAAACGATTTCATCACAAGAAATTAAAGATATTTTTTATAAATGTACATAATTACCCACTTTAACTGCGGTTTATCTTGAATCTTCTTTTAATGTTCTTAATGAAATTTCTATAACATAAAATATTGATTGGATCAATATTAAAAGCAACGTATTTTATTTTATTCATATGATACTTATATATAACTTTTATTAATTGACTCTCACCTACATCAATATTCATTGTCTATTTTCTAAATCAAGTTAAATTAACCTTTAATTTATTTAATATAATGATATATCTAATTTGCCATATAATACATCTAAATCCTATTAATCCTATTATTTTTCTTAATATAAAATATTAAGTGTTAAAGTGACTTAATATATTGTATTTAATGTTTATCATACCCCTTAAAATGATTTTAAATTAATTAACGGTAATATAACTTAACATATGTTTAAGGTTTTATTAAATTTTCAATTATATTTTCATGGGTTTAATACTTAATTACTTAACTTTGATTCATCCTACATATTCCCAAATTACATTTCTTGCTGAAATCTATAAACCCTAAGTCAAAATTATAAACCCTAAGTTAAAACTTGAGATAACATTAAAATCAAAGATAATAACATTAAAATCAGATTTTTAATTAAACATATAACTATATGCATTATTTATTTACTTACCTTTTTATATTCCCTTCTATTCCCTTCTCGATTGCCCTAAGTCACGCGCACTCCCATGATGCATGCGCCTCCTCGCTCTCTCTCTCGTCCGGCGTGAGCCTCTGGCGACTGATGTTGGCGGTGGAGCCTCTCCAGTACGGAACTCCTCTTCTTCTTCCTTGGCCGACGACGCACGAAAGACTCTCCTCCTTCATCTCTTTCGATCGTCGGCGCACGGAAGGCTGTCTCACTCCACTAGGTCACGCACGGGTAGAGTCATCCTCTTCTCCTTCTCCTTCTCCTTCTCTTTCTCTCTCTCTCATGTGTTTTGGGAGTTCTATTTCGGTTTGCTGAAATCGAACCCCCCCCCCCCCTTTTTTGGACTTTTTCCAATCCGCGGCTAACCGTCGCGGCGGTTGTATTTTTTTTTTTTTCGGTTATTACAAATATTGGCCTAGAAAACTTCAAAGGATGTTCAAGGTTTACAAGCAGTGAGTGAAGGTTTGGAAGTGTGGATTCAAGGAAATCTCTTCTTTAGGGAACCAAGATCTATCTTTAAGCTTTTGGGTCGGGGATCCAGACAACTCCAGGGATTGGGAATACATGAATTTTTTAGTTTGGTATAGCTAGATGTTATATGGGAGTTTTTAAGATTTTTTTTGGAGGTGTTTAAATTTTTTATTTTATTAGGTTCTATTAGAAGGCTAGGTCATGCAGGTGTCTAATTTGTCTGCTAGCCCTAGCTTAGATGCTTGGCCTTAGTGGATGGGTTTAGGAAATTGTGAAAGTACTTGGTGGTGGTTGGAGAATGTCATTTAGATATGTCCGGAGCTTTTAATAATTTTTCATGTTGTTTAGGTTGCCCAAATGCTCAATAAAACAAGAGAAGGTTTTGTGCCTTATCTTTGGCCGATAGCTCTTCAATGAGAATGAATTAAGATTTGTGGGGAGAAATGAGGAAAACCTGTGGAGAGAGAGGGGGAGTAGGTCTAAGCTTTCATAATAAGAGAACACAAGATCGTATAAAATAAAGATAGCATTTTCATTTATTAAAGAGATAGGATTCCTTTTTGCATAGCCAGCCACCAAACCTCCAATTTCTTGAAACAGAACTCCAAAACATCAACTATCCTCCATCCAACATTCTGGCAAATATAAAGCTTCAAATAAATAATGCAAAGAAAGAAAGATGGAAGAGGGGTTGGGACTGACCCCTTGTTTGAATTGGAGGGAGGGAACTAAATTGTAATCATTTAATCTTTCTTTACATAATTTCCTTCATAATTTGAAAATTCAAATTCTCATGAAATTTAAATTTTCAAATTTTTTCATAAGTCCTTAAAATTAAACATAAACAGTCTTATAGAATAAAATTATAATATATGAATATTTTAAATACTAAGTAAATATTCTAATTTATAGACTTCATCATGCTCCTTTTGATGAATCTAATTTTCCTCTTGAGTTGAGTCCTTGTAATTAGTCTAGAGGTAGTCTGCATTACAATAATGAAGGATAATCTTATGAACCATGGAAGAATCAATTATTACTGGAGTCGAACATAATGATAGATCACAACCTTTATCTGAGCAAAACTCAGGATTTTATATGTGCAATGTAGAAACCAATAATGGAGATAGAACTGCTGAATTCAATGCCAAACAAGTTATCCCCCTCACAAACTAGTAAGCAGATGGTTAAACCAGCTGACTCTAAAACCAAACTAGGAATAACAAATTTTTAGGGAATATCCTATGCTTACATGAATTATCATATTCTTGTTTCAGATAAATGGAAATTGAAAATTATGTAGAACTAAACTAAAATATTGGTTTGTTAATTTAGTTGACATTTCCAAGTAGTATAAATTTATATGCCTCCATTATTGTGCTTGAACCTGATCTAGCACTAGAGTTTGAGTTTGATCAAGTGCTCGAGCCATCGTTTGGATCAATAGCAGAGCTTAAGTACGAGATCATGTGAGAGCCTAATGGTGAGCCTGGAATGAGCTTACGTACTGTTGTTATTTGGCATCATTTCGAGCTTAAGTTACAGAATGCTCTCCAGTTCGTAATACTATTACCTGTTTCATCATCAATCCCTAACTACTGCGTGATCATTTTTTTAATGGGACCCCTTTTCTATGTTGACGATTTGATATGCTTATTAGCTTATATGATGTATAACAATGATCTATTCTAAAAACTATAAATTCTCCGCTAAGTGTTAAGTCATTGATAGCTCTAAATATTTTTTATTATGGAAGTCGACCACCTACACTTCCTTCAAAATACAGTTGCTGTCTACTTATTGGTGTACTGACAGATGTACACAAGCTTTCTTTTGCTTCGGTTGACATCAACTCATCCTATTCAACTTTTTGGGGATTAGTTCACACATTGAAAGAGTGATGCAGAGCACACTCTCACTTGCTTATCCGCTACCATCTAATATATATTCTAAAATAGTGATGAAGTAAAACTGTTTTATTCATTGAATCTTTCAATAAAAAATTCTAATATGAAAGAATCCCTTCTCTCTTTTTTATTACTTTTTCCTTTTTGGAATTCCTTTAGATGACAAGAATCTCATATAATTAGTGGGTGCTTGTACGGTGTATTGATACTCATGAATAATGAAATACTTACAAGGGAAGCAAGCCTCCCTCTCCTTCTCTTTCCCCCACCCCTTTAGCTAGTTTCTTCTCCTCCCTTTCTTCTACAAGAAGCTCTTCACATGTGTCTTCTGTCTCTTCATTAAACAAGAAAAAGTTGTATTCAAACACTAACCTATGCAAGAATCATACTCTTCTTTGTATGAAGAAAAGCAGCACTCCTGCATTTCAATCACTATTCTATATTGCTGAACACGCAACCGTTTTTGATGCAAAGTAACCGACTTGCTGCACTGTCTGAAAATTTCATGTTTGTGCAAGTCAATCCTACAACACATTCTGGAAATGCAATCACTTAGCTCTTTTTGGTTACTATGAATTTGTATAAAAGAAAATGCAAAAAAGGTTGAAAATCTCAAATTAATTATTGCTAATTAATAATAAACCTGTAGATTACTTAAATTCTGTTTGTTTTCTTCATTTTTCTCCAATCCAAACGGAGCCTTTGAGACATGCTGTAGACTATCTACTACTTTTTTAAAATTAATCCTCAGCCTGTGGAGAAGAATCCTCAGCCTTCTTCATGCCATGGACTTGTTGCAGGTACGTTTTGTCATCTAAAGTAGAGAACAAGCCCGATGACTATATATTCATCTACTATCGTGGTAGAAATGATGCATGGGATGGCTATGGAGGAGCAGTTGTGTACACAAGGAGTCCAAAACTACCTGAAACCATAATACCTGAACTTGAAAACGCAGCACAAAAAGTTGGAAAAGATTTCACCAAGTTCATCACTACAGACAACACCTGTGGCCCTGAACCTCCCTTGATAGAAAGACTAGAAAAAACTGTGGAGGAAGGTGAGAAGACCATTATTAAAGAAGTCGAACAGATTGAGGATGAGGTTGTGAAGGTTGGAAAGACTGAGTTGACACTGTTTGAGAGGCTTGCTGAGCGGTTCAGTGAATTCAAGCGAGATTTTGACTTCGTCCTTAAAGGTTTGGGCCAAGAAGAAATGGAGCTTTTGAATGATCTCAAGATTGAAGCTAGTGAGCTGGAGAAGGTTTTTGGAAATTCACTACCATTGAGGAAGCTAAGATAACTGTTTTTGTGGGCATTTCTATCAGAAATGTTCATGGAGTAAAAAAAAATACCTTGGTGTCATGAATGCCAAGCAGGTCAAAATCATTCAACCCAAGTCCTTGTGATTTAATTCAAGTGTGTAACATCTATTAAAGATTTGCAGAAGTAAACCACCTATGCTTCTTGGAGTCACTTGGGTCTTGGGTGCTTTCTTCACAAAGAAAAATGCTGAATGGGATGAGCTGGAGCGGGGTGGACTAGGGATAAAGTGTTTTTTTTAAAGATAATTTTTAGTATCTTCAGCTAGTGCCTATTGTTATGTCTGTACTATTTTCTTTGTAGAGACTGGATTTAGTTGGAGAGAATAAAAAAAAATAAGTTACAAATTTGAGGCTGTTGCTGCTTTTGTAAGATCTGCTATTTAATCTCTTTTTTACAGATGTGTTCTTCTCACCCCGAGCCGTTCAACACATTTTAAATACCTCTCAAATTTTTTGGCAGAGAAATATGTTAAGATGGCCGACCATTTCCTTGTAGATTGATACTTTTTTTTTCCTTATATATTGCAAAATTTATCCTTATAAAATGATGTATGGAATAAATACGTGGTTGGAGATAACAATTTTATCTAATCGAGGGGACGGATAAAGTGATCAAGGTAAACTACTACATAATTTCACACTTGATATCATGGAAATAAAGCTTCAGAACACAAGGACCAGCATATCAATTGTTTTTAACACAAGGACCGGTGCTATTGGTCTTCAACTTGAACCTTGTATTATTTTCATGGTAGTTTAACAAAACATGTTTAAGGTTTTACATATTAAAGGTCTTTTGGCAATGTAGATTTGTTGTTTTCATTTCAACTGCAGAATATTTTTTCTATTTATAAGAAGTTAGTCTATTTATAATCAAGCCATCATTTTTAACGTCTTAAACCTGCATTTTAAATGAGGCGAATGTTTGCTTTCTTTTGATAAGCAAAAGGTGGTTGCACATCATACAATTTTTGTTCCTTCGACAACTCTTTTTTTCAGGGTTGCCTTTCAAATGTATACTTCTACAGGTCAAAATGCTACTCGGTTAATCGCACGATGAACAGTTTGTTTGTTTGTAAAATATTAAATTAAAGATATATTCACACCAAGTTGCTACTTTTTTTTTTTGGGAATGGGGTATCCACCACCCTTTTTGGGCGTTTCGGTATATTAATCCCGGACTTGGCAACACACTCACAAGTTCCGGGCTCTCACTTATCAAGTTGCTACTTGATGGATGATTAAGGGATGATGCTAGTTCAGGTACAACTTTCAATAAAGAATTGACATATTACCAAAAGCTCACCATAATTTGCTAAGCAAATTTATTTTGTACTCCCATATGGGAGACTAATAAAAGGCTTTTTAGAGTTCACTTTACCCCTCTTTCCCCCATCCTCACTGTCTCTTTTAGCTACCACTCTCTCCTACTTGCCCAAATATTCTTCACACCACCTATTTCTTTTTACCTTATCAAGTTAGTCTTGTAAGTAAGGTTTGACATTGTTCATAGACAATTTTGAATTCAACAATAATACTCAAAGAATCATTGTAACACTTATTTATAAGGCTATTATATAACACATTATTTTTGAACTGGAAGAATATAAAATTTGGAGAAGCTTTTCAGTAGTGCGTGATGGTGGTTTGCCTTTATCTTTTCTTGATAGGAAAGATAAATTTATCTTGGACTGACTGACTTATTCTCAACTTAACTTCTCTTCCTAACTTCGCCAACTCTCCTATGACTAACCCAAGCCATAAAAACCAACTTAAAACCTACATAGAATCTCCTGACCAAACCTAGGCTCCCTTACTCTTAGTCTGATTCTCCACCTCTTCATAACCCTTTAGTTTTATTGAACTTCACAAAAAGCTTCCAATCAGATTTGCATTTCATAATGTAACCTTACATATTATTTCCAATCAGTTACCCTTCTTAAACTCATTCCTAAAATAGCCAAACTTTGGCCTAATCTAGCCAAAATTAAGCTAGTTTAGTTCACTCACCATTACACCCTCTAAAGACATTATCTTTTCATCATAAACTATACTTAAACTAATCATTTATATCCACTTTTATCTTCTAATTGAATCATAAAACCTCACCCACCATTGATTAGCTTATAAGAATTTCTTATAGTTTTATTTTAAGGTTAGTTTTTTTAATTAAGCAAAACTATCCCTTATTTGTTAAATCTAGTTTGATGTAATCCTCTTTATATAATCAATATAGCCATTTATGGGTCTAATTTCTACAACAAATATAGCTATTAAATTGGTTTTTCTTATACTTCTTAACAATTAAAGGGTAAATAACATCATAATAATATAAAAATAAATAATTAAAAATAATTCTAATCAAATATAATTAATAATTTTATTAGTTATTTTAAAAATAATAAAATTACATATTTTATTGATAAAGAAATAAGAGATGAACTTGAGAATTGATAAGCTTTAAAGTGTCATTTTGTTCATGTATTTAATTGTCGTGACAACATTTGGGAGCAATATAAGAACATGATAGTTTGTTCCTAAAATATTGAAGTTTAAATCAAGGTGTTCTAACCAAATACCTAAAGAGCTTCATAGTAGCTAAATGTTATTCCTTTAAGAAGGCTTGAAATCAAGAACAAATTCATGCACCAAAAATAATATCATGCCTTTTAAGGCTGTTAGTTTAGCTCAAAAATCGATGATCGCTCAAAAATCGAATCGAAATTTGGATCGGATCGAGATCGAATCGATTACATTGTGAGCTATGAGCCAAAAATTTGGATCGAACATTCTTTGAGATCTCTTTGAGCATTAGATCGAACCATGAGATCGATCAAATTTATTTATTATTAAAAATATTTAAATTTATAATAATTTTTTAAGTTTGTAATAATAAAATTATTTCTAAAATTAAGTGTATAGAGTTATAACTTGTAATCTTTTAAAATAAGTTTGTCAAGATGGTTGATATAAAAGAGGTTAATCTCATAAGTTAAAGTTGTAATTAAGATCATGTGGGTAGAAAAAAATATAAAGAGCGATCATCATCTCATATGTATCAAATCCCCTCCTCTTCCTCCTATCTCCTTCTTATCTTCATCCATCTCAAAAAGATGGACAAAAACAAAAAGAAAAGGAAAAGAGAAGAAGGAAAATTTGATATGACGATGATTGCTTCTTTCTTTAGATGTACACCACATAGAATCACAAGTGTACTTAGTAGGGTGATGGGGTACGTCATTGAGGGAAAGGTGCACTATCTTGAAAGTTAGAAGTCACCATCTTACAATGAACTTAATCACCTAAATAAGGACTCCTAAGGACTTATGGGTCCATGGGATAATGTATCAAAGATTCTTCTCCTACTTTACATGGAAAAGTAAAGCAGTGTTTATTTTTTTATCGTTAAGTTTCCTAGGCAAGCCATATTAATTACATCCTAAGGAATGAGATTCCTTGAATATTACAGGTAAATGATCATTGTCTCCAAATATTTTGAAAGGGTAGGACTATCAATCGATTGGTTTATTTTTAGAAAGTAAAGTGGGATCGATCAAGAGGAGAGAGTTCTTTAAGATACTAGGAAGCCTAATAAGCATCCCAAACTACCTTATGATTGGGCTTTACATTTTTTGAAATTAAATTAATTTGTTTGAGATGAATTTTTATTAGAAATGTAGGGCTTATAATTCCATAATACAAGGTTATATAAATGCCTAAGAGATGATGATTTATGCTTATGGCCCACATAGGAGAAAGCAACCTCAGAACTTAAATCTAGGGAGCTTTGGCGAGGGCCAAAAGCACTAAATCTAAGAAAAAAAATGGTTTATCTCCACAAGAGATAAACCACCCAATGGGACTTACAATCTGGAGATGCCAACAAACCTCCTGCGATTTTAAATTCATGTAGGTAAGTCGTACGCTTTGTGCAAGATAGTAGGGTTGTTATTCATTTAGAAAGAGACTAAGTCTTTAAACTCACTCTCTAAGAGACTAGATCATGTAAGGGCATGAAAAATGACCTAAATCTAATGCAAATTATATTATATTTTACTTTTCATTTTGGACAATCATTTGACTCAGGCTTATAGGATTCATATTTCTAATGCATGAGAAATAAGATTATGAGCCAAAATCAGCAAGAAGGGGGAGGTGGGTTACCACCATGGCTCTCATAGGTCAAGCCAAGTTCTTTGACAAAGGTGAAAGCTCTCCAATCAAGAGTGAAAATAATATGCATTTATGCATAATGTTAGAAAAGAAATGCTCATCCAGTTAAGTGATTGCTAATTCTTTTATCTTAATTTTTAACTTAGGCTTTAAGTGAGGTTATGAGTTATTTATTTTTAATTTGTAGTTGACTAATTTGGCAGAAGATTTATTTTTCCATAAGAACTTAATCATCATCCAAGCCATACATCAAGCAGGGAAGAAACTAGGAAAATGATGCCATCTTAATGCACAAGCTAAACAAAACATCAAATATTTTATAAAGCTAATCACAAAAGAATAAAAGATCAAGTGTGGTTGGACACCACCGCACAAACTGAAAATAAATTGCGTAGTCGAGCTCTACCCTTATATAGCCTGGATTACAAGTGAATTACAAAAAGGAATTCATGTTATGGAGCTCTTCATTCTTCTATTCTTCTTTTTTCTTTCTTCTTTTGGTTCCTTCTTTTGGATGGTTGGAATGATTACTCCAAAGGCTTCACATGATACATAAGATGAGATCTTATGACCAATGCTCAACCTAATCCCCTATAACAATTATTCCAAAATCCTAATTACAAAATTCACATGAAAAGGAAAAGTAAATCTAACTAACACCTATAAAATAGAGATTAGCTAAACAAACCATACAAATCACAAGCATGTATATTGGACTTAGAACCACACACATGGGTAACCAAGTCCACCTGACCTATTGGATTATGCTTAGGAGTAAAAGCACCTGCACAACAAAAATAATTATATTTTTATTACAGCGTCACTTAAGTGCAATCCCATGCAAAAAATAATGATTAGACTTAATCATCCCACCATTCATTCTACGCACATACACCCTAACATCCAGACTAAAATAAATCAGCACAAAATAAAAGCAAACGTCAAACCATGCACTGCCCTAACCTAAAGCTAGAAGTGGTGACTTAGACTAATGTGTGTGCTTTTAAAAGACTTGTGCGGTATGCTTAGCTATGGCTTTAAGATTTAGATTTTCTAAGTGTGAAAATATTCAACTTAGATGGGTGGTTTCATTTAAGTGTTTAGTTGTTTTAGATTGATTTTATTTTGTATTTTGATTAGGTTTAAGTGAATCCTACAATTAATTACTAAGTTTTAAAGAGAGGGAAAAGAGAAGAGAATTTTTCTTTCCTTCCCTACCTTAAGTAATTTCTAAAGTGGATTCATATTTAGTTTTATTTAGTGAATGTCTTATTATGTATTTTAATTAATCTTAAGTTTAGATTTTCCCTAAACAAACCTATTAAAAAAGAAAGGCATTTTAAGATTAAGTAAAGTTAATTAATATCACAAAACACACATCACTTCATTTCTTTCCCAAGATGTACAACATGCATATGAATGAATCCTAAGCATGTCTATACATACAAGTGGAAGTGTTTAGCACACGTTATGATGAATGCTAAGAAATGATACTTAAGAAAATTAGAATGCTTTATGATGCATATTTTCATTAAGTAGAAAAGAGGGGTTTCTTTTATCCATTATTCACATGCACATGTGTATGTATGAAAGGCATAAGTAGACGATGCCATTGTTAGCACTAGGGGTGTACAAGACCTTTAAAATACTTAAAGCCTCGCAACCCTGGGGTTATCCAAACTAATATTTTCCTTAAATACAAACACATGTACAAAAGAAATGAATTGAAAAGGAAAGATGCAAAAAGTTTGTATTTGTTTATTTATTTTGTTTATGCAATTTACATGTACATGTGTTGCTATCCTTCTTAGGTAAAGGAATGGATAGGAATAGGGTTAGGCCAGTGTTGTGTTCTTTTCAAATTAACTATACACTTTGCCAAATTCTATTCAAAACTATGCTAAAAGAAAAGAGAAAGAAGGCCACACTATCATCTTCATATTTATATCCACATGCAAGCTTATAAATAATTATAAGTAGCATACTTTTAGTTTTAGGTGTTTGATTTATAAATTTTGAAAATAGTTTTGGGTTTAGTAGTAATAATAGCCATTCATATTTTACTTTAGCCAAAACATGCAATTTGATATAAAGGAAACTTTTCATTTTGATTTGACTTTTTAAAAATATGAATGCATGAATTTCCTATGACATACCCATTTAGCATACTAGGAAAGAAATGAAGTGATGTAAGCAATGTAAATTCATTCACCCTAATTAATCCCTAAAGACAATCCTATGAAATAAGAAAATTCAAAGTGAATCAAAGTTTGTTTAATGTGATTTTTGTTTGGAATTTTCTTTATGTTTGATTTAAGAAATGTAAAAGAATGTTTGCTGGTCCTAACCCATTTCCCCCATGCATGAGTTAATTTAGTTTGTTCTTAGGATCATTAAATGATTTTTGATATTTTATTTAGGTTAATGTATGAATTAAGTGTGTTAATTACCCTTTACCTATATCACCTTAATTAATCAAATAATTATGAGCCAATGATATGACATAAAACCACACAAGGAATTTAAATTTGCAATGCACCTAAAGAAAAGGAATGCAATTTTAATTAATGATTAAGGATTGGAAGTTATTAAGTTATCTACCCAAGCATCTACCCAAGATCTTAAGTTAAGTTCGAAGGTTTTAGAATTTTATCAAATTAATTAGGTAGGTGATTAGTGAATTCCTAATTAAGTTTGGATTAGAAAGAGGGGTTTAAGGAATAACTTAAGGAAAATATCCCAAAAGTATTCCTTAAACCTCTTATTCATTTAAACAAACCTTAATTAACTCAATCAAGGGATTAAACCATTAATTACACACTTAATTAAATTAATTACATTAAGAGGGTAATTAAGAATTAATCTAATAATCCCTCTAATTAAACCATCAATAAATCCCAAGAAAATTAGGGGAGGCAGAGGTCATCCCACTAATCATACACAAAAAGTTTGGAATTAATCAGTGAGGTAATTAGCAAAACAAAATTCTCAATAAAACCCAAATCCAAAAAATACTACTGTTCAAAATTTATTGAAATCAATTTTATAATATTCTAGATTTAATTATCGTTCATATGCAATTTATTTCACATTTTTTGATTTTTCTACACTTTAGATATGATTTTTGGAAGTTTTCTTAATTAATTTGGTGATTTAAATCCCTAATTATATAGTTAATCCTGTCGGTGCCATGCGGAGGCTGATGCGGAATGACAAGATTTGTTTTTTTAAGTTGTCACATCATAGCACCGCGTCAGTGGTGGCGCTACGTGCTTTCTCCCTATCCATTCGATCAAGGATCGAATGACTGAGGTTAGATCCGCAATTCTTAAGGATTGATTCATGGGATCTAGGTGTTTTAATCATGGCCATCCATCCAAAATGCGCGGATGGATGGCCCATGATTCTTCCCTGAGATCGCCTGGGGGATATGGCCACCGTCCATCTTCCATGGCATGGTCCGAGCTTGATTGAGCTCAGATTGATCTCAAACTCAACCCATAGTTCCACAATGCAAAGGAGATCACATCTAACAGCTAAAATCTCATGAGATAAAACTTCACTTCACAAAAGACCGACACCTGGGATTGAGCCAATGGTTTACCTTTGAAGCTATCACACCACCGAGCCTTCTTGCCGCTTTGATCCAATCAGCTCGAGTGAGTTTGTTAGCTTGTTTGCACACATGGGTCGGTTTGGCCAAAGGAGTGGAGTGAAGCTTGCCATGTGTTTAATTGAGTGGAGGGAGGATTCCATGTGCTCAATTTCATGAAAGTGGTCGATTTTGACCTTAGGCTATGTTGGGCTAACCCAAACCCATTGGGTTAGGTGCACCACACTCACTAGTGTCCACTTGGTCCACTAAGAGAGTGCCAAGTGGTCATGGAGAGGATTTGGTCAAATTCCAAGTGAATTTGGCCAAAATTTACCTATTGACCTAGGGGTAAAATGATCATTTTGCTTGGGTTTTAATTTGAATATGTTTGATATGTTTGAAAAATGGGTTGGGCCAAGTTTTAATGGATTTGGAGTTGGTTTGATATGATTTGGCTCATGTTGACTCATTTAGGTCAAAATGGGTCAACTTGGTTCAAGTTGACCAATTGGTCAAATTGGGTCAAACCAAGGGTTGGGTCAAGTTCATATGACCATTTGAAATGTTTTGGTGGCTTTGGTTTGATTCAATTTGGTTTAGGTTTGGTTTTCGTTCATTTGATTTCATTTAGGTCAAATGGGTCAAGTTGACCAATTTGACCCATTTGACCTATTTAGGTTAGGTCATGGGTTGGTTTAGGTCTAGTTGGTCATTTGAAATGGATTGGTATCTTTTTTCCAATCAATTTCATTTATATTTAGGTTTGGCTCAATTTGACCTTTTAGGTCAAGTTGGGTTCATGGTCAATGGGCAAGGTTGGGTTCAAATGTTGACTTGGTCAAGTTCAAACAATGATCATGAATGAGTTTTGATCAATAGTTTCAATCAATTTGGCCTGATGATTTTTTGCTTTTTTATTTTGGTCAAATGTTGACTTGCTCAACCCTTAGGTTTGACTTGGTTTGACATAATTTGAGTAATTGATCATCTTATGATGAGAGGCTTAGGTGGCTTAGTTCAATCCAATTTGGTTTGGATTAGAATTTGGTTCATAAGGGAACTTTAGGTCACTTTGGGTCAAGTAAGCCTAAGTGGGCCAAATGGCTTGATCAAAACTTGATTTGAGTTTGATTGAACTCACATATGGACTTATGATTGGAATATAAATCCATTTGCAAGTAGTTTGAAGTCAAATGAGTTTTGATTCATTTGACAATTTCAAGTTTAAAGGGTAAACATGAGTTTGACTTGGGTTTGATTTTTGAATTGAGTTTTGGTTTAATGATTGAAGTTTGTATTTATATTTGGATTCATGATTGAAGGATTGGTTGAATTATGAAGAAAAATTTAGGGTTTGGCTTGATTTGAATTTGATTTGGCTAAGTTCAAGAGTTTGACTTGAAAGATTTAGGTTGAATTTTGAGTAGATTTGAGTTTGATTTTTGGATTTAGTTTTGCTTGTTTGAATTTATATTTCATTTATATATGTGAATATAAATGAGAATATAAATGAGTTATGAGAAAATTCCATGAATTTGAATTGATTTGAACTTGATTTGAGCTAAGTCCATAATAGGGAATCAAAAGACTTAGGAAAGATTTGAAGTTTGATCATGGATCTTGGATTTGATTTTGGGTTTAGTTTGATTGATTTAAATTTATATTTTATTTATATATGTGAATACAAATGAGAATATAAATGAGTTGTGAGAAAATTTTAAGAGTTTGAATTGATTTTGACTAAGTCCATAAGATTGAAATCAAAGTAACTTAGGAAAGATTTTGGAATTTGATTTGAATTTCAATCATAGGTTTCAATCATGGGTTTCAATCATGGGTTTCAATCATTTGGAATTGATTCATGATTTGAGAAAATCCATTGAATTGATTCAAGGTTTGACTGAGAGTTGAAGTTGATATGAGTTTAGAGTTTGACTTGAAAGAAGGAACTGAGGATCTGGTTCAAGCTATAGGGTAGGAAAATTTCCTAACACTCATAAGGAATAACCTATTCCTATGGATAACTTTTCTAAGTCTCTAAGGTTAGGTTGGGTGTCCACCTAATCACTAGATATGTCTTAAGACTAAGGAACTCTTAAAGTCTAAGAGAAATCCTATGCCTAAGATGGAGGGGTTGAGAGCTCATCCTAAAAATGAGGTCAACATAGGGCGCCCAATAGGTGTGGTGTGATTGACAAGGTACATAACACGTATTGGTGTTGACCGAAATGATCAACAACACCGAATGATCACAAGCACTAACAAAAGCCATCTGCTCCTAACCCAAGGTGTAGAAGGAATCCAGAGCTTAGTGCAATGTGACTTTACTCATGTCAATGACATAAGAGAGGAAGGGGGAATCCACTAGGGATAGAGTAAGTGGACCTTCCACTAGGGAAGCAGGTTCAAGTCATCTATAAAGGGGATGAGAGGTTTGATTTGATTTGAGTCTCACTGGGGAGAAATTTGTTTTGTTTAATTAAGTTCCATTGGGGAAGAGGGTTGAATTTGTTTCAATTTGTTGTTTATTTTGATTCCATCGAGGATAGAGAAGTAAACTCTCCACTAGGAAGGCAAGTTCAAGTAATTCACTATGGAGGAAGGGTTGCAAAATCTATTGAGGGATTAGAATTCAAGATCCGCTGGGGAACTAGAATGATTTGCATCTTATTAAGGAGAAGCAAAATATTTGATTTGGATTGATTGATTGTTTTGTTTGTTTCATTGGGTTTATTTCAAATTTTTAGATTTTGAGGTGGGTCTGTTGGTTTGCGATGGGCTGTATTGAGTAGGGGCCATGATGGCCTTGATCTACTACAGATTTATCAATCCAAATGGGTAGTCCAAAGTAGGGATATCCAACCAAAGGAATGCCTTTTGGTGTATAACAACTGAACTAGGAAGAAAGCATAATAGACTTACATCCTCCAAAGTAGAAACTTGTTGCTGGGGTGATCTATAGGCAAGGCAACAGATCAAACCCGACCTAGGGCTGACTATTGAGTGAATTACTGGGGACTTAAATTTAGATAGTCAAAGATTGATTTCATTTTTAGTTTATTTTGATTATGATGACTCCATTGGTTTCATGGATGACCGAGTAGCCATGGAGGCCTTGATCTAACTCATTTACCAATCCAAAGGGAGTAGTCTACCAACCATAAGGGGACTAACCAACCGAGGGAGATGCATTTCTTTGTAGGCCAAGTGTGGAAAAAGTGTGGACTCACATCTAACAAGGAACCACTAGGTGATCGGGGCAATAAATAACCCCACCTAGGGCGAATTGAGTGAACGCCGGGGACTTAAATCATCAAAGATAGTCAAAGATTGATTTTATTTTTAGTTTATTTTGATGGATTCGCTATTTTGTGATGGATCACGAGAAGGAGCTTCTACCTAGATCTATCCATTTATCAACCAATGGGAGTAGCTTCCCGGTCGATGGGAGAAATATCTGACCAAGGAGTGCCTTTCTGTTTGCAATGATCAATTCAGAGGAAGAAAGCTCAGGGACTCACATATTCCACTACAAAAGACCACTAAGGTGATTGGTTGGCAAGGCAATAGATCAAACCCGAACTAGGGTTGCATGTCAGTTTGCGACAGTTATACTAGAAAGAATGCATCATAGTCTTACATCTTTTAAAGAAGAATGACTATTGGGACAACCTGCTTGGTAAAATAGATTGAACTCGACCTAAGGGTGACTACGGAGTGAGTATCGACTGGGGATTTATCTCAACTCAAGTAGTTAGAACAATAGGGAGTTCTCACGACACCCTAAAGATAGATGCTTGCTGAAAAGGGGGCCCTGGGGCTTGAATTCTAATCCACAAGAATTAATTAATTTTATTTGTTTAGTTTTAACATGGACCCTTTTAGGGATCAAACCGAGAAGGAGAGCCTACCTATTTTAGATTTATCAACCAAGGAGAATGCATCCACTGACAAATTCTCCAACCATAGACATGGTTACTAGGAAAGGGGGACTATCCAATCCAAGATTAACCTGGGTAGTATCTAAATGGGGTCACAAAGGATGTGATCCAAATAGAATGCCCGCAGGAGAAGGGGCCACTAAAGGCTTAATCCAAAACCCTGGAGAAGATGACATGGCTAGTCATATATCACTTAGGTATTCAGTGTACAACTTAAGGAGAAAGCATGAGGACTTATATCTATCAAGAGTGATATACTCACCGAGCCGCCATGCCAAGATAGAACATCAACCAACCTAAGGTGTGCCGGTTTGCAAACAATCAAAGATAAGAAGAAAGTTCTGGGACTCATATCCTTCTATATATAATTAATTGGGATAGTCTTTCAACAAAATTATCCACCTAGGGAGACTACTGAGTGAATGCCATTAGGGGACTTATATCATCTCAAATGTAGCCAAGAGGAAAGGAGCCTCTAGGGGACTTACCTTAAACCTCAAATATACTCAACCTATTTAGTGTATGATGGCTAGTTCCAGAAGAAAGCTCGGGGACTCACATCTTCTTAAACAAAGTCAGCATGAGGTAGCTTACTGGCTGGGCAGTGAAGAATACCAAACTAACAAGACACTCATTGGTTTGTAATGATCAAGTCAGAAAGAAAGCGTGGGGACTCACATACGCCTAATAAATGACTACTGGGGTGATATACTAGCAAGATAGCATGTAGAATCGTCCTTGAGCAGCTAATGAGTGAGTGCCACAGGAGGCTTGCTCCCACTTCAAAAGAGCTCTAGAAGAAGATATGTGTTTGTTTTTGTGCTTGTATCAAAAGGAATAGGATGCCACTGGGGGACTCTTACACCTACCTTAAAATATGCTGGGAAATTGGGTGAAATGGTGCCATGGATGGAAACCAAAATTCCCATTAAGAAAGGATGCTGCTCGGGTTCTCTTACACCTAACTGAGTTATGCTAGTCGAAATAGGATGACTCTTGGGTTCTCTCACACTTATTCTAATAGCGTTGGGAGATTGTGTTTGTGTTGTGAAAGAGGGATAGATGCCACTCGGGGACTCTTAGACCTAACCTATACACATCATGGCGGATTCATAAGACAAGAAACAATGCTTCAGAAGAAGAGAAGATTTGGAAGAAAGGGAATCATATTTTTATTGATTCATGGAATTGTTTTCAAAACATGATTATTATGGATAATATTTCTTCAAATAGAGCCCATTAATTGGAAGCATCGGGTGTTTCCCTTTACAATCAATAAGCCGATAAGATCTTCATTAGTAGGCCTTCTCTATGACATAGGGGCCTTCCCAAGTGGGTTCAAACTTGCCTCCCATCTTTCGACAAGCAATAGTTGATCTCCTTAGGACAAACACAAGTTCTCCTACTTGGAAAGACCTAGGGTGGACTAGCTTGTTGTCAGCTTGAATTATTTTGGCCTAATACAACTCGAGGTTCTGACACTCCCGTAGGTGACTCTCCTCCAAACCTTCGAGCTCTTCTAATCGCAACTTTGCATTCTGCTCTGTAGTGATCTTGCTACCCAATGCTATCATTAGTGATGAGAGTTGGACTTCTAAAGGTAGAATGGCTTTGGACCCATACACTAAGGAAAATAAGGTAGATTGAGTTGGGGTTCAGTATGTGGTGCGGTAGACCCACAAGGCTTCAACCAACTGCTCATGCCACTATCACTTATCATCATCCAATGTTTTCTTTAGGATCTAGATGAGAGTTTTTTTGAATGCTTATGTGAAGCCATTTGCTCTAGGGTAGTAGATGGCAGAGTATCTCTAATCTATACCATGTCTTTTGGAAAAGCTATTGATCTTGGTGCTTTTAAATGCAGTACCATTATCGAATATATTTCATCAAGGCACCCCGAACCTATATACGATATGATTTCTGAAAAACTGAAGCACATGCTGAGCTATGACCTCTCTGAGTGGGATTGCCTCTGCCCACTTGGAAAAGTAATTGGTGGAAGCTAAGATGAATCGGTGCCCCTTGGAAGAAGGAGGATCGATAGGACCCACAATGTCAATACCCCAACACTCAAATGGCCATGAGGCCAATATAGGGTGTAGAATGTTGGGTAGTTAATGTAGGACCACACCATGTACCTAACACTGATGGAATCTCCTAGCTACATCCATGTAGTATGTGATGATCGAAGGTAGTAGTATCCTAGTCTCTTGATCTTCATCTTCATCTTGGACAGATTGACTCAGATGAGACTAATGTACCTCTATAATGCCACGTTTTGTGTTTGTCTAAACAACATAACCACATTTGATCGTAAGACCGTCGGTACAGGGTGCCATCAACAAAAGCATAGAAGAGAGCTCTCTATTTCACCTGATGGGCTTGTGAGTTTTCTTGAGGTAGTTTGCCAGTGTTTAAATAGTCTATGAATAATTGCCTCCAATCCAGCTCCTTGTCCTTATAGGCAACGACAACCTTTCCTTCAAGAGAAAGTCTCTCGATGAGTTCAACATCAATAGGGATAGGACTTGTCTATTTTGGACCCTTATTAGGATGGACTCATCTTCTGGACATGCCAATTCTTTGGCAAGTTTGGCCAAAGAATCTACTGCTCGGGAACCTTGTAGATGGTGACTTCGGAATTTGGGCTAACAGCTTCATGGTATACTCATGGTAATGATGAAGCTTTGGTTTAAGAACCTTGTAGGACCCGACAATCTGATTACTGACCAGCTGAGAATCTCCAAAGATGTTGATGCTCTTGACACTGACTGTGATAGCTAACTCCATTCTGGCAATCAAAGCCTCATACTTGGCTTCGTTGTTGGTGCAGGAATTGGAAAGATAGTATGAGAATCTCATCACATCACGGTATGGAGTTAGAAGAACTATTCTTACCCCTGCCTTTCTTGGAAGAGTAGATCGTGGTCTTTCCCCTTTATTAAAAGGAGCTGCACCATCAAAATGCATCTCCCATTGGAGGTTGTCAACCTCCCCTAAGTTCATGATTTGTTCGTCAGGGAGATTGTACTAAGTGGGGAATCAAAGAAGTGTGCTACTAAAAAATCGCTGTGTCCTTTTACCGCACAGGGAATGAATGATATCAAACTGTGAGAGGATCATAGACCATCATGCTAAACGTCCAGATAGCATTGGCCGTGTCATGAGATACTGCAGTGGATTTGTTCTGGAAATCAAGTTCACATTATGAGAAAGCATATAGTGTCGTAGCTTTCTAGAGGCAAAGATTAAAGCTAGACAATGTTTCTCAATAGGTGGGTAGTTCGCTTCAGCAGGAATCAGACGACAGATGAGGTAGTAGAGAACACTCTCCTTCTCTTCGTTGTTGGCTTAGGCCAATAAAGCACCGAGAGAGTCATCCAATGCAGCAGTGTAGAGGATGAGTGGCCCCGCCTGATAGGTCGCGAACAGCTAACCAAATACGATATCTTCAAACGGCACTTATCATCCCACTTGAACTTGGCATCCTTTTTGACAAGTGTTGAGAATGGTTTGCATCTTCCCGATAGGTTGGGAATAAAGCATCTCAAATATGCCAACAGTCCTTGGAAAGATCTGAGTTGAGTTAAACTCTTAGGAGGTGGCATTTCTAAGATAGCTTTGATCTTTTCTAGATCTATTTCTATTCCCCTGTGTTGGACAACAAACCAAGGAACTTCCCTGAAGCTACTCCAAATGCACACTTCAAGGGGTTCATTTTGAGGTTATGTTGTCTTAATCGTTTGAAAATTACTCTCAAGTCAAAGAGGTAGTTTTCCTTTTCACTGCTCTTGACTACTAGATCATCAACATAGAACTCAACCTGATGATGGATGAGTTCATTGAAGATTAAGTTATGGCCCATTGGTATGTAGCACCAGCATTTTTATGGACAAAAGGCATGACCCTATAACAATAAATACATCGTGGTTCAAAAAATGCTATTTTTTTCATCTTCAGGGGACATCTTGATTTGGTTATAGCCAGATTATCCATCAATAAAAGAGAACACTGTATGAGATGAGGCGATGTCCACCATTAATTCTGGTATAGGAAGAGGAAACTCATCCTTAGGACATGCCTTGTTTAAGCTCCTCAAATCACTGCATATATGAATTTGGCCATTCTTCTTAACTGCATAAAGCTAACCATGTAGATATTTTTCTTCCCTACGACCAAACCAACATCGATCAATTTCTTGACTTCAGAAATGACCTGTTGTTTGATTTTTAATTGCATGCGTCTAGGAGCTTGCTTGATAGGGTTGGCATTAGGGTGTATTGCTAGTTTATGGACTGCTACATTTGGAGATAATTCGAGCATTTCTTCATAGCTCCATGCAAAGCTTTTAAACTCACCAATAAATCCTAAGTCATTGGTTTCTTCTTCATTCAAGAACGATGTACGCAAGGATTTTCTTCTATCCCGAGGTTGATTTCTTTAAGCTTGCTAATTGTTGAATGAATTTTCTCTTCTAATTCTAACGGTGCATCTTTGATTTGGAGATCATCTGGATCATTTGAGGTCTAAACACACATCGTATGTTGTGTGAAAAGAACCTATCAGACTCCAAATGATTGGTAACAACTAAGTAGTAATCGTCATCACTAACTCACTAAATCTAGTCTTGATCTTGATTGTAACTTTGTTCCATGTTTTTTTCAAAATACTCTGACTTGTGCCTGGACCATGTATGAGGCACCAAACCTTTCTATATAAGATTATGAACACAAGGCGAGTAAAAGTCAAATGGTAATTCCATTAATTCTTTAAAAGAATCCTCCTCAAGTTTTACATCAACTTCAGGACTTGAGGATGATGATCCTAAAAAGAATCTCTTCGGCTTCATATCACCGAAAGACTTAGGGACTTCTTTAACTACTAAACCTTTAACTTTTTGGGGTGAAAGTGAGGTTAGAGCTAAGGTTCCTAACCGCCACGATAGTTTCACATACATTTGATTCAATACTTTTGCTTTGTCCGAGGCATGGTCTTCATGCTCTGATCGAAAGTCACCTCCAACGAACCCACTGAGAGGGGTTGGCTAGTATACTAATCACATGAGACTCATTCTCTGAGCTGGATTCCAAATCTATGTGAATAATAAGGGTACTCTTACGAAGTGGAACATAACCCATGTTGGCTGATGGCCAACTAGGGGTTTTCCACCTCTGAATCGCCTCTACCGGTGGAGGTTGAGTCATCCTACCCACATGTCCATGATGGAATGAACTGGGATGGCATGTGATATGCTCTCTATTTTTCTTCACCCCTTTCTTGTTCACGGATTTTCATTTTTCTTTTCTTTTTTTTCTTCATTTTTTTTTCTTTATAATTTGAATTTTGTCCAAGTTCATGAGAAAGGGTGTTTTGAGGAAGATATTAGGTCGCATCCTCATATATCTCAACCTCTCTAATTGAAAATGACTTTTCATCTTCTACGACACAGTACTCGATCCCATCCTTCCTAAACTTGATGCACTGATGGAAGGAGGATGGAATCATCTTGTTCTAATGTATCCAGGCCTATCGAGCAAAGTGGTGAATGAAGTATTCAAATCAATGATATAAAACTTGGCTTCAGTCTTCTAGTCACCTATCTCCAAATGTAACATTATAGAACCTAAAGCCCTCTCGCCTTGTTCATTGAATCCTCTCAACATCATTCGATCTCCGAGTGTGGAGATGTCGATCCTCAAATAGGCAAGGGTCTTTAGACTAATAATGTTCACGATGCACCTGGATCAATGAGAACTCTGATAAGTCTGAATCTGTCCATGTACACTTTTATGTAGAAGGGACGGTTGTGCTCCATGTCCCCTAGAAGTAGGTCTTCATTTGTGAAAGTGATCCATTGAGCTTCTCTAGAATAGTGTGCCTCATCTCTAATAGCGGTCAACTGAACTAAGCATATTTCAGGATCAAGGAGAGCCTTGATTAATGATTCTCTCTTATCTTTGGATAAGACAAGGGCATCATATATGCTTAGCTTAGATGGAAACTTTCTTAAATGAGAGAAGACATTGTAGGCCACCTTGGGTTGATCCTCCACAAGCATATCCAAGAGTGGAGCATCTTGTGGAGGGGCTTCTATCCTCCCACCAATGACTTATTTCCTCTATCTTGAGGTGCCGCCTGAGGTAGAACCTTGCCACTAGAGGTTAACTTTGGTTCTCTTGTGGCAAGATAATGGAAGATTCTAAGACATCACTCACTTCTCCTATGGCCCTCAATTGATGATTCCAAGTCTATCTCAAGTGGAAAACCTGTAGTATATGAGTAGGAAAATCTAACTCTGAATCAGAAAGAGGAAGATTAGAATTATTATAGTTACTTTGACTTGAAGAGTTATTAGAATAGAAGTGAGACAACCCATCAAAGTGACACATGTAATTCAAACTAGCTTTATTCTTCAATTTCTTAGATTTGATAGGAGGTACAAAGTAGAAATCAAGTAAAGTAAGTGGGGTAAGGGATTTGATGCCCTTATCCACCGATACAAGACTTCTACTAGTAGAAGAAGAGCTAGCTGAAGTAGAAGAGGTGCTGTCAAGTGGTAGCGAATGGAGGTCGGACTCACTGGTTGGCTCGACTATCCTCGGCACATGCTTCCACGCTGTCGAGCTCTCCTTTCCCCAAGTTGTCTTGATCAATTTGCAAACCTCCTTTGATGTTGGAAGTTTGAGCTACTTCAGGCACCTATAGCAAAAATTTCTTGATTTTATTTAGAATCTTCTTAGAGGTACGGGATACGAAGATATCCCAACCTTCTTTGGTTTTGGAAGGATCAAAAGTATCCCCAAGGATTGCTCTAATGGAACTAGATGGTTGTTCTACAAGGTATTCCTTTGGGATGACTATAGTACCGGTCTTGAAGCTGTGTTCATTTCAGTCCTTAAATGTGAAGCAATCTTCCAAAACATGACCTAGCATACGGTGGTAGGGGCAAAAGTTGGGATCATGGCTTTTGCCCACTTCCTCCAGTCTCCTAAGTTTGGGTAGCTGAAAATCAGGCTTCTTTAAGAGATTCTTAAAGATCTTCTGATTACCTCCCTCTTAAATGAATAAGGCTTGTTAAGTTTATCCAAAAGAGAAGGTGGACCATAGCTAGGGGATATGTGTACCACCATGATGTGGTGAGGAGGAGGCGGTGGGGAAGGCTAGGGTAGCTCTGGTGGTAAAGGAGGTGGATGAAGCGAGGTCGTGTGGTCTCTCAAATGTCTACTTGGTTCTTCCCCTTATCCACATCACTATACCCGCTTCTTCTCATATACCTTCATGGCTTTGACTTGAGGTCTTGAAAAGGCAACTTTTTGGCCTCTCCTTATAGACTAGCCACCTTGTTGATTAACTTCTCAAAAGTTTTGATGGTGAAGCCCTTAAGCTTGAAGGTGATCAGGCCAAGGATATTCTTTAGAAGAATCTCAATGGCATGCTATTTAGATAGTTTTGTATCGCATTTCATTCTCAGGTTAGATCATCTGAGAATGTAGTCAATAAGGGACTCACCTGGGTATTGTTGTGCTACAATGAGATCGTCGACAATGACCCTTTGCTGAGCTCCAGTAAACCTCTTGATAAAGAGTTGCTCCAACTCAATAAATTTCTTCATTGAACTATTGGGAAGTTCAACATACCAATCAAATGCTATACCTGCTAAGTTACTGATGAAGAGAGGAAGAGTAAAGCACTACCACCAACGTTGCAACAACTAGCTCTAAAATGTGCAATATGTTGCCTCGGTTCCACTACCATCAAAACTCTTGAAAGAAGGTGACACGAAACCCTTAGGATATTGGATTGTATCAAATTCCTCTAGGTAGGGTCTACCCTTTGGAACTGATGACCTCCTCAGGCTTGAGCCAACGCTTCTTTCACCTGCTGCTCAACCATGGATTTGATATCTTTTTCTTGTATGGAGGTACTATCCACTACCTTTCTATACATGCTTGTGCTGCCTTTCTCTATGGGAGGTAAAGTCTTGGCTGGGTCCAAGACATGCACCAACTCTAATTAGTCTTTATGGTAAGATAAATTGTCGGGCTGTAATGCTAAGACAAATACATCTTGAGCCTCTTCTCCATCTATCTATCTTTCATCTTTCTACTTTATCATGTTAGAGGTGTTGTGAGTGGTGGTCTTCGCTCGCCTCAACACCTTCCATAGTCTTTCTGGGAGATCCCGGTATCTACCATGCAAACCCCTGCTGAGTCTCCCAATAAATCATCTTCATTAGGATCAAAGCTAATTTTCTCTTCATTAGACCAATCATATTTTAGGATCTCTTTCTTCTATATGAGATAATGAGCTACTATATCATCTAGAGAACAATCTAACTAGCACAAATGACTTTGTCTGACTGGTGATGGGATCAATATCATGTACCGAGACACGACCTCCCTCTTATCGGAGAATCACCCTATGAGGCTATACTCACCGGAAGAAATACACTCGACTATCACTCAGGGTGACACCTAGGAGATCTATCTTCATATGTGCAACTCGGCTATCATCTACAACTGTAACCTCCATCATATGTTGTACTAGTGGTGGTGGTGACGAGACAACCACGATGCTTCGGGGTCGCCATTCCTTCCTCACCACCGCAAAAGGTCAAGAAGGAGAGTTCCTCACCAGAGGTGGTGTGGATGGAATGGGATGGTTGGTATTGGATCACCAATGGGGGTCTCTTCTTCCCAGATGTGGCCTTCATGGCCTTGGATGGAACTAGAGATGCTGAAACATGGACCAGAGATGGTGGACGGGGGGTAGAATGGTGTGGTGGAGACACCATCGACTCTCTCAGAACAGGAGCCGCTCTCCTGTGATGGGTAGTCCCCATAAGCAAAATACTATCGGTATGATCGACGCAGGCAGCACATCGATCAAGAAAATCAATGAGTGAGCCGACACTGGCCAACCTCCGCTCTCCTCGTGGTAATTTGAACTAAAGTGCGGGCCTCCTAGCCTCTCCATAATATGCTTCCGCTATGGGGGATCTCAAGTCAGCCTGAGCTCATCAGATCGCCCATGTTCCACTGTAATGTGAAATTGAATGGGAGGTGGGAAAGTCCTCCTCATCCCGCCAACCGGGGAAACCAAAGTGGGCAACTGCTCAATAACAGAACATGTAGCTGCTTCCATCTCCCTAGCAATGTGTGTATGGTACCACTTTATCATGCGATTCATGTTCCTCCTTTGGGTCTTGGTAAGGCGAGTAGAGTAAGAGCTAGACCGAACTTCAAAAGTAGGGGAGACAATCCCTGGGATCAGGGGAGCCTTATCCTTTGAGGGTGCTAGTGAGTGGGTGCTAGCCCTGGGGTAGAGGAACCATGCACATATTGTCATCGACAATGGCACCGACGTCGAACTATAAGAGCATCACTACCTTCTTTTAGTGAGGGAATATCAATCTGGCATGTCAATCGAATGATGCCGCCTATTGTGCTCCTGCTAATAGTGGTGAGGGGAGTGCCCACATAAGTAATCCTCACACCCTCAAAACCTCATCCAAAGTGGATGAAATGAGCATAGTCAGAGTAGGGATGGTTGGCCTGATTTAGGGCCAGATCCATCCCGTGCAGAAACGTGAAAACATACTTGGGTGCTACCATTTCTATCAATTGAAAACTGAACTGAGACTGAAATTATCGTTGAACCTAGAATGAACTTGAAATAAGATTTTTGTTGATTTTGAATTCAAATTTACAAGTTGAACCCATACTCAATTGAAAGTGTTAAGTCGGGTTCAAAAGGATTTAGAAGAGATTTGATTGGGAAGAGGAATTCTTTGAATATAGAATCCACTTTCAACAAATTTGGGTATGTTGAAAAGTAAGTTCAAATTTTTTTGGAGAGATGCTTCCATAGGTTCAAATTTGAATTTTAATTTTCATTTTGAATTTGAGGACCCTTCATCTAACAAATTTGAGTATGTTAAAATAAAGGGTCAATTTGATTTTTATTTGAGGATTTTGATTTTTAAAATTCACTTAGCAAATTTGGGTATGCTAAGTGGTGTGTTTGAAAACAATTCTTCATTTTCTTTATTTTATTTTGAAAATAGGATTCTTAGCAAATTTAGGTATGCTAAAGAAATCCTAATGTGTTTCTTTTGTTTTGGATTTTGTTTTTTTATTTGAAAAATGGAGACTTCACTTTAGCAAATATGGTATGCTAAAATGAAGTTCCAATGAGTTTCTTTTGTTTTTTTTGTTTGAAGATGGAGACTTTAGCAAATATGGTATGCTAAAATGAAGTTCCAAAAGTGTTTAAAATTTATTTTAAAAAAATGGAGACTTCACTTTAGCAAATGGTATGCAAAAAATGAAGTTCCAAATGTTTGAAAATTTTGTGAAATGGAGATTTCACCTAGCAAATTTGAGTATCCTAAATGAAGTTTCGAAAAGTGTTTTGAAAATTTTTGTTTTGATGGAGATTTCACTTAACAAGTTTGGGTATGCTAAATGAAATTCCAAATCGTGTTTCAAATTTTAGTTTTAGATTTTGTTTTGAAAATTTTGTGAAATGGAGATTTCACTTAGCAAATTTGAGTATGCTAAATAAAATTCCAATATGTGTTTCAAATTTTGTGTTTTGGATTTTGTTTTGAAAATGGAGACTTCTCTTTAGCAAATGTGGTATGCTAAAATAAAGTTCCTAAAATTATTTTGAAAATTTTGCTATGTTTTGTTGATTTTGAAAAGAAATATTTTCATTTAACAAATTTAGGTATGTAAGATGGAAATCAATTATGTTTCATTTTTCAAAGATGTATTCTCATGTGTGATTATTGCTTTTTGAAAGAGGAAATCCAAACTTAACCATATATGGATTATCTTAAGTAGCATATCAAAATAATGTTATTTTATTTGAAAATAAAATTTCCATTCAATAAATTTGGGCATATTGAATGGAGATATTCATATGTGCTTTTTGAAAGTTTAGTTTTGATTTTCATTTGAAAATGTGAATAATAACAATGTGGGATGTTTGAGTGGAATTTCAAAGTTGTGATTTTTGAAGATAAAAACATCCATTCAACAATTTGATATGTTGAATGGAAATGATCTTTAATTGTGTTTTTTGAAAGTTTATTTTTGATTTTGGTTTGAAAATGTGAAAATTCCAACCTAACACATGTGGGATGTGTTGAGTGGAATTTCAAAGTTGTGATCTTGGCTTGAAGATGTAACATCCATCCAACATATTTGGATGTATTGAATGGAAATGTCCATCTTCAAATTTTGTGCTTTTTTGAAAGTTTAAGAAGGTTGGAATTTTATTTTTGAAAATGAAGTCTTCATCAAAAATGAATTGAGTGAAGAAGTTCATTTGTGCTTTTAAAAAATTTATGATTGTTGGAATTTTATTTTTGTAAAGATGATCTTACATATAAAAATCATGAAGATTGTTATATGATGTGATTTAGAAATGCAAAAAACATTTTATTATGTGCATTTTGAAAGAGTGCTTTTTAAAAAGCAAGATTTTTTTATGAAAGATTTATTTTGTATTTATTTTTAGAATGAACCATTCCTTACCATTAAAATGGTAAGGAGGAAGTCTTTAATCATTTTCTTTTTATTAAAAGTTTATTTTCACCCATTGGGGAACCTAACAAGGGTTTTATGACCAACACGAAGTGAAGTCCTAAAACTTAAAGATGTTGGCTAGCTTAACTTAAAGATGAAAGAAGCAAAGTGCCAGTAGAAAGAAAGATAGTCTTGGATTCATACAAAAGTACAAACCCACTATCGATACTTGGAGATAATGATCATTTACCAAAGATGGAGAGAGGAACCATCCCAATGAGTCGAGAAGAATCTATGGGTAGAAAAAATATTCATCATATGTATCAAATTTCTTCCTCATGTATCCTATCTTTATCCATCTGAAAGATGGTGAGAAAAAGAAGAAGGAAGATATATGATGATGACTTCTTTCTTTTTGGACACCACATAGAATCACAAGTGTACTTATTAGGGTGATCGGGTATTACATTATGGGGAGATGTACTATCTCAAAAGATAGAAGTCACCACCCTATACCTAATCACCAATAAGGACTCCCAAGGACTATGGGTCCACATATGTATAGATTCTTCCCCTTACATGAAAAGAAAAGTAGGGTTTATTTTATTGTTAAGTTCCCTATGGAGGCAAGTCCCCATAGTTAATTACATCACAAGGAATGAGATTCCTTAGGAATACTCTCAATTAAGGCTAAATGATCATTGTCTCCAAAGATTTTGAAAGGGTAGGACTATCAATTGATTGGTTTATGTTTAGAAAGTTAAGTGGGATCGATCAAGAGGAGAGAGTTCTTATCGAAGCCAAATGAAAGCAAGTAGGAGATGCTTAAGATACTAGAAAGCCTAGTAAGCATCCCAAATTACCATATGATTGGGCTTTACATTTTTTGAAATTGAATTAATTTGTTTGAATTGAATTTTTATTAGAAATGTAGGGCTTATATTTCCATAATATAAGGTTATGGAAATGCCTAAGAGATGAGAATTTATGCTTATGACCCACAAAGGGAAAAGCAACCTCAGAACCTAAATCTAGGGAGCTTTGGTGAGGGCCAAAAGCATGACCTAAATCTAAGGTAAAATGAGTATTTGGTTTACCTCCACAAGAGAGGATAAACCATAGCTGGACTTACAACCTCCTGGGGTGCCTAACTAACTCCTCCTGATTTTAAATTCATGTAGAAAGTCATATGCTTTATGCAAGATAGCTAGTTGTTATTCATTTAAAAGAGACTAAGTCCTTAAACTCACCCTAAGAGTAGATCATGTAAGCAAGACAAACCTAAATCTAATGCAAATTGTATTACATTTTTATTTTCATTTGGACAATCATTTAGCTTATACTTATTCATATGCCTAATGCATGAGAAATAAGATTATGGGCCAAAATCAATGAGAAAGGAGGTGTTTTCCACATGGCTCTCAAGCCAAGTTCTCTAGCAAAGGTGGAGGCCCTCCAATCAAGAGCGAAAAAAATTTGCATTTATGCATGATGTTAGAAAAGAAATACTCATCTAGCTAAGGGATTGCTAATTCTTTTATCTAGAGTTTTAACTTAGGCTTTAAGTGAGGTTATGAGTTGTTTATTTTTAATTTTGAGTTGATTAATTTGGTAGAAGATTTATATGTCCCTAAGAGCCTAATCGTCATCCAGGCCATACATAAAGCAATGAAGAAACTAGGAAAAGGATGCCATCTTAATGCACAACCTAAACAAAACATCAAATATTTTATAAAGCTAATCACAAAAGAATAAAAGGCCAAGTGTGTTCGAGAATCACCCACAAACTCAAAAACAAATTGGGTAGATTTCTACCTTATACAAATTAGACAAATGAATTATAAAATGGAATTCATGTTATGGGGTATTCATTCTTCTTTTCTTCTTTTTTTCTTTCTTCTTTTCTTCTTTTGGTTCCTTCTTTTGGATGGTTGGAATGTGGTTACTCCAAAGGCTTCACATGATACATAAGATGAGATGTTATGACCAATGCTCATCATAATCCCCCATAACAATCATTCTAAAATCATAATTCCAAAATTCACATGAAATGTAAAAGTAAATCTAATTAACATATGCAAAATAGAGATTATCTAAATAAACCATACAAATTCCAAGCATGTATATTGGACTTAGCACCCCACACATGGGTAACCAAGTCCACTAGATTTATTAGATTATGCTTAGGTATAAGCAACAAAAAAGTTATATTTTTATTACAACATCTTAAGCACAATCCCTTACAAAAAATAATGATTAGACTAAATTATCCTATCATTCATTCTACGCACATACACCTTAACATCCAGACTAAAACAAATCATCATAAAATAAAAGCAAACATCAAATCATGCACTGCCCTAACCCAAAGCTAGAAGTGGTGACTTAGTCTAATGTGTGTGCTTTTAAAAGGCTTGTGTGGTATGCTTAGCTATGGCTTTAATGTTTAGATTTTCTAAGTGTGAAAATGTTCAACTTAGATGGGTGGTTTCATTTAAGTGTTTAATTTATTTAGATTGATTTTATTTTATATTTTGGTTGGGTTTAAGTGAATCCTACAATTAATTACTAAGTTTGAAAGAGAGGGAAAAGAGAAGAAAACTTTTCTTTCCTTCCCTACCTTAAGTAATTTCTAAAGTGGATTCATATTTAGTTTTATTTAATGAATGTATTATTAACTATTTTAATTAATCCTAAGTTTAGATTTTCCATAAACAAACTATTCAAAAAGAAAGATATTTTAAGATTAAGTGAATTAATATCACAAAACACATATCACTTCATTTCTTTCCCAAGATGTATAACATGCAAATGAATGAATCCTAAGCATATCTATACAAATGGAAATGTTTAGCACACTTTATGATGAATGCTAAGAAATGTTACTTAAAAAAAATTGAATGCTTTATGATGCATGATTTTCATTAAGTAGAAAAAGGGGTTTCTTTTATCCATTATTCACATGCACATGTATGTATGAAAGGCATAAGTGAGTATACACCATTATTAGCATGGTGTAAGGTACAAGACCTACTTAGATTACTTAAAGCCTGCAAACCCTGGGTTGTCCACTAATATACCACTTTCCTTAAATACAAACACATGTACAAAAGAATGGAAAAAGAAAGATGCAAAAGTTTGTATTTATTTATTTGTTTTCTTTTATGCAATTTATACAAGTGTGGATGTCCTTCTAATAGCATAGGAATGGATAGGAATAGGGTTAGGCAAGTGTTATGTTCTTTTCAAATGAACTATACACTTTGCCAAATCCTATTCAAAACTACACTAAAAGAAAAGAGAAGGAAAGCCACTCGATGAACATCTTCATATTTATATCCACATGCAAGCTTATAAATAATAATAAGTAGCATACTTTCAGTTTTAGGTGTTTGATTTATAGATTTTGAAAATAGTTTTGGGTTTAGTAGTGATAATAGCCATTCATATTTTACTTTAGCCAAAACATGCAATTTGATATAAAGAAACTTTTCATTTTAATTTGATTTTTTAAAAGTATGAATGCATGAATTTCATATGACTTACATTTAGCATGCTAGGAAAAAAATAAAGTGATGAAAGCAAAATTCATTCTAATTAATCTAAAGACAATCTATGAAATAAGAAAGTTTAAAAGTGAATCAAAGTTTGTTTAATGTGATTTTTTATTTTGAATTTGCTTTATGTTTGATTTAGGAAATGTGAAAGAATGTTTGCTGGTCCTAACCCATTTCCCCCATGTGTGAGTTAATTTAGTTTATTCTTAGGATCATTAGGTGATTTTTGATATTTTATTTAGATTATAATATGAATTCAGTGTGTTAATTACCCCTTACATATACCACCTTAGCTTACTTAATCAAATAATTATGAGCCCATGATATGACATAAAACAACATAAGGAATTTAAATTTGCAATGCACCTAGGAAGAAAAGGGCCTAATGCAATTGGCTCATAATTATTGATTAATTAAGTTAAGGGGTTTAAGCTTAAGTACTTTCATAACCCCTCTCACACATGTGAGTTGGATTTTGATTTCCTTAATGTGCTTATGTTATTGAACACCTAAGCATCTATCGAAGATGGATTAGTTAAGTTCTGGAAGGTTTTAGAATTTTATCAAATTAATTAGGTAGGTGGTTAGTGAATTAATCTCTAATTAAGTTTGGATTAAGGAAGAAAGAGTTAAGGAAGCAAGAAAAAAAAATCCCAAAATTATTTCCTAAAATTGTTATTCACTTAAACAAACCTTAATTAACTCAATCAAGGGATTAAACCACTAATTACACACTTAATTAAACTCAATTACATTAATGGGGTAATTAGAAATTAATCTAGCAATCCCTTTAATTAAACCATCAATAAATCCCAAGAAAATTAGGGGAGGTAGAGGTCATCCCACCAATCATACAAAAGAAGTTTAGAATTAATCAATGGGCTAATTAGAGAGTAATTAGCAAAACAAAATTCTCAATAAAACTCAAATCTAGACAATAACACTGTTCAAAATTCATTGAAATCAATTTTATAATATTCTAGATTCAATTATCTTTCATATGTAATTTATTTCACATTTGTCTGGTTTTTTAGACTTAGATATGAGTTTTGGAAGTTTCCTTGATTAATTAGGTGATTTAAATGAGAATATAAATGGGTTATGAGAAAATTCCATGAATTTGAATTGATTTGAACTTGATTTGAGTTAATTCCATTAGAGGGAATAAAAAAACTTAGGAAAGATTTGAAATTTGATCATGGATTTTGGATTTGATTTTGGGTTTAGTTTGATTGATTTGAATTTATATTTCATTTACATATGTGAATATAAATGAGAATATAAATGAGTTGTGAGAAAATTTCATGGGTTTGAATTGATTTTGGCTAAGTCCATAAGAGGGAAATCAAAGTGACTTAGGAAAGATTTTGGAATTTGATTTGAATTCAACCATAAGTTTTAATCATGGGTTTCAATCATGAGTTTCAATCATTTGGAATTGATTCATGATTTAAGAAAATCTATTGAATTGATTCAATGTTTGATTGAGAGTTGAAGCTGATATGAGTTTGGAGTTTGACTTGAAAGAAGGAAGTGAGGAGTTGATGCTATGGGCAGCAAATTTTCCTAACACCCCTAAGGCATAACCTATTCTATGGCTAACTCTTTTAAGTCTCTAGGGTTAGGTTGAGTGTCCACCTAATCACTAGATGTGTCTTAAGACTAACCAACCAGAGGGGATGCCTTTCAATTTGTAGTGGTCAATTGAGGAAGAAAGCATGGGGACTCACATCCTCTAGAATAAGGAACCACTGGGGTGATTGGTTGGCAAGGCAATAGATCAAACTCGACTTAGAGGCGTATTGAGTGAATCTTTGACTTAAACATCATCGAGATAGTCAAAGATTGATTTTATTTTTAGCTTATTTTGATGGATTCTACTAGTTTGCGATGTATCATACTGAGAAGGAGCTTAAATCAGCCTAGGCTATCTCAAATTTATTGAACTAAAGGGAGTAGCTTCCCGGCCGATGGGAGAACTATTCAACCAAAGGAGTGCATTTCAGTTTGCAATGATCAATTTAGTGGAAGAAAGCTTGGGGACTCACATCTTCCACTAAAAAAGACCACTGGGGTGATCGGTTGGCAAGGCAATAGATCAAACCCAACTTAGGGCTGCCCGTCAGTTTGTGATAGTCATGCTTGAAAGAATACATCATAGTATTACATCTTTCAAAGAGGAATGACGCAACAACCTTTTAATGGAAAAATAGATTGAACTTCGATCCCAAGGGCTGAGTAAGTATCGACCTGGGGATTTATCTCAACTCAGGTAGTCAGGCAATTCCTATAGGGAGTTATACTGACACTGCCTTAAAGATATGATGCCTGCTTAAGAAATGGGAGCCCTCTAGGGGATTGAATTCCTAATCCATAAGCAAATTAATTTATTTATTTTGTTTATTTTATTTATTTTAACATGGACCCTGTTGGTTTGCGAGGGATCAAACTAAGAAGGAGCTTATATCAGCTTAGACCTATCTCAGATTTATTGAACAAAGAGAGAATCTGTGCATCCACTGAACAAATTCTCTAATCACAGGGGTGGCTACTAAGAAAGGGGGATTGTAAGAGTAACCTGGGTAGTGTCTAAATGGGGTCGCCAAGGATGTGATCCAAATAGAATGCCCATAGGGGAAGGGGCCACTAAAAGCTTAATCCAAAAGCCTAGAGATGATGACATGGCTAGTCATATATCACATAGGTATTCGGTGTACAACTCAAAGAGAAAGCTTGGGGACTCATATCTGCCAAGAGTGGTATACTCACTGGGTGATTCATTGTCAGCAAAGCGAACATCAACCAACTTAAGGTGCCCATCGGTTTGCAACAATTAGCCTCAGAAGAAAGCTTAGGGACTCACATCCTTCTATAGTAGAATTGATTGCTAGGATAGTGTATCTTCAGCTCGATAGGTGCCATCCGACCTAGAGTGACTATAGAGTGAATGCCACTAGGGGACTTATATCAACTCAAATGTAGTCAAGAGGAAAGGAGCCTCTGGGGGACTTACCTTAAACCTCAAATATACTCAACCTAGTAAGTTTATGATGTCTAGTTCAAGAAGAAAGTTCAAGGACTCACATCTTCTTAAATAAAGTTAGCATGAGGTAGCTTACTAGTGAAGACTACCAAACTAACAAGGCGCTCATTAGTTTGCAATGATCAAGTCAGAAAGAAATCATGGGGACTCACATCTACCTGATAAATGACCATTGGGGTGATATACTAGCAAGGTAGCATGTAGACCTGACCTAGAGCAGGTAATGAGTGAGTGCCACAGCAGGATTGCTCCCACATAAAAATAGCTCGAGAAGAAGATATGTGTTTGTTTTTGTGTTGGTGTCAGAAGGAATAGGATGCCACTGGGGGACTCATACACCTATCTTAAAACATACTAGGGAATTGGGTGAAATGGTGCCACGGATGGCATCCGAAATTCCCACTAAGAAAGGATGTCACTCGGGTTTTCTTACACCTAACTCAGTTGTTCTAGTCGAAATAAGATGCTTCTTCTTGGGTTCTCTCACACCTATTCTAATAGCGCCAGGAGATTGTGTTTATGTTTTGAAAGAGGCATATAATACCGAGGGACTCTTACACCTAACCTAGACACGTCATGGCGGATTCGTAAGATAAGCAAACAACACTTTGGAAGAAGAGATGATTTGGATGAAAGGGAATCAGATTTTTGTTGATTGATAGAATTATTTTCAGAACATGATTTTTATGGGTAATATTTCTTCAAATATAGCTTATTAATTAGAAGCATCGGGTGTTGCCATTTATAATTAATAAGCTGATAAGATCCTCCTTGGTATGTCTTCTCTATGACATAAGGGCCTTCCCAAGTGGGTTCAAACTTGCCTCCCATCTTTTGACAGGCAATAATTGGTCTCCTTAGGACTAACACAAGTTCTTCTACAAAAAAGACCTATGGCAGACTAGCTTGTTGTGAGCTTGAACCATTTTGGCCTTGTACAACTTGAGGTTCTGGCACGCCCGTAGGTGACTCTCCTCCAAACCTTCGAGCTCTTCTAACCGCAACTTTGCATTCTGCTCTATAGTGATCTTGCTACCCAATTCTATCTTTAGTAATAGGAGTTGGACTTCTAAAGGTAAACAACTTTAGACCATACACTAAGAAAAATGTGGTAGATTGAGTTGGTGTATGGGTGTCACAAGGCTTCAACCAATCGCTTCAGTATCATTTTACAATGTTTTTGGATCTGGATGAGAGTTTTGTTGAATGCTTATACAAATTTTCTCTGGGGTAGTAGATGGTGGAATGTCTCCAATCTATAACTGTTGATCTTTGTGCTTTTGAATGCAGTACCATTATCGGATATAATTCATCGAAGCACCCTGAACATATATACGATATGGTTCCTAAAAAATTGAAGCACATGTTGAGCTGCAACCTCTCTGAGTGGGATTGCCTCCGCCAACTTGGAAAAGTAGTCGGTGGTAGCTAAGAAGAACTGATGCCCCTTAGAAGAAGGAGGATCGATAGGACCCACAATGTTGGTACCCCAACACTCAAATGGCCATGAGGCCAATGTAGAATGTGGTTGATGAGGACCACACCGTGTACTTGACATTGATGGCATCTCTTAGCTATATCCATGAAGTCTGTAATCATCAAAGGCCAGTAGTATCCTAGTCTCTTGATCTTCATCTTCATCTTCAGATTAGATTGATGTGCTCCACATAGACCTGAATCAACCTCGGTTACAATGCCATGGGCTTCGTGTTTGTTTAAACAACATAATGACATTTGATCAAAAGGCTGTCGGTATAGGGTTCCATCAACAAGAGCATAGGAGAGAGCTCTCTATTTCACCTAATGGGCTTATGACTTTTTTTGAGGTAGTTTGCTGGTGTTCAAGTAGTCTATGAATGATTGCCTCCAATCTAGCTACTTGTCCTTATAGGCAATGACAACCTCCCCTTCAAGAGAAAGTCTTTCGATGAGTTCAACATCAATAAGGGATATGACTTGTCTATTTTGGACCCTTATTAAGATGGACCCATCTTTCGGACATGCTAATTCTTTGGAAAGTTTGGCCAAAGTCTGCTACTACATTCTCTGCTCAGGGAACCTTGTAGATGGTGACTTCAGGAATTTGGGCCAACATCTTCATGGTATACTCGTGGTAATGATGAAGCTTTGGTTTAAGAATCTTGTAGGACGACACCGATTGATGACCTTGAGAATCAAGGATGTTGATGTTTTGACAATATTAACTCCATTCATCAATCAAAGCCTCACACTCAGCTTCGTTGTTGGTGTAGGGATTGGAAAGATAGTATGAGAATCTCATCTCATCGTGGTTTAGAGTTAGAAGAACTATTCCTACCCTTGACTTTCATGGAAGAGTAGATCGTGGTGCTTCCTTTTTATTAAAAGAAGCTGCACCATCAAAATACATCTCCCATCAATGGTTGTCAACCTCCCCTAAGTTCATGTTTTGTTTGTCAGGGAGATCATCACTGCGGGAATCACAGAAGTGGCTAAGAAATACTAATGCTTATCCTTACCGCACAAAATAATGTGATATTATACTCAAGAGGATCATGGACCATTGTGCCAAACATGATAGCGTTGTCATGAGATAATGCAATGATTGGTTAAATCAAGTTCACCTACGAGAAAGCATATGTGTAGCTTTTGAGAGGTAAAGATTAAAGCTAAATGTTTCTTAATAGGTGGGTAGTTGGCTAGAAATGGTGAGGTAGTAGAGAGCACTCTCCTTCCCTTGTCATTGCCAACAAATTCTTGAGAGAGTCATCCAATGCAGTGAGGATGAGTGGCTTGCATTAAGAGAACTAGCGGCTTCACCAAATACTGCTTGATATCTTCAAAGGCAACCTGACACTTGTTATCTCACTTAAACATCGCATCCTTTTTGAAAAGTGTTGAGAATGATTTGCATCTCCCCAATAGGTTGGAAATAAAGCATCCCAAATATTCCAACCGTCCTTGGAAAGATCTGAGTTAATTTAAACTCTTAGGAGGTGACATTTCAAAGATAATTTTGATCTTTTTTGGATCTATTTATATTCCCTGGTGTTTGACAACAAAACCAAAGAACTTCTCTAAAGCTACTATAAATGCACACTTCAGGGGGTTCATTTTGAGCTTATATTATCTTAACCATTCGAAAATGACTCTCAAGTCAAAGATGTGATCTTTCTTTTCTCTGCTCTTGACTATTAGATCATCAACGTAGCACTCAACCTGATGATGGATGAGTTCATTGAAGACTAAGTCATGGCCCATTGGTATGTATAACAGATTTTAAGGCGAAAAGGCATAACTATAATAATAAATTTTGATCGGGGTTCAAAAAGTGGTGTTTTGTTCATCTTCAGGGGATATCTTAATTTGGTTGTAGCCAGATGATCCATCCATGAAAGAACATTGCATGAGATGAGGCAATGTCCACCATTAATTCTAGTATAAGAAGAGAAAACTCATCCTTAGAAAATGCCTTTTTAAGTCCCTGAAATTGACGCATATGTGAATTTGGCCATTCTTCTTCTTAACTAGTATGACACTGGCTAACTTGGTAGGGTATTTTTGTTCCCTGATGAAACCAGCATCGATCAGTTTTTTAACTTCAAAAATGACATGTTGTTTGATTTTTAATCGCATGCGTCTAGAAGCTTGCTTGATAGGGATGGCATTAGGGTCTATTGCTAGTTTGTGGACTACTACGTTAGGAGATAATCTGGGCATTTCTTCGTAGCTCCATGCAAAGTAGTATTTAAACTCAGTCAATTGCCTAACTAAGTCATTTGTTTCTTCTTCATTCAACAACGAATTGTTGTACATCGGGCATGGATTTTCTTCTATCCTGAGGTTGATTTCTTTAAGCTTGTCAATTATTGAATGAATTTTCACTTCAAATTATGGTAGTGCATCTTTGATTTGGATATCATCTTGATCATCTGAGGTCTCTAAACACACATCCTCATAAGAGTTGATGTTGTGTGAAAAGAACCTATCAGACTCCAAATGATTGGTAACAACTAAGTGGTAATGATTGATGACCCACTACCAATCCTAGGATCTTGATTGTGCCTCCCTTCCTGTGTTGTTCCATAGCTTTTTAAAATACTTTGACCTGTGCCTAGACCATGTATGAGTAACCAAACCTTTCCATATAAGATTCTGAACACAAGGTGAGTAAAAGCCAAATAGTAATTTTGTTAATTCTTTAAATGAATCCTCCTCAAGTTCTACATCAACTTCAGGACTTGAGGATGATGAACCCAAAAAGAATCTCTTCGACTTTGCATCCATGGAAGACTTAGGGGCTTCCTAAACTACTAAACCTTCAAATTTTTGAGATGAAAGTGAGGTTAGAGCTAAGGTTCCTAGCTGCTGTTTGATAGTTTTAAATGCATTTAATTCGAATACTTTGCTTTAACTGGAGGCCTGGTCTTCATCGCTATCTGGATCAAAAGTCACCTCAAATGGAACCCGCTGAGAGGGGTTGCCTAGAATACTAATCACATTAGGCTCATCTCCAAGCTGGATTTCAAGTCTATGTGAATAGTGGGGTCCTATGAACTGAACATGACCTCTGGATGGCCAACCGTGAGTCTTCCACCTCTAGAATCCCTCTTTCACCGCCATGGAGGTGAGTCATCCTACCCACATGCCCATATGATGGAATGAACTGTGGGTGGAATGTGAAATGTGTCTCCACTTCTTCTTCAATTCCCCTTTCTTGTTCACTTGGATTTTCATCTTTCTTCTCTTTTACTTTTGCCTTTTCTTTTGCTTCATTTTATTTTTCTTTTACTTTTGAATTTGAGCTTTGTCCAAGTTCATAAGAAAGGGTGTTTTGAGGAAGATAGTAGGTCACATCCTCATAAATCTCAACCTCTTAAACTAAAAATGACTTTTCATCACCTTTGATGCAATACTCAATCCCATCCTTTCTAAACTTGATGCATTGATGGAGGGAGGATGGAATCATCTTGTTCTAATGATCCAAGGCCTACCGAGCAAAGAAGTGAATGAAGTATTCGAATCAATGATGTAAAACTTGGCTTCAATCTTCCAGTCACCTATCTCTAAACGTAACACTATAGAACAAAGCCCTTGTTCACTAAATTCTCTCAACATCATCTCTCCTGTGTGGAGATGTCAATCCTCAAATAAAAGGTCTTAGACTCATAATGTTCACCAATGCACCTAAAGAACTCTAAGTCAACTCCCATGTCAATATGATGTAGGGGCTCCAAGTCCCCCAGAAGAAGGTCTTCATCTGTGAAGGTGATACCCTGAGCTTCTTTTATGTAATGTGCCTCATCACCTATGGTGGTCAGTGGAGCAAATCATATTTCTGGATCAAGGAGAGCTTTGATTAATGATTCCCTCATCTCTTTGGAGACAACGATCATTTACCTTAATTGAGAGTATTCCTAAGGAATCCCATTCCTTAGGATGTAATTAACTATGGGGGCTTGCCTCTATAGAGAACTTAATGAACCGATAAAAAAATAAACCCCACTTTATTTTTCCATGTAAAGTAGGGGAAAATCTCTGATACATCATCCCACAGACCCATAAGTCCTAAAGAGTCCTTATTTAGGTGATTAGGTCCATTGCAGGGTGGTGGCTCCTATCTTTTGAGATAGTACACCTTTCCCTCGATGTTGTACCTAATCACCCTAATAAGTACACTTGCAATTCTTTGTGGTGTCCATCTAAAGAAGGAAGCAATCATCATCATATTGAATTATCTCTCTCTTCTTTCCTTTCTTTTCTTTTTTGTCTTCATCTTTCTTTCTGAGAGGGATGAAGATAGATAAAGAAAGAATTCAAGGAGGAAGAAGGGAGGAGATTGACTGATGATGGTGAATGCCCAATTCAAAATTAAAATTTTTTTTTCACCCATAAATTCTTCTAACGACTCCGCTGGGGATGGTTCCTCTCTCCATCTTTGGTAAATGATCGTTGTCTTCAAATATCAATAGTGGGTTTGTACTTTGGTATGAATTCGAGGCTATCTTTCGTTCCGTTGGCACTTAGCTTATTTTATTCTTAAGTTATGCTAGCCAACATCTTTAGGTTTTAGGACCTCACCCCATGTTGGTCTTAAAACCCCCGTTGGTTTCTCCAATGGGTGAAAATAAAAAGATCTAATAAAAAGAAAACATTTAAAACTTTCTCCTTATCATTCCTATGATAAGGAAAGGTTCATTATAAGATAATAAAGACAAAATAAAATTTTTCATAAAAAAATCTTGCTTTTCAAAAAGCACCTTTTCAAAAATGAGCATAATAAAATATTTTCCACAAAAATTTTCTTAAATCATCCTCATCTAACACTTCTCATAATTGTTACATGTAGGAATCTTCAAAAATAAAACCAACAATCTTTTCCAAAAACACAAATGAACTTCTTCACTCAAATTCATTTTTTAATGAAGACTTCATTTTTAATAAAATTCCAACAATCACAAAATTGTCCAAAAAGCACAAATGAACTTCTTCACTCAAATTCATTTTGATGAAATCTTAATTTCCAAATTTCTAAACTTTCAAAAAGCACAAAAATTTGAAGATGGGCCTTTCCATTCAATACATTCAAACATATTGAATGGATATTACCTCTTCAAACAAAATCATAACTTTGAAACTTCCACCTAATACATTCCACATGTGTTAGGTTGGGATTTTCATATTTTTTTTTTAAAAAAGAGCACATATGAAACCTCCCCATTCAATATACCCACACTTATTGGGTGGAGGTCTCATTTTCAAAAATAAAATTTCCAAAAAGCACATATGAACCTTTCCATTCAATATACCCATACTTATTGAATGGAAGTTTCATTTTCAAACAAAACTAAATTTTTCAAAAGCACATATGAATATCTCCATTCAATATACCCAAATTTATTGAATGAAGATTTCATTCCCAAATAAAAATATCATTTGGAAATCCCACTTAAACATATTCCATATATGATTAAGTTGGAATTCCCTCTTTCAAAAAGCAATAATCACACACAAAGAAAAATTTTCACATTACAAAATAGGATTGACTTCCATTCCTACATACCCAAATTTATTAGATGGAAGCCTTCTTTTCGAAAATCAAAACTTAACAATCACATTTTCAAAATTCAAAACACATTAGGAACTTCATTTAGCATACTCAAATTTGCTATGAAGTCTCCAAATTCAAAACCCAAAAATTTTCAAACACATTTTGGAACTTCATTTAGCATACTCAAATTCACTAAGTGAAGTCTCCAAATTTAGAACCAAAAATTTTAAAACACATTTGGAACTTCATTTAGCATACTCAAATTTACTAAGTGAAGTCTCCAAATTCCAAACCAAAAATTTTAAAACACATTTGGAACTTCATTTAGCATACTCAAATTTGCTAAGTGAAGTCTCCAAATTGAAAACCCAAAAATTTTCAAATACATTTTGGTACTTCATTTAGCATACTCAAATTTGCTATGTGAAGTCTCCAAATTCAAAACCAAACATTTTTAAAACACCTTTGGAACTTCATGTAGAATACATAAATTTGCTAAGTGAAGTCTCCAAATTCAAAACCAAAAATTTAAAAAAAAATCATATTTGGAACTTCATTTAACATACTCAAATTTGCTAAGTGAAGTCTCCAAATTCAAAAACCAAAAACAATTTTTTAAACACATTTGGAACTTCATTTAGCATACTCAAATTTGCTAAGTGAAGTCTCCAAATTCAAAAAACCAAAAATTTTCAAACACATTTGGAACTTCATTTAACATACTAAAATTTGCTAAATGAAGTCTCCAAATTCAAAAAAACTAAAAAAATTTTCAAACACATTTGGAACTTCATTTAGTATACTCAAATTTGCTAAGTGAAGTCTCCAAATTCAAAACACAAAAATTTTAAACACATCTTTTGGAATTTCATTTAGCATACTCAAATTTGCTAAGTGAAATTTTCATTTCATAAAATTAAGTGGAACTTCATTTTTTTAGCATACCATATTTGTTAAGTGAAGTCTCCACTTTCAATCAAAAAATAAATCAAAACTAATAAGAAACACACTAGGATTCCCTTAGCATACCCAAATTTTCTAAGGATCCTACTTTTGCAAAAATCAAAATATCCAAAACAACTGAAACACTTTAGGATTTCCTTAGCATACTCAAATTTGCTAAGAATTCTATTTTAAAAAATCTTTCAAAAAACAAAATACAGTTGGGTTCTTCACTTAGCATACCTAAATTTGCTAAGTGGGAATTCCAATTTTCAAAATCAACAAAAATTAAAAAAAAAAAGAAATAATTATTTTCAAACACTTCACTTAGCATACCCAAATTTGCTAAGTGAGTGAATTCCAAAATACCAAATCAAAAACAAAACCAATTGACCCTTACTTTAACATACCCAAATTTGTTAAAGGAAAGGGTCTTCAAATCAAAGTCTAATTTAAAACATGAACCTATGGAAGCATCTTTCTAAAAAACATTTGAATCCACTTTTCAACATACCTAAATTTATTGAAGTTGGATTCATATTCAAAAATTCCTCTTTCCAATCAAATTTCTAAATCTTCTTTAAATTAATTTGAACCCCACTTAACACTTCCAAAATGTTGGATGCGTTCAAATTTTAAATTCAAATTCAGAAATCAACAAAAATAGAAACTTGATCTAAGTTTGTTTCCTAAATTGTAGATTCTCAGCATTAGTCACAGTTACAACTACAGTCCAGTCCTTCAGTTTTTGCAGTTGACTAGAAATGGCAAGCTCACAGAAGTTTGTGTTCACTTTCCCATATGGCATGGACTTGGCCTTGGATCAAGCCAATCTCTCCCGAGTTGATCATACCCACCTTATCCATTTTGGCAAGGGATTTGAGGGAGTGAAGATCACTTGTGAGGGCACTCCCCTCACAACTATCAGTACCACTGCGATGGCCGGGCTGAAGCCTGTCATCCAGATCAATTTACCCTTAGAATCTGACATCCCTTCATTAAAAAGGAAAGTAGTGGTAGTCCCACTAGAATAGTGATATGACAAGGCTTGATGCCCCTGGTGGTTTCTCATGCTTGGGACCACCCACTCTTTAGCACCCTCTAAGGGCTCTCTCCGATTCTGCCTCCCAATCTTTGAGGTTGGGTCTTACTCTACTCATCCTACCACACAGAGGAGAAATAAAAATTGCATGATCTGCATCACACCGAGATTGCTGGAGATGGAGGACTTAGATGGAGGAGGACTTTGATCACCCCGCTACAGCAACCCATCCTCTCTAGTCCAGAGAGGAGGCTAAGAGGATTCATAACTTCCACTGGTGGTTCAACACTAGCCTTCCACTGTGAGCAAGAGGTCATGGTGCCTCCGATCTTTTACAGTTGGCGAGCTTACAATGCCAGTCGAGCTCCTTTGATTTGAGATCTATTATTCCCCTTAGTGTGGGGAAACATCTTTGATAGGAGAAGGCCATAGAGGCCCATGCATCTGTTCATATCACCGAGGAGAGGCAAGGTTCGCCACAGCCTTCTTGATTCATCATTTTCTTCGGCACACTTCAGTCACCATACATATACATTTTACTTACTGATCATCACAGAGGACAACCCCCTATCTTGAGAGTCGGTGGTGTCTCCACCACACCTTCTACCATCCCATCACCGCTCACCACATCATCTCCAATTCCACCAAAGGCCATGAAGGCCATATTTGGGGAGAAGTGTATCCCAGTGGTAATCCTACTATGGTCGAGGGATCCTACTCTATCTACACCATCTACTATGGCAAGGCCGAGCTCCCCTGCTCGACCTTTTGCCCCAGTGGTGGTGTGGAAGGAATGGCAACCCCGAAGCATAGTGGTCATCCCTTCACCAACACCACCAGTTTAGCAGGATATAGAGATGGGGACAACTATTGTTGAGGGAGCAGATGATAGCCCAACTACACCGATGATAGTAGAACCTCCTAGGAATGTCAGCCCTTTCATAGTTAGTGATAGTCAAGAGTGTGTCTCTTCTAGTGAGTATAGTCCTCATAGGATTGACTCTCCAACAGAGAGGTCGGCCTCTCAAGATAATAGTGATCACACAAGAAATCATTTGTTCCTGTCTAGATTAATCATTCTCTTATGGAGATAGTAGCACATTATCTTATAGAGAAGGAAATCCTGGGGTATGACTGGTCAGATGAGGAGAAGGCCAGCTTTGATCCCAATGAAGATGATTTATTGGGGGACTCAACAGGAGTCTGCATGGTTGATACTAGGGGATCCCTCCTCAGGAAGCAGCAGGCCATGGAAGGTGATGAGGTTGATCAGGAAGACACAACCCAATCAGCCCAACACCTCCTATCGCTAAAGTTAAAAAGATGAGCGAGTAGATAGATGGCGAGGCAGCTTGAGAACTTGTTAGCAATAATTTTAGTACTTCAGAAATAAGCCCCAATAGTTCATCCTACTACAGCCGATATTAGTCAGCTAAAGTTAGTGCATGTCTTGGACCCAGCCAAGACCTTACCTCTCATTGAGCAAGGTAGCACTAGAATGTATATGAAGGTAGTGAAAAGTACCTCCATATAGGATAAAGACATTAGATCCATCATTGAGCAGCAGGTGAAGGAAGCGTTGGCTCAAGCCCAGGGAGGATCATCAGTTCCAAAGGATAGACCCTGCCCGGAGGAATTTTATGTAATCCAATATCCCAAGGGTTTCGTGCCACCTTCTTTCAAGAGATTTGATGGCAGTGGAAACCCAAGGCAGCATATTGCACATTTTAGAGCCAACACGCTTTGCTTTTCTACCTCTTCATCAGTAGCTTAGCGGGTATAGCATTTGACTGGTATGCTGAACTTCCTAATAATTCAGTAAAGAAATTTGCTGAGTTGGAGCAACTCTTTATCAAGAGGTTCGCTGGAGCTCAGCAAAGGGTTACTATTGGTGATCTCATTGTAGCACAACAACACTCAGGTGAGTCCCTTGTTGATTGCATTCTTAGAAGGTGGAACCTGAGTATGAAATGCGAGCCATAGTTATTTGAATAGCATGCCATTAAGATTCTTTTAAAGAATATCCATGGCCCGATCGCCTATGCTTAAGGGCTTCCCTATCAAAACATTTGAGAAGCTAATCAACAAAGCGGCTAGTCTATAAGGAGAGGCCAAACAGTTGCCTTTTTAAGATCAATTGCCTAAGTAGAAGCCGCAAAAAGTCTATGAGAAGAAGTTGGGGATAGTAATAGCGGTAGATAAGGGGAAGCAACTAGCTAGAGACTAGTTCGAGAGACCACAAACTCAGTAGCCTCCACCTCCTCTACCACCACCGAGGTAGCCCTACTGGCCTCCACAACAACCTCCACAGCTAGCTCTACCTCCTACTCAGCCATACCATCAGCAACAGCAGGACACATACCCACCGCCAAGTAGCTATGACCCACCTACTCTTTTAGATAAGCTTAATAAGCCTTATTCATTTAAGAGGGAGGTAATCAGGAAGATCTTTAAGAATCTCTTAAAGAATCGATTTTTAGCTACAACCTAGAGATCGAGGAAGTAGTAAAAGTCATGATCCTAACTTTTGCCCCTACCACTGTATGCTAGGTCATGTTTTGGAGGATTGCTTCACATTCAAAAACTAGCTTGAACATAGCTTCAAGACCGATGCTGTAGTTATCCTGAAGGAATACCTTGTGGAACAACCATCCAGTTCCATTAGGGTAATCCTTGGGGATACTTGTGATCCTTCCAAAATCAAAGAAGGCTAGGATATTTTTCTATCCAAAACCTCTAAAAAGATTGTTCAGAAGATCAAGAAACTTTCATTGCAGGTGCTTGAGTCAGCTCAAACCTCCAACATCAAGGAAGGTTTGTAAGTTGCTAGTGCCAACTCTAAGAAAGAGGGAGTACAGTAGTAGCAACGCCAACCTGTGCTAGCCTATGATAGCCCAGTAGCGCAGCCATCGACTGAGTCCAGCCTCCAGTCTATCGTTGTAGCTACCACATCAGGGAGCACCTCTTCTACTTCAGCTATCTCTCTTCTTCTACTAGTAGAACTCTTGTATAGGTGGGTAAGGGCATCAAATCCCTTACCCCACTCACTTTACTTGATTTCTACTTTGTACCTCCTATCAAATCCAAGAAATTGAAGAATAAACTAGTTTAAACTATATCTGTGTCACTTTTGATGGGTTGTCTACTTCTGTTCTTAATGATAACTCTTCAAGTCAAAATAACTATAATAATTATGATCTTCCTCTTTTTGATTCAGAGTTAGGCTATCTCACTCTGAATACTATGGGTTCACCTCTTGAGATAGACTTGAAATCATCTAATTTTTAGGGTCCCATAGGAGAAGTTGTAGGTGAGCCTGATGTGTAGGTAGAACCTTCCATTACCCTGCCACAAGAGATCATCGAAGTCAACCTCCATAGTGGCAAGGTTCTACCTCCTAGGGCCGCACCTCAAGATAGAGGGAAACAAGTCATTGGTATAAAAGATCAAGAAGCCCCTCTACAGGATGCTCCACCTTTGGATATGCTTATGGAGAATCAGCCCAAGGTGGACTACAATGCTCTTTCTCATCTAAGAAAGTTTCCATCTAAGCTAAGCATATATGATGCCCTTGCCTTATCCAAAGAGATGAAGGAATCATTAATCAAGGCTCTCATTGATCCGAAAATATGCTTAGCTTAGTTGACCACTATAGGTGAGGAGGCACATTACACTAAAGAAGCTCAGGGGATCACCTTCACAGATGAAGACCATATTCTGGGGGACTTGGAGCACAACCGTCCCCTTTACATCATAGTTGACATGGACAGGTTTAGACTTGCCAGAGTTCTCGTTGATCCAAATGCATTTGTGAACATTATGAGTCTAAAGACCCTTGCCTATTTGAGGATTGACATCTCCACACTTCGAGGATATCAGATGATATTGAGAGGATTCAATGAACAAGGTGAGCGGGCTTTAGGTTCTATAGTGTTACCTTTGGAGATAGGTGACGGGAAGATTGAATCCAAGTTTTACATCATTGATTTGAATACTTCATTCAATGATTTGTTCGATAGGCCTTGGATACATCATAATAAGATGATTCCATCCTCCCTCCATCAGTGCATCAAGTTTAGAAAGGATGGGATTGAGTATTCCATCAAAGGTGATGAAAAGCCATTTTTAGTTTGAGGGGTTGAGATTTATGAGGATGCAACTTATTATCTTCCTCAAAATAATCTTTTTTGTGAACTCGGAAGAAGTTCAAATTCAAAAGAAAAAAGAAAAGAAATGAAGCAAAAGAAAAGGAAAAAGAAAAAGAGATGAAAAATGAAAATCCAAGTGAACAAGAAAGGGGAATTGAAGAAGAAGTGGAGCTGCATATCACATTCCACCCACAGTTCATTCCATCATATGGGCATGACTTAACCTCCACTAGACAAAGGTAGTTCCAGAGGTGGAAGACATCCTGGTTGGCCATCAACCAATAGAGGCCATCTTCTAGTTCATAGGAGTACACCTACTATTCACATAGACATGGAATCCAGCTTGGAGGATGAGTCTAATGTGATTAGTATGCCAGCCAACCCCTCTCAGCGGGTTCCATTGGAGGTGACTTTCGATCCAGACAGTGATAAAGACCAGACCTCCAGTCAAAGCAAAGTATTTGAATTGAACGCATGTACAACTATCAGACAGTAGCTAGGAACCTTAGCTCTAACCTCACTTTCATCTCAAAAAGTTGAAGGTTTAGTAGTTAAGGAAGCCCCTAAGTCTTTCATGGATGCAAAGCCAAAGAGATTTTTTTTGGGTTCATCATCCTCAAGTCTTGAAGTTGATGTAGAACTTGAGGAGGATTGATTTAAAAAATTAATGGAATTATTGTTTGAATTTTACTCACCTTGTGTTCAGAATCTTATACAAAAGGTTTGGTTCTTCATACATGGTCAAGGCACAGGTCATAGTACTTTGAAAAGCTATGGAATAATACAGGCAGGGAAGCACAATCAAGATCAGGATTAGGATTTAACATAGTGGGTCTGATCGATGATGAAGATTACTGCTTAGTTGTTACTAATCATTTGGAGTCTGATAGGTTCTTCTCACACACCACCAACTCTTATGAGAATGTGTGTTTAAAAATCTTAGATGATTCAAATGATCTTCAAATCAAGGAAGCACCTCTAGAATTTGAAGAAGAAATCCATTCAACAATTGACAAGCTTAAGGAAATTAACCTCGGGACAAAAGAAAATCCATGCCCGACATACATCAGTTCCTTGCTGAATGAAGAAGAAACTAATGACTTAGTTAGGCTATTGAATGAGTTTAAAGACTACTTCGCATGGAGTTATGAAGAGATGCACAGATTATTTCCTGATGTAGCAGTCCACAAGCTAACAATAGATCCTAATGCTACTCCTATTAAGCAAGCTCATAGACGCATGCGATTAGAAATCGAACAGCATGTCATTTTTGAAGTCAAAAAACTGATTGATGCTGATTTCATTAGGGAAGAAAAATATCCTACCTAGTTAGCTAGTGTTATCCCAGTTAAGAAGAGGAATGGCCAAATTCACATATACGTCAATTTCAGGGACTTAAATAAGGCATGTGCTAAGGATGAGTTTCCTCTTCCTATACTAGAGTTAATGGTGGACATCGCCTCATCTCATGCAGTGTTCTCTTTCATGGATGGGTCATCTAGCTACAACTAAATCATGATGTCTCCTGAAGATGAAAGAAACACTGCTTTTCGAACCCTGATCAAAATCTTCTATTATAGGGTCATGCCTTTCATCCTTAAAAATGCGGGTGCTACATACCAACGAGCCATGACTCAGATCTTCAACAAACTCATCCATCATCAGGTTGAGTGTTATGTTGATGATCTAGTAGTCAAGAGTAGAGAAAAGGAAGACCATCTCTTTGACTTGGGAGTAGTTTTCAAAATGTTAAGATAATATAACCTCAAAATGAATCCCCTGAAGTGTGCATTTGGAGTAGCTTCGGGGAAATTTCTTGGTTTGTTGTCCGACATCGGGGAATAGAAATAGATCCAGAAAAGGTTAAAGCTATCTTAGAAATGCCACCTTGTAAGAGTTTAACTCAACTCAAATCCTTCCAAGGATGGCTGGCATATCTAAAATGCTTTATCTCTAACCTATTGGGGAGATGCAAGCCATTTTCAGCACTTGTCAAAAAGGAATCCAAGTTCAAATGGGATGATAAGTGTCAACATGCCTTTGAAGACATAAAATAGTATTTGGTGAAGCCACGAGTTCTAGCAGCCCCTATCCTAAGCAGGCCACTCATCCTCTCACACCTTCTTGCATTGGATGACTTGTTGGCAACCAATAATGAAGGAAGAGAATGCTCTACTACCTCAGTCATCATCTGATTCCTGCTGAAGCAAACTATACACCTATTGAGAAATATTGCCTAGATTTGATCTTTGCATCTCAGAAGCTACGACACTATATGCTTTCTTAAAAGGTGAACTTGATCTCTAGAACAAATCCACTACAGTATCTCATGACATGACCAACACTATCGGATGTTTGGCACAATGGTCCATGATTATCTCACAATTTGATATCACATTCATACCCCTCAGTGCGGTAAAAGGATAAGCACTAGTAGATTTCTTAGTAGCACACCCACTTTCTATTGATTCTCCACTTAGTGATGATCTCCCTGATGAACAAATCATGAACTTAGGGGAGGCCAGTAACCACTGATGGGAGATGTATTTTGATGGTGCAGCTTCTTTTCCCAAAGGGGAAGCACCATAATTTATTCCCTCAAGAAAGGCAAGGGTAGGAATAGTTCTCTTAGCTCAAACCGTGATGTCATAAGATTCTCATACTATCTTTTGAACCCCTGCACCAAGAATGAAGATGAGTATGAGGCTTTGAGTACTGGTCTAGAGTTAGACATCACTATTAGTGTCAAGAGAATCAACATCTTTGGAGATTCTCAGTTGGTCATCAACTAGATTGCCAGGTCCTACAAGGTTCTCAAACCCAAGCTTCATAATTACAATGAGTATACCTGAAGCTGTTAGCCCAAATTTCTAAAGTCACCATATACAAGGTTCCCTGAGCAGAGAATATAGTAACAGATGCCTTGGCCAAACTTGCCAAAGAATTGGCATGTCTGGAAGATGAGTCCATTTCAATAAGGGTCTAAAATAGACAAATTCTATCCCTTATTGATACTGAACTCATCGAGAAACTTTCTATTGAAGGGGAGGTTGCCATTCCCAAAATGGACAAGGAGTTGGATTGGAGGCAACCGTTCATAGATTTTTTGAACACCGATAAACTACCTCATGAAAAGTCACAAGCCCATTAGGTGAAATAGAGAGCTCTCTCCCACTCTCGTTGATGGCACCTTATACCAACGGTCCTTTGACTAAATATGGTTGCGCTATTTAGACAAACACGAAGCCCGTGAAATTATAATCGAGGTACATTCAGGTCTATGCAGAGTGCATCAATCTGGTCTGAAGATGAAGATGAAGATCAAGCGACTTGGATACTACTGGCCTTCGATGATTACAGAACTTATGGATATAGCTAGGAGATGCCATCAATGTCAAGTGCATGGTGTGGTCCTCCACCAACCACCCAACATTCTACACCCTACATTAGCCTCATAGCCATTTGAGTGTTGGGGTACCGACATTGTGGGTTCGATCGATCCTCCTTCTTCCAAGGGGCACCGGTTCATCTTAGATACCACCAACTACTTTTCCAAGTGGGCGGAAGCCATCCCACTCAGAGAGGTCACAACTTAACATGTGCTTCAATTTTTTAGGAACAATATCGTATATAGGTTTGTGGTGCCTCGATGAATTATATCCGATAATGGTACTGCATTCAAAAGCACTAAGATCAACAGCTTTGCTAGAAGATATGATATAGATTAGTGATACTCCACCATCTACTACCCCAGAGCAAATAGATTAGCGAAAGCATTTAGCAAAACTCTCATCCAGATACTGAAGAAGACTCTTGATGATAACAAGCGGCACTGGAATGAGTAGTTGATTGAATCCTTGTGGACCTATCACACCACATACCGAACTCCAACTCAATCTACCCCATTTTCCTTAGTGTATGGGTTCAAAGCTGTTCTTCCTTTAAAAGTTCAACTCCCATCACTATGGATAGCATTGGGTAGCAAGATCACTACAGAGTAGAATGTAAAGTTGCGGTTAGAAGAGCTCAAAGGTTTGGAGCAGAGTCACCTATGGGAGTGACAAAACCTCGAGTTATACAAGGCTGAAATGATTCAAGCTCACAACAAGCTGGTCCGCCCTAGGTCTTTTTGAGTAGGAGAACTTATTTTAGTCATAAGGAGACCAATTATTGCACGTCAAAAAATGGGAGGCAAGTTTGAACCCACTTGGGAAGGCCCCTATGTCATAGAGAAAGCTTACCAAGGAGGATCATATCAGCTCATTGATTGTAAAGGGGAACACCCAATGCTTCCAATTAATGGGTTCTATCTATAGAAATATTACCCATGAAATAATTCATGTTTGAAAATAATTCTATTAATCAACAAAAATTAGATTCCCTTTCATCAAATCTTCTCTTCTTTTCGAAGCATTCTTTGCTTGTCTTGCGAATCCACCATGACGTGTTTAGGGAAGGTGCAAGAGTCCCCCAGCGACATCCTATCCCTTTTTCACAACACAAAAATAATCTCTCAAAGCTATTAAAATAGGTGTAAGAGATCCTGAGAGGCATCCTACTTTGATTAGCACAACTGAGTTAGGTGTAAGAGTCCCCAACGACATCCTTTCTTAGTGGGAAATTCTCAGTTTCCATCCGTGACATCATTCGATCAAATTCCCCAGCGTGTTTTAAGGTAGGTGTAAGAGTCCCTAGCACACATGCACACATTTCTTTTATCTCGAGCTACTTTGATGTAGCAAGCCCCTCTGTGGCACTCACTAATTAGCTCAGGTGGTCTTCACTACCTCGCTAGTATGTCACCCCAGTGATCATTTGTTAGAAGATGTGAGTCCCACACTTTCTTCTTAACTTGACCATTATGAACCAATGAGCACCTTGTTAGTATGGTAGACTTCACTGCCCATCTAGTAAGCTACCTCGTGTTTATTTTATTTAAGAAGATGTGAGTCACCTTGCTTTCTTCTTGAACTAATTATCATGATCTAACTAGGTCGAGTATATTTGAGATTCAGGATAAGTCCCCTAGAGGCTCCTTTCCTCTTGACTACACTTGAGTTGATATAAGTCCCCAAGTGGCATTCACTTAGTAGTCGCCCTAGGTTGGATGACACCTGTCAAGCTAAAGACAGACTATCCTAACAATCAGTTCTGCTATAGGAGGATGTGAGTCCCCGAGCTTTCTTCCTAGGTTGATAATTATGCACCTAGGTTGGTTGATTTTCTATGCGGCGACTCACTCGGTGAGTATACCACTCTTGGTAGATATGAGTCCCCGCGCTTTCTCCTTGAGTTGGCCATTGAATACCTATATGATATATGACTAGCCTGTTGACCTACAACTATGTGCCACTTGAAATTAAATAAATGAGGTGGAGGTTTAAAATCCCTTAATTGCAATCAAAATTGATTAAATCCGCTTCAATTTAAAAATTCAACCTCATAATGCATCAAAAATATTAAAATTAATTAATTGAAAAATATGGAATCAATTAATGACCAATCAAATGATTAAAATCAAAATTTTAACAAAATTACACACATATAGAAGTCAAGAAGCCCCGACGATGTCCGAACGACCTCTGTTTGCAAAATTTATCATGCCGTTGTTGCCGAAATGTTGAATTCTATCAAACAATGCCTTTCGTGATCGATTCGGCAATGTATGCGCGAACATCGATCAATTTGAGCGTGACATCACATAATTTAAACCTAATTTCACTTCCACCGTCATCGACGTTGTCCAAAACAACCTCCGATCGTGAAATCGATCGTGCCGTTGTGTTTGGCACAACTGAAACACCTAAGATTGACACCCATATTGCCAGGGTTTATTAAATAAAATAAAATCATGCAAAATAATATTAAAATGCAATTAGAATGATTAATGGTTGTTTAATCCCTCATTTCTCTTAACCCCTTAATCCTTACCTAACCTCTGCCGCCCGCTCGACCAATCAAAATGACCCGTCTAATCCTTGTGGCTATCAAATGGCGTTCAAAGCTCGGATGGCTAGTGAAAACTCGGTTGACCTTATTTTTTCACGGCATTTCCTCTCACGCGATTCCTCTTGCTCTCGGTCTCGCTCTCTCATCCCTGCTTGGTCTCTAGCAATTTCATCTCGGCTGAAACTGCTCGCGATCTCTCTCTGGTTTTTTGCTCTCGGCCGAGGCTTTCCTCCCACATGACTCTCCTTTCTCACGCGAGGTCCTCCTGCTGTGCTCGGTCTCGCTTCCTCTCCCTCTCTCATTTTCGGTTCCGTGAAACCCTAGCTACCAAAAGTCCTTCTCCTCCTTTTCCTTTAGTAATCGACACTTCCAGGTCATTTCTCTCTAATGCTAAGCTTATTCTTATGCATTTGGGTATGCTGAAAATTAGGGTTTTGCAAAATATGCTTAAATTCATGCTGAAAGTTTCCTTTAGGAATTTAGGATGATGTATGGCCCAAATCTCATGCTTATTGCTTTTATTTATGAAATTTAAGTTGTTTAGTTTGCTGAAAAGATGATTTGGGATGATGTACCCAATGTTGTGTTGCATGCTATCTTTTAGGGGTAGTTATGATCTACTTTTCTTTGGAATTGGTTATACCTAAGGGAAATTGAATCGATTTGCTTTTCAGTAAATGTGATGCTTGCTGAAATCATTTCTATGAGAGGGGGGAAGTTATTAATTTGTCATATGAAGTGTGTTGTTTGCTGAAATTTTGTGTTTACAAAAGGGAAAATTGTTAAATCATGTTTACAAATTGGGGAATTGCTGAAATTTGTTTCTATCAAAGAGGGAATTACTGAAACTTTTTTTAACCTAAGGGAAAACCTATTGATTTGCTTTTCTAAAGGCATGATATTTGCTGAAAATATTTTTATCTAAGGGAAAATTGAATTAGATTTGCTTTTGAAGAGTACTACACTTGCTAGACATAGTTTTACCTAAGGGGAAATCGATGGAATTGTTGTCTAGAAATGTTGATTACTTCAACATACATGTAGTCGAGCGGGTAGCAGAGGTTAGGTAAGGATTAAGGGGTTAAGAGAAATGAGAGATTAAACAACCATTAATCATTCTAATTGCATTTTAATATTATTTTGCATGATTTTATTTTATTTAATAAACCCGCAATATGGGTCAATCTTAGGTGTTTTGTTTGCCAACCTACGGCGATGATTTCATGATGGAGGTTGTTTTGGACAACGTTGGCGATTGTCGAAGTGAAATTAGGTTTAAATTATGTGAAGATCGATGTTTATACTTTCTGAATCGATCGCGGAAGGCATTGTTTGATAGAATTGATGTTTAACAACGGCGATCAATTTCACGAGCGGAGGTCGGGGTCGGGCTTCTCGACTTCTATATGCACATAATTTTGTTAAAATTTGATTTTAATCATTTGATTGGTCATTAATTGATTTGATATTTTCATTAATTAATATTTTCGATATTATGAGGTTGAATTTTCAAATTGAAGCGGTTAATCAATTGTAAGAAATTTTAAACCTCCACCTCATTTATTTCAAGTGGCATAGTTAGGTGCAACCCCAACAAACATGGTGCGTGGAGGGTGTTGCACACATTGACCGGATCTCCAAGAGATTTGTTTTAATTAATCCACTTGTCTAAATGACATATGACATCTCATATTTTTGTCTTCTCCTCCCCCTTATCAGAAACATGGGCTATGGATGATGATCATATGGGCCTTCAAAATGATTTATTTCAGCCTTTATGTTTCTGATTTGCCACACAAAGAAAGGGTTCTTAGCCCAAATCAAGTGCCTAAGTTCATTTTAGGCCCATTACTTTATATTTGATCATATGGGCCTTCAAAATGATTTATTTCAGCCTCTATTCCCTTGCTGATTTGTGGCATAAAAGGGGGATTTTTGGCCCAAATGAAGTGCATGTCATGTTCCCAATCAAACAATTATGTCTATTTTAGATTCCCTCTTCATTTTTTTTTTAGCCAAATGAAATACCAATAAATCAAATATCTAGAAGGAAATGTGATCCAAATGCAAGTCAAATATAAATAATAGATGCTCTATCTATCCCGATTTGATCTTAGGACTGGGTCCGGGTTAACAAAACTTAAAAATCTAATGATGCTATTGTAAATCTTAGAAGTTAATTCTGTCACGAAATGACTAAAGATAAATCTATCGGCATCATTGTTAATGTATCCTCTCAAATTCAAGGTCATAAGAAGAAAAGTCTCAAACCCAATCCTCTGAGTATAATCTAGGGTTGACAAGGTTTGGAGAATGATAGATCTTGAAATAATTAATTTAGATCCGATCCTCTGAAAATTCGAGTTGATGGGGTTTTATCATCGGTTTGGTCTTGGGCCGGTCAAACAAAACCTAAAAAAATTAAAACTCGACATATAAACTCCAACTTAGACATTCTAATGTCCATACAATTCCCAAAGAACATATATCTATATGCATGTTGGAGTAATTACTAAGTCAAATATAAAGAATAGATGTCACATATTCCTGGTTTGGTCTTCGGACCGGTTCCGGGTTAACAAAACCTAAAAATATCAGAACTAAACTTACAAATTGACACCTACATTTCAACTTGACATTTACATGTCCATTCAAATTTTTAAAAGAACAGATACTTGTATGTATGTTGAAGTAATCATCATGTCAAATACAAAAGAAAGATCTTATACATCCGGTTTGGTCTTGGACTAGTTAGGGTTAACAAAACCTAAAGATGTGATATTATAAGAATTTCAAATGAATAATATCTGAGAAGCTAATTCTGTCATGTAATACAAAATATCTTTTGAAATTCAAACCCTCAAGAAGAAAAGTCCTAAACCTGATCCTCTATATTCAAGCTAGAGTGGACAAGATTTTGAAGGATTATACTTCTTGAGATAATGAATTAAGACTCGATCCTCATTAGAAAACCGGATAAAGACAAGGTTACATCGATTGATATTATACATGATCGAGAAGGGTAACTACAATTAAAATTTTAATGATAAATGATCATATATTCAAATCTAAATCAATCATAAAATGATCAAAATTTAAAGAAAATAACAAAAATATAAATAAAAATGAAATTAATTATTTAAATTAAAACTTAAAACTTAAAAAAAAATCAATCCACCCCTCCGCAACTATTTGCCTTTGTGTGATAAATTAAGAAAACTTTTGCTCACAAAGAGCCAATGTCAAATTAAATACATAACTACACACTCAATATTATTAAAGCTCATGGACATGGCTGTCCTCTGTCTCGTAGTTTTGCATATATGGCACCACATAAATGGCGGTTATGACTTGAGCCCTCTGACCGGGTGGTTTGCCGCGATATGACACCACTAAATTATGGTCATAGCCACAGCCCGTATGTTCCCTAACGGCTTTGCTCTTTAAGCTGTAAAATATAGAATGTATTTGGTTGAGCAAAAAGCCCTATGTTAGCTAAGGTTGACTTATATTTGTCCCCTTAGACAAACTCCACCCAGTCAAGGACACCTTGACGGCGTAACCCATGTGTTCTTGACAAGGATCCTTCAATCGGGGTTGTCACTACCTCCTCACTAAGTGGACCGAGGATCACGCACGGAGATGTTGGAACCATGGGATCTAGATCGAGCGCGTCATCGTTCCCCCGACAAAATATTTTAAATTAAAATAATAAATTTTATAAGTTCTAAACTACACTCACTGTAATTATATACTCGTTCTTTAACAATTATTTAACTAGACTTAATCGAAAGTGCTCTCTCAGTATTGGGATGATTAACGAGCTCCTATAGGAAACACGGAACAGATATAAAAGTTCTCACCAAATGAGCGAAATCTGGGTAGTGTCTTATCTATTATTCATCCGCCTTCGAAATTATCACCACTTAAACAACTCTTTTCTTTTGTTTTCCAAAAGAGGTCGGTGGCGAATTTCGGATCCCACATGCTGACAGCGACTCACCCGGTGAGTATACCACTCTTGGCAGATATGAGTCCCCACACTTTCTCCTTGAGTTGGCCACCGAATACCTATATGATATATGACTAGCCATTTCATTTTCTCCAGGGTTTTGGATTAAGCCCTTAGTCTCCCCATCCCTTGTGGGAATTCTATTTGGATCACGTCCTTTGCGACCCCATTTAGATATTACCTGGGTTACTTTTGGATTGGATAGTTCCCCTTTCCTAGTAGCTACCCGTGTGGTTGGAGAATTTGTTCAGTCGATGCATAAATTCTTTATTAGTTCGATATTGAGTTAATTTGAGATAAGCTCCTTCCTGATCCTAACTCCACATTAAAATAAACCAAACTAAATAAACAAAATATTTGCTTGCAGATTAGGAATTCAAGCCCCCAAAGGGGCCCTTTTTCCAAGAAGGCATCCTATCTTTAGGGCAGTGTCAGCATAACTCCCTATAGGAATTGCCTGACTACTTGAGTTGAGATAAGTCCCTAGGTCGGCACTCACTCCGTAATCACCCTTAGGTAGGGTTCAAATTTTGATCAAAAGAAGGTTACCCTGACAGTCATTTTGATTTAGAAGATGTAAGATTATGATGCATTCTTTTTAGCATGATGTTGCAAACTGATGGGCAGCCTTAGGTCAGGTTCGATTCATTGCCCAAAGCAACCGATCTCCCCGGTGGTCTTTTGTAATGAAAGATGTGAGTCCTCGAGCTTTCTTCCCTTAGATTGATCATTGCAAACCGAAAGACACTCCTTTTGTCGGATAGTTCTCACATCAGCCGGGAAGCTATTCCCTTTGGTTCAGTAAATCTGAGATAGATCTAGGCTGATATAAGCTCCTTCTCAGTATGATCCATCGCAAACTAACAGAATCCATCAAAATAAATCTAAAAATGAAATTAATCTCGATTATCCTTGAATTGATTTAAGTCCCCCAGCATCATTCACTCAATAGTCAGCCATAGGTCGGGTTTGATTTGTTGCCCAAAGCAACCGATCACCCTAGTGAACTTTTTGTAGCGGAAGATGTGAGTCTCTACGCTTTCTTCCATAAATTGATCACTGCAAATCGAAAGACACTCCTTTGGTCGGATAGTCCTACTATGTGGTTGGTGGACTACCCCTTTGGATTGGTAAATCTGAGGTAGATCAAGGCCACCATGGTCCCTTTCGGTCACATCGCAAACCAATTGGATCCATCTAAATCAAAATAAACAAAATTGAATAAAATGAAATCGTCTCGACTATCTTTGAGTTGATCTAAGTCCCCTAGCAACATTCACTCTATAGTCAGCCTTAGGTTGGGTTTGATTCCTTACCTTATCAACTGATCACCCCAACAACTAATCCTTACTTTGGAGGATATAAGTCTATTATGATTTCTTCCTAGTTCAGTTATTGTACAAAGAAAGACATTCCTTGGTCGGATAGCTCTATTTTGGACTACCTCTTTGGATTAGTAAATCAGAGCTAGATTAAGGCCACCATGGTCCCTACTCAGTGGAACCCATCACAAACCAAAAGGATCCAATCCAAAATCTCAAAAATTTAAAACATACAAAAAAATCAACAAAACCTCCCTCAGTGGAGTCAAACAAATGGAACAAATTCAACCATCTTCCCTAGTAAAATCAAATTAAGCAAACTCAAGCTAAACTTTAAAAAAATCAATCAATCTAAATCAGATTTGTTTGCTTCTCCCCAGTGAGGTGAAAATCTTTCTAATCCTTCAGCAGATCTAGAATTCTAATCCCTCAGTGGATTTCATAACCCCTCCCTTGTGGATGACTTGGACTTGCTTCCCCAGTAGAAAGTGCACTTCTTTATCCCCGGTGGAGTAAAAGCAAACACAATTAATCAAATAAACAACAAATCAAAATAAATTCAACCCTCTTCCCCAACGAAACTTAATTAAACAAATCAAATTTCTCCCCAGTGAGACTCAAATCAAATCAAACCTCTTATCTCCTTGTGGATGACTTGAACCTGCTTCCCTAGTGGAAGGTTCACACTCTATCCCTAATAGATTTCTCCCTCTCTCTTATGTCTTTGACATAAGTAGAGTCACATTGCACTAAGCTCTGGATTCTTTCTACACCTTGGGTTAGGGATATATTGTTTCTTTTAGTGCTTGTTATTGGTCGGTATTGTTGATCATTTTGGTCAACACCAATACATGCGGTGTTCCTTGTCAGTCACATCATACCTATTGGGTGCCCTTTGTTGACCTCATTTTTAGAATGAGCTCTCAACCCCTCCATCTTAGACATAGGACTCCTCTTAGACTTTAAGAGATCCTTAGTCTTAAGACACATCTAGTGATTAGGTGGACACTCAACCTAACCCTAAAGACTTAGAAGAGTTAGCCATAGGAATAGGTCATGCCTTAGGGGTGTTAGGGAAGTTTTCCTACCCTTAGCTTGAACCACCCCTCACCTTCCTTCCTTCAAGCAAAACTCCAAATCAATCTTATTTGATTTTCTCTTAACTCAAATCAATAACATATAATTGAAATCCATGTTTGAAACCCATGATTGACACCCATGATTGAAATTCCAAGTTCAAAATCTTTCCTAAGTCACTTTGATCTTCTCTTGGACTTAGCCTAAATCAAATCTAAACCAATTCAAACTCATGAGATTTTCTCATAACTCATTTATATTCACATATATAAATGAAATATAAATTCAAATCAATCAAATTAAAATCCAAAATTCAAATTCCTAATTCAAAATGCTTCTTAAGTCCTTAATTCCCTCTTAAGGACTTAGCCTAAATCAATTCAAATCCTTGAAATTTTCTCATAATCCATTTATATTCTCATTTATATTCACATATATAAATGAAATATAAATTCAAACCAATCCAACCAAATTCAAAAATTCAAATTCAAACTCCAAATCCTTCCTAAATCCTTTAATTTCCTCTTAAGACTTAGCCTAAGTCATGATCAAATCACTTCAAATCTTTGAAATTTTCTCATAACCCATTTATATTCTCATTTATATTCAAATATATAAATGGAATATAAATTCAAACAATCAAAACCAATTCCAAAAATCAAACTCAAATTCAATCAAATTCCAACCTAAGCCTTTCAATTCAAAATCTTGAACTTAGCTAAACTCTTGATTTTTCTTCATGATTCAATTAATCCTACAATGATGAATCCAAATATAAACATAAACTTCAATCACCAAATCAAAACTCAATTCAAAAATCAAACCCCAAATCCATTCATATTCTTTCTTTGAATATGAAATTGCCAAATGAATCAAAACCCTTTTGACTTCAAACCACTTGAAAATGGATTTATATTTCAATCATAAGTCCATATACAAGTTCAATCAAACTCAAATCAAGCTTTGACCAAGCCATTTGACCTACTTAGGCTCACTTGACCCAAAGTAACCTAAAGTACCCTTATGAGCCAAATTCTAATCCTAACCAAATTAGATTGAATCAAACTCACCTATGCCTCTCATCATGATCAACAATCATCATGAGATGATCAATCACCCAAATTGTGTCAAACCAAGTCAAACTTAAGGGTTGACCAAGTCAACACTTAGCCAAAATATAGCCAAAATCCATCATAGGCCAAATTGATTGAAACCATTGATCTAATTTCATTCATGACTTATGTTTGAACTTGACCAAGTCAACATTTGAGCCTAACTTTTGGCCACCAAGTTGACCCAACTTGACCTAAAAAGTCAAAATGTGTCAAAACTTGATCTAAGCCAAATTAATTGAAGCCAATGGGTCAAGTTTATTCCAAATAACTTGTTGAACTTGACCAAAGCCTCAATTGGCCAACTAAAACCTAACCTAGCCCAATTGACCTTGAACCCAACTTGACCTAAAGGGTCATGTTGAGCTAAATTCAAACTTAACCAAAATTGATTGGAAAAAAAAGATACCAATCCACTTCATATGACTAACCAAACCTAAACTTATCCATGACTAGCTCAAAGGTCAAATGGGTCAAATTATAATTTGACCCATTGACCTAAATGAAATCATATGAACCAAATTCATACTAAACCAAATTGAATCAAACCAAAGCCAAAACATTTCAAATGGTCATATGAACTTGACCCAACCCTTGGTTTGACCCAATTTGATCAATTGGTCAACTTGACCCAAGTTGACCCATTTTGACCAAAATGGGTCAACATGAGCCAAGCCATACCAAATGAACTCCAAAACCAATGAAACTTGGAAAAACCCATTTACTCAACATACCAAACATATCCAAATTCAAAAATTAGCCAAATGACCATTTTACCCCTAGGCCATAGAACAAATTTTGGTCAATTCCACTTGGAATTTGGTCAAACCCTCTTCATACCTACTTGATACTCTCCTAATATGTCAAGTAAACACTATGGAGGGTGGTGCACCCAACCCAATGGGTTTGGGTCAGCCCAACTTGACCGAGGCCAAATCGAGCACATGGCTTGAAATGGGCACATGGGGATCATGCATCCACTCAATTTGAGCACATGGGGAGTTACCATCCCACTCCTCTAGCCAAACCGACCATGTGAAAGCCTCTAACAGATCAAACAACCCTTTCAATCTTGGCAATTGATCCAAAATGGCATGCCTATGCTCGACCGTTCGATTGCCAAAGGAGATATACTCTCCCTAATTCATTTGAAACTTCACTTCCCCATTGTTGATTGAAGACTAGAGAGTGAGAGGAGTCATTAGAAAGAGTTCCTACTTTTCCTATAAGGAGATTGAATTGGCCATTTCTCAATTTTCCTTAAGTGAAAATAGGGGAGCTCCACTGATTTCTCAACTTCCACTATACTCAAATTCAACCAAATTCCCTTTGTACACTCCATTATAAACCCAATTAAGCTTGCCCATACTCTTTCCCAAGCTCTAAAGGTAGAGGAAGATTCACCTAAATCAAAGCGAGCTCATTAGGGGTTGTTCCATAGCTAGCCACTCAACCTGAAGAGCTAAAACTTTCACCAAAGCTTCGTTTCAACCAGACGAAGCTTCTCCAAGGGAATAGAGTGCTGGTGATCTTCTCCGATGAGATATGACATTTTTGACCATTAAACTCAATGTGGCATGGAGCTTTGTGAAGGAAATTATGATGCCATGGAATTTTGACTGTTAGATTTGCACTCCATTAGGCTTATATGGTGTGGGTTGAGTTTTAATCTAATTCGATCTTGATCGAGCTCGGATCTTCCCTTTAAAAGTGGACGGTCTCCATTTCTCCACAGGGATGATCCCTGGCCATCCATCAACGCATTTTGGATGGACGGCCAAGATTAAATCACGTTTTAGAATTAATTTAATCCTTTATGAATAATGACTTTAATCTCGTCGATCCTTGATTGGATGGTGAGGCGCATAGTCTTGCGCCCCTTGATTATGATGACATTTAAGGTCGAGCTTCGCGTGTAAAGGGTAGCCATGTCAGCGCATGCATGGCACGTCGTAGGGATTAGGGAATTAATTAAGGTTTATTTAATTCTAATTAATTACCTAAACTTCTAAAATTCATATCTCTACATAGAAAAATTAGAAAAATATGAGGTAAATTGCCACTGAAAGATAATTTAACCTCAAATATTTTAAAATTAATTTTGATTGATTTTGAATACTTCTTTTCTCTGAATTTAGGTTTTATTAGGAATTTTAATTTGCTAATTACCATTTAATTAGTCCACTAATTATTTCCAAACTTCTTGAGTATATTTTAGGGGATGACTTCTGCCTCCCCTAATTTTCTTGGGATTTATTGGTGGCTTAATTGGGGAAATTGCTAATTCATTTTCTAATTATCCCTTAATGTAATTAAGGTTAATTAAGGGTTTTATGAGTGGTTTAATTCTTTGTTGAAGTTGATTAAGGTCAGTTTCAGTGAATAAGAGGTTTAGGGAATAATTTTGGGTATTTCCCTAAGCTATTCCTTAAACCCCCTTTTCTTCCTTAATCCTCTCTTAATTAAATGGTTAATTCACTAATTACTGTCTTAATTAATTTCATAAAATTCTAAAACTTTCCAAAACTCAACTAATATATTTTGGGTAGGTTCTTAGGCGTTCAATAACCTAAGTAGCTTAAGGAAATCCAAACCCAATTCACATTTGTGAGAGGGGTTAGGAAAGTGCTTAAATTAACCCCTTAGCTTAATTAATCCTTAATCATGAGCCAATTGCATTAGGTACCTTTCTTTCCTAGGTGCATTGCTAATTTAAATTCCTTGTGTGGTTTTATATCATCTCATTGGCTCATAATTATTGGATTAACTATGCTAAGGTGGTGTAGGTAAGAGATTATTAATACATTTAATCATGCCTTAACCTAATCAAAATATAAAAGTTAATCTAATCACTTAAAAATTGAACAAAAATAATAAACACATGTGGGAATGGGTTAGGAACAACAACTTACCTCACCTTTTTCAAATTGAAATCAAACATAAACATAAACCAAAATGAAACAAAAATCACATTAAGACAAACTTTGATTTATTTTAAACATGCTTATCTCATAAGATTATATTTAGGAATTAATTAAGGTGAATGTGTTTACATACTTTCATTACTTTAGTTCTATCCCAACATACTAAATATGTGTGTCATGTGATTTCATACATTCATGCTTCTAAAAAAAAAGAATTAAAGTGAAAATGTTTCATTTATGTCAAATTGCATGTTTTGGCTAAAGTAAGAATATGAGTGGCTATTATCACTATTAAATCAAAATTATTTTCAAAAATATATGAATCAATTATCAAAACTGAAAGTGTGTTACTTATGTCTTATTTATAAGCTTGCAGGTGAGTAAAATATAAGGATATGCTTATTGTAGTTTTCCTTCTCCTCTCTTTTGGTATAGTTTTGAATAGGATTTGGCAAAGTGTATAGTTCATTTGAAAAGAACACAACACTTGCCTAATCTTGCTTCCTATTCATTCCTATGTTATGACTTGAGAATGACACCTACACGTACATATAAAAATTGCATAAACAAACTAAAATAAAATAAATACAAACTTTTACATTTTTCTTTTCCATTCATTTCTTTTGTACACATTATTTATTTTTGAGGAAAGTGGTATATTAGTCTGGACAACCCAGGTTGAGGCTTTAAGTAGCCTAGTAGGTCTTACACCTAGTTAACAATGGCTTTTAGTCACTTATGCCTTTCTTACCTTCATGTAAAATTGGATAAGAAATCCCTTTTCTACTTAATGAAAATCATGCATCATAAGCATTCAAATTTTCTTAAGTAAACTACTTACCATGCATCACAAAGTGTGCTAAACTTTTCCATTTGGTATGTATAGATATGCTTAGGATCCATTCATATGCATGTTATACATGTTGGGAGAGAAATGAAGTGATGTGTGTTTTGTGAATTTGGTTCAATTTATTTAATCTTAAAATGCCTTTCTTTTTGAATAAGTTTGTTTAGAGTTCATCTAAACTTAGATTAATTAAAACACATAATAAGACATTCACTAAATGAAACTAAGCTTGAACCTACTTTAGAACTTACTTAGGTTAGGGAAGGAAAGAGAAGTTCTCTTCTTTTTCTCTCTCTTTACAACTTAGTAATTAATTGTAGGATCCACTTGAACCCAATCAAAATATAAAATAAAATCAACCCAAAATAACTTAACCACTTAAATGAAACCACCCTCTAAGTTGAACATCTTCACACTTAGAAAATTCTAACTTGAAGCCATAACTAAGCATACCACACAAACCTTAAAAGCACACACATTAGGCTAAGTCACCACTTCTAGCTTTAGGTTAGGGCGGTGCATGATTTGATTTTTTTTTGTGATATATGTTTTAGTCTAAATGTTAGGGTGTATGATCGTAGAATGAATGGTAGGATGATTTAATCTAATCATTGATTTTTGCAGGGGATTATTCTTAAGAGGTGCTATCATAAATAAAAAAATATAAATTTTTTTATGCGGTGCTTATACCGTTAAGCATAATCCAATAGGCCAGGTAGACTTAGTCACCCATGTGTGGGGTGTTAAGTCCAATATACATGCTTGGGATTGTATGGTTTGTTTTAGCTAATCTTTATTTTGTAGGTGTTAGTTAGATTTCCATTTTTTCCTTTTCATGTAAATTTTGTAATCAGAATTTTGGAATGATTGTTATGGGGATTAGGATGAGCATTGGTCTTAAGATCTTATCTTATGTACCATGTGAAGCCTTGGAGCAACCACCTTTCAACCATCCAAAAGAAGGAACCAAAAGAAGAAAGAAGAAAGAAGAAATAAGAAAGAAGAAAGAAGAAAAGAAGAATGAAGACCCCCATAACAATGAATTCCTTGCTTAATTGTATTTAATTCATTTATAATCTGGGTTGTATAAGGGTCGAGCTCGGCTACCCAATTTATTTTTGGGTTTGTGCAGTGGTGCCTGACCATAATGGCCTCTTATTCTTTCACGATTAGCTTTATAAATTGATTAATGATTTTTTTAGCTTGTGCATTAAGGAGCATCCTTTTCCTAGTTTATTCCTTGCTTTATGTATGGCCTAGATGTGGATTAGGATCTTAGAAAAAAAAATCTTTTACCAAATTTAACAATTCAAAATTAAAATAAAGAACTCATAACCTCACTAAAAGCTTAAGCTAAAATCAAGATTAAAGAATTAGAATCCCCTTAGCTAGATGAGTATTTCTTTTATTACATCATGCACAAATGCATATTATTTTCCTCTTGATTGGAGGGCTTCCACCTTTGCCAGAGAAACTTGGCTTGACCTTTGAGAGCTATGGTAGAAACACACCTCCTCCCTTCTCGTTGATTTTGGCCAATAATCTCATTTCTCATGCATTAGGTATATGAATCTTATTATCATGAGTCAAAATGATTATCCAAAAGTAAAAATAAAATGGAATTTGAATTGCATTAGATTTAGGTCATTTGAATCATACCCTTACATGATCTAGTCTCTTTAGGGAGAGAGTTTAAGGACTTAGTTTCTTTCTAAATAAATAATGACCTAACTATCTTGCATAAAGCATATGACTTGCATACATGAATTTAAAATCATAGGAGGAGTTAGTTGGCAGCCACCCCTAGGTGGTTGTAAGTCCAAGCAGTCGGGTGGTTTGTCCTCTCTTATGAAGGTAAACCAAATACCCAATTTTCATCTTAGATTTAGGTCGCACTTTCAGCACTCGCCAAAGCTCCCTAGATTTAGGTTCTGAGGTTGCTTGTCCTTTCTATGGGTTATAAGCATAAATCCTCATCTATTAGGAATTTCCATGACCTTGTATCATGGAATTATAAGCCCTAAATTTTTGAAAAATTAACTCAAATAAATTAAATAAATTTCAAAAATGTAAAGCCCAATCATAGGGTAGTTTGGGATGCTTACTAGGCTTCCTAGTATCTTAAGCATCCCCTACTTGTTTTCATTTGATTTTGATAAGAACTCCTTCCTCTTGATCGATCCCACTTGACTTTTTAAAAATAAACCAATCAATTAATAGTCCTACCTATTGAAATCCTTGGAGACAACGATCATTTGCCTTAATCAAGAGTTTTCCCAAGGAATCTCCATTCCTTAGGATGTAATTAACTATGAGGGATTACCCTTGTAGGGAATTTAATGAACCCAGTTTAAAATAAATCCCTACTTTATTTTTCATGTAAAGTAGGGGAAGAATCTCTAGTACATCATCTTACAGACCCACAAGTCCTTAGGAGTCCTTATTTAGGTGATTAGGTCTATTGTAGGGTGCTATCTTTAGATAGTACACCTTTCCCTCGATGTGCATCACCCTAATAAGTACACTTGTGATTCTATGTGGTGTCCATCTAAATAAGGAAGAAATCATCATCATATTGAATTTTCTCTCTCTTCTTTCCTTTCTTTTCTTTTCTGTCTTCATCTTTCTTTTCTAGAGGGATGAAGATAGAGAAGGAAAGAATTCAAGGAGGAAGAAGGGAAGAGATTGATTGATGATGGTGAATGCCCAATTCAAAATTTTTTTTCACCCACACTCTTAAATGAATAAGGCTTATTAAGTTTATCCAAAAGAGTAGGTGAACCATAGCTACTTGGTGGCAGATATGTGTGTTGCTGCTGTAGATGATGTGGCTAATGAGGAGGCAGTGTAGGCCATGGAGGTTACTGTGGCGGCCAGTAGGGCTACCTCGATGGTAGTAGAGGAGGTGGAAGTGAAGGTTGCTGAGGTCGTGGTCTCTCGGACTGATCTCTAACTGGTTGCTTCCCCTTATCTATCGTTGTCACTATTCTTGGCTTGTTCTCATATACCTTTTGTGGCTTTAACTTGGGAAATTGGTCATGAAAAGGTAACTATTTGGCCTCTCCTTGTAGACTAGCCGCCTTGTTGATTAACTTCTCAAAAGTTTTGATGGTGAAGCCTTTAAGCATGAAGGAGACCAGGCCGTGGATATTCATTAGAAGAATCTCAATGGCATGCTGTTCAGACAACTGTGGCTCACATTTCATACTCAAGTTATGCCATCTGAGAATGTAGTCAACAAGGACTCACCTAGGTGTTGTTGTTCTACAACAAGATCGCCCACAGTGACCCTTTGATGTGCTCCAACAAACCTCTTGATAAAGAGTTGCTCCAACTCAGCAAATGTCATCATTGAATTGTTGGGAAGTTCAACATACTAATCAAATGCTATACCCACTAAGCTACTTGAAGAGACAGAAGAGTAAAGCATCACTGCCACCAGTATTGCAACAACTAACTTTGAAATGTGCAATATGCTACCTCGGGTTCCCACTGCATCAAAACTCTTGAAAGAAGGTGGCACAAAACCCTTAGGATATTGGATTATATCAAATTTCTCTAGGTAGGGTCCACCCTTTGGAACTGATGATCCTCCTCGACCTTGAGCCAACGCTTCTTTCATCTGCTGCTAAACCATGGATTTGATATCTTTTTCTTGTATGGAGGTACTATCCACTACCTTCCTATACATGCTGGTGCTACCTTGCTCTATGGGAGTAAAGTCTTGGCTAGGTCTGAGACATGCACCAACTGGCGGTCTCGTATGGTAGGATGGTCGATGTACTCTGCAATGCTTAAGATATGCAGATCTTCGAGCCTCTTCTCCATCCTATCTATCTTTTTATCTTTCTACTTTATTTGTGCTAGAAAGTGTTGGGTCGAGTACGCTGTCTTCCTATTCGGTCTTAGCACCTTCCATAGTTCGTTGTTCTCTAAGGATAGAACCCCGGGTATTTACCATGCAAACCCCTATTGAGTCTCCCAATAAATCATCTTCATTGGGATCAAAGCTAATTTTTTCTTCATCAGACTAATCATATCTCAGGATCTCTTTCTTCTCTATGAGCTAATGAGCTACTATATCATCTAGATAATGATCTATTAGAACAGGCAAAAATGTCTTTGTCTAATCGGTGATGTGATCAATATCATGTACTGAGAGGCACCGAACCTCCTCTACTGCTGGAGAGTTAACCTTGTGAGGGCTATACTCACTAGAATAAATACACTTCTGATTATCACTGACTCTCTATGGGGTGACACTGCTAGGAGGATCTATCATCATATGTGTAACTGGCGATCATCAACTCAACCCCATCATATACTATCGGTGGTGATGGTGATGGATGGATACAGTCGCCATTCCTTCCTCATCATTGGACTAGGGTGAAGGTCGGCGAAAGTGCTTTACATAAGTGGCGTGTGGGAATGGGATCCCCGGCCATAGTCGGATCACCAATGGGGGTCTCTTCTCCCGGTGGCCTTCATGGCCTTGAATCTTTGAAACATGGACCAGAGTTGGTGAACTGGGGGTAGAGCAGTGTGGTGGAGACACCACCGACTCTATCAAAACATGAGCTGCTCTTCTATGATGGGTAGTCTCTGTAAGTAGAATACTGTCGGTATGATTGATGCGGGTAGCACGTTAATCAAAAAAATCAATGAGAGCAGAAGCTGTTGACTGATGGCTAATCCTCTGCCTCTCATGGCTGGTAATTTGAATTGAAGTGCGGGCCTCCCTGGCCCTCTCCTATCGAATATGCTTCCACATGTTATGGTGGATAACTAATCTCAAGTCAAATTGAGCCCCAGACTCAAATCGTCTGTAGGCTCCACTACCCTAGCATAGAATAGAATAGAGGCTGACATATGACTTCGTACTCTAACTGACTGGTAGCTGAAGTTGAACTGCTGGTGGAGGTGAAGCAAAAATCCTCCTGGCATCCTCTCTGTCAGACCTAGAGAGAGGATGGAATGGGTTCGCTATAACCACCAGGGAAACCAAAGTGGGCAACTCCTCAATAATAAAATGTGTAGCTGCCTCCATCTGTCTATAATGCATGTATGGTACCACTTTATCATGCAGTTCTTATTCCTCCTTTGGGTCTTGGTAGGGTGAGCGGAGTAAGAGCTAAACCTAACATCAAAAGTAAGGGAGACAATCCCTGGGATCAGGGGAGCCTTACCCTTTGAAGGTGCTAATGAGTGGGTGCTAGCCCTTCTGGGTAACCCGGGGAACCATGAGCTATCACCGACACACTAATCGACCTTTGTAGAAACCACCACTGCCTTCCTCTTCGGTGAGGGAATATCATAATCCGATGGCATGTCAATCTGAATGACCAGCTTCTGCCCGAACACTGTGCTCCTGCTAACAGTGGCAAGGGGAGTTCCCTTACAGGTAATCCTCACCCCCTCAAAACCTCATTCAAAGTGGATGAGATGGGCATAGTCAGAGCAGGGAAGGCTAGCCTGATACCGGGCTAGATCCATCATGTGGGGAAACATGAAAACAAACATACTTGTCATTTGTATCAAGCGAAACGCGAGACTAAAACTAACTGAACAAGAGTCTGTAATGTTGAAAATAAGCTTGAATCAGATTTATGTTGATTTTGAATTCAGAAGTTGAACCCATACTCAAGATCTTTGAAAGTGTTAAGCTCGGTTCAAAAGGATTTAGAAGAGACTTGATTGGGAAGAGGAATTCTTTGAATATAGAATCCACTTCAATAAATTTGGGTATGTTGAAAAGTGGGTTCAAATATTTTTGGAGAGATGCTTCTATAGGTTCAAATTTTAATTTTAATTTTCATTTTGAATTTGAGGACCCTTCATTTAACAAATTTAAGTATGTTAAAGTGAAGGGTCAATTTGATTTTGATTTGAGGATTTTTATTTTTGAAATTCACTTAGAAAATTTGGGTATGCTAAGTGATGTGTTTGAAAATAATTCTTCATTTTCTTTATTTTGTTTTGTTTTATTTTGAAAATAGGATTCTTAGCAAATTTAGGTATGCTAAGGAAATCCTATTGTGTTTCTTTTATTTTATTTTTTTTTGAAAAATGGAGACTTCACTTTAGCAAATATGGTATGCTAAAATGAAGTTCCAATGAGTTTCTTTTATTTTGGGTTTTGTTTTGAAAATGGAGAGTTCACTTTAGCAAATATGGTATGCTAAAATGAAGTTCCAAAAGTGTGTTTAAAATTTTGTTTTGAAAAAAATGGAGACTTCACTTTAGCAAATGTGGCATGCAAAAATGAAGTTCCAAATGTGCTTTGAAAATTTTATGAAATGGAGATTTCACTTAGCAAATTTGAGTATGCTAAATGAAGTTCCCAAAAGTGTTCTGAAAAATTTTGTTTTGATAGATATTTCACTTAGTAAATTTGAGTATGCTAAATGAAATTCCAAAATGTGTTTCAAATGTTTTTTTTAGATTTTGTTTTGAAAATTTTGTGAAATGGAGATTTCACTTAGCAAATTTGAGTATGCTAAATGAAATTCCAAGATGTGTTTCAAATTTTTTGTTTTGGATTTTATTTTAAAAATGGGGACTTCTCTTTAGCAAATGTGGTATGCTAAAATGAAGTTCCCAAAATTGTTTTGAAAAGTTTGTTGTGTTTTGTTGATTTTGAAAACAAAGATTTCCATTTAACAAATTTGGGTATGTAAGATGGAAATCAATTATGTTTCATTTTTCAAAGAAGTATTCTCATGTGTGATTATTGTTTTTTGAAAGAGGAAATCCCAACTTAACCATATATGGAACATTTTAAGTAGCATATCAAAATAATGTTATTTTATTTGAAAATGAAATTTCCATTCAACAAATTTGGGCATCTTGAATGGAGATATTCATATGTGCTTTTTGAAAGTTTATTTTTGATTTTGATTTGAAAATGTGATTATTCCAACCTAACACATGTGGGATGTGTTGAGTGGAATTTCAAAGTTGTGATTTTGGCTTGAAGATGCAACATCCATTCAACACATTTGGATATGTTGAATGGAAATGCCCATCTTCAATTTTTTTGTGCTTTTGAAAGTTTATTTTTGATTTTGATTTGAAAATGTGAAAATTCCAACCTATCACATGTGGGATGTGTTGAGTGTAAGTTCAAAGTTGTGATTTTGGATTGAAGATGCAACATCCATTCAACACAATTGGATATGTTGAATGGAAATGCCCATCTTCAATTTTTTTGTGCTTTTTGAAAGTTTATTTTTGATTTTGATTTGAAAATGCAAAAATTCCAACCTAACACTTGTGGGATGTGTTGAGTGGAATTTCAAAATTGTGATTTTGGTTTGAAGATGTAACATCCATCCAACATATTTGGATGTATTGAATGGAAATGCCCATCTTCAAATTTTGTGCTTTTTTGAAAGTTTAGGAAGGTTGAAATTTTATTATTGAAAATGAAGTGTTCATCAAAAATGAATTAAGTGAAGAAGTTCATTTATGCTTTTAGAAAATTTATGATTATTGGAATTTTATTTTTGTAAAGATGATCCTACATATAACAATAATGAAGATTGTTAGATGAAGGTGATTTAGGAATATTTTTTATGCAAAATATTTAATTATGTGAATTTTGAAAGAGTGATTTTTGAAAAGTAAGATTTTTTTATGAAAGATTTATTTTGTCTTTATTTTTAGAATGAACCTTTCCTTTGCATAAAAATGGTAAGGAGGAAGCATTTAATCATTTTGTTTTATTAAATTTTTATTTTCACCCATTGGGGAACCCAATGGGGGTTTGAAGACCAACACGAAGTGAGGTCCTAAAACCTAAAGATGTTGGCTAGCTTAATTTAAAGATGAAAGAAGCCAAGTGCCAATAGAAAGAAATATAGTCTTGGATTCATATAAAAGTACAAACCCACTATCACTACTTGGAGACAACGATCATTTTCCAAAGATAGAGAGAGGAACCATCCCCAGTAGAGTCACTAGAAGAATCTGTGGGTAGAAAAAAATATAAAGAGCGATCATCATCTCATATGTATCAAATCCCCTCCTCTTCCTCCTATCTCCTTCTTATCTTAATCCATCTCAGAAAGATGGATGAAAATAAAAAAAAGGAAGGGAGAAGAAGGAAAATTTTATATGATGATGATTGTTTCTTTCCTTAGATGGACATCACATAGAATTGCAAGTGTACTTATTAGGGTGATCGGGTATGAAATTTAGGGAAAGGTGCACTATCTCCAAAGATAGAAGTCACCACCCTACAATGGACCTAATCACCTAAATAAGGACTCCTAAGGACTTATGGGTCTTCGAGATGATGTACCAGAGATTCTTCCCCTACTTTACATGAAAAAGTAAAGCAGGGTTTATTTTTTTATAGGGTTCGTTAAGTTCCCTATGGAGGCAAACCCCATAGTTAATTACATCGTCAGGAATGAAATTCCTTAGGAATACTCTCGATTAAGATAAATAATCGTTGTCTCCAAATATTTTGAAAGGGTAGGACTATTAATCGTTGGTTTATTTTTAGAAAGTCAAGTGGGATCGATCAATAGGAGAGAGTTCTTATCGAAGCCAAATGAGAACAAGTAAGAAATTCTTAAGATACTAGGAAGACTAGTAATCATCCCAAACTATCCTATGATTGGGCTTTATATTTTTTGAAATTGAATTAATTTGTATGAGTTGAATTTTATTAGAAATGTAGGGCTTATAATTCCGCAATACAAGGTTATGAAAATGCCTAAGAGGTGAGGATTTATGCTTATGGCCCATAAAGGGAAAAACAACCTCAGAACCTAAATCTAGAGAGCTTTGGTGGAGCCAAAAGCATGACCTAAATCTAAGGCAAAAATGGGTACTTGTTTTACCTCCATAAGAGAGGATAAACCACCCAACTGTTGGACTTACAACCGCATGGGGGTGGCTGCCAATTAACTCCTCCTACAGTTTTAAATTCATGTAGGTCTTATGCTTTATGCAAGATAGCAGGGTTGTTATTCATTTAGAAAGAGACTAAGTCCTTAAACTCACTCTTTAAGAGACTAGATCATGTAAGGGCATGAAAATGACCTAAATCTAATGCAAATTGTATTTCATTTTACTGTTCATTTTGGACAATCATTTGACTCAAACTTATAGGATTCATATGCCTAATGCATGAGAAATAAGATTATGAGCCAAAATCAGCGAGAAGGGGGAGGTGTGTTTCCACTATGGCTTTCACAGGTCAAGCCAAGTTCTCTGGCAAAGGTGGAAGCCCTCCAATCATGAGTGAAATAATATGCATGATGTTAGAACGAAATACTCATCCAACTAAGGGGTTGCTAATTATTTTATCTTGATTTTTAACTTATTCTTTAAGTGAGGTTATGAGTTATTTATTTTTAATTTTGAATCAATTAATTTAGTAGAAGATTTATTTTTTCTTTAGAGCCTAATCGTCATCCAGGCCATACATCAAGCAAGGAAGAAACTAGGAAAAGGATGCCATTATAATGCACAGGCTAAACAAAACATCAAACATTTTATAAAAGCATGAATTTCCTTTGACATACCCTTTAGCATGCTAGGAACGAAATGAAGTGATGAAAGCAATGTAAATTTATTTGCCCTAATTAATCCCTAAAGACAATCCTATGAAATAAGAAAATTCAAAGTGAATCAAAGTTTATTTAATGTGATTTTTGTTTTGAATTTGCTTTATGTTTGATTTAGGAAATGTGAAAGAATATTTGTTGGTCCTAACCCATTTCCCCCATGTGTGAGTTAATTTAGTTTGTTCTTAGGTTTGTTAGGTGATTTTTGATATTTTATTTAGGTTAAGGTATGAATTAAGTGTGTTAATTATCCCTTACCTATACCACCTTAGCATACTTAATCAAATAATTATGAGCCAATGATATGCCATCAAACCACACAAGGAATTTAAATTTGCAATGCACTTAGGAAGAAAATGGCCTAATGCAATTGACTCATGATTAATGATTAATTAAGTTAAGGGATTTAAGCTTAAGTACTTTCATAATCCCTCTCACACATGTGAGTTGGATTTTGATTTCCTTAATGTGCTTAGGTTATTGAACACCTAAGCATCTACCCAAGATGGATTAGTTAAGTTCTGGAAGTTTTTAGAATTTTATCAAGTTAATTAGGTAGGTGATTAGTGAATTAAGCCCTAATTAAGTTTGGATTAAGGAAGAAAGAGTGGGTTTAAGGAATAGCTTAAGGAAAATATCCCAAAATTATTCTAAACCTCCTATTCACTTAAAAAAAACCTTAAGTAACTCAATCAAGGGATTAAACCACTAATTACACACTAAATTAAACTTAATTACATTAAAAGGGTAAATAGAAATTAATCTAGAAATCCCTCTGATTAAATCATCAATAGGGAAGGCTGTGGTCATCCCATAAATCATACACAAGAAGTTTGGAATTAATAACTAGGTGTAATTAAAGAGTAATTAGCAAAACCAAATTTCTAATAAAACCCAAATCTAGAAAATAACACTATTCAAAATTCATTGAAATTAATTTTATAATATTTTAGATTTAATTATCTTTCATATGCAATTTATTTTATATTTTTTTGATTTTTTTTACACTTAGATATGAATTTTGGAAGTCTCCTTGATTAATTAGGTGATTTAAATCCCTAATTATATAGTTAATCCCACCGACGCCATGTGGAGGCTGACGCAACGTGCGCTCTCCATGTGGCGCGATTTAACTTATCACATCATAGCGCTGCGTCAGTGGCAGTGCTACGCGACTTTATTCGTCCGATCAAGGATTGGACGGCTAAGGTTAGATCCGTGGTTCTTAAGGATTAATCAGTGGGATCTATGTGTTTTAATTGTGGCCGTTAATCCAAAATGCATGGATGGACGACCCATGATTCTTCCCTGAGATAGCCTGCTAGAGATGGTCACCGTCCATCTTCCATGTCATGATCTAAGCTCAATTAAGCTTTGATTGATCTCAAACTCAACCCACACCTCCACAATGCAAGGGAGATCACATCTAATGGCTAGAATCTCATGAGATAAAACTTCACTTCATAAAAGACCAGGCCATGGATAGATTGAGCTCGGTTTAATGGTTTACCTCTCCAGAGGCTATCACCGGCACTCGATTCCCTTGGAGAAGCTTCATCTAGTGGAGATGAAGCTTTGTTGAAGTTTGGAGGCTTTGAAATTGGGTGGATCCTTCTAGAGGCCAACTCCACCTTCACTTAAGCTCAGTCTTGGTCAAGAGTGCTCCTCCTTTGCCTTTGGAGCTTGGGAAAAGGCTTGGGTGAACTTGATTGAGTTCCCTAAGGGTGCTTGCAAAGTGAATTAGGTTGGTATTGGGTGAACTCTCTCTAGAAAGTTTGGGAAGACTAGCAATGGCTCCTCTGGCTTCCTATGTTTCAATAGAATTGGGGAGAATGAGTTTCAAGTGAAATTAGGGGGAGTATATCTCCCCCTAGAGAAATCGGACGACTGAGCCTTCTCTTGCCATTTTGATCCAATTGAGCTCCTTGAGTGAGTTTGTTAGGCTGTTAGAGCTTGCACATGGGTCGGTTTGGCCAGAGGAGTAGAGCGGTGAAGCTTGCCATGTGTTTAATTGAGTGGAGGGAGGATTCCATGTGCTCAATTTCATGCAAGTGGTCAATTTTGACCTTAGATTAGGTTGGACTCACCCAAACCCATTAGGTTAGGTGCACCACACTCATTAGTGTCCACTTGGTCCACTAAGAGAGTGCCAAGTGGTCATGGAGAGGATTTGGTCAAATTTAAAGTGAATTTGGCCAAACTTTATCCTTTGACCTAGGGGTAAAATGGTCATTTTTCTTGGGTTTCAATTTAAATATGTTTGATATGTTTAAAAAATGGGTTGGGCCAAGTTTCAATGGATTTGGAGTTGGTTTGATATGATTTGGCTCATGTTGACCCATTTAGGTCAAAATGGGTCAACTTGGGTTGACCAATTGGTCAAATTGGGTCAAACCAAGGGTTGGGTCAAGTTCATATGACCATTTGAAATGTTTTTATGGCTTTGGTTTGATTCAACTTGGTTTAGGTTTGGTTTTGGTTCATTTGATTTCATTTAGGTCAAATGGGTTAAGTTGACTAATTTGACCCATTTGACCTATCTGGGTTAGGTCATGGGTTGGTTTAGGTCTAGTTGGTCATTTGAAATGGATTGATATCTTTGTTTCCAATAAATTTGGTTTATATTTGGGTTTGGCTCAATTTGACCTTTTAGGTCAAGTTGGGTTCACGATCAATTGGGCTAGGTTGGGTTCAAATGTTGACTTGGTCAAGTTCAAACATTGATCATGAATGAGTTTTGATCAATGGTTTCAATCAATTTGGCCTATGGTGGATTTTGGCTAGTTTAGGTTTCATTTTGGTCAAATGTTGACTTGGTAAACCCTTAGGTTTTACTTGGTTTGACACAATTTAAGTAATTGATCATCTCATGATGAATGTTGATCATGATGAGAGGTCTAAGTGGGCTTAGTTCAATCCAATTTGGTTAAAATTAGAATTTAGCTTGTAAGGGTACTTTAGGTCACTTTGGGTCAAGTGATTCTAAGTTGGTCAAATGACTTGTTCAAAGCTTGATTTGAGTTTGATTGAACTCACATATGGACTTATGATTGAAATATAAATCCATTTGCAAGTGTTTTTAAGTCAAATGGGTTTTGATTCATTTGACAATTTCAAGTTCAAGGGGGTGAACATGAGTTTGACTTGGGTTTGATTTTTGAATTGAGTTTTGATTTAGTGATTGAAGTTTGTATTTATATTTAGATTCTTGATTGAAGGATTGGTTGAATTATGAAAAAAAAATCAAGGGTTTGGCTTGATTTGAATTTGATTTGGCTAAGTTCAAGAGTTTTAATTGAATGGTTTAGGTTGAATTTTGAGTATATTTGAGTTTGATTTTCGAATTTAGTTTTGGTTGTTTGAATTTATATTTCATTTATATATGTGAATATAAATAAGAATATAAATGGGTTATGAGAAAATTCCATGAATTTGAATTGATTTGAACTTGATTTGAGCTAAGTCTATAAGAGAGAATCAAAAGACTTGGGAAAGATTTGAAATTTGATCATGGATTTTGGATTTGATTTTGGGTTTAGTTTGATTGATTTGAATTTATATTTCATTTACATATGTGAATATAAATGAGTTGTGAGAAAATTTCATGGGTTGATTTTGGCTAAGTCCATAAGAGGAAAATCAAAGTGACTTAGGAAAGATTTTGGAATTTGATTTGAATTTCAACCATTGGTTTCAATCATGAGTTTCAATCATTTGGAATTGATTCATGATTTGAGAAAATCCCTTGAATTGATTCAAGGTTTGATTGAGAGTTGAAGTTGATATGAGTTTGGAGTTTGACTTGAAAGAAGGAAGTGAGGATCTGGTTTAAGCTATAGGGTAGACAAATTTCCTAACACCCCTAAGGCATAACCTATTCCTATGGCTAACTCTTCTAAGTCTCTAGGGTTAGGTTGAGTGTCCACCTAATCAGTAGATGTGTCTTAAGACTAAGGAACTCTTAAATTCAATGAGAAATCCTATGCCTAAGATGGAGGGGTTGAGAGCTTATCCTAAAAATGAGGTCAACAGATCACTATGTGATGAAGTGAGATTATGATGATATCAATGAATGTAAGCACTTTAGCATTATTTTCCCATATAATTGGAGTAGGAAATTTAATTTTTAAATAATAAAAAGTGGTATAATCAAGCATTACTTTGGACACTCCATATACAATGCTTGAGAATTGATGACACATTAATTTTCTCCTCTTATCTATCCTTATGAATAATTCTTCTTGGAGTTCACTATTTTATTTTATTACGTTGGATCCATAATTATATTTGTTGATTATTTTATTATCTAAGAATGCTAGTATCATAGTCCTAAAAAATGCAGTGTATTACTTGTCTCTAATAACTTTATTGTTATGATTTTCCCTTTAATGATGTTGTGATGGTATCATTTGAGAACATAAAAACTTGGTGATATTAATATATTTAAGTTTTATAATCCTATAAAAAAGAAATTCAACTATCTTTATGGTGGCAGTATTTATTTTATTTTATATTAATTAAGCATGGAGTTGAGGACTCCTCGTAGAGACTAAATGTCATCTTTAGTTGTGGTGCTAAACATCTAATTTAGCTTTCCCCAAATACTTTTAATATTTTAAGGATCAATATAGTTCTTGGATAGGTATGATGTCACTTAGATGGTGAGGATGTTTCTTCATTTCTTTAAAGTAAGATATCTTAGAGGCATGTACTACACTTATTTAATACACAAGCATTACTAGGCTTCATTCCCTTGATTAAGGTGAATATAAGAGTTTTAAAAAGGATGGAAGCTTTTTATTGCTCTTGAGGTTCATTAATCTACACTCTTGTATAACAACAATATCAATCTTATAAAAATGAGCAATTACTAGGTAATGGTGTTATCCCTAGGATGTGAATATATAGATGTGCCTCCAATTTAGTTATAGAAATATTTATATTATCCTTAATTCATATGAGCTTCAAAGTATGCATGAAAATTTAAATTCCAAACTTTCAAGGTTATAAATTTTAAATTTTAAATTTTCACACTTCAATAATTATCCACATAAATACATACAAATATACAAGTTTTGATATGATGTTCACATATTAAAGTAAATTAGTAATTATAAAAATTTCTTAAGTTAAAGTTCTTATTTTGCTTCCAATGATTAGTCCTCCTAAATTAGTTCTAATTTTCTTGGACTAAGCTCTTGTGGTTGGGCCACCTCTAGCATCATGTACTGTTGGTGATATACTAGTTCCTCTAAGCCTTATATAACTTTTCTCTAAAGAGTTCGATTTAACATGGTCCTCCACTAGCTTTTGTGCAAGTTATTGTAGTTCTTCTTGGGTCAACCATGTTTTTTCACTTAGTGTCATATCTTGTGTGTATTCCCATCTAATGGTGTCTTTGTTGTCATGATATGCTATACTTCAAAGAATGAAAGATGGATAGATACCTACAAATAATTTTTATCTTCTCCTACAAAAGTTTTATCATACAATTCTAGAGCATGGGTAACAAATTTAAAGATATGAAATGTCTTACTTTGAAAATAGGGCTAGTAGACAAACTATTAGTACCAAGTTTCCTAGCTATCTTGAATGATCCTCATGCTTATATTTGCATCATTTCATATTTTGTAAAAGAAAATCTCTAAGAACATATTCATATATATATATATATATATATATATATTGATTAACAACATTATGCTCCTTATATGTTTTATTTCCATTTTTTTTCTTAGCATACTTAACATTTAGAGTTTCAATTATTTTTTATTATATCTTCTAAAATCTATGAAAATCACATGAAAATGTGAATGCTAAATTAAAAAAAAAATGTATAAATGGGTATGCTAGATAAATTAATAAACTTTTTTAAGATTATACTCAAGATTATTTTAAAAAGTGATTTATTGGTGGTCCTAGAAATAGTGCTATTATATGAAAATTTTGATTGGGTAAGAGTGTATCTCAATTTTGTAGATTCTTTTTAACTAAAAGTCTTGATAAATTCTTAAGAATCCTATTGATATTCTTAGTTTGTCCATTTATTTAAGAGTAGAATGTAAAGAAAAAAATATTTAAATTGGAATATTATTTTGTAATATTTTTCAAAAATATGCTTAAAATTCAATATCATCGTGAAAACTTATGGTTAAGAGAGTCCATGAAATGTCATAATCTCCTTAAAAATTATCCTTTCTATATGTGATGTATCATTAGATTTTTAAGCAATGTAATAAGTGGGATATACTAGAGATGCAATCATCAACAACAAAGCTACTATTATGTTCACTAGATGTTTCAAGGAGGCCTAAATCTATAGATATGTGTTGACCTCACTTTTGGAGTGAGGATTGACTCATCCTTCCTTAGACTTAGGAATCTTCTAGAAACTAGAATTTTCTTAGTCAAAGGATAGTTCTAGTGATTAAGGGAGTGATAAACCCTAGATTTAAGAAAGCATACTTTGAGCTTAGGTCATACCCTCGTGTAAATATGTTCTGCTTATCCTATGGCCTAAACCATGACCCATGCTTATCCACTCATCCAAGACCAAATCATGAGCTAACACAATTAACCCTAATTGGATTTCATTTCATATCAAAGGTCCAAGCCAAGTTAACTTAACCCTTAATCTAAACCAATTCCACCATCATTCTATGGATCCAACCCAAAGCCCGTTCAATTGAATAAAGTCCAATTAAACTTCACAAAATCACTCCAACTATTCAAACCTATATTTCAAACCCTTTCAAAACCCACAATCAAGCCAATTGAACCAAACCAATCCAATTAACCCAACCTAGCCCATTTGACCTAAAAGGGTCTACATGAGCCAAAACCCAACTAAATTCAAATCAATTGCAATCAAAGCTATCAATCAATCCTAAGCCCATCATTAAACTCAATTCAACCTAATCCAACTCAATTGACCTATTTGGTTCACTTTACCCAAAGTGACCTAAAGGACCCATTTGGTCCAAAATTCAATCCAACCCAAATTAGATTGAACCAACCCATCCAATCTCTCCTACAATGATTGTTGATCATTTTAATTATCTAAATGCAATCAACTGGGTCAAACCAAGTTAATTTGATCATTTGATCAAGTTGACCCAATTAGCCCATGGACCAAAATGAACCAAATCTCACTCCAATTCAAATCAACTGAAATCAATGATTCCTACCAACCATAAATTAATCCTTGAACATAAATCAGCCATCAATTGAACCAAACCAAGCCAACTTGGGCTCTTGACCCAAGTTGAACAAATTTAACCTAAAGGTCCAAATCAAATCCTAAATCAAATTGATTGAAACCAAAGACTCAAATCCATCACAAATTGAATGTTGAATATGATCCAACCTTCAATTGAACTCAATTTGACCAAACCAACCCAATTGACCTATTTGGCCCAAATTGAGCTAAATAATTCCCAAATCCAAATCAATTTAAATCAACACTTAAAATCATTCTCAAATCATCATTTGAACCTAAACCAACCCTTCACCCAAGCCAATTTGACCAAATTGGTCAACTTAGCCCATTTGATCCATATGTACCCATATGAGCCAAATCCAAATCCACTTCAAACTAAACCAAACCAATTGAATAAATACACTCCAAATGATCAAATGAACTTACCCAAAACATAAATTAGACCCAATTTGACTATTTGGTCAACCTAACATATTTGAACCCATTCTGACCTATATGGGTCAAATTGAGCCAAACCCATCCAAACCAAGCCCAAACCTAGCCAAAATTGTAATGATCCATCCTTCAGTCACCATGGGTCAGCCCACATGAACCCAACCCATGGTTAACCTGAATTAGGCTAAAGCCCATTGGACATACCCATCAAAATGAGATAAAATCCCAATTTGGATGGTCATACCTACCCACCAACCCTTGGCAGCCACCTTTAACCCATTTTGGAGATGTGGACCATTAGCTCACCTGACCCAAAGCTAATTGGGTTAGCCATGGGTCAAGAGAGGTTTAGTTAACCCAAGCCTTCCAATTGGAGCACTTGGGGGAGGAGGTACACACCATCTCAGCCCTTGCCATTTCTCCAGCCATTCAAGACCCTCCACCTCAGCCCATCACTAACACCTCCGACCGCCTGCACTGGCCGGACGACTGCCAAAAGTCAAATTGATCCAAACCATTGGATCAATTAGGGAGGAGGGTATAATCCTTCCCATCCAATTCAAACCACACAAAGAGCTTTAGTGAGTGCTTACGAGCATCCCTAGAGCGTCTCTGATCCCTCTTGAGCTCCCCATCACCGGTGAGACCAAACCTGAGCAAAATCGAGCCCTTTAATCGTCCAAATCCACTCAAACCTCACCAAACTTTGATTAACTTCTCCCACACCTTCTCCAAGCTCTGGTGAGTTAGAATGAATCGATTCTCGATCAATTCAAGCACCAGATACCAGTCGTAGACCAACTCCATCGATTATTGCAGCAACGTTTGGTCCACGAAGCTACCAGAGGGAGGCAACTCACGAGCTTCTCAGCAAGGCTTCATCTCTTCAAAATGAAGCTACCTTAGTCATTGGATCACTGGTCTTGAGCTCTGACAAGGTAATTTTCTGGCAAACCGTAGAAATCCTCTTAGGTGTTGGTGTTTTGTGAAATAAATTTTGATTTCATGCAATTTATACTATAGGATCTCCTTAGATCTCTTCCTCAAACATTTTGGAGTCAATCTCGATGCTTCACAAGCTCTGATGATCTCAGATCAAGTGAAGAAGGGCAAACAAGCGCACGTCTTTTATCATGAAGGATATCCAGAATGATCATGAAAAGAAGATCCACAGACCGATTGCCCAATCCAAGATCGGACAATGGAGAAAGCACATCCACCCATCGACTCAAGACGACGATTTATCCACACTTGAAAAGTGTCACCACACCACCCCAGAGATTAGGGGTTAATTAAGCTTAAAATTGCCATTAATTGCATAGAACTTTGAAAATTCATAACTAATTATTGGAAAATCTTAAAAATATGAGTAAAACTATTTTGGAAAGGATAAATAGAGGAGAATTTAATAAAAATAAAATCCATAGTGTTTGAATAGTGAACATTACTTAAATATAATTTAAAATTTTTTCTAATTAACTTAATTGCTTTGATCTCAATTGATCTCATTAATTGGGATGTCCTTCTTGAGATTTATTGGCTAGGTAATTAGGGGAATTTGAAATTTAAATCTTAATTACCATCATTAAAGAAATTAATAATTATTAAAAAAATGCTAAATAGTAAAAATTAGTTATTTAAACTTGATTATTCACTGTTAACAGTGAAATAATGAAGGGGAATGATTAGGACCTCTTTCTTAATTATTTCCTTAAATTCATTTCATTTAAGAGGGCTATTTAATTTATGGATTAATTAAGAAATGATTATGTAATTAATGATTAAATTAAACCAAATTAATGGTAATTTCTCCAGATAATCTAAATTGAATTTGTGGGTTGCTCTTTATGTGTTTAATAATTTAAAGGCCCTTAAGGAACACATGGTTAACCCATGAGTGTGGGGAAACCATGTAAGCAGTTAATTATATTATTCTATAATTTAATTAATACTTAATCATGGGACTCATTAAATTATGTCTTTAAGTGCATGCAATTTTAATTTCTCATTTCCATATCATTGGAGGCTCATGGTTGAATGATTAATCAAATTAAGAAGCATAGGAAAGAAAAATTAAATCATTTGCTTAATGATTTGAACTTAATCAACCCATAAAATTTAATTACCATTCCTTAAATACATTAAATCACTCACATGGGATGGGGCAAAACAACAAATGTTATTTATCCTCTTTAAGTTTAAAAATTCTAACATAAACATCAAATCCCATACGAAGCATTGGTTGATTTTAAATGATTTTATTTAATATGATTGTCCTTAGGAATTAATGTAGTTGAATGGATTATGTGGAAGTGTTTGATTATTCCTTTTCAATCATTATAAATTTTGTATGTCATTTGATCTTGTGCATTCATATTTTCAAATAAAAGAATCAATTGAATTTAATTATGTCAAAGTTGTATGTGTTGGACTAATCCTATTATGTGTGGCTATTATCACTAATAAATTCCAAAATTATTTTCAAAATTATAAATGAAGATTTAAATTGATGTTATCTATGAATATTCTACATGATTTACATTTGTTTATATCTTAAATATTCTAAAATATTATTTTATTTTTATGATTCATGTGTATGTTTACATATGTTTGAATGTTAGTAAGTATATAGTTTAGACATCCTAGGAATATGATGCTTTAAGTAGCCCCGTGAAAGTCATAGATTACCTCACTTCCCTGGTTAATAATGGCTCATACTTGATTTCATTCTTATGTGAACATATACTAGAATTTGGATATAACTTTACTTTACATGAATAAGTAACTTTATTAAAATACAATCTTTTGCACAATTCTCATTCTCATGGTTGTATATACATTCATACGTATTGAAGATAACAAGTATATACCGGACATCCAGGGAATATGAGGCTTTAAGTAGCCCCAAGGAGGTCTTAGATTATCTCACTTCCTTGGTTTAAACAATGACATGTACTTACTTAAATCTTTAATACATGTGTATGTGTATTTAACTAAACAATGAAAATCCCTCTTTTCTACGAAAAGTATATGCATTCATAATCATTTAAGTGTGCCAAAATACATTGCATGTATATGTATCCTAAGCTCAAAATCATATGCATGTTATTAATGATGAAATGGAATGGTGCAACATTATGGTAATTCAAGTTCATTAATCTTAAGATGCCTTTCATGTTGAATATAATTCTTTAAGAGTAACTCAAGCATAGGATTAATAAAAATATTTAATAAACATTCACTAAAAGAAACCAAAATTATAACAACATGCTTTAGAAAATAACTTAGGATAGGGATGAAAGGGGTTAAGCCTCTTTCTTCTCTTTATAATACTTAAATGCTAAGTGAATATCAAATAAAATAAAGTAAAATGCAAATTAAAATCCACCAATCCTCTTAATAAATTGAAATGAAACCACCCTTCATGTTTAAATTTAATAATTTCAAACTTAGATAATTATAATTCCAAAGCCTAGCTAAGACATACCATACTAAGCCTAAGCACACACATTAGAATACTAAGTCACCACTTCTAGCTTTAATTTAGGACAGTGTATGTTATGATGTTGTGTTATATTTTATGATATAATATTTTAGACTGGATGTTAGGACTGTTGTGCGTAGACTGGATATTAGGTTGTTGTTAGCCTAATATTATTTTATGCAGGGGATTATGCTAATGGAATTGCTAAGATAAATATAAATGCTTTTGCTTGTAAGTTGCTTATGCCCCTAAGCATAATCCATGTTAGAACAGGCGTTGGTCACATGTGGAGGGTGCTAAGTCCAAATTATTTAGTATACTGCTTGGGTTGTATGGTTGATTTAGCTAACTTCTGTCTTGCAGGTGTAGTTAGATTTTACTTTCTAAATGTATAATTTTACAATAGAAATTAAGATTAGTGCTATGGGGTTTAGGATGAGCAGTGGCTAGAAGGCAAAGTCCTGGGATGCTCTGTGAAGCCTTGGAATAAATCACACTAAAGGAAAGACAGAAGAATAAAGAATGAAGACCCCCATAGTATTTTCTTTAATTATAATTGTAAAATTTTGTTGTAATTCGGGTTGTATATGGGTAGAGCTCGACTATCCAATTTTTTCTCTTTTTTGGGGTGTGCGATGGTACACGGTTGCATCAGACTCTTATTCTTTCATGATAATTTATAAATATTTGGTTGTTGTGATTAATTTGTGCAATAGAAATTACATGTCCTTCATAGGTTTCTTAAGCTTGCTGTTTGAATGTGTAGCCTGGATGTCATGGGCTCTTTAGGATAAAAAAAATTAATTTTTATACCCCCATTAATAATTCATAATTAAATTTTAAAATAATTCATAACCTCACTCTAAAGCTTAGGTTATAAAGCATATTAATTAAAAGATTTAGTAACCTCTTAGTTAAATAATGAATGTTCTAATATCATACATATCATTTTATTTTTTTCTTGAATAGGAAGGGTCTCGACTCTTGCACGATAGGGGAATGTTTAACCTATGAGGGCATCCCTTGTAGTGGAGAACACCTCCTTCGGCTAATTTAGCCAATGACTCTATTTTATCTTGAATTTAGGCATAATTGTCCTAAGCCTTTGTCCAAATCAATATGATAAAATGATATAAAAATTTGTGAAATTTTGCATTTATTCTAACTCATGATTTCATGCCAATCATGATCTAGTCTATTAGAGAGTGAGTTTAGTACTCTAGTCTCCTTCCTAATTAAATAACAGCTTAGCTATTTCTCACATAAATAATACTGCCCTACATGATTTTGAATTATAGGAGGTGTTAGCTGGCAGCCACTCCAGGTGGTTGTAAGTCTAAAAGAGTCGAGATGGGTTTACCCTCTCTTGTAGAGGTAAACCATTATATCCCATTTTTCATTTAGATTAAGGTCGCTTCTCGCTTGTGCTAAAGCATCCTAGATTTAGGATTCAAGGTTGCTTATTTCCATTAGGATACAAGTTTAAATCCTCGCCTCTTAGGAACTTCCACAATCTTGTGTTGATAGACTATAAGCCCTAGTCTTCTAATAAAACTTCAACTCAAATAAAAAATCAACTATCTCTTTCTAATATATAAAGCCTCATTACGTGGTAGACCAGAGCACTTACTAAGCTTCTTAGTATCATGAGTGCTCTCTACTCATCTTCTCTTGGAATCCAAAATAAGTCTTTCCAAATTAAACCTTCCCATTTGATTTCCAAAATATCCAATCCTTTGATAGTCTAACCTTGAAATCTTTGGAGATTTTGATTGACTACTTTAATCAAGAGTATTCTTAGGAAATCCCCATTTCTAAAGATCTAGTTAACTATTAAACCTTGCCTCCATAGGGAATTAAAGAACTCGACATAAAATTAACCCTACTTTCCTTTTTCATATAAAATAGGGGAAAGATCTCTAGTATATACGAAGACTTATTGGCCTTAGGAGTCCTTATTAGATGATTAGGTCCATTGTAGGGTGATGTTTCTATCTTTCGAGATAATACACCATATCTTAATAGCATATCCGATCACTTTAATAAGTACCCCCTAAGATCTGCGTGGTGTCCACCCGACTCCAAATTAAAACACTATAGAATTATCTGGAGACTCCACTAGAGATTGTTCTCTCTCCATCTTTAGTAGTCAATCATTATTTCCCAGCATCGATAGTGGACTTATATTTTATATAGGCCCAAGACTATCATTCTATCCATTGAACACCTTGCTTATTTCATCTTTAAGCAAGAGTGGCCAACATCCTTTAGGTTTTAAAACCTCACTCCAAATTGCTCTTAAAACCTCTATTGGACCCCCAATAGGAAAAAAACTATCAACTAAATAAATCACCCAAAATATAAACCAAATAGAATCAAGAACCTCTTACCACTAGCTTGGTAAAGCAAGGTTCATCCAACATTCTTCAAAATTCCAATGAAGTTCCCAAGAAAGAAAAGATTCTTCTCCAAAATTTCCAAATTTCTCCAACATACAAATGAACCCCCATTTAACATAATCAAATTTGTTAAATGAAGGTTCCAATTCAAAATCAAAAATTAAAGTCAACAATAATAAAGCAAGAGTCTAATTCCATGTTTTTTCAATAGTGAAGCATAGATCCTAGTCCCATTTCTTTATTCCTTCAAGCACTCAGTCTTCCATCATGTCATCTGGAAAGCTTATTTTCTCATTCGCTTATGTTGAGGATTTGGCCCAAGATTAGGCCATACTCACCACCACCCCCTTCATCAAGTTTGGTCTTGGCTTTGAGCACTTCAAAGTCACCTACGAGGGACCTGCTCTCACCACCATTAGTAGAGATGAGGTGGCAGATAAGAAGCCACTTCTACAGTTTGACTTACAGTCTGATTCTGAGTTCCCCTAGCTAAAGAAGAAGGCTATAGAGGTTCCCCAACCACAACTACTAGTTGTGCTAGTTGTGCCTGCTAAAGTTTTGGTCAAGACTAGTATTGCCTCTGCAGCTACTCCAATCTTGAAAGGGAAGTCTATCTTTGCCTCTGAGATAGTCTCTCCCATGTTTAAGATCAGTTCAGGCTCTCATTTTGCTCCATTAACTAAAACACAACATCATAACAAGAACCATAAAATTAAAAGACATTATGAGCACATGGCAAAGGGGGTTGAGGAAGCCTCCCATGTAGTTGAGGAGGGATCCAATTGTAAGACCTCTCCCCTTCTTGGTGGTAGTAGGTTTCACCCCCTCTCAAGAGAGGAGGACTTTAGAAAGATTATTGCATCACCCCAACCATTTGCAGAGTATGAGATACCAGCTAGGGACAGGAGGAGGCCCTACGCTAGTCTACGGTCCGTGTTCAGGAAAGTTAGGAGAGCCTACGGATGCTCAAAGTTTGCAACCTTGCATGGCTTGAGATGTATGATCCCTAGGAGTGTTAGGGATTAAATCCATAGAGAGAGGGCCATGGAGGCCAAAATTACAGCCCAAGATAGCAAGAGGGATAGGAGGAGGTTCGTCAGGCAGTTGGCGACATCCGCTTTGATTGACCATTCTGATCGATAGGCTGATAGAGTCGATCATTCTAATAGGATTGTACTCACTGGTTCCAGCTGTAAGAGAGATCTTTAGTAGAGAGGTAGCCAGTGTTACCACCTTTACACCTCTCCACTCATCGACCACCTTCACCCATTCATGTTCTGCCATTTGAAGTCCCCACCAAGTTCCACAAGTCCACATTTGGAGAGAGAGCTTCCCCCTTGGTGATACAGCTATGTCCCAAGGACCCCACTTCATCTACTCCACCCATTGAGGTGAGGTTGAGTTCCCCCTCTTGTCCTTCCATACTAACCTTGGTAAAGAAGGAGTGGCGGCCCAAGAGTGTCATGGTCACTCCACCACCATAGTTGGAGGAGAAGGAAGGAGGGGATACTGAGGTGACCCATCCTAGAGGTGACCCCCATGATTATTGAGTCAATTAGAGCTAACACTCCATCTATAAAACATTCAATGTATTTATTCTTCAAAACTTAGTCCAGTCATTAGTCACCATTTAGCCTATGTTGTAGTAGCACCGGGTTTGGTGGATGACCAATCTTTGGAGGATATTTTGGAAGACTATCATACCACGGTGAGGCAGATGGTGGGGATGATCAACCCAACCAAGCGGAAGGTAGGGTTGATTTCAACATCGATAAAGATGACCTATTGGATGATACCACTGAAATTCATATGGTCGATACCCGAGGATCCTTGCATAGGGTGCAATCTAGCTAGGAAGGTGTTGTAGTTGAGGAAGGTGAGGCATCAGACTCAACTCAATGCCTCCTCCAACAAATCAAGAAAAAAGATGACCAAATTGATAGGATGGAGAGAAGGGTAGAGGAGTTGATGGAAGTGGTCTTAGCCTTATAGAACCAAGCCCTAGTTTCACAACCTGCTCCCATGGAGGCCGATTAGCTAGAGCTACTACACAACCTGGATCATCCCAAGAGCACTCCTATGGATGAGGATGCAGATAGTTTGCATAAGAAGGTGACTAATAGCACCTCCATGCATGAAAAAGACATCATGCAGATGGTCGAGCATCAAGTGAAGGAAGCATTGGCGCAAGCCCAAGGGAGCTCATCTGTTCCAAAGGGTAGACCTTACCCGAAGGAATTTGATGTATTTTAATACCCCAAGGGTGTGGGAACCCAAGGTAGCACATAGCACATTTTTGAGTTAGTTGTTGCAACGCCCAGTGGTAGTGACACATTACTTTTTGATAGTTTATTAGTAGCCTTTCAGGGGTTGCATTTGATTGGTACACTGAACTTCCCAATAGTTCAATGAAGTCTTTTGCAGAGTTAGAGTAGCTAATCATCAAGAGGTTTGTAAGAGCTCAACAAAGGGTAACTATAGAGTACCTTATTATAGAGAAACAAAAAACCAAATGAGTCTCTTATTGATTATATTCTCATATGGCGCAACCTAAGCATGAAATGTGAACCATAGTTGCAGGAGCGGCATGCCATCAAGATTCTTCTCAAGAATATCTATGGCCTGGTCACCTTCATGCTCAAAGGTTTTATTATTAAGACATTTGAGAAATTAATTAGCCAGGTGGCTAAACTATAAGAGGAAGCCAAATAGTTACCCTTCTCAGACCAGTCTATAAGCCCAAGCCTCAGAAGGTATTTGAGAAGAAGCCATGGATTGTAGTGATAGTTTATAAAGGGAAGCAGCCAATGAGAGCTAAGTTTGAGACCTCGAGTTCAGCAGCCTCCACTCCCGCCTCCTCTTCCACTACCTCGCCACAATGGCCACCACCACAGCAACCTACATAGCAATGGTACCAGTATGCACCACCAGGTGCCTGACTCAGCTCAAACCTCCAATATCAAGGAAGGTTTGCCAGTTGTGAGGGACAACTCAGGGAGGGTGGAAGTCTACTAGCAACAAAAACCATTACTTGCTCGGGATAGTTCTGTAGCTCAACCACCATCCGAGTCCAACACTCTTCCTTCCACAGTTGCAGCTACCACATCTACCAGCTCCACCACCACCAGCAAGAGCATTATATCTGCGGATGAGGGCACCAAAATTAAAGAAATCAATGAAGAAGATTGATTCCACTTACATTTTGTCTACCTTTGATGATCTCGATGACTTTATTCCAATTGATAGCTCTCCATATCATAACAATAATAACTTAGATAATTCTGATCAATCCTGTTTTGATTCTAAAATGGATTTCCCTTTTCTGAATCATCAGGGTTCACCACTTGAGATTGATTTGGAGTCATATGAATCTGATGATCCTTTAGGAGAAGCTCTAGGTATGCCCAATGAGTAGGTAGAACTTTCCACAAGCTCCTCATCTCAAGTAGTCACTGAAATCAACCTTCTAGAGAAAATTTATGACACCAAATAAAATTTAAGAATTTCTAATTTGGATGATCAAATGTGTCATTGAGTAATAAACATATTATCTTAGAAGATAAACATGTTTTCCTAAAATATATTTGATCATTTAATAAAAGACTTCTAAGGCTAATGGATCTTTCATGTACTAGAGATTTTTCTCCTAAACTACATGGAAGGTAGAATTGGGTTTAATTTTAAACTGGGTTCATGGTTCCTTATAGAGGAAAGCCTCTATAGTTAATTGCATCTTAAAAAGAGTCTCTTTCTAAGAATACTCTCAATTAAAAAAATGAGTTGTTATTTCTAAGGATTTCAAAGTTGGTTTTCAAAGGATTGATTTTTGGAATTTTAATTAGCATTTATTCAAATTGGAGAGAGTTATTTTGGAGACTAAACGGGATGAAGTAGGAAATGCCTATTGATATTGGGATGAAAAGTAGGCATTTGAACTATCCTATAATTATGCTTTATGTTTTGGAATTTAATTTAGATTTTGGGTTGACATTTTCTTAGGAATCTAGGACTTAGATTCTAGCAGCACAAGACTTCAGAAATGCCTAGGGTTAAAGACTTATTCCTAAAAAGGATGCATCAGAACCTAGTCTATAGGTTCTTCTAACAAATTTCAAATGCTTGACCTAGTTTTATTTTGAGAATTATCGATCATTCCTCTCACTTGAGGGAATTAACCTATCCGTGACTCTTCTAGACTTACAACCCACCTGGAAAGGGCTGCTAGCCAACACCACCTAAGCGCATTTTAAATTCATGATGCTAAGTCTCATGAATGCAAGATGGCTAGGCTATTGTATTTTTAGAAAATGAATCTATGAACCTAGACACACTCCTTAATCCCTAGAATAACATAAGAAATGAAATGCATCTAACTAATGCACATTTTTCATATTTTTTAAATGTTTTGATTCAAGATTCATTTGAGGTCTTAGGTATGCATTTTTATGCCTAATTGCACTTAATTAGAAATGGTTATGGGACTAATCAATAATAGAAGGAAAACTTCCCCAAGAAGGTGGCCATCCTCATAGGTTAGATGCCCCTTATGTGCAATGGGAGAAGTTGGGCAATTCAAGGATTGGAGCAATATGATTTCATTATTTCAAAACCTGATTATTTCTAATTAATTTTATGTTTTTCCTAAAGATTTAGTTTATGTGAGGTTTCAATTTTTCTTTATTTTTATTTTAGTTGTTTAGATTTAAGTTGGGTATAAAATTTAGTTTTTGCTATGAGCCTAATCGTCCAGACATTCAATCACAGGAAAGTGCAACATTGAAAGAAACCTAAAAAAGTATGTTGATTCTATTGCACACCCAAAATAAATTAAGCCAATTTAATTTAAGAAAAGGCCTATGCAGCTAGGTACCACTGTATGCTTTGGAAGAAAAGGCAAATGGGCAGTCGAGCTCTGCCCTTATACAACCCAGCCTAGAACTACAAGTCTAGATTTATGGGTCTTCCTTCTAGGATAGTCTCCTTCTTCAGGGACATCTATTGGGCTCCATAGGGGACCATTGCACCATCTCTTAGTAGGGTCAGCTCCTACTAATCTTAGACCCCATAGATCCAAACCTAATTCTAAGCCCAAATTTATACTTTGATTTCAAAATTAATTTCTAAGCCCTGCAAAACAACATATTGGAAAATACAAACAACACTTAGCAATTATATTTCACAAACATATGGGCATAGCATTAGTTGCTTGCCAAGTCCACTTATCCTATGGGTTATGCTTAAGGATTTAAGCATACCTGCAAGAAACAATATTTTTTAAATTTATTTATGATAGCAATCTTTTCTAGCATAGCCCCCTGTAGAAGATAATGTTAGATCTAGAAAGAACATCCTACCATCCAGTCTAACGGGCTAACAATCCTAGACATGCAGTCTAAACAGTACACCACAAAGACATGTGAAGCATATCATATTAAAACACATCACAAGGAATCATAAAGAATCATAGAATAGCCTAACCTAAGTCTAGGGTCCATGACCTAATGATCTAGTGTGTGAAGTAAATAGGCTTTTGTAGTAAGACTTTGTTAGGCATCTTTAGTTTACATTTCAAGTTGGAGTTTGAGTTTCTTTGAATTTTACCTTTGGGTGATTTCAATTCAAATGATTTAGTGATTTATTTTTCATTTTTTTTATTTTCACTTTATTTGGTTAAAGTGAATTTAGGTTTCAAGAATGAAGAGTAGAATGGATTCCATTTTAGATGGAACTCACCCAATTCTACATCCTAACTCTTAATGAAATGAAATCTTCATTCTAAGATGAAGATCCATCCCAAAGGTTTAACTAAGATCCTTAAGTATCTTAATTAATCTTTTTGATTTCATTTATTTTGTTTGAATTTGGATTTATGTTTCATTTATTTTTTTGAAATTTAGATTTGATTTTCATTCTTGATTAATTTTTAATTTAGTTTGGTTTGAATTATTTCATTTAATTTTATTTGATTCAGGTCATTTGATTTAATTTGAATTAGTTCATTTGATTTAATTTATTTCATTTGTTTCATTTAGTTTTAATTTTTGTTGACCTCACTTTTGGAGTGAGGATTCAATCTCTTCTTCTTAGATTTAGGAGTCTTCTAGATATTAAGACATCCTTAGTCATAAGACACTCATAGAAATTAAGAGATCACTTAACCTAAACCTAGAGACTTACAAGGGTTCACCATAGGATTAGGTTATGCCTTAGGGATTAGGATGATCTACCTACCCCATGACTCAAATCCTTCTTAAACCATAACAACGGGCTAACAATCCTAGCAACGGACTAACAATCCTATGTCCACCTTCTCCAAATTCAATTCATATCAAACCTAAATCCAAATCCAAGTGAAATGATTGAAATCTATAATCAAATCCAAACTCAATCCTTCCTAAGCCCTATGATTTTATCTTATGGATTTAGCCAAATATCAATCCAAATCAAGCCAAATTCAATTGGATTTTTCATGATCAATTCATATCTTCAATCATCTTTCCAAATATAAATCAAATTAATGATTTCTACAGTCATATCAATTCCAAACCATAATCAAATTTAAATCAAAATAAAACCTAAGCCATATGATTTAATCCCATGGACTTAGCCAAATTTCCATTCAATTCAAACCAAATTCAATTAATTTTTCATAAATCAATTATACCTTCAATTACCACCCCAAATATAAATCAAATCTACAATCATCAAGCAAAACCAAAATCAACCCAAGTCAAACCTAACCTAACCCCTTTGACTAGAAATATTCAAATGAACCAAAGTCCATTTGAACCCAAACCAATTGCAAACAAATTTATAAATTAGTCCTAAACTCATATATAAACTCAATTAAACTCAATTCAACCCAAAATCAACTCAACTAGGCCCAATTGGTCCACTTTACCCAAAGTGACCAATTTGACCTATTTGAACCAAGTTTCAATCTAATCCAACTTTGATTGAATCAACTTAACCAAATTCTCCTATGATGATTGTTGATCACCCTAGGATGATCAATTATCATAAATTGGGTCAAACCAAATCAACTTGGTCATTTGACCAAGTCAACCTCTTAACCCTTATGAACCTAAACTAACCAAAATTCATCCTACACCAAAATAATTAAACCAATGAATCATACCAACCTATGATTGATGATTGAACATGACTTGACCATCAATTGAGCCAAACCTAACCCATTTGGCCCTTTGACCCAAGTTGACTTAATTTGACCTAAAAGACCAAATTGGGTCAAATCATGATCTAATCCAATTTGATTTCAACCAATGGCTCAAGTTCTTTCCAAATTGATTATTGAACTTGACCAAAGCTATAATTGGACCCAGTTTGACCAATTGATCAACCTAACCCATTTAGCCCAAATTGCCCTAAAATTGGCTAAATCCAAATCAAACCCAAATTGATTCAAACCAAAGCCTACAATTATCTTTAATTAACCAATTGAACATGAATCAACCCATAACCCAAGCCAATTTGGTCAATTTGACTCATTTGACCTACATGAACCAAAATGAGCAAAAACCAAACCTAAGCCAAATTAATTCAAACTAATTGAACCAAAATGGTTCAAATCATCATTTAAACTTTACCCAACCTTTGGTTTGACCCAATGACCTATAAGGGTCAAATTAAGCCAAACCCATTTGAACCAAGCCAAAGCCCTTTGAAACCTGACCCAACCCATCCTAAACCTAGCTTGGGTCAGCCAAAACCAACCCAAACCTGAATTGGGCTCAACCCAAGGAAATCTCCCTTGGATTCTCCTCCCCACATGGGTTTTAGCCAAAAATGGCAAAGTCCACTTCCCTCTTTTCCCTTGGCAGACCTCAAACAAGCCAAATGGGGTCTGACTCACAGGATGGTGTCCGTCTTTCATCATTCGAGGGATAAATGATCATCCGCCATCCATTCTGCTTGATTAAAATAGACGGTCATGATTTAATCCATAAGAAATCTCAATTTAATCAGTTAAGATCCGCAAGATTAATCTTTGATGTCCAATCTGAGATTAGATGGAGAGGACGAAGGCACATTTACCGCCGCTGACTCAGTACACTGCATCGGATGATTTAAGTGGCCGATCCCATGGTGCCACATGGAAAACATTGCCACGTCAGCTCATGTATGGTGCCAATGAGATTAGGGGTTAATTAAGCTTAAAAATGTCATTAATTACTCAAAACTTTGAAAATTCATAACTAATTATAGAAAAATTCTAAAAATATGAAAAACTTATTTTGGAAAGGGTAAATAAAGGACAATTTAATAAAAATAAAGCCCATAGTATTTGAATAGTGAATAGTGCTTAATTATAATTTAAAATTTTTCTAATTACTTTAGTTAAGCCTTAATTACTTAGCTAATTGATCTTAAACTCGATGTGTTGATTTCTTGGGATGTCCTCTGCCTCCCATAATTTCTTGAGATTTAGTAGCTAGGTAATTGGGAGAATTTGAAATTCAAATCTTAATTACCCTCATAAAATGATTTAATAATTATTAAAAATGCTAAACAATAAAAATTAGTTAATTAAACTTGATTAATCACTATTAATAGAAATGATGAAGGGGAATGATTTGGACCTCTTTCTTAATCATTTCCCTAAATCCATTTCTTTTAGGAGGTCTAAATATCTTATGGATTACTTAAGAAATGATTAAGCAATTAATGATGAAATTAAACCAAATTAAAATGGTAATTGCTCCAGATAATCTAAATTGAATTTGTGAGTTTCTCTTTATATGTTTAATAATATAAAGACCCTTAAGGAACACATGGTTAACCCATGAGTGTGAAAAAACCCTTAATTAGATTATTCTCTAATATAATTAATCCTTAATCATGGGCCTCATTGAATTAGGTCTTTAATTGCATTGCAATTTTAATTTCTTATTTGCATATCATTGAAGGCTCATGGTTGAATGGTTAATCAAATTAAGAAGCATAGGAAAGAGAAAATTAAATCATTTGCTTAATGATTTGAACTTAATCAACCCAAAATTTATTTAATTAACTTTCCTTAAACACATTAAATCACTCACATGGGATGGGGTAAAACATCAAATGTTATTTCTCCTCTTTAAGTTTAATAATTCAGATATAAAAATTAAATTCCATAAGAAGCTTTGGTTGATTTTAAATGATTTTATTTAATATGATTGTCCTTTGGAATTAATGTAGTTGAATGGATTATGTGTAAGTGTTTGATTATTCCTTTTCAATCATTATAAATTTTGTATGCCATTTGATAGCATTCATTCATCTTTTCAAATAAAAGAATCAATTGAATTTAATTATGTGTAAGTTGCATGTGTTAGACTAATCCTATTATATGTGTAGCTATTATCACTAATAAATTCCAAAATTATTTTCAAAATTACAAATGAAGATTTAAATTGATGTTGGCTGTGAATATTCTATATGATTTACATTTGTTTATAGCTTAAACATGCTAAAGTATTATTTTATTTTCATGATTCATGTGTATGTTTACATATGTTTGAATGTTAATAAGTATATAATTTGGACATCCCAAGAATTCGAGGCTTTAAGTAGCCAAATAGAGGTCTTAGATTTCCTCACTTCCCTTGTTAATAATGGCACGTACTTGATTTCATTCTTTTGTGTACATATACTAGAATTTGGATAGAACTTTACTTTACAAGAATAAATAAATTTATTAACATACAATCTTTTGCATGATTCTCATTCTCATGGTTGTGTATACATTCATATGTATTCAAGATAGTAAGTATATAATCTAGACATCCCAGGAATATGAGGCTTTAAGTAGCCCCAAGGATGTCTTACATTTCCTTGGCTTAAACAATGACACGTACTTACTTAAATCTTTAATACATGTGTATGTGTATTTAACTAAAGAATTAAAATCCCTCTTTTTTATCAAAAGTATATGCATTTATAATCATTTAAGTGTGCCAAAATACATTTCTTGTATAGGTATTCTAAGTTCAAAATCATATACATGTCATTAATGATGAAAAGGAATGGTGCAATACTATCTATGTGATGGAAATTCAAGTTCATTAGGCTTAAGATGTCTTTCATGTTGAATAGAATTCTTTAAGATTAATAAAAATATTTAATAAACCATCCACTAAAAGAAACCAAAAGTATAACAACATGCTTTAGAAAATAACTTAGAATAGAGATGAAAGGGGTTAAGCCTCTTTCTTCTCTTTACAATAGTTAGATGCTAAATGAATATCAAATAAAATAATGTAAAATGCAAATTAAAATTCACCAATCCTCTTAATAACTTGAAATGAAACCACCCTTTATGTTTAAATTAAATAATTCCAAACTTAGATAATTATAATTCCAAAGCCTAGTTAAGACATACCACACTATGATAGGTCAAGACAATCTGAGGGAACTCTCAATATACCTACCTCAATCTATATCCGGCCAGATATATCTCAATCTATTCTCAAATGATCTAATTAAGCTCAAAGCACAGATCAAAGCCAATCTCCTCATCAAGTTCATCAAAGTAGAAATCACAGGACTGAGGAAGCAATTCCATAGTTCATACAAAGCCGATGGCTGAACTAAATGAATTTCATGGTTATTCAGTTTATTAAAGCATACTTGCTAGACTGATAACTCAACATTGAACCTATATAAGTCAGAAGGCTAGGTCATCTAGATGTACCCTTCAATGAATCTATCAAAGCAACAAGCACAGGATTCATGGCATACATACACTTTTTGATAAGTCAATACGGACAAATCAGGTTAGTCCTTCTTCAATTCTGTCAAGCTTAAAGCTAGGACAGAAGAAATTTCAAATCCGACCAAGCACGGATGAATCAATTCCCTAGCACACACATTAGAATGCTAAGTCACCACTTCTAGCTCTAAGTTAGGATGGTGAATGTTATGATGTTTTGCTTTATTTTATGATGTAATATTTTATACTAGATGTTAGAACTATTTGGCGTAGACTGGATGTTAGGCCGTTATTATCCTAATGTTTATTTTCTACAGGGAATTATGCTAATGGAGCTGCTAAAATAAATATAAATACTTTTTCTTGTAGGTTGCTTATGCTCCTAAGAATAATCCATGTTAAAATAGGTAAGCTTAGTTACTCATGTGCAGGGTGCTAAGTGAAAACTATTTAGAATAACTGCTTAGGTTGTATGGTTGATTTAGTTAACATTTGTCTTGTAGGTGTAATTAGATTTTACTTTCCAAATGTGTAATTTTATAATAGGAATTAAGATTAGTTCTACAGGGTTTAGGATGAGCAGTGGCTAGAAGGTAAAGTTTTGAGATGCCTTGTGAAGCCTTGGAGTATTCAAACTAAAGGAAAGAAAGGAGAATGAAGAATGAAGACTCCTATAGTATTTTCTTTAATTATAATTGTTAAATTTTGTTATAATCTGGGTTGTATAAAGCTAGAGCTCGGCTACCCAATTTCTTCTCTTTTACGGGGTGTATAGTTGTACCCAGCAGCATTGACCTCTTATTCTTTCACGATAATCTATAAATGTTTGATTATTGTGTTTAATTTGCACAATAAAAATTACATGTTCTTCATAAATTTCTTAAGCTTGATGTTTAAATGTGTGGTCTGGATGAGGTAGGCTCTTTAAGATAAAAGAATTTAATTTTTGTACCCCCATTAATAACTCATAATTAAATTTTAAAATAACTCATAACCTCACTCTAAAGCTTAGGTTATAAATCAAGATAATTAAAATATTTAGTAACCCCTTAGCTAAATGATGTATGTTCTAATATCATGCATATTATTTTATTTCTTTCATAAATCAGGAGGGTCTCCACTCTTGCACGATAGGGGAATGCTTGGCCTATGAGGACATCCCTTATAGTGGGGAACACCTCCTCCTACTGATTTAGCCAATGACTCTATTTCACCATGCATTTAGGCATAATTGTCCTAAGCCTTAGTATAAATCAATGCACCAAAATGACATAAAAATTTGTGAAATTTTGTATTTAGTCTAAGTCATGATCTCATGCTAATCATGATCTAGTCTCTTAGGGAGTGAGTTTAGGACTCTAGTCTCTTTCCTAATTAAACAACAGCTTAACTATCTTGCACATACATAAGACCGCCCTACATGGTTTTTTGTTTTTTTATAAGTCAAAAGAGTAGAGGTTAGCAAGGTAGCCCACCCCATTTAGATTTAAGTCATGTAACCAAAAAAGATCGAGATGGATTTACCCCTCTTCTTCCTGTGTTAATGGTATGTAACCTTCTAATATCCTTAAAAACTTTCTTCCTTTAATATATAAGTCATAGGCTTCTAAAACTTATGCCAAGCTCCTAGATTTAGAATGAGGTTTTTCCAAATTTCTCTTTAATTAACTTTAAAATCTTGATAGTTGGAGATGTTGACAACTACTTTAATCGAGAGTATTCTTAGGAAATTTCCACTTTCTAGGATGTAATTAACTATGGAAGCTTGCTTCCATTGAGAATTAAAGAACCTGACATAAAATAAACCCTACTTTACATTTCCATGTAAAGTAGGGGAAAGATCTCTAGTATATATGAAAACCAATCAGCCTTAAGAGTCTTAATTAGATGATTAGGTCTATTGTAGGGTGATATTTCTATGTTTTGAGATAATACATCATACCTTAATGTTGTACCCGATCACTTCAATAGGTACCCCTTCAGATCTGTGCGGTGTCCACCCGACTCCAAATTAAAACACCATAATATGTCTTCCCAAAGCCTACTATATAGACTGTGTAAGGCCATATACTTTCCTTATTTTTGCTTTATAACCTTAACTTGGTGACATGTATTACATTAAGCCACTGCTCATTAAGTATCATTTTTTAAAGAAAGAAAATAAGATTGTTATTCAAGTAGGGCTATAGTCTTAAGCTTTTTAGTGTCCTATCAACCCTCTTAAATGAAGTATTATAGTTATGAATTCTCTTATGGATATCCTAGGGATGCATAATCTCTTCCCTCTAAAGGTAACTTCTAATGAGAATGTAGGAGGTATTAAATGTTATTGGTTTAGATTCATGCAGTTAGGAGATGAGATGAAAATCACAAAAGATTTTATAGTCTTCTTTTAAATATTAAAATTGAAAGATTTAAAATTCTAAAGAAGTAATTATTAGAGATACTTCAAATAATGCATATGATGGTATATTATTTACTTTAGGTTTATTTTTTAGTTTAAAAGAAAATTTCTTAAGGTATTTTACCTATATAGCATGTTTATACCTTAATTTCTTTTGGTCATTTATGGATTTTAAACTATGATGGTATGTATTAAGGATAATCATCTTATGTAATGAATATTATTTCTAATGTTTAAGGATTTGAATAATTACATAAAATTCTCTATTACAAATTGAATCTTATTGTTTAGGATCATTTAAATTCTCATCGAAGAAACTAATATTATTTTTCTAACTTAGCACTCATCAAACTTCTACACCTAAAGCATCATAGGTGACTTCAAATGTTTTATTAAAGTAAGGAAGGTTTGAGATAGAAGAAGAAATCATAAGAATCCTAAGCAATTCCATATCTTTAACTATACATATAGCCTAAACAAGTTAATCTTTCTTTAGTATAACACTGATTGGTGCTACAATGGTACTAAAGTTTTTGATAAATCGTATATAGTAGTGGCTATGTTATGGAAGCTCTTGACATCTGTGAAGGATTTAGGTGTTGGCCAATTTATAATTGCCTTGATTTTAATGTGTCTACTTTCAATCCTCCAACATACATAATAAAAATTAGAAAAAAAATTATAGGTTGGGAAAAGATGTACTTTTTAAGAGTCACATATAACTTTGCTTCTCTCTACTTCCCAAATATGTCTTAAGTGATCTAAATTTGAGCTCTCTCAAGACTATAATTAAGGAAGTTGTCAAAATACTCTACTAGAAAATGACAAATGAAAGGTTTCAGATTAATGTTCAACCTCATGAATGTATGAGGTGCATTAAATAATCAAAATAGCATAATTGACCACTCATATAATCGATTTATTATTTTAAATGTTGTCTTCCATTCATCTCAAAGTCTTATTCTAACTTGATGGTACCCACTCTTTATGTTTATCTTAGAGAACATACATGATCCAAAGATAATATCTAACATGCCATCTAATTTAAAAGTAAGAAACCTATACTTATGGTGATTTTATTTACTACTCTACTATTTACACACCATTTACAAGTTGCATTTTTGGGTGTTAAAAGACTAAGTACTGCATATGGACTTAGACTTTGTTGAATAAAATTATTCTTAGGATTTCATCTACTTATTATTTTATTTCAACTTACTTTGTTGGGTTAACCTTATAGTGTGATAAGTTAGGTATTTAGGATCTAGGAATCAAATCTATGGCATGCTATATATTTCTTATGGGTAATAACTCATTTGGTAGGTCAGCTAAAGTCAAATTTCTGTACTCAGCTAGTAATTTGGAGCACATAATATGTATGTAGCACTCAATTGAACTAAGGGTAACTTCGCTTAGATATAAAGAGAAAAGTAATGATGGCACACCCAAGAGTCATTGTGAATTGGTATGTGCTTTTAAAATCTAAACAAATTTAAAATAAATCTTTTAAATTTAGCAAATAAGAAAACCTTTGATCAAAATATTGAAAGCAATGACTCAACAAAAAAGATAAGTAGCGATACAAATAAAAGTTTTGAAAAATTTTCCTGACCATCCCCCTCTTAAATGAATAAGATTTATTCAGCTAGTCAATAAGGGTAGGTAAAGTGTATCTACTTGGTGGATAGTATAAAGAATAATACTGCTAATACTACTACTATTGTGTCTGTGGAGAAGGAAGAGGAGGTGGGAGGGAGACTGTTGGAGTTTAGATCTTTTAGGTTAAACTCTCATAAGTTGCTTCCTCTTATCAATTGTTGAGACAACCCCCTATTTCTTCTCAAATATTTTTTTGGGTTTGGGCTTGCATAACTAGTCAAAGAAGGGTAGCTATTTAGCTTCCTCTTAAAGGTTAGCTTCCTTACAAATCAATTTCTTAAAGATCTTAATGGTGAAACTTTTGAGCATGCATGTTAGAGGACCATGGATGTTCTTAAGAGAAGAATCTCAATAGCATATTGTTCTTATAATTGGGGTTCATATTTCATGCTATGATTTCTCCACCTCAAGATGCAATCGATTAGAGACTTATTGTGTTTTTTTTCTTTTCCACCATTAAGTATCTTATTATGACCCTTTGTTGTTCCCCTACAAACCTCTTAACTAAGAGTTGCTCTACAAAAGTCTTTACTAATCTATTGGGCAGTTCAGCATACCAATCAAATGCAACTCCTACTATGCAACTAATGAATAGTTTGAAAATAGGGCATCACTACCTCCTACATTGCAGTAGCTAGATTTGAAGTGCACAATATATTATCATGAGTTCCCACTACCAGCAAATACCTTGAAGAATAGTGGTACAAATCACATGGGGTATTGCATTGCCTTAAACTCCTATAGGTAGGATTTACCCTTTATAATCTATGAGACTCCTTAGGCTTGCACCAATGCATCTTTCACCCTTTCATGTAATACTATTCCCTTGGTATATTTCCAATATACACTGACTGTATCTTCATCTACTAGGGTAGTGCACTTATGTCTATCATAGGTATGTGCCATCTCTAACCTATCAATTTTTATAGGTGTAGCCTACGGTACTGCTGCTTGACCTTGAAGGGAAAGGATAATTGACATGGGCTCTTCTACCCTCCTCTCCATGTGAGTGATGTGATCATCTTTTTGCTTTAGTTGTTGTAATAGTCATTATGTCAAGACTAACACCTCACCTTCCTCGATCACCTACGCATCAACATTATGATGGTGCTCTCTATGTGAGGATGTCTTAGTATCTACCATGCAAACCTTTATGGTCTCATCCAAAAGGTTATCCTCATTAACATCAAAGTCTACCATTTCACTATCTAGGTGTCTATCCATGCAGTCAAATTGTCATGCGCTAAGGTGTCTATCCATCAATACTAAGACTACTGAATACCTTACAAACCTCTTCCTATCCTCTTGTCAGCCTGAATGGCTATCTTAACCTCTATGGTCCTTTCCTTCTTGATTTGACTCTACATAATTCTATGGATTGATGATCTCATATCCTACACTATAATAGATTTAGATCATCCATGGACTCTCCCAACCCCCCTAAAAATTGACCTCAAACTAATATAGGCTTTTCTCTTCTCCCTAACTGGTGTCTCATACTCAAAAGGGGCACAGTGGTGATGTTGCTATATGGTAGATGTCTTTCTCTCCCTCAACTATAGAGAGTGGGTGAAACCTATTACCCCCAAAGAGGGGAGAGGTTTCTTGAAGAGACCATCCTCTACAATTTGAGATGAGGTCTTTATCTTCCTAAACATCTTCTCATACTACTTTTTTAGTTTTCTAATTTTGTTCCTCCTTTGTGTCTTAGTAAGAGAAACACGATGGGAGTTAGAACCTTCCTTAAAGATAGATAGGATCGACAAGATAGCCGCTGGCTTTACTATGGCCTTTCCTTTATATGTTAGAACTATCTTAGATATTACCTCAGCTTTGGAAACCCCAATAATGGTGGAAATAATATATGGTAATGGAATGATGGGAACCTCAACAACCTTGCTTTTTAGTGAGAGGAACTCTACCAAAGACCTTAGATCAAACAAAATCAGGGGCTTCTTATCTTTAACCTCCTAATGATGCACTATAGTAAATGCTGGACCATCGAAAGTAACCTTTAAATCCTCAAAGCCTAATCCAAACTCGATGATCAGAGTGTTGGTTAGATAGGCTTGATCCATGGCTATTTTTAACCTAGTGGCAAATGAGAATATCAACTTTTTAGCATACATGGTGGTGGTTTGGATGAACAAATTGAACATGTTACTATAAAAGGGATGCCTCTCTTGCTTGTAAAAGGGAAAGACATTAGTTTTATAAGGATTATGTAAATTTTGTAGATCCATATCCCACCAAATTTGATCATAGTAAGTGGAATTAAGATTATACATATTTTGATTTGAACCTCTATATAAATAGTAAGTTTAATAATTTTTGGAAAGAAAATCATAATCATTATGTTTGAACATGATGAAAGGCTCGATAGTTGTTTAAGAATCCAAAAGAAAATATTTTTGTTAAAATTTTAGTGAGGTTTAAACTTGACATATATGGAATCCCATTAGGAGTCTAATGGGGAGGTCCTAGAACTTACTCATTTGATTATGGAAAATAAAAAAGATGAAGATGCTGACCACACCCACTTAAGGTAGAAATGGGCGAGGGGTACAATAGAATGAAATGTAGTCTAAGCCTATGAGTGGTATATACTTACTACCAATGTATATAGATTTTAGCCAATCATTAAAGATGGAGAGAGAAACTTTCCCAAGCAGAGTCGCTAAACAAATTTATGGTTTTTAAAAATATGTGAATGAGGGGCACACATAAAGCTTAAGGGGTACTTATTGAATGATCGAGTATGACATCAATGAATGGTGTGCTACCTCAAAATATAGAAATATCACCCTATGTTGGATTCAATCATCCAATGAAGGCTCTTAAGGTTGATGGGTCTACATATGCCAGAGATTTTCCCTCTGTATTATATGGATGAGGTAAAATAAGATTTATTTTAAGTTGAGTTCTTAAGTTCTCCATAGGGGCAAACACCCATAGTTAATTACATTTCAGGTAACAAATTTTTCTAAGAAAACTCTTGATTAAAGTGATTGGCTCATCTCTATGGATTTCAAAGTTTAATATCAAAGAATTTGTAATTTTCAAAAAAGTCAAGTGGGAAAACTCGAGCACGAAGAGTTGTTAATAAAGTTCAAAGGAGGATAATAGAAAGCATTCATGATATTAGGAAGCCTAATGAGTGCTTTAATCGATCATATGATGAGGCTTTATATTTTTGAAATTGGAAATTATTATTATTTAAGTTGACAATTTAGTAAAAGGCTAAGAATTCTATTCCAAAAATACAAGATAATGAAAATGCCTAAAAGTAGAGGATTTATACCGTAGTAAGATAAAAATAGGCTACCTCTGAACCTATGTCTAATGTGATTTAGTATAAGTTAGGAGCTTGAATTTATTCTACTTGTGAAAAATTAGGATATGTTGGTTCATTTCCACTAGAGAGAATGAACCTATCCCGCCTCATTTGGACTTACAATAACCTAGAGTGGTTACCATTTAACATCTTCTATGAGTTGAATTCATGTGATCAAGTCTCATCAATGCAAGATAGTTAGATTGTTATTCATTAAGAATAGAAATCTAAGAGCTTAAACTCACTATCCAAGATCTTAGATCATGATTGATATGAAAGTATGTCGTAGAATAATGTAATAAAAATTACATATTTTATTTATTTTTGACTCATCATTTTGACTCAGGCTTGGGTGGATAGGTATGCCTACATGCGTGATGAAATTCAATTATGGGCTAATTTGTAAGAAGGGTCTTCTTCACTCAAGGGGTTGCTGTCAATGGTCCTGCACTCCCTTTATTATACAATGAGTGAAGTTCCCTTATATTCAAGGAAGGAAGATAAGATGTATGCATGATTGTTATCCGCACTCATCATAAACATATGACATCTAAATTAATTCTATTGATTAATTTCTATGGCTTTATAATGAAGTTATGAGTTGTATTATTTTTAAATTAAAGCTGTTCATTTTAATTAGACAAAAAAATTTAAAGCCATAAAGAGCCTAACAAAATTTAGGCAATATAATAATCATCAAATTTTAAGAAACCTTAAAAAGGCATACAATTTTTAATGCACAATCATATTAAACACATTAATAAAGCAATTAGATCAAAGGAATAATAAAAGATTTGTGCGTTCGAGTTCTACTATACACCTTAGAAAAAGAAAAAAGTCGGGTTGTCGAGCTTAATCCTTATACAACCTGAATTACAATTATATAAATGAAATTAAAGTAAGTCATGGGGGTCTTCATCTTCACTTGTCTTCCATATATTGGATCCCCCAAGCATTATAGAGCCTCCCAAGTCTTTGCTTTCTAACCTATGGTTCTGATCCTATTCTACTGCAAAATTACATTTGAAGTTCTAAAAACATCCTAACTAATTTTACAAAATATAGGTTAGCTATAACATACATACACACCAAGCAATTATATGTTACAAAATAGAACTTATCACCTATGGATGCCAAGCCCACATATCCTAATGGGCTATACTTAAAGGGAAAGTAGTACCTGCTAGCAAAAGGCATTTATTTTTATTATTACAATAGCCCCTTTTTAATTAAGCATCATCCTTATTGAAAATAGTGTTAGTCTAAAAGATGTCATAACATCCAGACTAGCGAGCAAACAATCCTAGCCATCCAAAAATAATAATAATAATAATATTACAACACAAAATAATATAAATTTTTACATCACAACCAATACATCGGCCTAACCTAATTCTAGAGTCAGTGACATTATATTCTAGTGTGTGAAAAGAGGGCTAGTATGGTAAGCCTGTACTAAGCTTCTTTAAGTTTTAGTTTGATTCAAGCTCAAGATTTGGTAAATTTACCATCGGGTGATTTCACCTTAAATATTTAACTAATTTAATGTTATATTTTTAATTTTAATTTTATGTTAAGATTGATTTTTAGGTTTTAAAGAGCACAAATGAGATTAACCCTTGTTTATGATAAAGCATTAATCTAATAAAATTTTCACTAAAGGGTGAATGTCATCTTAGGACTTGAACTTAATAATTTATATTTCAAATATATCAACATTTTATTTTATTTTTTAATTAATTTCTTTCATAATTTAGCTCTTACAGGTACATATCATTATTAAACCAGTGGTTCGAGGTATCGAGACCTCCTTCGAACTAGCAGCCCTACAACTTCGGGTGTCAAAACAATATGCCTTATAATTACTTAATATGAAGAGTTTTGATCTAGTTTCAGTTCCAATTAAAATTTGTTTTGACTTATGAATTTTTTAAATTAACTTCTAAGTTTTAAGAAACCTAACTTAACATTTAAAAAATTCTAGCTTTACTATATTTGATTCAATTTATTTGCAATTTCACTTAAGAATATTATAACTTTGTTAGAATTTAATAATTAATGATTGATTTTAGGTTGATTAAGTTAGTTCTATTATTCTTTGAATTTAGTAATCTTATATTTTGATAAGATTAAATTGATTTAATGTTAAAATTAATATATATATATATATATATATATATATATATATATATATATATATATATATATATATATATATATATATATTGATAATGTCGAGTGATTTTAAATTTTATTGCATAATTAAGCTTTTCTTATGTTATTTGAATTGTATTTAGTTTGCATTTATTTTATTTATTTTGATTTTGTTGCTTTGATTGGGAGATGTTTAATCCAAATATATAATCGAATTAGTTATGATTTAGTTTGATTTGATTAATTTGATTTGAATGATTCCTTGAGTATTTATGTTTAATTTGTTTGATTGATATATTTAAAGTTCATTGAATTTAACTTATAATATTTAAGTGAGTAAATTAAGTTAAGTTAATGTTTGATCATTTTGGTTGAACTAAAAGTGATTTAAGTTTAATTGATTAGTTTGATTTTAACTTGAATTTTAATTAAATGACTTAGCTAAATATTGATTGTTGATCAATCAAATTAATTTTCTAAATTCAATTATATAACATTTGAATTAAATGTTAAAGTTAATTAGAGATTCATATTTAGTTTAGTTACTTGATTAATATAACTTATTTTTCTTTGCTTTATTGATTTCATTAGAGTTTAATTCAAGATTATTTATGTTTATCATGATTAACCTAATTAAGATATGATGAATGATTTATTAATTTAAATAGTTGAAATATAATTAATAATTATTCTTAATTTATTTTATTTAAGTTAATTTATTCAAATTTGGTTTAAGTTGGTTAGGTGTCTAATCAATTTAATTTAATTTAAGATAATCAAGTCTTAACATAGTTAACTTAAGCAAAGGTTGGCTTGATTGAAGATTTAGTTAATTAGAAGCTAATGATTTAATCGATCGTGATTAATTGATTTGGTTTGATGACTATTTATGGTGAATTTAATTAAGTGTTTAGTTTTTGTTAAGCTTGACTTAAGGCTTAGTTTTGATGTGACTTATTTAATATAATGTGGTTTAGTTTGGTGATTAATTAACTTAAGGTTTTATTAGTTTGACTACGGGTTGATGATTATCTTAATTCAAAGTAAATCAATCAATCTTATTTAATTTGAGTGAATAAATAATTCAATTAATATTAGATTAATGATTAATTAAGCATTTATTTTACTAAATAATTAGTTTGATTAAGAGTTTAATTAAAAGACATAATTTATTTAGTGATCAATTAAATGAGCCTTGATTAAGTGATTCTTTAATTTCATTATTAGTAGCTTAATAAGGTGATTGTTTTCACTAAGTAGTTAACCACATTAAAGGTTACTTGGTAATTAATTGATTTGATTGGTCAAGATTGACTTGATTGGATTGCTCATCTAATTAGAATTGAACTAATAATTAGCCAAGCTTGATCATAAGTAAATGACTATCTTTATAAATTTATCAAAATTTATTTTGACAATTGATTAAGCTCATCATAATTAGTTTGATTGGTTGTTAAATCTAGTTAAAAATTCATTAAGTGATTCATTAAAATGATCAATTATTAATTAATTAAATCAAATATGATTAACTTAGTCTTGGTTTTATGCATTGATTATGATTAATCTTAATTAGGCTAATTAAGGTTTAAATTAGTTAACTTTAATTAAAATTTAGTTTAATTTGACTTCATATGATTAATTTCATTAATATTCCAATCAAGAATTTGATGATTTAGATTGATTAGTTAAGTTTGGAATTTAATTGATAGTAAATCTTGGTTTCACATAATTAATTTAATTAAATCCAAATTAATGATTTGTTATATCTATTTAATTGAGTTTAGTTCAAATTGAAAATTAAATTATATTTATTTAATCTAATTTAATATTTAATTAATGAGGGTTTACCAATGAAGGTTTTGTAAAGACTTTTAATAGATTTTTTTTGGGTTTGGATAGCTCATGATCATGATAGTGTTTTTTGAGTGGTCGACAGTATTTTAAAATGTCCCATTTGTACCTTATTGCAAAATAAAATATGTTTCCCATATAGTCAAATTATTCTTTAAGAAAAAAGTGTAACTTTATGATCTCCCTTTAACCATTATTTTTAATAAAAGTGTTATCCTTATTTTATATTTCTAAAAAAAATTATGAAATATATAAGTTCTAAATTAATCTACATTCCATACCCAAATTAATAGTCAAATACAAGTACTCAACTACACTTTAAGAAATTTGGCTAGTTTTTTTTGGTAGGAAAGAGTTTAAGAAATTAATATTTAAATTTTCCAACATAAAAATTTTCTTATAATAAATTTTACTCTAAAACTACGAATAAATTATATTTTGAGATTATTTTGGTCAAATCTAAAATGTCTAATTAATATAGAAAGAAACTATCATCCTATATTTTTTTTTATGTAGCACATTCTCACTTGTTATGAAATTTCAAAGCCATCATGATAATATAATAAAATACTATAAGTAATAAAAATATTCATATAAGGTAATCATAAATATTCAATAAATAATATAATTATCTTTTTATTTGCATCCACCTTGAGTGTTATCAAATCACCAAATATAAGAAAATTACATATAAGAGCTTGAAGCCCCCTTAAATTTCTATAAAAATTAGAACTAACTCTTATCGCCTTAATTTCCCTACTAATAAGTTAATTCATCTAATTATCATTATTGAAGATATTTTGTCATTTATGGATTTACCAAATATCCACTTCTTCAATTTGATCTTTTGGAAGGAGATATATTTTTTCCTTGTAGAATCCTTCACCATCCACTATATATATATATAAGGAAATTCTCATAGGCCCTTTTGATGATTAAAGATTTTGGTGTTGGTAGAATAAACTACTTGAAAGAGATAGATTGCTAACTCAAATTGATTTGGACACTCTTGTCCCTCATAAAGTAGAAGACTAGTTGCATTTTAAATCTATTAAATATAATTTAAATGGATTGAGGGGAGTTAATGCAACACATCTTAATAATCAAATAAATGGAGATACGAGTCAAATTATAGGATCCCAAGCAAAGCCCAATCAAATACCCATTATAAGAGCCAACTTAAATGAAATGATTAACTTTATTATTTAAATTGTAAATTTGAGATCTAAAAGTTTAACTACCACACAACTACTAAATTATATATATCTTTTAGTTTGAGGAGCTTGTATATAATAGCAACATAATAATTATTGAATGATAAAATAAATTAATAAAGGTTGTTGGTACCTTCCTCCATTAATTACCATACAACTACTTTCCCTCCCAAAATTTTCTTATTCTTCTTTAATGGTGGTAGCTTGATAGTAAGGTCATGCTTATACATAAGGTTGATGTATAATAAAACTTTTAGCTTTTGTGAAGTTTTTATTTGGAATGTCATGTAGATCTTAGGGGTTCTTATTTGGGTAATCAAATACGTCATTATGGGGTAAATATACTATCTCAAGATATCCAAATATTACCCTATAATAAATTTAATTATTTAATAAGGACTCCTAAGGCTGATGGATCTACAATGTATAAGATATTTTTCTCTTAAACTATATGGAGAGATATAATAGAGTTTATTTTAATTCTAGGTTCATAGTTCCCTATAAGGACATGCCTCTATAGTTAATTACATCTTAGAAGAAAGAGAAGTCCTCCTAAGAATACTCTCGATCAAAGAACATAACTTTCAACTCTATGGACTTTAAAGTTTACTTTCAAGGAGGCTCAAATTGGAAAAATAAATGGGGGCACTTGAAAAGAAAAGAGCTCTTTTCGGATGTCAATCGAGAATAAGTAGGAATTGCTTTAAATACTATGAAGCTTAGTAAACATTTCAAATTATTCTACTATTGGGTTATAACTTTTAAATGAAGTTATTTATATTTCAAGTGTGACATTTTATTAAAAAGCTATGACTTAAAATTTGACAGTACAAGATTGTAAAAATGCCTAAGAGGTGAAGACTTACTTCTGTAGCAACAGGTAAATATGATGCTTAATTCCCTAAGCCTAAATAACACTTCTAACATAAGTCAAAAGCTAGACTTAATCTATTAACAAGAATTTGAAAATTATTATTTCTTTCTCACTTGAGAATATGAACCTGTTATGACTCTTCTGGACTTATGTATAGCTTGGGAAGGGTTGTCAAGTAATTGCTTCTAATGATTTTAAATCCAAGAGTTTTAAATACTCTAAAACTCATTTATAGACATTGCTAAATCATTTTCAAGTTTGTTTAAGACTATGATTTTGAATAAATATTTGAAGTCACCTTAAATAATGTCAAGTTGAAGGAGTATCTCATTTTAGGTGACTTTAATTTCTTCACTACCACACATACATCCTTCCAATTTCAGACCTAAAGTTCCTAAGATATAAAGACCTCTTTCTATATCGACTTTCATCCTTGGAGCAATTAAATCTAAGGATACATCATAAATAATATTTTGATTTCATAATTCATATAAATAAATTAATATACTATGTTGGTCATTAATAAGATTAAGAATTAATTTATGGTGACTTATTACTTGGAATTTACAATTTATTAAAGAGTTTGACTATATTTCAATTGTTGAAATTGATTTAAATTTAATTACCCAAATTAGTGATTACCAATTTATGATAATTAAATTTTGATTCTACAAAATATTAAAGTTTTTGTTTAATTCAATTAGCATATTATATCAAATGACTTTTATTTATTTAAAGTCAAACCTATGTAGGATTAACTAATGCTAGCTATAATTAGCTATACTCAAAAACATAATCTAAGCATACAAAGATTCAATAATGCAACCTATGTCTTATCTATGGCTAACTAAAGTTTGATAAACCTTAGAAGGCTTTCTTAAGATTCAACTAGAGTCATTTAGGTAAGCTAATGTGAACCATTGCTAATTAGGGTACACCATGGTTTAGCATGAGGCTAACCTACAATTTAAATTAAGAGCCTAATAATTGTTTAATGCTTAAATCAATTTCAATAACCTTAAAAATAAATTTAGAATTATGTTTCATATTTGGAATCACTAACAATAAGCCTTAAAATTTTTTAGATTCACATATATTTAAATTTTAACATATTCATTGAAATCCTAAAGAAGCATAAATTTAATGATCATGGATTATCACCATTTTAGAAAATTTCTATGCATTCGTCATAATTTTACAGAATTTTCAATAATGTAGTTTAAAATTTTAAGAATTCTTAGAGTGAATTATGCTTTTAAGGAGCATTGTGTGATTTATCAAATTAGTATTTTTATTTAGTTGTTCTAATCACTAAGAGGAGCATAGTTGCCAACTCCTTATTTAGTGATTATAGTGGTAGTGTGATCAGCTAGGAAAACTAAGATTGACAGAAATTATTTGATCAAGACAGAATGGCATGAAATATTTTGCATAACTTAAGGCTACTAGCTAGGAATCATCATAAAGTTAGTTCAAAATTAATCAAATTTAAAGGTCAATGAGTCTTCTTATCATGTATTATATTTTTTAAAGCATTTGAGATCAAATTAATTGAATGTAACTTTGCTCAACATTAAGAAGAGAAGCTCTAACTAGTTTTATGGTTTGATTTTGAGGCCATAGATATTTTTGTATTCATTTAAATAATAATAGGTAGCCTAAGCTTTATCAATTTTACACAGCTAGAGCTAGTCTAGTAGGCATTTGATGATGCAAACATGTTCACCTAGAAGGTCAAAGTTAATTTTGAGCTACATAAGCATTCCCACTTCACTAGATTTATAGAAGATGAAGTTTCTACCAAAATGTTTTTAACATAAAAGTTTGCAAAGCCATCAAATGTCATTCAATGCTTGGGTCTATTTAGTTTATGCCATTATATTCCTTTTGTTGCATAGCTTAGATATTCTTAGTCAAGACCACATACACTTAATTAAGTATAGTAGTGTAGCAAGATCCTATAGTTGGGACTAAACATGACAAGAAATAATTTGCATGATTGATAAGATTAAGATTAATCAAACCAATTTTCCTATGAGTTCCATTCTATTCCTTGGTTTTCAAGGTTAATGCATTCGCTAGCATATTAGACTCTAACCTAATCATTAAATTGAGGTAATTGGGGTTAACTTTATAAGGACCATAGGACCTAGTTTTAATGATAAAATAAGTAATGATACCACACTAGGTACTCTTCTTTGGTGTCTTTTAAGTCTTAGATTTACTAACTAAACCTTATTATAGCCTAACAAATAGTTAGGTGCATCTTTGAATTATCTTTTAATTAATATTTTATAACTTATCGTATTGGTAAGGGCCCTAGGTAGTCTTAATGATTTGACTATTTCAAAGTCATTTGATTCAAGTTGTTTTCGATTTCTTAGCTAGTTCTTGTTTTGATAACGACTTCTTTTGAATCAAATTTTTTTGGAATTTTTTATTATAAATGATATTTTATGACTTGTATTTTGAATTTTATATGAATATAAAAAAATATGATTTTTAAAAAATGCAAAGTAATAACTGAAGAGCTACACATAGAGAAAAGACATTATAGCTTTAGAATCCCAATGATGAGAAAGTATTAGTTGTGGAGTGTATAATTAATTATTACATTATGCATGCATATAAATATAATTAGTCATGTTTATTAATAAAGTTTGACCTTGAGATTATAACTGAAAAATTAACATTTTGAGGTGCTTAATACACTCATATTAATGCATTTCATGCATTGTGATATGCGTTTGTGCTCTATTGTGGCAGTTATTTAATGTATAAGTGATTTTCTCTTTTTAAACTGAAAAATTAAAATTAATGTAAATTTTGGAACTACGCATCTTAACATTTTGTTCATTAAATTTTCATAAATTATTGAACTTATGATTAAAATGCTTTTTAAAAATTTTAAAAATTATTTATTAATTTTATAATTAGAGTATTTTAATAATTTTATTATAAAAATAGTCTCTAATATATATATATATATATATATATATATATATATATATATATATATATATATATATATATATATATATGGGATTATTTAAAGTACTCAAATGAACACATTTGGTACTCAAGTTCATTAATTTGATGCATTAAAAATGTAATTTATATTTTTCATGCATTTATCTATTTTAAAAAGAAAAAATATAATATTAAAATTTTATCTTATTTTCATAACCATATGCGGAGACAAGAGGTTGATATGGTTTAAATTCTTATAAATCATAAAACATGCATCGAAATATTTCTAAATTTTTAGAAATTTTTAGTTATTTTTAATAAAAAAATCTTTTTTATTTATTTAAAATGATAAAAATAATAAATATTCTCAAATTTTATGAATAAATTTTGTAATATTAAGAGTGATCAAATAGAATTAATGGATCCCATTGGCCCTTTAATTTAATGCATAGGATATGCGTCATTAACATTTTCATTTTTTATTATTTTGTTATATATTCCAAAATTTTAATTTATTTATTTTTATTATTTTTGTTTGTGTGTATCTCTGAAACCATGCACGTAGAAATGTAATTCGTTTACTTGTTAGCTTTGCACAAAACGTTTTATAATTTATAAAGATAATATGATAATTTACTTAATAAGATTAAAATTATTTTCGTTGTGTAATAATTATGTACAGATATTTTGGTGATTTTTCAGCTTATATATTACTTTTTAAAAAAAATTTACAAAGCTTTTCTTATTAAAAATAAATAAATAATATCTGAAAATCTTAAAAGAATTTGCAGAATTTTAAATTATTATATTAGTTAAATTGGAATGTTATACCCTTTAGTTTTATCCAAAATGGTGGATTATTTTCTTAATTTTTAGATTAAATTTCATGATTTTCTTGATTATTCAATTAATTATGTAAAATAAAACTTAACCATTTAGTTTTTGAGATTGATGAAATGTAATCTACTCATGACAATATTGCGTGAGCATGCTACACTCTCCTCTCTCTCTCTCTCTCTCTCTCTCTCTCTCTCTCTCTCTCTCTCTCTCTCTCTCCTTCTCTTAATCTCTCCAAACTAGTCTCTTTAGAAAGAACTAATGTTATCCATAAATAATTTGAGATCCATCCTAAAATATATAGTGAGCATGGAGCAAAAATCATATGATGGATCCACATCTATACGTGGAGTGATGCCAGACCTTACTGGTAAGTCTAGTTGAGAGTAGAAAGGGGATATAAGTGAGGTGTGGATAAAGAATGCACAATGATTATTATGAACTAAATCACTATTCAATCTAATAGATTCCAGTTGGAATTGATAAGTGAACGTCCATTATTATAATCATGAGTCTAGTATAAAAGCTGAATTCTTGAGAAAGGTGTCTAATGAGAAAAGCAAAAAAAGTCCTAGAAATACTATTTGACCTCATATTTATAGAATTAGATGATTACATATCAAGCTATAGAACACTCAATGAATAAAAAAATAATTAACATAGATTAGACATCAAATCAAATATAGACATGTGAAGGTCCTATAACTACTATATAGCTGTTAAAAGGACTTATCATATAGGGTACTCACCCATGCTTCGCAAGTAGGGGCAAGTGCATTATTATTGACTTAATAACTTGAGTTGAGTTAGTGGCTTCTAGCAAGTCGTAATATGGCAGTCATCCACATTCTTTTTATGTGTGAGTCTTAGTCTACGAGGGCAGACCTCTCGAGTGAGTGGTAAGTTCCTTCCCCTTATTCATGGGACAAATCATCAAGTGTGAGTCTGGTGGGCAATTGTCGAGTTATACTGGTAGAGTCGATGAGTCATTATAGAGTTATTTTGTGCCTCATTGGGAGTTCGTGGCCAATTTTATGAGAATGAGCACCATTGCTAGGTTTTTAATTCTTAAGGAGAGCCTTCTACTCTAAAGTATATTATAGGTGTATAGCATAAATATAAATCTAAGCTCTATGAGAGGTAGAGCAATAAACTAAGGAGAACACTAATAACTATAATGTAGAGGATATGGTCGAGTTGATTATTCACATGATCCAAGGAGCCATGGGGAGATTAAAATTGCAAGGAGAGCCTATGTGTCTAAGAACATAAAGGATCTTCTAACTCTACCAACAACTGAGTTAGACATAACAATCTAGCATTAATTTTTACTATCAACCTAGACAATACCTTGTTCCATACTAGATATAAAGGAAGAGTGCCGCCTAAGTAAGAAGACAATCTAAAATTGACTAATGTATTCTTTAAAAAAATTATGAGAAGCTAGGCCACATTTAAGTTCAAAATTATTCACTTAGAGTCTTATAGAAGAAGTTTTGACCTAACAAATCATATCATCTACTTTAAGTCAACAACTTCACTCCTAGACCTTGATAATGAACACAAATTTTATATCATCTTCACTACCTTCATATAGTAAGTTGTAAAGTGGTTCTCACGCCTTCTAGTAAGCATCATAGTTTATTATGTTGACTTTGACTTGTTATTTATTAGTTTGCCAATGGTCGAAGATCACTCAAGAGCTCATAAGCACCATTATAAATGCATAATGAGCTAGTGTCCTTAATAAAGTTTATTATATGGTTCTAGAAAGTGATACTAGAAATGATTTGAATTTATAATCATATAATTACTCTCACCTAAGGCCTAGGAATGAGACCATCTAAATACACCCCTAGCCTTAGAAACTCTAAGGCTTTGGCTAAGTTTCTCAAACTCATCAATAGCCATATTAACATAAAAAGTGTAATGAAGTTACTTAGTTTCCATGACAACTCGATAAGAAGGAATACCTTAGAGACCAGATCTTTTATCACCCACCTAACATGCAAGAGATCACTTGTAAGTATAGAGGGTAAATAATAAGGAGCCACAACCCTCTTTTGTTACAACCACCCACACCAACCAGCATAAACTAGCACTAAGTTTGAGATATACAGCTTCCCAACATGAGACGTCACAACACACTCAACCCAATTAGAGCAAGTACCTATAACTATACAATTTCTTCATATTCACATTATTGTATGTCTCAATGGTCAAGTTTGTTTTGACCATATAAATAAATATTACATCTAGTAAGTAGATTTAAGCCTGAATACATGGAGTATAATTTTTATAATAGTAGATATAATGGTGGGGTTGTGATAATGGGTGATCTAGTCATTCAAATAGTGAACATTTTATATATAGTAAGTCCATTATTTAAAGCAATGTTAAAATAGATGGGGATGCTTTGGTAGATGAGTGGTTTTACACTTAGAGACAAAATGAGAAACAAATATATACATGAAAAGGTTGGAGTAGCTCCAATGGCAGATAAGGTTAGACAGAATTGCCTTAAATGGATGGATCACATATAATATCGATCTCTCAATGACCACCCAGATAGATGAGTAGATGTATTAGATTTATCCTCTATTAAGAAAGCATGTTGACATCAAAAATGCAAAAAATCCAAACTTAAAACTCTTCTTAAGAAATCAATACAATAAACCTAATCATTTCATTATGTTGACTTTAGCAAGCCTTAGGAGGAGCTCATGTAGGAGGTTCTTTTCCTAAATCTTTGTTACAATCAAGGTTTAGACTCTAGGGTAGACTTCCTTCATTGCATATATTCACATTTTCCTAGTGGATGTTAGTGTTGAATTTCAAGCAATTAATTCATCTGATTGATTTAATTGTTTTAGGTTTTTCTTACATAACCTCAAAAAATATTTTAAGAGATTTGATCCAAGATTGAGTCAAAGGAACTCATATACCTTGATTTTATGCCAATGCACATGGGTAAGTGGCTTTCTCTATAAATCCTACAAATCCTAATGATCAATTTCAATTCCAAAATATTTCTCAAGAATTCTTGGATTCTTAAAACAAAAGATATATATGAACAATGTATAAAAGAGAATCAATAGAATATTATAATGGATGAAAAAGTGCAATAAAAAATCTTTAAAAGACCATTTTATTGAACTCAAGCCAATGCTACAATTGATTTTTTTTAAAAAAAAGATGCTTAGTCTATTAGCCCACCAAGGCTTATTTTAAAATTTCATTTTAAATCATGTAATTTTTAATTTATTTATAATATCTCCACATTTGAAATTTTGAATTTTAAAATCTAAAGTGTTTATGTGTGTAATGTGAACCAGTTAGATCTATATAAAATAGTAGCATATGAAATGAGTGCATAGCATAAAATAATAAAGCAATAAAATACCTCACAGTAATGTTGCCACCCAATTTTTCCTCTATATTTTAAATTTTTTTTAATGAAGTGTGATTGTAATAGTTATAAAAATCTACCCTTGCTAGAATGAAAATATCATATATGAGCAATTATAAAATATTTGTTTTATTCTTAGTGAGCTCAATAGACAAATCTTGATAATCCTTGGTAGGAGTGTTGGTTACCCACATCACTTCCTTTCTTTCACTTCTAATACCTAAAATAAATTTCTTTAAGGTTTCCCACACTTCTTAACATCATTTCAACCATCAATTAACACTTTAACTTTTCCTTACAAGTTTACAATTTTAATTTACTCAATAGTACTTCAGCTATGTTAGTTACAACTTAGTCTTAGTCTTTAGACTTAAACACTCTTATAAACTCTAACAATCCTAACCATCCACTCTAGTAAATTCACCTAAACTATTTTCTAACTATTTATCTTAAACTTATTTTCTAAAATCTTCTAGCCAAAATCTAGCAATTTGGACTAATATTACAACTCTTACCACTATACCCCTCTGAACCTCTCACCATGCAACCATAAAATTTAGAGACATTTTATTAATCTTTTAAACATATATCCATAGCCATTAATTTCATAAAAACCCACCTATCACTCACTAGACTATCTCTAACAAGTTGACTCCTCCCTTTATAATAATTTTTTAATAATTAGGACACAAAGCTTCCTCATTGATAAGTCTAGATGAGTGCCTCCTTGAAGACTATGAGTTTAGTATTAGGTGAAGTGAATCTAAATTGATGGCTATAGATCGCCAAAAGCTCGTTGTTCTGAAACCGACTCAGAGGAACTCGTGTTCTGGCCATTCGTTAATTAAACGAAAGTAACACAGACATTTCATAGATATAAATGAGCGAACATAAACAATCATTTGTTCGAATGTTCGACTGAGCGAACAAAATAAAAAATTATGTTATATTATATATATTATTATTATTATTATTTTATTTTATTTATTACTATTTTTAATTATTATTATTATTATTATTATTATTATTATTATTATTATTATTATTATTATTATTATTATATACAAACACATTTACATATCACAAATGCAAGCATGGCTTAGTTGTTAAAATTTTTGTTATGCAAAAGATTCTGCATTCAATCCTCCCTTATAAAGGCTATCAAAAATTCAAATAAGAAACTGTTAGCTTATTTAGTTAAACGAGTTAACAATAAATAACAAACATTTCAAACTCGATATATAAACCAGCCTAACAAAAAATAATTTCAAATGAGACAACACAAACAAGCTCCCGGCCCCAAATTAGACACAACATGTTTACTCCCTTTTTTGAGATGTGATCTATAACGAGTAGCAAGAGAGTCCCTTTTATTAGCAAGTCTAAGTTGGTACTTCCATGAAGACATAGAGTCTGACACTAGATGAGGACATCTATGGTGACTATTATATTAATCAAAATATAATAGCTATAGGTACTTCTGAGTACAAACATTGCTATAAATTTTGTCGACTTTGCATTTCAAGAATTTCTGAGCATGCTATAATTTTAAGTATTTGTGAGTAAACATATAAAATAATTACATGTATCATATGTTCAAATTCTAGTGAGTACACTCAAATTGAATATAAGTATAAAAGCTAAATAAGTATTAAAATAAGTTAAAAAGAATAACCTAAATAGAGAGATGAACATATTATAAGCTTAGAAAAAATTATTTAAATTCATTTAAAAAAAAAGAAGGATAAGTACGAAAAAATCACTTTTCTTATGCAAAAGCATTACAACTTTCTCTCAAATATAGGTACAAAAAATGCAAAAGAGAAATAAAGAAAAGTACAAAGATCGAGTCAGCTTATAACTCTCATCATATAACTTTTGTTTTTAAAATCTGACAACTCATAAAGATTCTCTATATCTAAGAATCAACTTTCAACAATGTCACTGGTGACTAATTTTTGAATGCTAAATTAGATTCCTCTTCAAACTTGTGTGTAAGAAGTGCCTCATACTAGTGAGTTCAATGAAATTAGCTAATGTAACTTCTTTGTGTTTGAACACAGTAACTTATTGATGGACTTCATCTTCACAATGAACAAGCTCTATGATGACTTTATTTCTGCCCGCCTAGACCTACTTTTAAACCTTTGCACATTCCCTATAGTAGTTAAGTTCTTGTAATGAAGCCTTTAATGCTCGACAATCCACCTTCAACTTACTCAAGTGCTAGCAAGTGACCAAAAACTCTTTGTTTAGGTTATAAGTGATTAGTAAGCTTGTAATTAAAACATTCATTATGGCAAAGGACAACTTTGATAAGGGAATCAATTGCAATTGATCTTTGATAATTGATGAGTAATACAATCTCTCATGTCAAACACATTATTAGAAATATTAACAATACACAAATCATAAGAATATGTTGTCATAAGCTAATCTCACAGTGTTCTTTTTCTTCTTCATCTTATTATTATTCTTATTATTCTCATTCTTCTTATCTCAAGAGTGGTAAAAGAGATACTAGAAGAAAAGAAGCCTAAGAAGAAGCTAAGGATGACAATCTTTTCCTTCTTAAATGGAATTTGCCTACTAAACACGGACCATTGAATTGAATAATTTATAAATAAATTCCTGCTAATTGTTTTTTACTTTATTTTTCATGCTCATAATCTTAATATGAATGTCATAGAATTGTATAATTTCATCTTTATGGAACTTGGTAGTGAATAATGATGAAATAGAGTTACACTCCTAGGAATCAACTCAACTCACAAATGGAATATGAACATGACTATTCTTGCCTTTAAACTCAACAACATTTAAGTTCGCACTAGTCTAAAAAACCTCAAAATGTTTGTCAGCTCTAAACATAATGGGGATCATATTTTGAGCCTGAAATGATAATTTTAGTTTTTACTCAATAATGTCCATAATATTTTCTAAAGAAATGAGAAAAACTTAACATCTTTATTAGAAATAATGATAAAGGGGATATTGTGGAGTCACACAATCTTCTTAAAGAATAATCTAGCTATGTGTGAAGCATCATTTATTTTGTATTAGGATAAGACATGAGCCATTTTGAGAATCTATCAACTTCCATAAAAATACTATCATGACTTTAAGTTTTCTTATGTATTTCTAAAATAAAATCCATTGATAAGTCTTCCCAATGTCTATAAGGAATTAGTAAGGTAGTGTATTGTCTTGACCTCATTTTAATAGCTTTAAATTATTTAAATATTAAACATTGAGCTACAAATTTTTGAACATGCTATTCTAGTGAAGGCTAATAAAATCTATTCACTAGATATTCCTCTAGAATGTAATTTAGTAATGAAAATTCATTAAGGGGATATCTAGGGGTGCAAAGTTATTATTTTCTTCTATAACTATATCTACATGATATAGATTATTCATTATAAGTTAAAAAATTATCTAGGTGCTTAGTGTGAATTAGATGAATGTTAAGAACCTCTAGATATTTATCTAAATTTCATTCAAACCTAGAAATTTTACATTTAAATGAAGAGATGGTTAATGGTAGCAATAAAAAGCCATTAATATAATTAATTTAATTTTAGGTTTTTGTTTGGTAAAAGAATAATCTTGGAGAAACTCTACTAACTTGGCATGTATATAATTTAATTTTTATTAATTATTAATAAATCTAAGGTCATGATAATATGAATTGAGAAAAATTCTTTATGTAAAAGATAGTGGCAAACATACCCCCAAGATTGAATTATTGCATAAAATTCTTCAATATTTATTAAGTATCTTTGCTTTGTTTAAATTAATTTTTTATGAAAGAAAGCTATGGGATGAGTTTTTTTTACTAATATTCCATTAGTTCTAATTCCATATACATCTCATGTCATTTTAGTGGCCTTCAAGAATTTAAGAAGCCTAAGTTCTTGAGTAGAAGTCATCAAAATCTTAATTTGAACTAAGGCTTTTGTACAACTAAGATTTAATAAATTTTAAGTAAAGTTAGTAGGCTAGTGATTAGGGTTATTTTGGTCTTAAAATCTCTAAAAAAATTAATAAAATTGATTGGATTAAATAAACTTCTTACATTAATGGAACTCTTTGGTGTTGCCTACTCTAAATTGCTTTAACTTTGTTATGTGAAAAGCAACTTTTTGTGAAGCTACTATGAGTGTTATATATATATATATATATATTAAATTTGAATAGATATTTTCTGACAGCCACAACACTTTATCAGATCTAGTTTTCAAGAGCAGCTTTTTTACTATAAAATGTTTTAAAAAATGGATAAAAAGTTGGTAGCCAAACCCAACTATGGTTACTTTATGTTGGACTCATTTTTAGGATGAGCTCTCCCCTCCATCTTGGACATAGGACTTCTCTTAGACTTTAAGAGTTCTTTAGTCTTAAGACACTGTTGACCTCATTTTTAGAATGAGCTCTCAACACCTCCATCTTAGACATAGGACTTCTCTTAGAATTTAAGAGTTCCTTAGTCTTAAGGCACATCTAGTGATTAGGTGGACACTCCCATAGCCATAGAAGACTTAGAAGAGTTAGCTGTAGGAATAGGTCATGCCTTAGGGGTGCTAGGAAAATTTCCTACCCTTTAGCTTAAACCATTCCTCACTTTCTTTCTTTCAAGTCAAACTCCAAATCAATCCTATTTAATTTTTTCAAAATCAAATTAATTCCATGATTGAAACCCATGACCAAATTCCATCAAAAATTTCTAAGTTCAAATTTCCTTAAGTCCTTAACTCTTTCTTAAGGACTTAGCCAAAATTATGATCAAAACTATTCAAATCTTTGAGATTTTCATGATTTATATTTCATTATTCTTCAAATATAAATCAAATCATAAATTCAAACTTAACAATTGATCAAACCTATTCAAATCCATGGATTTTCAAAACTTATATTTTTTTTATTAACATGTATAAATGAAATATAACTCAATCAAATCAAACCCTCAAATTAAATTCCAAATTTAAAATGATTGAAATTCCCTTAATTTTCCATGGATTTATTTAAACTTTGATCAAACCTTTTCAAACTCATGAGATTTTGTCAAAACTTACATTTATATTCTCATATATATAATGAAATATAAATATACATCAATCAAATCTAATTCAAAAATTAAATTTCAAATTTAAATCCTTTAAATCCCCTTTAATGGATTTAACCCAACTCATGATTAAACCACTTCAAATTCTTGAAATTTTCTCATGATCAATTTATATTCTAATTTATATTCACATATATAAATGAAATATAAATTCAAACAATCAAAACCAACTCCAAAAAATTAAGCTCAAATCCACTCAAAATCAAATCTAAGCCTTTCAAGTCAAAATTTTGAACTTAGCCAAATCACCTTCAAATCAAGCCAAACTCTTGATTTTCTCTCATGGTTTAATCAACCCTATAATCATGAGCTCATATATAAATCCAAACCTCAATCAAACAATCAAAACCCAAATCAAAAATCAAACCCAAGACTCCTTCATATTCTTCCTTTGAATATGAAATTTTCAAATGGATCAAAATCCATTTGACTTCAAACCACTAGTAAATGGATTTATATTTCAATCATAAGTCCATACACAAGATCAATCAACTTCAAATCAAGCTTTGACAAAGTCATTTGACCCACTTAGGCTCATTTGACCAAAAGTGACCTAAAGTACCCTTATGAGCTAACTTTTGATCCTAACCAAATTAGATTGAACCAAACTCATATATCCCTCTCATCATGATCAACAATCATCATTGGATGATCAATCAATCAAATAGGTCAAACTAAGTCAAACCTAAGGGTTGGCCAAGTCAACACTAAACCTAAAATGATACCTTATATAGCCAAATTCCACCATAGGACAAATTGATTGAAACCGTTGATCTAAGTTGACTCATGACCTATGTTTAAACTTGACCAAGATAACATTTGAGCCTAACCGAGCCCAATTGGTCCACTTGACCCAAGTTGACCCATTTTGACCTAAAGGGTCAAAATATGTCAAAACTTGATCTAAGTCAAATTGATTGAAACCAATGGGTCAAGTCCATCCCAAATCACTTGGAACTTGACCAAAGCCCAAGACCCAACCTAGCCCAAATTGACCTTAAACCTAACATGACCTAAAGGGGTCATGTGAAAAATTGAACCTAACCCAAATTGATTGGAAAAGATACCAATCTCCATATGATTAACCTAACCTAAACTACCCTTGACCTAACCCAAAAGGTCAAATGGGTCAGGGTCAACTTGACCCATTTGACCTAAATGAGTCATATGAGCCAAAACCAAATCTATACCAAATTGAACCAAACCAAAGGTATCAAAACATTTCAAATGGTCATATGAACTTGACCCAACCCTTGCTTTGACCCAATTTGATCTTTTGGTCAACTTGACCCAAGTTGACCCATTTTGACCTAAATGGGTCAACATGAGCCAAACCCTATCAAATGGTTTCCAAATCCAATGAAACTTGGCCAAACCTATTTTCTCAACATACCAAACATACCCAAAGTGAAAAATCAAAAAATGACCATTTTACCCCTAGGCCAGCCCATGGGTATTTTGGTCATACCCTCATCACAATCACTTGAGGCTTTCCTAAAAGCTCAAGGGGACTTAGTGATGAGTGGTGCACCCAACCCAATGGGTTTGGGTCAGCCCATTTGATCCATGGACCAAACTCGACAACTTAGAGCAAAATTGAAATTTCAAATTCCCTCTTAAGCTTAATTCAAGCACATGGGAAGTTGGCATTCCACTCCTCTGGCCAAACTGACCATGTGCACACTCAAAACTACCAAAACAGCTCACTCCATAGGCTTAATTAGATCAAAATGGCATGAACATTGTCGGTCATCTGATCCTTCAAGGGGGAGATATACTCCCCCTAATTCACTTCTATTTTGATTCACTCACACTCGATTGAGCACTAGGGAGTCAAAGGAGCCATTTCCAAGTGATCCTAATCTTCCTAGAGGGGAATTCAATTTCCATCTTCTCAATTTTCTCCACTTGAAAATAAGGGAGGTCCATTGAAGAGCCAATTTCTTCCTCACTCCAAATTAATCTAATTGCTCTTGCACACTCCATTAAGGGGTCAAGTCGAGTTTGTCAAAGCTCTCTCTGAAGTTCTAAAGGCAAGGGGAGACCTAGCTTGATCAAAGTCGTAAAGGGATTGAAGAGGAGTTGGTCCATAAGCTCTACACTCAACCTCAAGTGCTCAAAACTTCAACAAGCTTCATCTCAACCAGACAAAGCTCCTCCAAGGGAATCGAGCGCCGGTGATCACCACCAACGAGGTTAGTGATTTTTTGAGTTTAATTCTCATAGGTGTTGGTACTTTGTGAAGTGAAATTTAATCTCATAGGATCTTAGCCATTGGATGTATTGGTAATTGCATGATGAAGCTTTAAACTTTAGTCTAATCTGAGCTCAATCGAGCTCAAACAAAGCCTAGAAGGTGGACGAATCTCATTCTTCTTGAGCTTTGGTAGGGATGAATCTCTGGCCATCCATCCATGCCATTTGGATAGACGGCCGAGATTATTCCCACATTGATATATCTGTTATCCATTTTATAAACTACGGGGGAATTCTCAGTCGACCATCTTTGATCGGATGATCGAGAATATAACGTGCGTCACCAGTGACATGACAACCTAAGTAAAGGGCTCACAGTGTGACGATGTAAAGTGCACTGACCACAGCTGCCACACGTCACGTCATGTCATGAGCTAGGGATTAATAAAATGATTAATTAATTCTTAATTCACTTAGAGAACTTCAAAAATTCATAACTCCTTCAATAAAATTCAAAAAATATAAGAAAAAATGCTATTGAAAGATAATTTTATCTAAAATATTTTAAAAATTATTTCAAAGTATTTTGAATCACCCTTTTCTCTAAATTTGGGTTTCTTTAGAAATCTTAATTAGATAATTATCTTATAATTAGGTATCAATTAATCTTAAATTTCTACAGTTCATTTTAGGGGATGACCTCTACCTCCCCTAATTTTCTTGAGATTTATTGAGGCCATAATTGGGGAAATTGCTAGTTCATTCGCTAATTACCCCTTTCATGTACTTAAGGGTAATTATGGTGTGATTAGTGGATTTACCCTATGATTGAGTTTGATTAAGGTCAAATCCAGTGAGTAGGAATTTTATGGAATAATTTTGGGATATTTACCCTAAGCTATTCCCTAAAACCCCTTTTCTCTCCTTAATCCCATCTTAATTAAGGGTTAACTCATTAATCACCTTTTAAACAATTTTCAAAAATTCAAAAAAGTTTCAGAACTTAATTAATCTACCTTGGGTAGATACTTAGGTGTTTAATAGCCTAAGCCTAATTAATAAAATTAAAATCCTTTCATAAGTATGAAAGGGTGTTTTAAAAGTACTTAAGCTAAACCCCTTAGCTTAATTAACTTTTAATTATGAGCCAAATTGCATTAGGCCTTTTCATTATTAGGTGCATTGCAAATTTAAATACCTTGTGGGTTTTATGTCATCCCATTGGCTCATAATTACTTAGTTAATTTTTTGAACGTGGTGTAGGTAAGGGTTAATTAAGCCACTTAATTCATACTCTAACCTAATCAATGCTTAAAATGGATTTAATTATTTAAAAATTAAACAAAAATATAAAAAACATGTGGGAATTGGTTAGGAACAGAAACTCATCTCACCTTTTCAAAATTAAATCAAACTTCAAACTAAACAAAAATCATTTTGAAATTCACTTTAATTTATTCTAATTTTTTATTCTTTAAGAATGTCTTTAGGATTTAAATAAAGTGAGTTTGTTTACATGATTGCATTGCTTTAGATCTTTCCCAACATCTTAAGTTGTATGTCATGTGATTCATGCATTCATAAGTTCATGTTTCAAATTCTAAAATGAAAATTGTTTACTTTATGTCAAATGTGCCTGTGTTGGCCAAAGTAAAATATGAGTGGCTATTATCACTACTAAATCCAAAATATTTTCAAAACTCATAAATGAAATATAAAATTTGAAAGTGTGCCATTCATATCTTAATTATTAGCTTGCATGTGATGGATTATAAAAGCATGTGTAGCATAAGTTCTCTTTCTTCCTCATGTTAGCATAGTTTTGAATATGAGTTAGTAAGATGTAGGGTTCATTTGAAAAGAACCAAACACTTACTTAATCTCATACCCTATTCATCCCTATGCTATCATCTAAGAAAGGTTACCTACACTTACATGAATAAATTGCATAAACAAAATGAAACTATTAAACAACTTTTGCATGTTCCTTCTCCATTTCATTTTTTTACATAAATGTTTGTACTTAAGGAAAGTGGTATATTAGTCTAGACAACCCCAAGCCTAAGTAGGTCTTGTATCTTACACCTCTTAACAATTTTGTACTCTCTTATGTCTTTCTTACTTTCAAGTATGTATGTGAAATTTTGAATAAGGAAAATCTTTTCTACTTAAGAAAAATCATCTATATTCAACTTCTAAGTTTTCTTAAATGGATTACTTAGCATGCATCATAAAGTGTGTTAACTATTCTCATTTTCATGTATAGATATGCTTAGGGTCCATCCATATGCATGTTATATATGTTGGGAAAGAAATGAAGTAATGTGTGTTATGTGAATTTTGATTCATTTTATTTAATCTTAAAATGTCTTTCTTTTTGAATAAGTTTGTATAGGGTTTATCTAAACTTAGGATTGATTAAAATATGTAATCAAAACATTCCCCTAAATGAAATTAAAATGTGAACTTACCTTAGAAATTACTTTTGGATTAGGGAACGAAAGAGAAGTTTCTTTCTCTTTCCCTCTCTTCATAACTTAGTAATTAATTATAGGTTTCACTTAAACCAAATTAAAACATGAAATAAAAATAACCCAAAATACTTAAACAACTTAAATGAAACCCTCCTCTAAGTTGAACATGTTCTTCATACCTAGAAAACTTGAACCTAAAGTCTTAAGGAAAACATACCACACAAACCTTCAAAGCATATACATTAGCCTAAGTCACCACTTCTAGCATTAGGTTAGGTTGGTGCATGGTTTGATGTTATGTTTTATTTTATTATATATATTTTAGACTGATGTTAGGGTGTATGCTCGTAGAATGAATGGTAGGACATGCTTAGTCTAACTATTCTTTTATGCAAGAGATTATGCTTAAGGGGTGCTATCACAAATAAAAATATAAATGCTTCTTACTTGCAGGAGCTTATACCCCTTTGCATAATCCATAAGCCAGGTGGACTTAATCACCCATGTGTGGGGTGATAAGTCCAATATACATGCTTGGGATTTGTGTGGTATGATTTAACTAACCCTTATTTTTCAGGTGTTAGCTAGATTTCCCTTTTCCTTTTCATGTAAAAATTTGTATATTTAGGATTTTGGAATGATTTGTTATGAGGGGTTAGGATGAGCATTGGTCATAAGATCCTATCTTATGCTCCATGTGAAGCCTTGGAGAAACCACCTTCCAACCATCCAAAGGAGGAACCAGAGAAGAAAAGAAGAAAAGAAAAGAAAGAAATAAGAAAGAAGAAAGAAGAATAAAGCATGAAGACCCCCATAACAATGAATTCCTTTGCTTAAATTATAATTCAATTCATTTGTAATTTGGGTTGTATAAAGGTAGAGCTCGGTTACCAAATTTGATATTTTCGGGTTTGTGTGGTGGTGCCCGACCACAAACGATCTTTTATTCTTTTTGTGATTAGCTTTATAAATTGATTGATGATTTATTTAGCTTTTGCATTAAGTGGTATCCCAGTTTCTTCCTTGCTTTATGCATGGCCTGGATGTAGATTAGGCTCTTTAGGAAAAAATAAATCTTTTACCCAACTTAACAACTCATAACCTCACCTAAAGCTTAAGATTAAAATCAAGATAAAAGAATTAGCAACCCCTTAGCTGGATGAGCATTCTCTTTATAATATCATGCACAAATATATTTTATTTCACTGTTGATTTGAGGGCTTCCACCTTTGCCAGAGAACTCGGCTTGACCTATGAGGGCCGTGGTAGAAACTCACCTCCTACCTTCTCACTGATTTTGGCCAATAATCTGATTTCTCATGCATTAGTCATAAAAATCCTATTAGCCTAAGTCAAAATGATTATCCAAAAGTGAAACAAAATAAATTTGAATTGAATTAGATTTAGGCCATTTAAAGCATGTCCCTTTACATGATCTAGTCTCTTTAGGGAGTGAGTTTAAGGACTTAGTCTCTTTCTAAATAAAAATAGCCTAGCTATCTGGCATAAGCATAAAGACTTGCCTACATGTATTTAAAGTCATAGGAGGAGTTAGTGGCGCCACCCTGGTTGTAAGTCCAAGCTAGTGGTTTGTCCTCTCTTGTGGAGGCAAATCAATTACCCATTTTTGCCTTAAATTTAGGTTGACCTTCTACGGCCAAGCTCCTTAGATTTAGGTTGAGGTTGCTTTTCCCCTTTGTGAGCCATAAGCATAATTCCTCACCTCTTAGGCAATCTTGTGTTAAGGAATCTTAAGTCTAAAATTTCTAATGAAAAATGCAACTCAAATAAACTAAATCAATTTCTAAAATATAAAGCCCAACTATAAGATAGTTTGAGATGCTCGTTAGGTTTCCTAGCATCGTGGGCATCTCCTACTTATTTCCCATTTTGGCTTTGATAATAACTCCATTTTTTGATTAATCCATTTGATCTTCAAATATAAACCAATCGATTGATAGTCCTTCCCTATTGAAATCTTTAGAGACAATGATCATTTACCTTAATCGAGTGTTTTCTAAGGGATCCTATCCCTTAGGATGTAATTAACTTTGGGGGCTTGCCCCTGTAGGGAACTTAATGAACCCGATTTAAAATAAACCCTACTTTATTTTTCCATATAAAGTAGGGAAAGAATCTTTGGTCATATGCAGACCCATCATCCTTAGGAGTCCTTATTGAGGTGATTGGTTCCATTAAAGGGAAGTGACTTCTATCTTTCGAGATAGTACACTATACCTTGATGACATATCTGATCACCTGAATAAGTACATATGTGAATCTGCGTAGTGTCTCACCAAGATGAATTTTGTAATGGTTCCTCTTTCTTTTCTCCCCACAAATTTGAAAGGTGACTTCCTTATAGAAAATTTTAACCATAGATTTTTCTAGTGACTCCACTGGGGATGGTTCCTCTCTCCATCTTTGGTAAATGAACGTCATCTTTGAATATCGATAGTGGGTTTGTACTTCCGTATGAATCCAAGACTATCCTTCTTTCCATTGGCACTTAGCTCATTTCATTCTTTAGTTAAGTTAGCCAACATCTTTAAGTTTTAGGACCACATTCCTTGTTGGTCTTAAAACTCCTGTTGGTTTCTCCAATTGGTAAAATGAAAAGATCTAAAATAAAAAAGAAACATCTCTTAAAGACTTCCTCCTTATCATCTTCATGATAAGGAAAGGTTCATCCTAAAAATAAATAAATCTTGTAAAAAGAACTTTGCTTTTCAAAAGCACCCTTTTAAAAAATGCACTTAATAAATATTTTCCACAAAAATTTTCACCCTCATTTAACAATTCAAATAGTTGTTACATGTAGGGATTTTCAAAAATAAAACTAATAACATTTTCCAAAAGCTTAAATGTACATCTTCTTTCAATTCACTTTGATGAAGATATCATTTTCAATCATCTTTTCCAAAAATCAAAATCATAATCATAAAATTTTTAAAAGCACACATGAATTCTTCTATTCAATATACTCACACTCATTGAATAGAAAGTTCATTTGTAAACAAAAATTAAACTTTTCAAAAAGCACACATGAATTATTCTATTCAGCACACTCACACTTATTGAATAGAAAGTTCATTTGTAAACAAAATTTAATTTTTTCAAAAAGCACACATGAATTCTTCTATTCAATACATTCACACTTATAGAATGGAAAATTCATTTGTAAACAAAAACAAAATTTTCAAAAAGTACACATGAATTCTTCTATTCAATACATTCACATTTATTGAATGGAAAGTTCATTTGTAAACAAAATTAAAATTTTCAAAAAAGCACACATGAATACCTTCATTTAATATACTTCAATTTATTAAATGAAGATTTCATTCCCAACTAAAATATATATATATAAAAATATCTTTTAGGAAATTCTACTTAAGCATACCTCAAATATGTTTTAAGTTGGAATTCCTCCATTTCAAAAAGCAACAATCACACACCTAACAAAAATTTCATACTTCAAAATAAAAATTGACCTCCATTCCACATACCTAAATTTGTTGAATGAAGGTCCCCTCTTTCAAAATAATAATAATAATAATCATAAAATTTTAAACAATCATATTTCAAAAAAATTTCAAACACTTTTTGGAACTTCATTTAACGTACCCAAATTTGTTAAGTGAAGTTTCCAAATTCAAAAATTTAAAATTAACGATCACATTTCAAAAAATTTCAAAACACATTTGGAACCTCACTTAACATACCCAAATTTGTTAAGTAAAGTTTCCAAATCCAAAATTCAAAAAATTTTCAAAACACATTTTGGAACCTCCCATAACATACCCGAATTTATTAAGTGAAGTTTTCAAATCCAAAATAAAAATTCAACAAACATATTTCAAAAAATTTCAAACATATTTGGAACCTCCCTTAACATACCCAAATTTGTTAAGTGAAGTTTTCAAATCCAAAATCAAAAACAAACAATCATATTTTGAAATTTTCAAACATATTTGGAACCTCCCTTAACATACCCAAATTTGTTAAGTGAAGTCTCCAAATCTAAAATCCAACAAAATTTTTTCAAACATATATTTGGAATTTCATTTAGCATAATCAAATTTGCTAAATGAAGTTTCCAAATTCAAAATCAAAAATCACATTTCAAAATTTTCTAAATACATTTGGAACCTAACTTAACATACTTAAATTTGTCAAGTAAAGTTTTCAAATCCAAAATTCAAAATTTCAAAACACATTTGGAACATCATTTAAAATACCTAAATTTGTTAAGTAAAGTTTCCAAATCCAAAATTCAAAAAAAATTTCAAAACACATTTGGAACCTCACTTAACATACCCAAATTTGTTAAGTAAAGTTTCTGAATCCAAAATCAAAATTTCAAACAATATTTGGAACTTCATTTAACATACCTTAATTTATTAAGTAAAGTTTCCAAATCAAAATTTAAAACTTTTCAAAACATATTTTGGAACTTACCTAGCATAATCAGATTTGCTAAGTAAACTTTCCAAAGTTAAAACAAAAACATTCAAACACCTTTGGAACTTCTTCTCTTAGCATACCAAATTTGCTAAGGAGAAGTTTCCATTTTTCAAAAAAAAAAAAACTAAATCAAAATTTTAAACACACCATTTGGAATTTCATTTAACATACTCAAATTTGCTAAGTGAAATTTCAATTTCATAAAACCATGTGGGATTTCATCTTTAGCAAACCAAATTTGCTAAAGTTGAACCTCACTTTTAATAATTTCAAAAAACAAAATGAAGCACCTTAAGATCCCCTTAGCATACCAAATTTGCTAAAGGATCTTACCCCTTTTTCAAAATAAAAAATCAAAATATTCTAAACAAATGAAACACTTAGGATTTTCTTAGCATACCTAAATTTGCTAAGAATCCTATTTTTAAAAATGAAACAAAATACACTTGGGTTGTTCACTTTGCATACCTAAATTTTCTAAGTAAGAATTCCACAATTTTCCAAAAATCAAAACAAAACAAATTTTCAAAAGAAACAATCACTTTTACTTCACTTAGCATACCTAAATTTGCTAAGTAAGTGAAAATTCTAAAATATTCAAACAAAATAAAATCATTTAACCCTTACTTTAACATACCCAAATTTTTTAAAGGAAAGGGTCCTCCAAATCACAAAAATTCAAATTTAAAAAAAAATAATGAATCTATGGAAGCATCCTATCAAAAATTTGAATCCATATTTCAACATACCTAAATTTGTTAAAGTTTGGATTCATACTCAAATTCCTCTTTCAATCAATCTTCTCAAATTCATTTTAACCACTTAACACTTCCAAGTTGTTGGATGTTGGTTCAAATTTTCAAAATTCAAAATTCAAAATCTATGGAGGCATGATGCAATTTCATTTCTCAATCGATTCTTTTTCGATTAGTCTCAATTTTAGTTTACTTCAGTTAGTGCAATGGCAAGTTCCCAGAAATTTTTCTTTACTTTCCCTCACGGCATGGATCTAGCCTTAGATCAGGCTGACTTCTCTCATTTGGAACACATCCATTTGATCCATTTTGGTCAAGGATTTGAGGGATCCAGGATCACTTATGAGGGCATTCCCCTCACTGATCGGGAAGAAGCTTGCGGTGACCAATCATCGGGGTAGACTTACCCTCGATTGAATATCTCCTCATTGAAGAGGAAATGGCGGTACCATAGACTTGATTGTTTGCCGTGCGGTTCAGTTCTAGTTGCAGTTCATCCTTGAGTTGCACATAATGCCTCGGTGCGTGCTAGCACCCTATCATCTGTACCCTCCAAGGGTAAGGCTCCCTTGGTTTCAGAGCTTGCCTCCTCGACATTTGAGTACAGATCTAGCTCACACTCCTCTCGTCCTACACATACCTGGCATAAGAACAAGAACCTCATGGTCAAACGGTTCCATACTTGGATAGCTAGAGAGCTTGAGGCAGCTGTCAGATCAGCTATGGATGAGTCTCCCATGATCACTTCACCACTGGTTACGAAAAACCAGTTTCATCCTCTCTCAGGATCAGATAAAGAAGATTCATCGCCTCCTCTAGTGGTGCATCTGGTGACAGTTTCTGGTAGAGGAGGTCATGCCTTCCACTCTAAACCAAATAGGTGGAGCATGGATGCTGAGTGCGTACAGTTGATCTATGATTGATTATCCCCCATAGCATAGGGAGGCAGATAGGTTAGGAGAGGTTCCATGAGGCCCATAAATCATACATTACCAGCAGAGAGTGATGGAGGTTCAGCCGTCAATTAGCCGCTTATGCTTTGGTCAATTTTTCAGCTCGACACGCTACCCTCGCCGACCATACTGATAGTATTCTCCTCACAGGGACCAGCCATCACAGGAGGGCAGCTCCTGTACACAGAGAGTCAGTGGTGTCTCCACCCCACGTTCACCATCACCAGTGTAGGTTTCAGCATCACCTATTCCATCTAAGGCCATGAAGGCCACATCTAGGGAAAAACCTACCTCGTTGGTGATCCGGCTATGGCCAAGGGATCCTACTCCTCCTACACCACCCATTGTGGTAGGGCCAAGCTCTCCTACTCAACCTTCTTCTCTAGTGGTGGTACGAAAGGAGTGGCGACCCCAGAGTATCATGGTCGTTCCTTCACCAACTCCACCTATACAGTCGGATGAGAAGATGGTGACGACTATCACGAATATTCCAGATCACAATTTAGTGGTAGCAGTGGTAGAGGATCATCCCAAGATTGTTACCCCTATTACAGCTAGCATTAGCCAAGATTGGCATCCTTCAGTGAGATGAGTCCCTTAGATTGGGTCCCCAAGCTATAGGTGAGTGGTGCCTAAATGGAGAAAAGGAGATCTTAGGGTATCCATGGTCTGATGAAGAAAGAGTCAGCTTTGATCCAAATGAAGAAGACTTGATGGGGGATTCAACTGGCGTATGCATGGTCAAGACTAGAGGATCTCTTCTTAGGGATCAACAGGCCATGGAAGGTGATGAGGTTGATCAAGGAGACATCATAGAATTAGCCCATCACCTCTGACTTCAGTTAAGGCAGAAAGAAAAATATATTGATACGATGGCATAGTAGTTGCAGGACTTATTGGAAGCAGTGTCAGTGCTTCAGAAGGAAGCCCCTCCAGTTCATCCTAGCACAGTCAATGTTAGTCAATCTAAGCTAGTGCATGTCTTAGATTTAGTTAAGACTCTACCTCCTGTAGAGAAAGGTTGCACTAGTCTATATAGGAAGGTAGTGGAAAGTACCTCCATACATGAAAAAGATCTAAAATCCATGGTTGAACAGTAGGTGAAGGAAGCTTTGGCTTAATCCCAAGGAGGATCATCAGTTCCAAAGGGTAGACCCTACCTAGAGGAATTCAATGTTATCCAGTATCCCAAGGGTTTCGTGCCTCCTTCTTTCAATAGCTTTAATGGCGTGAGGTCAAGATAACATATAGCACTTGCGATTATTGCAACATAGGTGGCAGCGATGCTTTACTCTTTAGACTCTTTGTTAGTAGCCTAGCGGGTATCACTTTTGATTAGTATGCTAAATTGCCCAACGATTCAGTGAAGACATTTGCTGAGTTAGAGCAACTAATCATCAAGAGATTTGCTGGAGCTTAGAAAAGGGTTACTGTATGCAATCTCTTTGTAGCCCAATAGCACTCCGATGAGTCACTTGTTGATTATATTCTCCGATAGCATAACTTGAGTATGAAGTGTGAACCATAACTATCTGAACAGCATGCCAATGAGATTCTCTTGAAGAATATCCATGGCCTGATCACCTTCATGCATAAGGGCTTCACCATAAAGACATTTCAGAAGCTAATCAATAAGGCAGCTAGTCTACAAGGAGAGGCCAAACAGTTGCCTTTTCTAGATCAGTTGTTAAAGCAGAAATCTCAAAAGGTCTATGAGAAAAAACATGGAGCAGTAGCAGTGGTTGACAAGGGAAGCAGCCAACTAGAGATCAGTCTGAGAGACAATGACCTCAGTAGCCTCCACCTCCTTTGCCATTACCAAGGCAACCATACCGACCTCCACCTCAGCCTCCATGGCCAGCACAGCCACTACCTCAGCCATACCACCACCACCAGCATCCACCAGGTAGCTATGGTCTACTTACTCTTTTAGATAAGTTAAACAAACCTTATTCTTTTAAGAGGGTGGTAATCAAGACAATCTTTAAGAACCCCTTAAAGAATCCTGATTTCACCTACGAGCCTAGGAGATCAGAGGAAGTAGGCAAAAGTCATGATCCAAAATTTTGCCCTTACCACCATATGCTAGATCACATTTTGGAGGATTGCTTCACATTCAAGGACTGGCTTGAACACAGTTTCAAGATCAGTGCTATCATTATCCCAAAGGAATACCTTGTGGAACAACCTTCCAGTTCCATCAGGGTAATCCTCGGTGATACAAGTAATCCTACCAAAACCAAAGAAGGTTGGGACATCTCTTTGCCTAAAACCTCTAAGAAAATAATTCAGAAGATCAAGAAGATTTTCTTGCAGGTGCTTGAGTCAACTCAAACCTCCAACACCAAGGAAAATTTGCAAGTTTCTAGTGCCAACTCTAAGAAAGTGGGAGCTCATGCGGCAGTAACACATGTGTACTGGGATAGCCCCTTAGCACGACCACCGGCCATGTCCATCAACCTTAGGTTGTAGCTTCCACACTGGTGACTTCTTCCATTTCAGCTAGCTCTTATGTTTCTTCTACTAGTAGAACTCTTGTATCGATGGATAAGGACATCAAATCCCTTACTCCACTCACTCTACTTGACTTCTACTTTGTACCTCCAAATACTTCCAAGAAATTGAAGAATAAAGCTGATTTGAATTACATATGTGTCTCTTCTAATGAGTTATCTTTTTTCTATTCCTAACGATAACTCTTCAAGTCTAATTAACTATAACAATTTTGATCTTCCTCTTTCTAATTGAGTTGGATTTTCCAACTCTGAATACTACAAGTTTGCCTCTTGAGATATACTTGGAATCATCCGATTCTGAGAGTCCCATAGGAGAAGCTGTAGGTGACTCTGAAGTGTAGGTAAAACTTGCTGCCATCTTGCCTCTAGAGATTATCGAAGTCAACCTCTGTAGTGGTAAGGTTCTACCTCCTAGGGAAGCACCTCCAGATAGAGGGAAATAAGTCATTGGTACATAAGATCAAGAAGCCCTTCAACACAATGCTCCACCCTTAGAAATGCTTGTGGAAGATCAGCCGAAGGTGGACTACAACATCCTTTCTCATATAAGAAAGTTACCATCTAAGCTAAGCATATATGATGCCTTCGTCTTATCCAAAGAGATGAGAGAATCACTAATCAAGGCCGTCCTTGATCTTGAAATATGCTTAGGTCAGCTGACCGCTATAGGGGAGGAAGCACACTATGCAAAAGAAGCCCAAGAGATCACCTTCATAGATGAAGACCTTATACTGGGGACTTGGAGCACAACCATCCCCTATACATTACAGTCGACATAGACAGGTTTAGACTTGCTAGGGTTCTCATGTATTCAAGTGCATCAGTAAACATTATGAGTCTAAAGACCCTTGCCTATTTGAAGATCGACATCTCTACTCTCTAAGGAGGTAAAATGATGTTAAGAGGTTTCAATGATCAAGTCGAGTGGGCCTAAGGTTCCATAGTATTACAATTAGAGATTGGTGACTGGAAGACTGAGGCCAAGTTCTACATCATTGATTTGAATACTTCATTCACTGCTTTACTTGGTAGGCCTTGGATACATCAGAACAAGATCATCCCATCCTCCCTCCATCAGTGCATCAAGTTCAAAAAAAATGGAATTGAGTACTATGTCAATGGAAATGAAAAGCCATTCACAGTTAGAGAGGTTGAGATTTATGAGGATGTGACCTATTATCTTCCTTAAAACACCCTTTCTCATGAACTTGGATAAAATTTGAATGCAAATGTAAAAGCAAAAGAAAAGATAGAAGAAAGTGAAAAGAAAAAGGAAAGTCCAAGTACACAAGAAAGGGGAATTGAAGAAGAAGTAGATCTGCATATCACATTCCACCCACAGTTCATTCCATCATATGGACATGTGGGTAGGATGGCTCAACCTCCAGGCGAGAGGCGGAAAGAAGTTATAGAGGTGGGACACCCCCTAAGTGGCCTTCAGGCAATAGAGGTCATGTTCTACTTCATAGGAGTACCTACTATTCACATAGACTTGGAATCTTGCTCGGAGGATGAATCCAATGTGATTAGCATACCAGCCAACCCCTCTCAGTGGGTTCCATTAGAGGAGACTTTTGATTAAGTCAAAGATGAAGACCAGGCCTCCAAGCAAAGCAAAGTATTCGAATCTAGTTTATGTGAAACTATTTAGTAGCAGTTGGGAACCTTAGTTAAGGTATAGTAGTTAAGAAAATCCCTAAGTCTTTCAGTGACATGAAGCAGAGGAGGTTCTTTTTGGGTTCATCATCCTCAAGTCGAGCTAGATGTAGGACTTGAGGAAGATACTTTTAAAGAATTAATGGAATTACCTTTTGACTTTTACTCTCCTTATGTTCAAAATCTTATACATAAAGGTTTAGTTCCTCACACTTCGTCCAAGAATAGGTTAGAATACTTTGAAAAGCTATGGAACAATATAGGTAGGGAAGCACAATCAAGAGCAGACTAGGATTTGGCATAGTGAGTCCAGTCGATGATAAAGATTATTGCCTAGTTGTTACCAACTATTAGGAATCTGATAGGTTCTTCTCACACATCCCCAACTCTCATGAGAATGTGTGTTTAGAAACTTCAGATGATCCAGATGATCTCCAAGTCAAAGAGGTGCCACCGAAATTTGAAGAAGAAATCCATTCAATAATCGACAAGCTAAAAGAAATCAACCTCAGGACAGAAGAAAATCCTCACCCGACATACATCAGTTCATTGCTGAATGAAGAAGAAACCAATGACTTAGTTAAGCTATTGACTGAGTTTAAAGACTACTTCGCATGGAGTTATGAAGAAATACTTGGATTATCTCCTAGCGTAGCAGTCCATAAGCTAGCAATATACCCTAATGTTACCCTTACTAAGCAAGCTCTTAGATGCATGTGATTAGAAATTGAACAATAGGTCATTTCTGAAGTCAAGAAACTGATTGATGTTGGTTTCATCAAGGAAGAAAATATCTACACAGTTAGCTTGTGTCATCCTAATTAAGAAGAATGGCCAAATTTGCATATCGATTTTAGGGACTTAAATAAGGCATGTCCTAAGGATGAGTTTCCTCTTATACCGAGAATGCGTGGACATTACCTCATCTCATGTCTTTTCTTTCATGAATGGATCATGCTACAACCAAATCAAGATGTCTCCCCGAAGATGAAAGAAACACTTGTTGAAATCTTATTATAGGGTCATGTCTTTTGGCCTTAAAATGTTGGTGCTACATACAGCCATGACTCAAATCTTCAATGAACTCATCCATCATCGAGTTGAGTGCTATGTTGATGATCTAGTAGTCAAGAGTAGAAGAAAGGAAGACCACCTCTTTGACTTGAGAGTAGTTTTCGAATGGTTAAGATATTATAACCTTAAAATGAATCTCATGAAGTATGTATTCGAAGTCGCTTCAAGAAAATTCCTTGGGTTTGTTGTTTGACATTGGGGAATAGAAATAGATCCTGAAAAGATTAAAGCTATCTTAAAAATGACACCTCCTAAGAGTTTGACTCAACTCAGATCCTTTCAAGGATGGCTGGCATATCTAAGATGCTTTATCTCAAACTGATCAGGGAGATGCAAGCCATTCTTAACACTTGTCCAAAAGGACTCCAAGTTTAAGTGGGATGACAAGTTCCAGCACGCATTCGAAGACATCAAAGAATACTTGGTGAAGCTGCCAGTTCTCGTAGGCCCTATCATGGGAAGGCCGTTGATCTTTTACACTGCTTCATTGGATGACTCTCTCGGTGCTCTGTTGGCCCAAGCCAATGAGGGAAGGAAAGCACTCTTTACTACCTCAGCCATCGTCTGATTCCTACTGAAGCAAACTATCCACTTATTGAAAAACAATGCCTAGCTTTGATCTTTGCATCTTAGAAGCTACGACACTATATGCTTTCTCATAAGGTGAACTTGATCTCTAGAACCAATCCCGGTACCTCATGACCGCAATGATTTTTGAACGTTTGGCTCATTGGTCCATGATACTCTCATAGTTTGATATCACATTTGTACCTCAGGCGATAAAGGATAGACCTTGGTAGATTTCTTAGCACACCCACTTCTTGATTCTTGCTTAGTGACTCTATGAACAAATCATGAACTTAGGGGAGGCCGACAACCACTGATGGGAGATGTATTTTGATGGTGTTTCTTCTTTTCTTAAAGGTGAAGCACCACGATCTATTCTCCCAGGAAAGGCAAGGGTAGGAATAGTTTTTCTAACTCCAAACTGTGATGTGATGAGATTCTCATACTATCTTTCCAACCACACCAACGATGAAGCTGAGTATGAGGCTTTGATTGCTAGTTTAAAGTTAGCCATCATTATCAACATCAAGAGCATCAACATCTTTGGGGATTCTCAGTTGGTGATCAACCAGATTGTTGGGTCCTACCAGGTCCTCAAACACAAGCTTTATCATTACTACGAGTATACCATGAAGTTGTTAGCCTAGATTCTCAAACTTACCATCTACAATGTTCCCCGAGTAGAGAACACAGTAGTTGATGCATTGGCCAAACTTGCCAAAGAGTTGGCATGTCTGGAAGATGAGTCCATTTCAATAAAGGTCCAAAATAGATAAGTCTTATCCCTAATTGATTCAAAACTTATCGAGAGACTTTCTCTTGAAGAGGAGGTTGCCGTTGCCAAAATGGACAAGGAGCTGGATTGGAGGCAACCATTCATAGATTACTTAAACACTGGCAAACTACCTCAAGAGAAATCTCAAGTCCATCAGGTGAAATAGAGAGCTCTCTCCTATGATCTTGTTGATGGCACCCTATACCGTCGATCCTTTGACCAAATGTGATTACATTATTTAGACAAACATGAAGCTGAGGTACATTCATGTCTATGTGGAGCGCATCAGCCTAGTCTGAAGATGAAGTCTAAGATCAAAAGACTTGGATATTACTGGCCTTCTATGATCATAGATTACATGGACATAGCTAGAAGAAGCCATCAATGTCAGGTGCACGGTGTGGTCCTCCACCAACCACCCAACATTCTACACCCTATTTTGGCTTCATGGCCATTTGAGTGTTGGGGTACCGACATTATAGGTCTGATCGATCCTCCTTCTTCCAAGGGGCATCAGTTCATCTTAGTTGCTACCAACTACTTTTCCAAGTGGGCAGAAACCATCCCACTCAGAGAGATCATAGCTCACCATGTGCTTCAATATTTTAGGAAGCATATTATATATAGGTTCAGGGTGCCTCAACAAATTATATCCGATAATGGTACTACATTCAAAAGCATGAAGATCAACATCTTTACTAGAAGACACGATATAGATTGGAGATACTCCATCATCTACTACCCCAGAGCTAATGGTTTAGCAGAAGCATTCAACAGAACTCTCATCTAGATACTGAAGAAGACTCTTGATGACAACAAATGACAGTGGAACGAGCAGTTGGTTGAAGCCTTATGTGCCTACTACACCACACCTGAACTCCAACTCGATTATCACATTTTCCTTAGTGTATGAGTCTGAAGTCATTTTTCCTTTAGAAGTTCAACTCCCATCACTAAGGATAGCATTGGGTAATAAGATCACTATAGAGCATAATGCAAAGTTATGGTTAGAAGATCGAAGGATTGGAGGAGAGTTGCCTATGGGCATGCCAAAACCTTGAGTTCTACAAGGCCAAATGATTCGAGCTCACAATAAGCTGGTCCACCCTAGGTCTTTTTGAGTAGGAGAACTTGTGTTAGTCCTAAGGAGACCAATTGTTGCCCGCTAAAAGATGGGAGACAAGTTTGAACCCACTTGGGAAGGCCCCTATGTCATAGAGAAGGCCTACCAAGGAGGATCTTATCAGCTTATTAATTGTAAAGGGGAACACCCGGTGCTTCCAACTAATGGGTTCTATCTAAAGAAATATTACCCATGAAACAAAACTTGTTTGAAAATAATCATTAATAAAAATAACAAAATATGATTCCATTCATCAAATATTCCCTTCTTTCGAAGTGTTGTTTGCTTGTCTTGCAAATCCATCGTGACATGTTTAGGGTAGGTGTAAGAGTCCCCCAATGGCATCCTATCCCTCTTTCACAACATAATCTCCTAATGCCTTTAGAATAGGTGTAAAAGAACTTGAAAGGCAACCTATTTTGATTAGCACAACTAAGTTAGGTGTGAGAGAACCCAAGCAGCTTCCTTTCTTAGTGGGAATTATTGTTGCCATCCATGGCATCATTTCATAATTCCATAGTGTGTTTTAAGGTAGGTGTAAGAGTCCCCCAGAGGCATCTTATTCCTTTTAACACATGCACAACAACAAACACAAATCTTTTATCTTAAGCTATTTTGATGTGGGAGCAAGCCCCCCATGACACTCACTCATTAGCTGCTTTAGGTTGGGTCTACATGCTACCTCGCAAGTACGTCACCCCAGTGATCATTTGTTTGGAAGATGTCTCATGCTTTCTTCCTAACTTCATCATTGCAAACCAACAAGCACCTTGTTAGTATGGTATGCTTCACTGCCCAATTAATAAGCTATCTCATGTTGACTTTGCTTAAGAAGATGTGAGTCCTCGTGATTTCTTCTTGAACTAGCCATCATGCTCTAACTAGGTTGAGTATATTTGAGGCTTAGAATAAGTTCCCTAAGGATCCTTTCCTCTTGACTACTTTTGAGTTGATCTAAGTCCCTTGATTAACTTCGGTGGTCATCCTAGGTCGGCATTCAAGATAGACTATCCCAACATTCATTCCTATAGGAGGATATGAGTCCCGAGCTTTCTTAGGTTGATTATTGCAAGCGATGGGCACCTTAGGTTGGTTGATGTTATTATGCGACGACTCACGATGAGTACACTCTTGGCAGATATGAGTCCCCGTGCTTTCTCCTTGAGTTGGGCACTGAATACCTATTGAATTTATGACTAGCCATGTCATTTTCTCCAAGGTGTTGGATTAAGCCATTACCATCCCCATCCCTTGAGGGCACTCTATTTGGATTAAGTCTTTTGTAACCCCATTTAGACACTACTTGGGTTACTTTTGGATTGGACAGTTCCTCTTTCTTAGTAACCACCCCTGTGGTTAGAAAATTTATTCAGCGGATGCACAAATTTTCCCTTAGTTCAGTAAATCTGAGATAGGTCTAGGCTGATATAAGGTCCTCCTCAATTTGAACCCTCACAAACTAATAGGGTCCATGATAAAATAAACTAAAACAAACAAACAAAAATTAATTCACTTGTGGATTAGGATTCAAGCCCCCAAAGGGCCCCTTCTCATTTAAGGACTGGCTTGAACATAGCTTCAAGACCGGTGCTATAGTTATCCTGAAGGAATACCTTATGGAACAACCATCCAGTTCCATTAAGGTAATCCTTGTGGATACTTGCAATCCTTCCAAAACCAAAGAAGATTGGGATATCACATTATCCAAAACCTCTAAAAAGATTGTTCAGAAAATCATGAAACTTTCCTTGCAGATGCCTGAGTCAGCTCAAACCTCCAACATCAAGAAAGATTTGCATGTTTCTAGAGCCAACTCAAGTAAAGGAGCTCAGTAGCAGTAGCAGCAGCAATATGTGCTAGCCCGAGATAGCCCAGTAGCGCAACCATCGACCAAGTCCTACCTCAAGTCCACCATTACAGCTACCACATCAATGACTACCGCTACTTCAGCTAGTTCTTCTTCTTCTAGTAAACACCTTGTATCGGTGGATGAGGGCATCAAATCCCTCACCCCTCTTATATTCCTATTTTACACCTCCTACCAAATCCAAGAAATTGAAGAATAAAGCTAGCTTAAATTACATATGTGTCACTTCTGATGGGTTGTCTAAATCTATTCCAAATAACTCTTCAAGTCTAAATAACAACTATAACAATTCTGATCTTCCTCTTTCTGATTTAGAGTAGGATTTTCTTACTCTAAATGCTACGGGTTCACCTCTTGAGATAGACTCGGAATCATCCGATTATGATGGTCCCATAGGAGAAGGCTAGGTGAGCGATGTGTGTAGTAGAACCTTCCATTACCATCACAAGAGATCAGTGATCCTCCATGTAAGGTTCTACCTCCTAAAGGCACCAAGATAAAGGGAAAGAATTCATTAGTTCAGAGGATAAGAAGCCCCTCCATAGGATGCTCCACCATTAGATGCTTATGGAGGATTAGCCCAAGGTGGACTACAATGTCCTCTCTCATCTAAGAAAGTTGTCATCTAAGCTAAGCATATACGATGCCCTTGTCTTATCCAAAGAGATATGGAAATCATTAATCAAGGCTCCTTGATCCTGAGATATGCTTAGCTCAGCTGACAGCTATTGGTGAGGAGGCAAATTTTTCTAGAGAATCCCAAGGGATCACTTTTACAGATGAAGACCTTCTTCTAGAGGACATGGAGCACAACTATCCCTGACATTATAGTTAACATGGGTAGATTTAGACATGTCACAGTTCTCATCGATCCAGGTGCATCGATGAACATTATGAGTCTAAAGACCCTTGCCTATTTGAGGATTTACATCTCCACACTCCGAGGAGATTGGATGATATTGAGAGGATTCAATGAACAAGATGAGCGGGCTTTAGGTTCTATAGTGTTACCATTGGAGATAAGTGATTGGAATACTAAAGCCAAGTTCTATATCATTGATTCAAATACTTCATTCACCACTTTGCTCGATAGGCTCTGGATACATTAGAACAAGATAATTTCCATCCTCCTTCTAACAGTGCATCAAGTTCAGGAAGGATGAGATTGAGTACTGTGTCAAAGGAGATGAAAAGCCATTTTCAGTTAGAGAGGTTGAGATATATGAGGATGCAACCTACTATCTTCCTCAAAATACCCTTTCTCATGAACTTGAATAAAACTCAAATTCAAAAGAAAAAGAAAATGAGGAAAAGAAAAGAAAAGTGAAAATCCAAGTCAACAAGAAAGGGGAATTGAAGAAGAAAAAGAGTCGCATATCACATTCCACTCACAGTTCATTCCTTCAAATGGACATGTGAGTAGGATGACTCAACCTCCACTAGGCAGAGGTAGAGGTATAAATAGAGGCAATTCCAGAGGTGGAAGACCCCCTGGTTGGCCATCAACCAACAAGGGTTATGTTCTAGTTCATAAGAATACCCCTACTATTCACATAGATTTAGAATCCAGTTTAGAGGATGAGTCTAATGTGATTAGAAAACCAACCAATCCCTCTCAGCAAGATTCATTGGAAGTGACACTCGAGCCAGACAATGACAAAGATCGGGCCTCCAGACAAAGCAAAGTATTCGAATCAGATGTTTGTAAAACTATCAGACAGTAGTTGGGAGCCTTAGCTTTAACCTCACTTTCACCTCAAAAAGTTGAAGGTTTAGTAGTTAAGGAAGCTCCTAAGTCTTCCAGTGATATGAAGTCAAAGAGATTCTTTTTAGGATCATCCTCCTCAAGTCCTGAAGTTGATGTAGAACTTGAGGAGAATTGATACAATGAATTAATGGAATTATCGTTAGATTTTTTACTTGGCTTGTATTCATAATCTTATACAAAAAGGTTTGGTCCCTCATACATGGTCCAAGCAATTGAGTATTTTGAAGCTGGAATAATACAAGTAGGAAGCACAATCAGAGCGGAGGATTCAATACATTAGGTCCAATCGTTGATCGATTATTACTTGAGTTGTTACCAATCATTTAGTCGATAGGTTATTTTCACACAACACCAACTCTTATGAGAATATGTTTTTAGAAACCACAGATGATCCAGATGATCTCCAAATCAAAGATGCACCACCAGAATTTGAAGAGGAGATCCATTCAATAATTGACAAGCTTAAAAAAATCAACCTTGGGATGGAAGAAAATGCATGCCCGACGTACATCAGTTTGTTACTGAATGAAGAAGAAACCAATGACTTAGTTAGGCTATTGACTGAGTTTAAGGACTATTTTGCATGGAGTTATGAATAGATGCCCATATTATCTCCTGACGTAGCAGTCTACAAACTTGCAATAGATCCTAGCACTAACCCTATCAAGCAAGCTCCTAGACGCATACGATTAGAAATCGAACAATAGGTCATTTCTGAAGTCAAGAAACTGATAGATGCTGGTTTTATTAAGGAAGAAAAATGCCTTACCTGGTTAGCTAGTGTTGTACTAGTTAAGAAGAAGAATGAACAAATTCGTATATGTATTGATTTCAGGGACTTAAATAAGGCATGTCCTAAGGATGAGTTTCCTCTTCCTATACCAGAATTAATGGTGGACATCGCCTCATCTCATACAATTTTCTCTTTCATGGATTAGTCATCTAGCTATAACTAAATCAAGATGGCCCTGAGGATGAAAGAAACATTAATTTTTGAACCCCGATCAAAATCTTTTGTTATAGGGCCATGCCTTTCAGCCTTAAAAATACTGGTGCTACATACCAACAGGCCATGACTCAGATCTTCAATGAACTCATCCACCATCAGGTTGAGTGCTATGTTGATGATCTAATAGTCAAGAGCAGAGAAAAGGAAGACCATCTCTTTGACTTGAGAGTAGTTTCGAATGATTAAGATAATATAACCTCAAAATGAATCCCCCAAAGTGCGCATTCGGAGTAGGTTCAAGGATATTTCTTGGGTTTATTGTCCAACACAGGGGAATAGAAATAGACCTAGAAAAGATTAAAGCTATTTTAGAAATGCCACCTCTTAAAATTTTAACTCAACTCAGATCTTTCCAAGGATGATTGGCGTATCTAAGATACTTTATGTCCAACCTATCAAGAAGCAACCCATTCTCAACACTTGTCAAAAAGGATGCCAAGTTCAAATGGGATGACAAGTGTCAACATGCCTTCGAAGATATCAAGTAGTATTTGGTGAAGCTGCCAGTTCTAGCAACCCCTATCTAGGGCAGGCCACTCATCCTCTACACTGTTGCATTAGATGACTCTCTCGATGATTTGTTTGCCCAAGCTAATAATGAAGGAAAGGAGAGTGCTCTCGACAACCTCAACCATCGTCTGATTCTACTAAAGTGAATTATCGACCTATTGAGAAACATTGCCTAGCTTTGATCTTCGCATCCCAAAAGCTATGACACTATATGCTTTCTCATAAGGTGAACTTAATTTCCAGAACCAATCCACTACAATTCCTCATGACATGGCCAATGCTATCTGGATGTTTGGCATGATGGTCATTGATTCTCTCATAGTTTGATATCACATTCGTACCCTTCCGTGCGATAAAAGGATAAGTAGTAGCAAATTTCTTAATAGCATACCACTTCCTGTTGATTCTCTGCTTAGATGATCTCCCTGATGATCAAATCATGAACTTAGGCGAGGTTGACAATCGTCGATGGGAGATGTATTTTGATGGTGCAGCTTCTTTTCATAAAGGGGAAGCACCACAATCTACTCTTCCAGGAAAGGTAGGGGTAGGAATAGTTCTCCTAATTTCAGACCGTGATGTGATGAGATTATCATACTATATTTCCAACCCCTGCACCAACAACGAAGGTGAGTATGAGGCTTTGATTGTAGGTCTGGAGTTAGCCATCACAATCAGTGTCAAGAGCATTAACATCTTTGGGGATTCTCAGTTGGTCATCAACTAGATTGTCGGGTCCTACAAGGTTTTCAAACCCAAGCTTCATCATTACCATGAGCTTACCTTGAAGCTGTTGACCCAAATCTTTGAAGTCACCATCTACAAAGTTCCCAGTAGAGACTTTATAGATGCTTTGGCCAAACTTGCCAAAGAATTTTTATGTCTGGAGGATGAGTCCATTCCAATAAGGGTCTAGATAAATTCCTATCATTTATTGATGCTGAACTCATTGAGGGACTTTCTCTTGAAGGAGAGGTTGCCATTGCCTATAAGGACAAGGAGCTAGATTGGAGGCAACCATTCATAGACTATTTAAACAATGAAAACTACCTCAAGAAAAGTCAGAATCCCATCAGGTGAAACAGAGAGCTCTCTTCTATGCTCTCGTTGATGGCACCCTATACCGACAGTCCTTTGACCAGATGTGGTTACTTTATTTAGACAAGCACAAAGCCTATGGCATTGTAATTGAGGTACATTCAGATCTATGCGAAGCACATCAATACAGTTTGAAGATGAATATGAATACCAAGAGACTAAGATACTACTGGCAATCGATGATTACTGACTGCATCGATGTAGCTAGGAGATGCCATCAGTGTCAGGTACATGGTGTGGTCCTCCATTAAGCACCCAACATTCTACACCCTACATTGGCCTCATGGCCATTCGAGTGTTGGGGTACCGACATTATGGGTTTGATCGATCCTTCTTCTTTCAAGGGTCAATGGTTTATCTTAGCTGCCACCGACTACTTTTTTAAGTGGGTGGAGGCAATCCTACTCAGAGAGGTCACAGCTCAGCATGTGCTTCAATTTTTCAAGAACCATATTATATATAGGTTTAGAATGCCTCAATGAATTATATTTGATAATGCATTCAAAAGTACCAAGATCAATAGCTTCACCAGAAGACACGATATTGATTGAAGATATTCCATCATCTACTACCCCAGAGCAAATGGCTTAGAGGAAGCATTCAACAAAACTCTCATCCAAATACTAAAGAAGACTCTTGATGATAACAAGCAACAATGGAATGAGTAGTTAGTTAAAGCCTTGCGGGCCTACCCCACCACATACCGAACTCCAACTCAATCTACCCCATTTTCCCTAATGTATGGGTACGAAGCTATTCTACCTTTAGAAGTTCAACTCCCGTCACTAAGGATAGCATTGGGTAGCAAAATCACTATAGAGAAAATGCAAAGTTATGGTTAGAATAGCTTGAAGGTTTGGAGGAGTGTCACCTACGGGCATGCCAGAACCTCGAGTTGTACAAGACCAAAATGATTCAAGTTCACAACAAGATGGTCTGCCCTAGGATTTTCCAAGTAGTCAACTTTTGTTAGTCCTAAGGAGATCAATTGTTGCCCGTCAAAGGATGGGAGGCAAGTTTGAACCCACTTAGGAAGGCCCCTATGCCATAGAGAAGGCCTACCAAGGAGGATCTTATTAGCTTATTGATTGTAAAGGAGAAAAATTGATGCTTCCAATTAATGGGTTCTATTTGAAGAAATATTACCCATAAAAGAACATGTTTGAAAATAATTATCAACAAAAGAACAAAATTTGATTCCATTTCATCAAAATCTTCTCTTCTTTTCAAGTGCTGTTTGCTTGTCTTGTGAATCCACCATGACGTGTTTAAGGTAGGTGTAAGAGTCCCCCAGTGGCATCCTATCCCTTTTTCACAACACACATTTTCCCGACTCTATTAGAATAGGTGTGAGAGAACCCAAGAGGCATCCTATTTTGATTAACACAACTAAGCTAGGTGTGAGAGGACCTGAGTGGCATCCTTTCTTAGTGGGAAATCCCGTTTTCCACCCGTGGCACCACTTCATCAAAACCACAACATGTTTACGGTAGGTGTAAGAGAACCCGAGTGGCATTTTATTCCCTTTAATATAAGCACAAAAACAAACACATATCTTTCATCTCGGGCTATTTTGATGTGAGAGCAAGCCCCCTGTGGCACTCACTCATTAGCTTCTCTAGTTGGGTTTACATGCTACCTTGCTAGTATGTCACCCTAGTGGTCACTTATTTGGAAGATGTGAGTTCCCTCATTTTCTTTCTAACTTGACCATTGAAAACCAACGAGCACCTTATTAGTATGGTAGACTTCACCGCCCAGCCAATAAACTACCTCATGTTGATTTGGTTTAAGAAGATGTGAGTCTCCGTGCTTTCTTTGTGAATTAATCATCATGATCTAACTAGGTCAAGTATATCTAAGGTTTAGGATAAGTCCCCCGGAGACTCCTTTCTTCTTGACTACATTTGAGTTGATATAAGTCCCCTAGTGGCATTCACTTAGTAGTCACCCTAGGACGGATAACACCTGTCAAGCCGAAGATAGACTATCCTAGCAATTAATTTCTCTATAGGAGGATGTGAGCCACCGAGCTTTCTTGCTATGCTGATTGTTGCAAACTGACGGGCACCTTAGGTTGGTTGATGTTCACTATGCTGATAGTGACTCATCTGGTGGATACACCATTCTTGGTAGATATGATTCCTCATGCTTTCTCCTTGAGTTCGCCACCGAATACCTATTTGATATATGACTAGCCATGTCATCTTCTCCAGGGTTTTGGATTAAGCCCTTAGTGTCACATCTCCCTGCAGGCACTCTATTTGGATCACATCCTTTGCGACCCCATTTTGACAATACCCGGGTTACTTTTAGATTGAATAGTCCCCCTTTTCTAGTAGCCACCACTGTGGTTGGAGAATTTTTTCAGCGGATGCGTAGATTCTCTCTTAGTTCAGTAAATCTGAGATAGGTCTAGGCTGATATAAGCTCCTTCTCAGTTTGATCCCTCACAAACTAACAGGGTCCATGATAAATAAACTAAAAAAATAAACAAATTAATTTACTTATGGATTAGGATTTTATGACCCCAAAGGGCCCTTTTTTCTAAGCAGGCATCCTATTGTTAGGGCAGACTCCCTATAGGAATTGCCTGGCTACCTGAGTTGAGATAAATCCTTAGGTCAGTGCTCACTTCGTAGTCACTCTTAGGTCAGGTTCAATCTATTTTTCCACAAGCAGGTTACCTCGACAGTCATTTCACTTTGGAAGATGTAAGACTATGACGCATTCTTTCTAGCATGACTGTCCCAAATTGACGGGCAGCCCTAGGTCAGGTTCGATTTATTGCCCAAGGCAACCGATCACCCTAGTGGTCTTTTGTAGAAGATGTGAGTCCTCGAGCTTTCTTCCCTTAAATGGATCATTGCAAATTCAAAGGCACTCCTCTAGTTGGATAGTTCTCCCATCGGCCAAGAAGCAACTCCCTTTGGTTTAGTAAATCGAGATAGGACAAGGCTAATATATGCTCCTTCTCAGTGTGATCCATTGCAAACCAATGGAATCCATCAAAATAAACTAAAAATGAAATTAATCTTTGACTATCTTTGATCCGATCTAAGTCCCCCAATGACATTCACTCAATAGTCAGCCTTAGGATGGGTTTCGATTCGTTGCCTTGCCAATGGGTCACCCCGGTCCCTTTGGGATGTAAGTCTTCTATGCTTTCTTCCTAGTACAGCTACTGTATACTGAAAGGCATCCCTTTAATTGGTTAGTCCTACTATGTTTTTATTAGACTACCCATTTGAATTGGTAAATCTAAGTTAGGTTTAGGCCTCCATGGCTCCTGCTTATGAACCATCACAAACCAATAGAGTCCATTTCAAAATCCAAAATTAAAAAAACTTGAAACAAACAAAACAAAAATAATCAATCAATCCAAATTAAATCTTTTGCTCCTACTCAGTGAGATGCAAATCTGTCTAGTTCCCCAGCGGATCCATAATTTTAATCCCTCAGTGGATTTCACAACCCCTCCCTTGTGGATGACTTGAACTTGCCTCCCTAGTGGAGAGTTCACTTATCTATCCTCGGTGGAGTCAAAACAACCATAATTAAACAAACAATAAAATTGAAATAAATTCAACCCTCTTTCCTGGAACTTAATTAAACAAATCAAATTTCTCCCTAGTGAGACTCAAATAAAATCGAACCTCTCATTCCCTTATGGATGACTTGAACCTGCTTCCCTAGTGGAAGGTTCACATACTCTATCCCTAGTGGGCTCCTCCTTCCCTCTCTTATGTCCTTGACATAAGTAGAATCACATTGCACTAAGCTCTGGATTCCTTCTACACCTCGAGTTAGGATTATATCATCTATGTTGGTGCTTGTGATGGTTGGTCTTATTGATCATTTGATCCACCAATCGTCGTGTTCCTGTCGTCACACCACACCTATTGGGTGCTCTTTGTTGACCTCATTTTTAGGATAAGCTCTCAACCCCTCCATCTTAGACATAGGACTCCTCTTAAACTTTAAGAGATCCTTAGTCTTAAGACACATCTAGTGATTAGGTGGACACTCAACCTAGCCCTAGAGACTTAGAAGAGTTAGCCATAGGAATATGTCATGCCTTAGGGGTGTTAGGAAAAGTTGCTTGAACCACATTCCTCATTTCCTTCCTTCAAGTCAAACTTCAAATCAAATCAACATCAAACTTAAATCAATTCCAGATTAATTGATTTTCCCCAAACTCAAATCAATTCCAAATGATTGAAGCTTATGATTAAAATTCCAAGTTCAAAATCTTTCCTAAGTCCTTTAATCCCCTCTTAAGGACTTAGCCTAAATCAAGTTCAAATCACTTCAAATCCATGAAATTTTCTCACAACCAATCTATATTCTCATTTATATTCACATATATAAATGAAATATAAATTCGAATCAATCAAACTAAATCCAAAATTCAAATCCAAATCACAAATCTTTCTTAAGTCACTTTGATTCCCTCTTAAGGACTTAGCCTAAATCAAGTTCAAACTACTTCAAATTCTTGAAATTTTTTCATAACCCATTTATATTCTCATTTATATTCACATATATAAATGAAATATAAATTCAAATAACTAAAACTAACTGCAAAAATCAAACTCAAACTCAATCAAAATTCAACCAAATCCTTTCAAGTCAAAATCTTGAACTTAGCCAAATCAATTTCAAATCAAGCCAAACCCTTGATTTTTTCTTCATCATTCAATTAGTCCTTCAATCATGAATCAAAATATAAAAATAAACTTCAATCACCAAACCAAAACTCAATTCAAAAATCAAACTCATGTTCACCCCTTGAACTTGAAATTGTCAAATGAATCAAAACCCATTTGACTTCAAACCACATGCAAATAGATTTATATTTCAGTCATGAGTCCATATGTGAGTTCAATCAAACTCAAATCAAGATTTGATCAAGTCATTTGACCTACTTAGGCTCACTTGACCCAAAGTGATCTAAAGTACCCTTATGAGCCAAATTCTAATCCTAACCAAATTGGATTGAACTAAGCCCACCTAAACCTCTCATCATGATCAATAATCATCATAAGATGATCAATCACTCAAATTGGGTCAAACTAAGTCAAACCTAAGGGTTGACCAAGTCAACATTTAGCCAAAATGAAACCTAAACTAGTCAAAATCCACCATAGGCTAAATTGATTGAAACCATTGATCAAAACTCATTCATGATCAATGTTTAAACTTGACCAAGTCAACATTTAAGCCTAACCTAGCCCAATTGGCCACTTGACCCAATTTGACCTAAAAAGTTAAAATGTGTCAAAACTTGATCTAAGCCAAAATGATTGAAATCAATGGGTCAAGTCCATTCCAAAATGATTGTTGAACTTGACCAAAGCCTCAATTGGCCAACTAGACCTAACCTGACCCAATTAACCTTGAACCCAACCTAACCTAAAGGGTCATATTGAGCCAAACTCAAATATAAACCAAATTGATTGAAAATAAAGATACCAATCCATTTCATATGACCAACCAAAGATGAACCCATGACCTAACCCAAATAGGTCAAATGGGTCAATTTGGTCAACATGACCCATTTGACCTAAATGAACTCAATTGAACCAAAATAAAATATAAACCAAATTAAATCAAACCAAAGCCACCAAAACATTTCAAATGGTCATATGAACTTACCCAACCTTGGTTTGAATTTGACCAATTGGTCAACTTGACCCAAGTTGACCCATTTTGACCTAAATGGGTCAACATGAGCCAAATCACATCAAACCAACTCCAACTTCAATGAAACTTGGCCTAACCTATTTATTAAACATACCAAACATATTCAAATTAAAACCCAAGCCAAATGACCAATTTAATGCTAGGCCATAGGGTAAATTTTGGCCAAATCCACTTGGAATTTGGTCAAATCCTCTTCATAATCACTTAGCACCCTTCTAGTAGACCAAGTGGACACTAGTGAGTGTGGTGCACCTAACCCAATGGGTTTGGGTTAGCCCAACCTAACCTAAGGTCAAAACTGACCACTTGCTTGAAAATGGCCACATGGAATCCCTCCTCCACTTGATTTAATCACATGGAAGTTCCACTACTCCACTCCTCAGGCCAAACCGAATGCAAGGATACCTCTAACAGCCTAACAAACCCATTCAAGGAGCTTAATTGGATCAAAATGGCATGAGAAGGCTTGGTCGTCTGATTGCTATAGGGGTGGATATACTCCCCCTAATTTGATTTCATTTTATCACTATCACACTCGATTGAACTTAGGGAAGCCAGAGTAAGCATTTGGAACTCTCCCCAAGCTCTCTCAAGCAACTTGAACTTCTCCAATTTTCAATTTCCTTAGACTAAAAATAGGGGAGCTCAAGTGAAAAGTGAACTTACTCCACATTTCAAATCAAGCCGATTCCTCCTCTGAGCTTCATCAGAGGATCAAATTGAATTCACCCAAGCTCTTTCCCAAGCTCCAAAGGCAAGGAGGACCACTCTTGATCAAGACCGAGCTCAAGTGAAGGTGGAGTTGGCCTCTAGGAAGATCAATCCAATTTCAAAGCCTCAAAATTTCAATAAAGCTTCATCCCCACTAGATGAAGCTTCTCCAAGGGAATCAGCGCCGGTGATCACCTCCGGTGAGGTATGCCATTAAATCGACCTTAATCTAGCGATTGTTTAGAGCTTTATGAAAGAAAGTATCACCCCATGAGATTCTAGTCATTAGATGTGATCTCCTTTGCATGTTGATGGTGTGGGTTGAGTTTGGATCCAATCCGAGCTCAATCGAGCTTGGATCTTCCTTTAAAAGATGGACGGTGGCCATCTCCCACAAGGAAGATCATAGACGAATTAGGGGTCATCCATCCACACATTTTGGATGGACGACCATGATTAAATCATGTAGATCTCACATTTTATCCCTTTAAAACTGGAGATTTAACCGACCATCGATCCTTGATCGGATGAGAGAAAGCTTAACGCTACAATGTGATAACTTAAATAGTGAATCCCACACCCATGTGGAAACGCACGTGTACCTCCATGCGCGGATTAACTATATAATTAGGGATTTAAATCACTTAATTAATCAATGAAATTTCAAAAATTCATATCTAACTATAGAAAAATCAAAAAATATGAAATAAATTGCAAGTGAAAGGTATTTGAATCTAACATATTATAAATTTGATTTCAATGGATTTTGAATAGTGTTATTTTATGGATTTGGGTTTTATTGGGAATTTTATTTTGCTAATTACTCTCTAAATATCCCACTGATTAATTCCAAACTTCTTGTGTATGATTAGTGGGATGACTTCTGCCTCCCCTAATTTTCTTGAGATTTATTGATGATTTAATTAGAGGAATCGCTAGATTAATTTCTAATTACCCTCTTAATGTAACTAAGTTTAATTAAATGTGTAATTAGAGGTTTAACCCATTGATTGAGTTAATTAACTTTTGTTTACATAAATAAGAGGTTTAGGGAATAATTTTGGGATGTTTTCCTTAAGCTATTCCTTAAACCCTCTCTTTCTTCCTTAATCCAAACTTAATTAGGGATTAATTCACTAATTACCTACCTAATCAATTTGATAAAATTTTAAAACCTTCTCAAACTTAACTAATCTATCTTGGGTTGATTCTTAGGTGTTCAATAACCAAAGTACACTAAGAAAATCAAAATCCAACTCACATGTGTGAGAGGGGTTACTGAGCAGAGAACGCAGTAGTAGATGGTTTGGCCAAACTTGCCAAAGAATTGGCATGTCTGAAATACGAGTCCATTCTAATAATGGTCCAAAATAGACAAGTCATATCTCTTATTGGTGTTGAACTCAAAGAGAGACTTTCTCTTGAAGGGGAGGTTGTCGTTGCCTATAAGGATAAGGAGCTAGAGTGAAGGAAACTGTTCATAGATTATTTAGACACCAGTAAGCTACCTCAAGAAAAGTCACAAGCCCATCAGGTGAAACAGAGAGTTCTCTCTTATGCTCTTTTTGATGGCACCTTGTATCTGGTCTTTCGATCAAATATGGTTAAGCTGTTTGGATAAACATGAAGCCCATAGGATTGTCAAAGAGGTACATTCAAGTCTATGCGGAGCACATCAATCTAGTTCGAAGATGAAGACGAAGATGAAGAGACTAGGATACTACTGGCCTTCGATGATCACAGACTGCATGGATGTAGCTAGGAGATGCCATTAGTGTCAGGTACACAGTGTGGTCTTACATCAACCACCCAACATTCTATACCCTACATTGGTTTCATAGCCATTCGAATGTTGGGGTACCAACATTGTGGGTCCTATTGATCCTCCTTCTTCCAAGGGTCATCGGTTCATCTTAGCTGTTGCCAACTACTTTTCCAAGTGGGTGGAAGCAATCCCACTCAAAGAGGTCACAGCTTAGCATGTGCTTCAATTTTTCAAGAACTATATCGTATATAGGTTCGGGGTTCCTCAATGAATTATATCTAATTACTGCATTCAAAAGCACCAAGATTAACAGCTTCACCAAGACATGGAATATATTGGAGATACTCCACCATCTACTACCCCAGAGCAAATGGCTTAGCAGAAGCATTCAACAAAACTCTTATCCAAATACTAAAGAAGACTCTTGATGACAACAAACTATAGTGGAATGAGTAGTTGGTTGAAGCCTTATGGGCCTACCACACCACATACTGAACTCCAACTCAGTCTACCCCCTTTTTTTTAGTGTATGGGTCCAAAATCATTCTACCTTTAGAAGTTCAACTCCCATCATTAAGGATAGCATTGGGTAGATCACTATAGAGCAGAATGCAAGGTTGCGATTAGAAGAGCACAAAGGTTTGAAGTTGAGTCATCTACGGGTGTACCAGAACCTCGAGTTATACAAAGCCAAAATGATTCAAGATCACAATAAGTTGGTCTGCCCTAGGTCTTTTAGAGTAGGAAAACTTGTGTTAATCCTAAGGAGACCAATTGTTGCCCGTCGAAAGATGGGAGGCAAGTTTGAACCCACTTGGGAAGACCCCTATGCTATAGAGAGGGCCTACCAAGGAGGATCATATCAACTCATTGATTGTAAAGGGGAACACCCGATGCTTCCAATTAATGGGCTCTATTTGAAGAAATATTACCCATAAAATATGTTTAAAGATAATTATCAACAAAAGAACAAATATAATTCCATTTCATCAAAATATTCTCTTTTTTGAAGCATTATTTGCTTATCTTGAGAATCTGTCACAGTGTGTCTAGGATAGGTGTAAGAGTCCCTAAGAGACATCCTGTCCCTCTTTCGACACACACACAATCAAACACAATCTCCTAGCACTATTAGAATAGGTGTGAGAGAACCGAAGAGACATCCTATTTTGATTAGTACAACTGAGTTAGCTGTGAGAGAACCCAAGCGACATCCTTTCTTGGTGGGAATTCCTGTTGCCATCCATGACACCATTTCATCCAAACCCCCAAGTGTGTTTAGGATAAGTGTAAGAGAACCCAAGCAGCATCCTATTCCCTTTGACACAAGCACAAAAAACTAAACACATCTTTTCTTGGGATATTTTGATGTGGGAGCAAGCCCCCTGTGACACTCACTCATTAGATGCTCTAGGCTGGGTCTACATGCTACCTCGCTAGTATTTCACCCAGTGGTCATTTATTGGAGGATGTGAGTCCTCGCACTTTCTTCCTAACTTGACCATTGCAAACCAACCGAGCGCCTTGTTAGTACAGTAGTTTTCACTGCCCACCTAGTGTTGATTTTGTTTAAGAAGATGTGAGTCTTCGTGCTTTCTTCTTAAACTAATCATCATGATCTAACTATGTCGAGTATATTTGAGGTTTAGGGTAAGTCCCCCAGGGGCTCCTTTCCTCTTCACTACATTTGAGTTGATATAAGTCCCCCAGTGGCATTCACCCAGTAGTCACCCTAGGTCAGATAGCACTTATCGAGCTAAAGACATACTATCCCAATCAGTTCCGCTATAGGAAGATGTGAGTCCCCGCGCTTTCTTCCTAGTGTGATTATTACAAATCAGACACCTTAGGTTGGTTGAGGTTTGCTATGCTGACAGCGACTCACCCAGTGGATACACCACTCTTGGTAGATGTGAGTCCCCGTGCTTTCTCCTCGAGGTGGCCACCGAATACCTATCTTATATATGTCTAGCCATGACATCTTCTCTAGGGTTTTGGATCAAGCCCTTAACGGCCCCCTCTCTCTGTGGGTATTCTATTTGGATCACACCCTTTGTGACCCCATTTAGACACTACCTAGGTTACTTTGGGATTGGACAGTCCCCCTTTCCTAGTAGCCATCTTTGTGGTTGGAGAATTTGTTCAGCGGATGTGCAGATTCTCCCTTGGTTCAGTAAATCTGAGATAGGTCTTAGCTGATATAGGCTCCTTCTCAGTTTGATCTCTCACAAACCAACAAGGTCCATGATAAAAAAATAAACAAATAAAATTTTTTCTTGGGGATTAGGAATTCAAGCCCCCAAATGGCCCCTTTCCCAAGCAGTCATCCTATCTTTAAGGCAGTGCCAGCAGAACTGCCTATAGGAATTGCCTGATTACCTGAGTTAAGATAAGTCCCCGGGTCGGCACTCACTCCGTAGTCACCCTTAAGTCAAGTTCAATCTATTTTCCACTGGATTACCACGGTCACTACTTGAAAGATGTAAGACTATGATGCATTATCTCATGACATGAAATACGACTAGGTCGGGTTCAATTTGTTTCCCAAAGCAACTGATCACCTCAGTGATCTTTTGTAGTGGAAGATGTGAGTCCTCGTGCTTTCTTCCCCTAAATCGATCATTGCAAACTGAAAGGCACTCCTTTGGTTGGATAGTTCTTCCCAGAAGCTACTCTCTTTGGTTCAATAAATCTGAGATAGGTCTATGCTGATATAAACTCCTTCTCAGTGTGATCCATCGCAAGCCAATGTAATCCATTAAATAAATTAAAAAATGAAATAAATCTTGACTATTTTTGAGATCTAAGTCCCCTAATTGCATTCACTCAATAGTCAGCCCTAGGTCAGGTTCAATTTGTTGCCTTGCCAACTGATCACCCTAGTGGTTCCTTATTTTGGAAGATGTGAGTCCACGTACTTTCTTCCTAACTTGATCATTGCAAACCGAAATACACCCTTTTGGTTGGATAGTCCTACCTTGTGGTTGGTAGACTACTCCCTTTGGATTGGTAAATTTGTGTTAGCTCACCACCTACTTTCAGTCGGTCCCAAAATGGGATCCATCAAAATAATTAAAAATGAAATTAATCTCGACTATCTTTGAGTTGATCTAAGTCCCCCAGTGGCATTCACTCAATAGTCAGCCCTATGTTGGGTTCAATCCGTTGCCTTGCCAATGGATCACTCCAGCAACTGGTCCCTACTTTGGAGTATGTAAGTCTACTATGCTTTCTTCCTAGTACTGCTACTACACACTGAAAGGCGATCCCTTTTATTGGCTAGTCCTACTATGTGTTTGGTAGACTACCCCTTTGGATTGGTAAATTTGAGTTAAATCTAGGCCTCTGTGGCTCTTACTCAGTGCGAGCCATCACAAACCAACATGGTCCATCTCAAAAATCCAAAATCTAAGAATCTTAAACAAATCCAATCCAACTCCCTCTGTGGAATCAAACAAACCAAATAACCAATCAAACAACAATTAAATAGAAAAATCAAATCAATTCCCTCCCCACTGAGATCCAAATCAAATCAAACTTCTCATCCACTTGTGGATGACTTGAACCTACTTCCCAATGGAAGGTTCATATATTCTATCCTTAGTGGATTCCTCCTTCTCTTTCTTATTTTCTTGACATGAGTAGAGTCACATTACACTAAGCCCTGTATTCGTTCTACACCTTGGGTTAGGAGTAGATTATTTCTGTTAGTACGTGATCATTCGATGTTGTTGATCATCTTGGACAATGCGTGTGTACCTAGTCGGTCACACCACCTATTTGCCCTTTGACCTCATTTTTTGGGATGAGCTCTCAACCCCTCCATCTTAGACATATGACTTCTCTTAGACTTTAAGAGTTCTTTAGTCTTAAGACACATCTAGTGATTAGGTGGACACTCAACCAAACCCTAGAAACTTAGAAGAGTTAGCCATAATAGTCATGCCTTAGTGGTGTTAGGAAAATTTGTCTACCCTATAGCTTGAACCAACTCCTCACTTCCTTCCTTCAAGTCAAATTCCAAATCAGGTATAAACCAACTCAAAACTCCAAATCAAATCAACTTCAAACTTAAATCAATTCCAACTTGATTGATTTTCTCAAATCTTGAATCAATTTCAAATGATTGAAACCCATGATTGGAATTCCAAAATTCAAAAATCCCTCCTAAGTCACTTTGATTCTATCTTGTGGACTTAGCATAAATCAAATCTAAATCAATTCAAATTCAAGAAATTTTCTCATAACCCATTGATATTTTCATTTATAATCACAAATATAAATGAAATATAAATTCAAATATCCAAAATCAATTCAAAACTCAAATTATAATTCAATCAAAATTCAACCTAAGCTTTTCAAGTCAAATTCTTGGACTTAGCCAAATCAAATTCAAATCAAGACAAATCTTGATTTTTCTTCATGATTCAATCAATCCTTCAATCATGAATCCAAATATAGACATAAATTTCAATCATCAAACCAAAACTAAATTCAAAAATCAAACCCAAGTCAAACTCATGTTCACCCTTTTGAACTTGAAATTGTCAAATGAATCAAAACTTATTTGACTTCAAACCACTTGCAAATGGATTTATATTTCAATCATAAGTTCATATGTGAGTTCAATCAAACTTGATTCAAGCCTTGATCAAGTCAATTGACCCACTAAGGCTCACATGAGCCAAAATGACCTAAAGTATGCCTTTTGAGCCAAATTCTAATCCTACTTATATTGGATTGAACTAAGCCCACATAAGCCTCACATTATGAGCAACAATCATCATGAGATGATCCATCACTCAAATTGGGTCAAACCAAGTCAAACCTAATGGTTGACCAAGTCAACACTTATCCAAAATGAAACCTAAACTAGCCAAAATCTACCATAGGCTAAATTGAATGAAACCATTGATCAAAACCAATTCATGATCAATGTTTGAACTTGACCAAGTCATCATTTGAGCCTAACCTAACCTAATTGGCTTGACCCAAGTTGACCCAACTTGATCTAAAAAAGTCAAAATGTGTCAAAACTTGATCTAAGCCAAATTGATTGAAAATAATGGGTCAATTTCATTCTAAAATGATTGTTGAACTTGACCAAAGCCTCAATTGTCAACTAGACCCAACCTAGCCCAATTAACCTTGAACCCAACTTGACCTAAAAGGTCAAATTGAGCCAAAATCAAATTAAACCAAAATTGATTGGAAACAAAGATATCAATACATTTCATATGACCAATGAAACCCAAACGAACCCATGACCTAACCCAAATAGGTTAAATGGGTCAAATTGGTCAACTTGACCCATTTGACCTAAATGAAATCAAATGAACCAAATTCAAATATAAATCAAATTGAACCAAACCAATGATGCTAAAATATTTCAAATAGTCATATGAACTTGACCCAACTCTTGGTTTGACCCAATTTGACCAATTGGTCAACTTGACCTAATTTGACTAATTGGTCAACTTGACCCAAGTTGACCCATTTTGACCTAAATGGGTCAACATGAGCCAAATCATATCAAATTAATTTCAAATTCATTGAACTTAGCCTAACCCATTTTTCAATCATACCAAACATATTCAAATTGAAATCCAAGCCAAATGACCATTTTACCCGTAGGCCATAGGGTAACCCAAAACCAAAACCACTTTGAATTTGGTCAATTCTTTTTTATGGACACTTGACATCCACTTAGTGGACCAAATGGTCACTAATGAGGATGGTGCACATGACCCAATGGGTTTGGGTCAGCCAAACCCAACCCAATGGCCAAACCGACCACCCACATAGAAATTGAGCACATGGGATCCCTCCTCCACTCAATTAAGCACATACTCCACCACTACCTCCCTCTGGACAAACCAAACCATGTGCAAGTAAAAATAGCCTAACAAACTCATCTAATCTGGTCAATTGATCAAAAATGGCAAAGCCTTTCTCGGCCGTCTGATCCTTCAAAGGGGAGATATACTCCCCCTAATTCCACTTGAACTCAACACACACACACACTCGATTGAACTTAGGGAACTCAGATCTAGTAGCCCAAGGTTTCTCCAAGCTTCCTCAACCCATTTTGATTCCTTAATTTTTGGTTTCTCTTAAACTGAAAATAGGGGAGCTCCCTCAAATTTTCATCTCATCTAATACTCAACTATAGCTCAATTCATCCTTCAAGCATCTTTAGAGGACTCAATCGAGCTTTCCTAAAGCTTAATCCAAGTTCTCAAGGCCTGGGAGAGGGGAGCTAGACCAAGGCCGAATCCAATTGAAGCCCACCTTGGTCCATAGAGAGATCTACTCAACCTCAACCCCTCAAATGTTCAATGGGGCTTGTTCTCTACTAAAAGCTCATTCATAGATTCGAGCACGGTGATAACCTCCGGTGAGGTACTATTCAAAATCAAGCATATTTGAATTTTCTTTGGCCCTTTATGAAGGAAAGTTTCACCCCAAGGGAAATGAACCGTTAGATCTTCATCCCCTTGCATGATGATTGTGTGGGTTGAGTTTGAGCTCAATGAAGCTCAATCGAGCATCTTGGAAGATGGATGACGACATCTCCCATGAAGCTGGGGATGGATCATGGGCCATCCATCCGTGAATTTTGGATTGACGACCATGATCAAGCCAGCGTTGGATCCCTTGATTCATCCCATAAGAATCGCGGGCTTGATCTCAACCATCTAATCTTTGATCAAATAGATGAGGAGAAAGCGCGTAGCGCCGCCGCTGACACAGCACTCTAATGTGATAACTTATATGACGAATCCCACCACGCCACGTGGAAAGCGTTCGCCACATCAGCAGTCCACATGGCGCCGATGGGATTAGTCATTTAATTAGGCTATTTAATTAATGAATAATGATGAAAACTTCAAAATAACATAAGTAAATGTAGAAAAATCAGAAAATACAAAATAAAAAGCATTGTGAAGATAATTCGAAGAGGAATAATCTAAAATTAATTTCAATTGATTTTAAATAGTGATATTTTTTTGAATTAAGGATTTATTAGGAATATAATTATATTAATTACTCTCTAATTATTCCATTGATTAATTCCAAACTTCCTAGGGTTGATTAATGAGATGACCTCTACCTCCCATTATTTTCTTGGAATTTATTAATGATTTAATTGGGGTAATTTCTTGGTTCATTCTTAATTACTCTCTTAATCAATTAAATGATTAATTAACCCTTTAAATAATGATAAATCAACTAGTTGACTTTTCTAACTACCTTAGAATAGTGAGTGGACTTAGGGAATGAGATTAATAGTTCTTTCCCATATCTTATTCCCTAAGTTTATTTCATTTGGATTAAAACTTAATTAAGGTGCAAAATTAATTAAATAATTTAATCACTTAATTAATCAAAATTGTAAAATCAAATCAATTTGAATTTAACCAATTCATCTTGGGTAGGTGCTTAGGTGTTCAATAACCTAAGTAGCTTAAGGAAATCAAAATCCAACCCACATGTGTGGGAAGGATTATGAAACTACTTAAATTAAACCCCTTTAACTTAATTAATCACTAATTATGAGCCAATTACTTAGGCCCTTCCTTTCGTAGGTGCATTGCTAGTTTAAATTTCTTGTGTGGTTTATTTTCATACATTGGCTCATAATTATTTGAATAAATATGCTAAAGTCGTATAGGTAAGGGGTAAATGAACTTAATGTGCACCTTAACCTAAATAAATTATAAAATCAATCTAATCACCTAAAAATTAAACTTAAACAACTCACACATGGGGGAATGGGTTAGGACCAGCAAACTCATCTCACTTTCCTTAAACCAAATTTGATTTACTTTAAATAATCTTATTCCATAGGATTGTCTTTGGGAATTAGTTAGGGTGAATGAATTTACATGCTTTCATCACTTTATTTCTTTCTTAATATGTTAAATGTGTATGTCATATGAAAATCATACATTCATGTCTTTTAAAAATCAAATTAAAATGAAATGTTTCCTTTATGTCAAATTGCATGTTTTGGCTAAAGTAAGAATATGAGTGGCTATTATCACTATTAAATCTAAAATTATTTTCAAAACTTATAAATCAAATATCAAAATTGAAAGGTATGCTACTTATAATTATTTATAAACTTGCATGTGAGTATAAACATAAAGATGTGCATTGTGTGACTTTCCTTCTCTTCTCTTTTAGCATAGTTTTGAATAGGATTTGCAAAGTGTATAGTTCATTTGAAAAGAACATAACATTTGCTTAAATCCATTCCAATTCATTCCTATGTTATTAATTAAAAATGGTATTCACACTTACACATGTAAATTGCATAAACAAATCAAACAAGTAAACATCAACTTTTGCATCTTTCCTTTTCCATTCATTTCTTTTGTGCATGCATATGTATTTAAGGAAAGTGGTATGTTAGTCTGGACAATACCGGGGTTGCGAAGCTTTAAGTAGCCCTAAGTACTTTTGTACCTTACACCCCTGCTGCTAACAATGATGTCGTACTCACTTATTCCTTTCATACATGTACATATGTATATAAATAATGGATAATAGAATCTCTCTTTTCTACTTAATAAAATCATGCATCATGAAGCATCCAAATTTTCTTAAGTAACTCTCTTAGCATTCATCATTAAGGTGTGCTAAACACTTCCATTTATATGTATAGATATGCTTAGGATCCATCCATATGCATGTTACACATGTTGGAAAAGAAATGAAGTGTTGTGTGTTTTATGATAGTATTTCACTTTACTTAATCTTAAAATGCCTTTCTTTTTGAATAGGTTTGTTTAGGAAAAATCTAAACTTAGGATTAATTAAAACACATAATAAAACATTCACTAAACAATAATCGAATATGAATCTACCTTAGAAATTACTTAAGGTAGGGACGAAAGAAAAGTTCTCTTCTCTTTTCCTCTCTTCACAACACTTAAGTAATTAATTGTAGGTTCATTCAAACATAATCACAAAATAAAAATCAACCAAATTAACTAAATCACTTAAATTAAACCACACTCTAAGTTGAACATTTTCATACTTAGAAAATTATAACCTCAAAGCCTAGCGCATACCACACAAATCTTAAATGACACACACATTAGGCTAAGTCACCACTTCTAGATTTAGGTTAGGATGGTGCATGGTTTGATGTTTGCTTTCATTTTATGATATAATGTGTTATTCTGGATGTTAGGATGTATGTGCGTAGACTGAATGGCAGGGTGATCTTAGTCTAACTATTATCTTCTACAGGGAATTGTGCTTAAGGGGCGCTGTAATAAAAATATAACTTTTTGCAGTGCTTATATTCCTAAGCATAATCCAAAATAGGCCGGATGGACTTGGTTATCCATGTGTAGGGTGTTAAGTCCAATTTATACATATACATGCTTGGGATTGTATGGTTTGTTTAGCTAATTTTATTTTGCAGGTGTTCGTTAGATTTACTTTTCTCTTTTCATGTAATTTGCAATTAGAATTTTGGAATGATTGTTAAGGGGTATTAGGATGAACATTGGTTATAAGGCTATGCCTTATGTACTATGTGAAGCCTTTGGAGCAACCAAATTCCAACCAACTAAAAGAAGAAAGAAGAAAGAAGAAATGAAGAATGAAGACCCACATAATAATGAATTCCTTCTTGATTGTAATTTATTCATTTGTAATCCGGGTTGTATAAGGGTAGAGCTCAGCTACCCAATTTATTTTCGAGTTTGTTCAGTGGAGCCCGACCATAAATGGCTTCTTATTCTTTTGTGCTAGCTTTATAAATTGATTGATGTTTATTTAGCTTGTGCATTAAGATGACATCTTTTCCTAGTTTATTCCTTGCTTTGATGTATGGCTTGGATGACGATTAGGCTCTTAAAAAAAAAATTTTCTATCCAACTAATAAATTCAAACTAAAAATTAAACAACTCATAATCTCACATAAAGCTTAAGTTATAAATCAAGATAAAAGAATGAGCAACCCCTTAGCTGGATGTTGTATTACTTTTCTCACATCATGCATAAAAAGCATAGTATTTCACTCTTGATTGGAGAGCTTCCACCTTTGCCAGAGAACTTGGCTTGAACTTTAAGAGCCATGGTGGAAACACCCCTCCTTATCTTGCTGATTTTGGGCCATAATCTAATTTCTTATGCATTAGGCATATGAATCCTAAAGCCTATGTCAAATTGATTGTCCAAAATTAAAATAAAATGTGACAAAATTTGCATTAGATTTAAGTCATTAAATCATGCCCTACATGATATAGTATTTTAGGGAGTGTGTTTAAAGACTTAGACTCTTTCTAAATAAACAATAACTTAGCAATCTTGCAAATGCATTTGACTTACATATATGTTGTAGGATCACAGGAGGAGTTAGTTGGCGGCCACCCCTAGGCGATTGTAAGTCCAACAGTCGAGTGTCTTGTGGAGGTAAACCAAATGCCCATTTTTGCATTAAATTTAGGTCATGCTTTTTGGCCTCACCAAAGCTCCCTAGATTTAGGTTCTAAGGTTGCTACTTTCCTTCACGGGCCATGAGCATAAATCCTCACCTCTTAGGCATTTTTTGTGATATTGTATTATGGAATTATAAGCCCTAACTTTCTAATGAAAACTCAACTTAAATAAATCAGTTGAATTTTAAATATAATGTCCAACCATAGGATAGTTTGGGGTGCTTACTAGGCTTACTAGTATTCTAAGAATCCCCTACATATCTTCATTTCACTTCGATAAGAACTCCCTCTTCTTGATCAATCTCACTTGACTTTTCTAAAAATAAACCAATCGATTGATAGTCCTACCTTTCAAAATCTTTGGAGATAATGATTAATCGAGAGTATTCCTAAGGAATCATGTTCTTTAGGATGTAATTAAATATGGGGGCTTACCCCTGTAGGAAACTTAACGAACCCGATTTAAAATGAACCCTGCTTTACATTTCCATGTAAAGTAAGGGAAGAATCTCTGGTACATTCCGAAGAACCATAGTCCTTAAGAGTCTTATTAAGGTGATTAGGTCCATTGTAGGGTGGTGACTTCTATCTTTTGAGATAATACACCTCTCCTCAATGTCATACCGATCACCCTAATAAGAATATCTGCAGATCTGTGCGGCATCCCAACAGGGCGTTATATATTTTTATTTTCATTTATCCTTCTTTCCAAAAGGGCATAGATGATGTCAGAGATATATAATTTTTACCACACTTTCTTAAGAAAAGTAGCTAGAAAGCAACCCCAAATGCACCATTAGTCTACCATCTACATAAATAATTGAATAATCACATATGGATTAAGTTTTTTGTATGTTAATAAAGTTGGAAAACTTCAAATTAAAATGATTATCATTGAATTTTTCTAATTTTTTGAAATTACTTTAGTTGTTATTTAATTATTTAAATTTCCATAAAATAAAAAGGTATTATAGAAAAGCAATGGGTTCATCAAAATTTATAATTCAACTAAGATAAACATTGAATTTTATTAGCAACTAATGACCACTCAATGGGTATTGAATTCACCAAATCCTTCATCAACTATTATATGCTTCTTTCATAATGTAGTCAATTTTAGAATGTTATTAAATGCTAAATCCTTTTTTTCATATTTGTGTTTGATATCACCAATAATTTTCTAAACACCTAGTGGATCTTCTTAACCAATTATTAGTGATGAGGTTCCAACACATCATGTTAGAATGCCTTCGTTATTTGGCAACTATATTTATTATAATTATTCTTAGCATCTAACCCTTGATATTAAACCACATTCATCATGCTTAAAAGTATATTGAAACCAAATTATTCTATAATAATGTTGGTACCTTAGTGTATAGCTCATGGTACTAAAAGATACTCATGAATGAACACATGGATATATGTGAATCCAATCTTTTATTATGGTAGTTAAAGCCCCTAGTGAATAAGTTGAACTCATATACCACAAAAGAAAATAATCGACTAGAGGGTGAAGTCATTAGCTTACTAAAAGAGTTGCTAATTCTATCATGCTAGGGTAAATAATTCATACTAGTTTAGGTGAGAGGCCTTATAGATTAATTTATGACCTTTAAGAGAACTTCTGAAGTCCAGGGAAATTTTTTCTAAGGGCATGCGAGTCCCATTATGATTGTAGCTAGAATGTTCTTTAAGTTAAGTGAGTTGATGATGTCTGATGATCATGATGAGCTCTACAATAAAGTGAGAGTTTCTTCTCAATCATAACAAGAATGTAATGAACCAAGTAGGTACTACTAATTTTGGCTAGTTCATGCTAACTCTCTAAATGAGCTTATATGGATTTGTGTGAGCATATCCTGTCCTTACATGGCCATGGTGTCCTAAGTTGGCCTAACTTAACCTGCAGTAGCTACATATGGTATTTTTGGTATACATAAATAATAACATAGGGTGTTTGAATGGCGTTGGAGAAGTTAGTACAATCTAAATAAAAGGTCATCCTAGTTAAGATCTAATGATGGTGAATCATATAGTAGGATGTAGTGATGAATTTTATCGTTGAGATATACTATGATGTGGGGATCACTAAATAATGTAATGAGATTCACAAGGGATAACAAATGTCATCAATTATAACAAATAAGCTCCAAAGCACCAATGATAAGGTTAATGAGAACATTATTCATACAACCTTATTTTTAATATCATAATACATTGCAAATTTAATATGCTAGTAAATTCAAAACTTGGAAAGAGAAAAAGGATCTAAAGGTTGATAAGGAAATAATGGATTACAACATTGTATTGATGTTTATTACTCCCTAAATTGATAATACAACAATCTTGTAAAGACAAATTAATTATCTATTATACACTAATTATCAATTAATTATAATGACCCAAAAGATCATTAACATAATCTAACTTTTAATATTGTAACTTGTATACATCATATCATATGACTTTGAAGGTACATTGATCATCTTTTAAATTTTGAGAAGCTTAATATCATTATGAACAATGTCACTTATATAACCATGCATAATAGAGCCAATTCAATATTATTATCCATGAGATTTGTTGGATACAAAAACTAATTTGAAATATCTTAGTAATATTTCAAAAAATATAAGGGATTTAGTAATATATTTTTTTAATTTTAAAGCTTGATGGTGCAATTTTTTGCATATATATACCTGAAAGTTTATTTTGGATTAAATATACACATGCATTTCAAAGTGAAAGTTAAAGCATTTATTGAACAATTATGTAATATTTTAATCTTAAGATATCCTCAACTCTTCTTCTTCACAATACCTTTTATATTTTGGAGTAATCATAGAACATATGAGATTGGGTTACAGCAAAATTTCTTAATGATGGTCTCTCCATTCTTCATTTATTCAGGTTTAATGACATGATTGGTTAATTAACTTTGAATTCATTGTTTGCATTTTAAACCTAAAGTGCCATTACTCATCTCATTATCAACTATAAACTTGATAGAACCATCATCAAATCACCTTCAATCATCTTCAAAACATGATCAATCATAATTAAACCCTAATTGAACAACCTTAGAATATGATTGAAATACAACTAAATCATGTACAAATAATTTTCAAACCATGATTAAATATGATTGAACCATAATTAAACCATTTTTGAACCATAATTAAATAATATCTAAATCATAATTAAATAATCTCGAATTATGATCCAACCATTTTCAAATCATAATCAAATATTCAAATTTCTACCAACATCTAAACAATGTAAAACATGGCTTACACAAGGTTTGATCAAAATTTTAAGATAGATTGAAGAGGGTTTAAAGAATTTTCAATCATGTATGGAGATGATTCACTCATTTTTAGTGATGATTTAATTATGGTTTGATTATAGTTTAACGATAGCTTAAAGATTCTTTATCATGGTTTTATCATATTTCAATCATATTTGAAGATGATTTAATTATAATTCAATTATATATTTTATTTTTCCTTTATTATCACTTGTTAAGCTAACTCATTTGAGTTGATTTAATATGCATACAAAATTAGATATTATCATATCTATAGAAATGCATTATACTACTCATATCACACAAAACTAAGGGTGTGATGAAAAATTATTTTTAGCAATTTGAAGCAAATTACTACTTTGCCAAAACTGAGATTCCCCTTTTAATTAGTCCTTTAGATATCCTCGAGTGTAGTTCTTTAGAATCTTATTTCATCAACTATTATTAAGGATAGTTAGCGATAATGAGAAGAAATGTTACTCCATTTCATCAATTTAGACATCCTCGAGTGTAGTTCTTTAGAATCTTATTTCATCAACTATTATTGAGGATAATTAGTGATAATGAGAACAAATGTTACTCCATTATATTCAAGATTAAAGAAAATACAACATTTGGCATTGCTAAATTTGCATTGATCACTAGGTTTGGGTTTAAAGCATGCCTACCTAAAAAAGAATTGAAGAAAAAGAGGGGTATAATATCTATTAAATTACTATCTTAATAGATATAAAAACTTTAAGAATTTTAATCTATAGAGGTCATTCTTCGAGTGCATTGAAAAGAATAATGTCTAAAAGCTCTGCCATTGTTCTTTATATATATTTTCCTCCCAATCATAAATATGATATTATTATTATTCAAAACATGGCTTAATTGAAGAAAAAAATTCTTGAATATTCATAGGGTAAGATGCCATGGAATAACATTAAGAGGGCTACAAATTGAAGTAATTTATAATAATGATTATGGAGTATATATAGTACAACACATCATATATCTAATTTCAAAAAAAAAATTTCTAGAAGTTATCTTAAATCACAAATAACTTTATAAAGTCCATTTAAATGGTAGATTTATTTCAAAATATTATAGAATTGAAGTCCATCTAAAGAAAAATAAATCCATCTACTATTTCATTAATCCAGTATACATTGATGTCCTCTATTATAGATATTAATTTTTGCATCATGAATATTTATAGATATATTATTTATTTTCTTAATTTAGAATTAAATTCTTAATTTATATATGTTATGTTATGGATGTTCTATTATAGCTCTCGAATTGTATTTTGTATGTTATAGTTATCATATTATATCTCATGAATTGCTCTCTATTATGTTATGATTGTTTGATTTCCTTTTGTTGTACCATAACCATTAGATCATGATGTTTATATTATCTATATTTCTTTGAATCAATTGGGTTGTTTGTTATATTAAAGTTGTTAGAATGTACCTAACTCATTCTCTTAAATATTTTATAGGTTCCAACCTTATCGTATGTTAGTTTGGACTTTGTTTGCATTATATTAGAATATTGTTCAAAGTATATTCAAATTGCATATGATTTGAATAAATTATAATCCATTTTGAATAAGTTCATGTGGTGTTCTAATTTGGAGTCTTATGGACACCATGCAGATCTTAGGAGGTACTTATTGAAGTGATCGGGTATGACATTATGGTGTTTTAATTTGGTGTCATTGTAGATACCACGCAGATCTTAGGAGGTACTTATTGAAGTGATCGGGTACAACATTAACGTCTGATGTACTATCTCAAAAGATAGAAACATTATCCCACAATGGACCTAATCACCTAATAAGGATGCCTAAGACAAATAAGTCTTCGTATATACCAGAGATCTTTCTCTTACTTTACATGAAAAAGTAAAGTAGGGTTTATTTTATATTGGATTCTTTAGTTCCCTATGCAAGCAAGCTTTCATAGTTAATTACATCCTAGGAAGTTAGATTTCCTTAGAATACTCTTGATTAAAATAGTCAATCAATCATCTCCAAAGACTTCAAGGTTAGTAAATCAAAGGATTCGATATTTTTGGAAAATCAAGCGGGAAAGTTCAAATGGAGAGACTTATTTTGGAATCCCAAGGAAGATAAGTAGGAGCACTCATGATACTAGGAAGCCTAGTTAGCTCCCAAATCTATCATATGGTGAGGCTTTATATGTTTGAATGAGAAAGTTTATTTTAATTTGAGTTAGAATTTTTATTAGAATGTTAGGGCTAATAATCCATCAACATAAGATTATGAAAATGCCTAAGAGGTGAGGATTTATACCCATAGCCCGTAGGAAACAAGTAACCTCAAAACTTAAATCTAGGAAGCTTTAGCACAAGCTAGAAGCACGACCTAAATATAAGTGGATAATAAGATATTATAGTTTACCTCCATAAGAGAGGGTAAACCCATCTCGACTCATCTGGACTTACAAACGCCTGGAGTGGCCGCCAACTAATGCTCGATTCAAAATCATGTAGCCTAGTCTTATATAATTGTAAGATAGCTAAGCTATTATTTAATTAAGAAAAGAGATTAGAGTCCTAAACTCACTCCCTAAAAGACTAGATCATGGTTGGTATGAAAACATAACTTAGATTAAATGTAAAATTTTATAAATTTCTATATCATTTTGACACATTAATTTGGACAAGAGCTTAGGACAATTATGCCTAAATGCATGATGAAATGGATTTTGGCAAAATCAACGGGAGGAGGTGTTCTCCACTACAAGGGATGCCCTCACAGGTCAAGCATTCTCCTATCATGCAAGAGTGGAGACCCTCCATATTCAAGGAAGAAATAATATGACATGCATGATTGTTGAAATATACATCATTCAACTAAGGGGTTGCTAAATCTTTTTAGTTATCTTGATTTATAACCTATGCTTTAGAGTGAGGTTATAAATTATTTTAAAATGTTAGTTATGAGTTATTAGTTGGGGTAAAAAATTAATTTTATCTTAAAGAGCCTACCGTATCCAGGCCACACATTCAATCATCAAGCTTAAGAAACCTATAAAAATTATGCCATTTTTATCTCATAATTTAAACATGATAGTCAAACATTCATAAATTATCATGCAAAAATAAGAGGACGGTGCAGCCGGGTACCACCATACACCCCAAAAAGAGAAAATTGGGTTGCCGAGCTCTACCTTTATACAACATGGATTACAAAAAAATATTACAATTAAAGACATGTTATGGGGTATGGGGTTTTCATTCTTTATTCTTCTTTCTTCTTTCTCTTTGGTTTGAATTGCTCCAAGGCTTCACAGGGCATCACAGGATTTTTCCTTTTAGCCATTGCTAATCCTAAACTCCATAACACTAATCTTAATTCATATTAAAAAATTACATATTTATTGAAAAATAAAGTCTAACTACACCTGCAAAATAGATATTAGCTAAACATACATATAAACCTAAGCAGTTATATTATATAATTTAGAGTTAGCACCCTACACATAGGTTACCAAGTCCACCTATCCTAACATGGATTATACTTAGGGGCATAAGTAACCTACAAGAAAAAGTATTTATATTTATTTTAGCGGCCTTATTAGCATAATTCTCTGCATAAAATATCATTAGGCTAATAACGACCTAGCATCTAGTCTAAAAACAACAATCCTAACATCCAGTATAAAACATTATATAACAAAACAAAGCACAACATCATTACATACACCGTCTTAACCTAAAGCTAGAAGTGGTGACTTAGCATTCTAATGTATGTGCTTATGCTTAGTATGGCATGTCTTAGCTAGGATTTAAAATTATAATTATCTAAGTTTGAGATTATTTAATTTAAGCATGAATGGTGGTTTCACTCTAAGTCATTAAGAGGGTTGGAAAATTTTAATTTGTATTTTGTTTTATTTTATTTGATATTTACTTTAGCATCTAAATATTATGAAAAGAAGAATGAGGCTTAACCTCCTCCATCCCTATCCTAAGTTATTTTCTAAGGGCATGTTATTATGACTTGGTTTCTTTTAGTGAATGATTTATTAAATGTTTTATTGATCCTAAGTTTGGGTTAATCTTAAAGCATCTTATTTAACATGAAAGGCATCTTAAGATTGATGTAATTGAATTTCCATCACATAGATAATGTTGCACCATTTCTTTTCATTATCAATAATATGCATATGAATTTAAACTTAATAAACCTATATATGCAATATATTTTTGGCACACTTAGATGATTATGAATGCATATATTTTGGAAGAAAAGAGGAATTTCATTCCTTAGCTAAGTACACGCACACATATATTAAAGTTTTAAGAAAGTATGAGCCATTATTTAAACTAGGAAAGTGAGATAATCTAAGACCTATTTGGGGCTACTTAAAGCCTCATATTCTCAGGATGTCTAGACTATATACTTGTTATCTTAAATATATATGAAAGCACACGGAACCATGAGAATGAAAATCATGTAAAATATTATGTTTAGTGAATCATTTACACATGTAAAGTAAAGTTCTATCAAAATTCTAGTACAAGTACACATAGGAATGAAATTAAAATAAATACATTCCTTTGTTAAGTAGGGAAATGAGGTAATCTAAGACCTCCATGGGGCTACTTAAAGTCTCGTGTTCTAGGATGTCCAGCCTATATACTTATCATCATTCAAACACATGTAAACTCATACATGAATCATAAAGATAAAGAAATGCATTGACATGTTTAGGTTATAAGCACGTGTAAATCCTATGTAATATTCATAGCTAATTATTAATATAATTTATAATAGTGTATTCATTTGATTACTTGATTTGAAAACATGATCACACGATACAAATGTCATACAAGATTTACATTGATTGAAAAGGAATAATTGAACACTTCGATGTAATTCATTCAACAACATTAATTCTTAAGGATAATCACACTGAATAAAATTATTTAAGGTCAACCAAAGCTATTATTAAGTTTGATTTTAGATTTGAACGATTAAACTCAAAGAGGAGAAATAATATTTATTGTTGTTACCCAATCCCATGTTGATGATTTAATATGTTTAAGGGGAAATAATTAAGTGGATTTTATGAATTAATTAAGTTTGTATCATTAAGCAATTCATTTAATTACCCTTTCCTATGCTTCTTTAATTTAATTAACCATTTAATTATGAGCTTCCAATGATATGCAAATGAGAAATTAAAATTACAATGCACTTAGAGACCTAATGCAATGAAGCTCATAATTAAGTATTAATTAAATTAAAGAATCTAATTAAGAATTTATATGATTTTCCCACACCCATGGGTTAATCATAATTTCCTTAAGGCTCTTTATGTTATTAAACACATAAAGAGGAACCCACAAATTCAAATTAAATTATCTAGAGTAATCATCATTTTAATTTGACTTAATTTCATCATAAATTGCTAAATTAATTCCTTAATTAAATTATGCATTAATTACCCTCCTTAATGAAATGGATTTAGAGAAATAATTAAGAAAGAGGCCCTAATCACATCCCCTCCTCATTTAACTATTAATTAGTGATTAATATCATTAATTATTTATTTTTTACTATTTGGCATTTTTAATGATTATTAAATTACTTAATGAGAGTGATTAAGATTTGAATTTCAAATTCACCTAATTACCTAGCCAATAAATCCCAAGAAAATTATGTGAGTTAGAGGACATCCCAAAGAATCAAAATATTTAATTTTAGACTCATTAGCCAAGTAATTAGAATTTAATTAAGCTAATTAGGAAAGATTTCAAACCTTAATTAAGCATTGTTCACTGTTCAAAATATAGAGAAATTATTTTTGTTAAATTCTCTTATATTTAGCCTTTCCAAAATAGGTTTACTTATATTTTTAAGATTTTTCTACAATTAATTATGATTTTTCAAAGTTTAGAGAAATTAAACACATTTTAATCCCTCTTCCCATCGGCGCCATGCGGGAGCTGATGTGGCGAGGGTTTCCACATGGTGCCACAAGATTGGCCACCTAAATCATTTGACATGATGTCGAGTCGGTGGCAATGGGGCACTTTCATCGTCGATCTCGGATGGGGTGGTGAGATATCCACCAAATTTTAATGGATTAAATTAGATTTTCTAGTGGATTAAATCACGGTCGCCCGTTCTAATCCTGAAATAGACGACGGATGAACCTTCATCCCCACAGTGCTAGAAGATGAACACCGTCAACCCTCCACCCCTCGATCCAAGCTCACCGGAGCTCGTGAGATCTAAGGAGATCCTATGATTGAAACCACATGAAATTGCAAAACTCTTCACAAAAGACCAACACCTAAGTGGATTTCTATAGTTTGCCAAAAAAATAATTCACTAGAGCTCAAGATCGATGGTCCAATGACTGAGGTAGCTTCATCTTGAAGAGATGAAGCCTATTGAGAAGCTCAGAAGTTGCCTCCCCGCCAGTGGCTCTATGGACCAAATATCGCCGCAATAGTCACCGGAGTTGGTCTAGGAGTAGTCTTCGGTGCTCAAATCGATCGGGAATCAATTTATTTCACCTCGGTGTAGCTTGGGGAAGGTGTGGGAGAAATTAATTTGAGTTTGGTGGAGTTTAGGCAAGGTTGTACTGACAGGGCTCTTAATTTCATTTAGCTTTATTGTAGTCAGTAATGGGAAGCTCAAAGGGGATCGATAATGCTATAGGGATGCTCATCTCAACTCATTGAAGCTCTCTATGTGGTTTAAATTAGATGGGGAGGAGTATACTCTCTTTTCCAATTGATCCAATGGTTGGGATCAATCAACTTTTGGTAGACGTATGGCCGGTGCAAGTGGTTGGGGATGTCAGTGATGGGTTGAGGTGGATGGTCTTGAGTGGCTACAGGAATAGCAGGAGGTGGTGTGTACCTCATTCCCCTAAGTGTTCAAATGGGAAGGCTTAGGTTAGCTCACCTCCACTTGAGCCATGACTGGCCCAATCAGCTTTGAGTCAGGTTAACTAGTGGTCCAAGTGTCCAATTTGAGCTAAGGGTGGCTACCAAGGGTTAAGGGGTAGGTAAGACCATCCAAATGGGGATTTTATCCCATTTGGAGAGGTTTACTCAATGGGTTTTGGCCAAATTTTTGGTTCATTTAGGCTGACCCATGGTGACCCAAGGTTAGGTCATGCCAAGTTTGGTTGGGTTTGGACTTAGTTTGAATGGGTTTGGCTCGATTTGACCTATATGGATCAAATTGGGTTAGGTTGACCCATGAGTCAAATTGGGTCAAACCAATGGTTTAGACATGTTCAAATGATCATTTAGGATGTTTTGGTTTAATTGGTTTGGTTTAATTTGAAGTGGATTTGATTTTGACTCATATGGGTTCGTATGGGTCAAATGGGCTAAGTTGACCAATTTGGTCAAATTGGCCAAATTAGCTTGGGTAAGGGGTTGTTTAGGTTCAATTGATGATTTGAATATGATTATAGTTGTTGATTTGATTCAATTTGGGTTTGAGAATGATTTAGTTCAATTTGATCATTTAGGTCAATTTGGGCTAAATGGGTCAATTGTGTTGGCTTGATTAAACTAGGTTCAATTGAGGGTTTGATCATGTTCAATAATTAATTTATGATGAATTTGAGAAATTGGTTTCAATCAATTTGATTTGGAATGAGATTTGACTCAATTTGGCCCTTTAGGTCAAATTGGGTCAACTTGGGTCAAGAGCCCAAGTTGGTTTGGTATGGTTCAATTGATGGTCAAATCATGTTCAAGGATCAATTTATGATCGATTGGAGTATTGATTTCAAACAATTGGGTTTGGAAGGAAGTTTGGTTCAATTTGGTTCATATATGCTAATTGGGTCAACTTGGGTCGAGTGACCAAATTGACTTGGCTTGACCCGATTGATTGAAATTAGTTAATCGAAGATGATCAACAATCATTGTAGAAGGTATTGAATGGGTTGATTCAATCCAATTTGGGTTGGATTAGAGTTTGGATCAAATGGGTCTATTAAGGCACTTTGGGTCAAGTGAACCAAATGGGTCAATTGAGTTGGATTGGGTTGAATTAGGTTTGATTGAGTTTGATGATTGATTTAGGATTGATTGATGGCTTTGATTACAATTGATTTTGATTCAATTGAATTTTGGCTCATTTAGACCCTTTTGGTTAAATGGGCTAGGTTGGGTTAATTGAAATGGCTTGATTGGTTTGATTTGATTTTTGGTCTTGGAAGAGTTTGAAATAGAGATTTGAATGGTTGGAGTGCTTTTGTGAAGTTTAATTAGATTTGGTTCAATTGAATGGTCTTTAGGTTTGATCCATAGGATGATTGTAGGATTTATTTAGGTTAAGGGTTAAATTAATTTTGGCTTGGAGCTTGGATATAAAGTAGGGTTCAATTTGGCTTTGATTTGTATTGGCTTAAGGTTGGACTTGCATGATTAGATATGCATAAGTCTTAGTCTAATTCATAGGATAGGTAGGCCCTATTGGTCATAAGGTATAACCTAAGCCTAGGGTATACCTTTCTAAGTCTTATAACCTTGGGTTTAGTGTTCCATTAGTCACTAGAAGTGTCCTATGACTAGGGAAGTCCAAGTGTTTAGAGGATTCCTAAGTCTAAGAGAGGATGAGTCAATCCTTACTCCAAAAGTGAGGTCAACAAACATCGACGTATGATGTACTATCTCAAAAGCTAGAAACATCATCCTATGATGGACTCAATCACCTAATAAGGACTCCTAAGGTAGATCGATCTTCGTATATACTAGAGATCTTTCTCTTACTTTACATTGGATAAAGTAAAATAGGGTTTATTTTAAGCTAGGTTCTATAGTTCCTTATAGAAGCAAGCTTTTATAGTTAATTACATCTTCAGAAATGAGAATTTTCTAAGAATACTCTTAATTAAAGTAGCCAATAACCATCTTCAAAGATTTCAAGGCAAGACTATCAAAGAATTGGTTGTTATTAGAAATTAAATGGGATAGTTTGAATAGAAGACTTCTTCACAGATTTCAAAGGATAATGAGTAGGAAGCACCCATGATACTAGGAAGCCTAGTGAGTGCTTCAATCTACCTTATAGTGAGGCTTAATATTTTTGAAAGAGAGAATTTACTTTTATTTAAGTTGAAATCTTATTAGAATGCCAGGGCTTATAATCCAACAACACAAGATTGTGGAAATGCCTAAGAGGAAAGGACTTATTCTAGTAGCCCGAAGGAAATAAGTAGCCTCAAAACTTAAATCTAAAATTCTTTAGCACCTGCTAGAACCACAACCTAAGTCTAATCAAAAAAATGAGACATAATGATTTACCTCCACAAGAAAGAACAAACACTTCCCAACTCTTCTGGACTTACAATTATTTGGAGTGGCTACCAGTTAATACCTCATATGCTTTAAAATCATGTAGTCTTAATGTAGATGCAAGATAGTTAGGTTGATATTTAATTAGGAAGGAAGCTAGAACCCTAAACTCGCTCTCTAAGAGACTAGATAATGTTTGGTATGCAAACATGACTTAGACTAATGTTGAAGATTTACAAGTTTTTAAGATCATTTGACACATTTATTTGTGGACTAAGGCTTAGGACAATTAAGCCTATATGCATGATGAAATTAAGTCATGGGATAATTCAATTAGAAGAGGTGTTCTCCATTACATGGGATTACCCTCAAAGGTCTAGCATATCCCCTATCGTGCAAGAGTGGAGACCCTTCCTATTCAAGAGCAAAATAATATGATATGCATGGTGTGATTACATATGATCATTCAGCTAAGGGGTTGCTAAATATTTTATTATCTTGATTAAAAGCCTAGGCTTTAAAATGAGGTTATGAGTTATATTAAAATTTAGTTATGAGTTATTTAGTGAGGATAAAAAATTTAACTTTATCCTAAAGAGCCTACCGCATCCAGGCCACACATCAAACATACACACTTTAAGAAATCTATAAAAAGCATGCCCTTTCTATTACACAATCTAAACATAATAATCAAACATTAAGAATTTCATAAAAGAATAAAAGGCCGATGCGATCGGGTACTGTCGTACACCCTAGAAAAAAAAAAGAAATTGGGTAGCTGAGCTCTACCCTTATACAACCTGGATTATAATTAAATATTATAATTGAAATAGATGTTATAGGGGTCTTCAACCCTTTGTTCTTCTTTCTTTTCCTTGGATCTATTTTCTCCAGGCTTCATAGGGCCTCTTAGGTCTTTGCCTTCTAGCCACTGCTCATCCTAAACCCCATAGCACTAATCTTAATCTTATTACAAAGATTATATATTCATAAAAAATAAAGTATAACTACACCTCTAAAATAGACATTAGCTAAATAAACATATAACCTAAGCAATTATATTTCACATATTTGGGCTTAACCATACACTTGGGTAGCCAAGCCCACCTGTCCTAATTGGATTATGCTGAGGGGTATAAGTAGCACCTGCATGCAAGAACATTTATATTTATTTATTATTACAATGGCCCATTTAGCATAATTTCCTACATTAAACATCATTAGACTACTAACGTCCTAATCCCGTCTATACACAAATAATCCTAACATCCAGTATAAAAATATTACATCATAAAACAAAACACATCATCATAACATACACTAACCCAACTTAACACTAGAATTGGTGACTTAGCATTCTAATATGTGTGCTAAGGGTTAGTGTGGTGTGTCTAAATTAGGCTTTGGAAGTATGATTATCTAAAATTTTAGGATTGTTTAAATTAACTATTATGTGTGGTTTTACTTCAAATATTTTAATGAATTGATTAATTTTAATTTTTACCTTCTTGTTTCATTTAATGCCTACTTAGCATCTAGTTATTATGAAGAGAATAAAGAGGTTTGACCCCCTTCATCCCTACCATAAGTTATTTTCTAAAGGGTATATTACTATGACTTTGGTTTCTTTAATGAATTATTTATGAACATTTTATTAAACCTAAGTATAGATTAATTTTATGGAATTTTATTCAAACATGAAAGATATCTTAGAATGAATAAAATTAAGTCACTATTACATGAATAACATTCCACTACTTCTTTCATCATCAATAGCATACACACTTCCTCATTTTTATTGTTCAAATATTTGATTTAATATACATATTTTTACATGCAATACATATTTATATTTTTCACACTTGATGATCATTAATGCATGAATTTGGTAGAAAAGAAAGATTTTTATTTCATAGCTAAGCATATACAGACATCTATTAGAGATTTAAGGAAGTACGTGCCATTGTTAAACTAAAGAAGTGATTATTTAAGATCTCCTTAGGGCTACTTAAAGCCACATATTCCCAGGATATCTAGACTATATACTTGCCAACTTGAATACATGTAAACATACACACAAGCATATAAATGAAAATAATGCAAAGGTTATGTAAAAGAAAATCTTTTGTTTATGTAAAGTAAAGTTCTATCCCAAATTCTACCACATGCATACACATGAATGAAATTAAGCATGTACATATAGTTATTAAACCAAGGAAGTGAGATTATCTAAGACCTCCTTGGGATTATGTAAAGCCTCATCTTCTCGGAATGTCTAGACTATATACTTGCCAACTCAAACATATGTAAACATGCACATGAACCATGAAGATAAAACAATCATTTACCATCTTCAAATTATAATTAAATAGGAACTTTATTAAGCATTTATAGCCAACATCAAATTACACTTTACACATTTTTATTTAATATTAACTTATAGTTTCAAAAGTAATTTGATATTTATTAGTGATAATAGCCATATTATATATATAATAACATTTATCCAACACATGCAACTTAAATGTAATCATATTCTTTTGATTCTCTTTTTTTTTTTTTTTTGAAAACATGAATATGTGAAACAAATGGCATGCTTATTTATAATGATTGAAAATAAGTAATTAAATATTATCAACAATATACTTAATTACATTAAGTTCTAAGGACAATCAAGCCAAATAAATATCCTTCATGGAAAACCAAAGTTCTTACACAATTTGATTTTGATATTTGAGTTGTTAAAACCTAAATAGGAGAGATGATATTTAGAAGTTACCTCATCCCATGTTGGTGATTTGATATATTTAAAGAAAGAAATTAAATGGATTTTATGAGTTGATTAGGTTCAAACCATTAAGCACATCAATTTAATTACCTTTTCCTAAACTTCTTTAATTTAATTAACTACTTGATCATGAGCCTTCAATGATATGCTTTTAGGAAAGTAAAACTTGCAATGCACCTAAAGAAATCTAATGTAATTAGGCTCATGCTTAAGAGTTAGTTGGATTAAAGAAGGAAAGAATCTAAGTTAAATACTTTTTATAATTTTCCCATGCCAATGGGTTAATCATAATTTCTTTAATGATTTTATGTTATTAAACACATAAAAGGAAATGAGTGGATTATGTTTGAATTATCTGAACCATTTATTAATTATGTTTGATTTTTATTTTATCATTAACTTTCCTAATTATTTTGTAATTAGTACATACGTTAATTAACCCTCTTAAGAAAATACATTTGGAGAAATAATTAAGAAAGGGGCCTAATTATGTCTCCTCACTATTCCCACTGTCCATAATGATTAATTATCATTAATTATTTAATTTTATAATTCATCATTTTTAATAATTATTGATTAAAGAGGGTAATTAGGATTGAATTTCCAAATTCTTCATGGCAAATAAATCCAAGAAAATTATGAGAGATAGAGGACATCTCATAGAATCATCCCATCAAATTTGGCCTTAATTAAAGTAATAAAGCTAAGCTTCAAAGCTTAATTATGCACTATTCATTAGCATAAATTAAGTATTTTATTTTTCATAAATGATCCTCTATCTAGCCTTTCCAAAATGGGTTTATTTGTATTTTTTGAATTTTTCTACAATTAGTTATGATTTTTTAAAATTTTGGCCATTTAATTAAAATTTTAAAGCCTAATTAACCCTTTAAACCGTAGGTGCCATGCGGACGCTGATGTAGCAGCACTTTCCATGTTGTGCCATGGTGTTGGCTATTTAAATCGCCTGATGCGGCGGTGGACGCAGTTTCATCTCGATTGTTCGATTTCGGATCGAAAAGCTGAGATTAATCATGTGATTTCGAAGGGATTAAACCAAAATTTCTAATACGATTAATCATGACCATCTGTTCTAATCATGTGGAATGGACGACTAGTGATTTGTCATCCTACGAGGGTTGAGAGACGGACACAGTTTGCCTTCCATCACTTGATTCGAGCTTGCTAGAGCTCGTTCAATGGAGAAATCAACTCGAAAATGAGTAGAGAATCAATCTAAGAGAATCTTATGGTGGAAATTGCACAAAAATATTACACTTCAAAAAAGGCCAACACCTAAGGGTTAAAGCTACGATTTTTTAATTTTTACCTTACCAGAGCTAAAGACTGACGGTCCAATGATAGAGGTAGCTTCATCTGGAAGAGACGAAGCCCTGCTAAGAAGATCATGAACTGCCTTCCCGTCAATTGCTCTATAAACCAAACGCCATCGCAAAGCTCCCCGAAGTTGGTCATGGGGCATCTTCCAATGGTCAAATCGCTCAGTAAATGATTTATTTCAGCTCACCAGAGTGAGGAGAAGGTGTGGGAAGAGTTAATTTGAGTTTGGTGGAGGTTTAGGGATGGGGCACTCTAGTTTGATTGGGAGCTAGTCATCATGGCATGCACGAGGAGCTCGGAGAAAGTTTGGGATTGTGTTGAATGCCCTATGGAACCTCTCTGTTCAATTTGAATGGATGGGGAGGAGTATACTCTCCTCCCCAGCTAAACTAATGGTTGAGATTGGTTCAGCCTTTGGTACCCGTCTAACTGGGGTAGGTGGTCGGATATGGCAGGGGACTGTTGAGATGGCTGAGGGTGAGAGGGTGAGAGGCTGAGGGAGTTTAGTGGGCTGGCATGAGGTGTACCCTCTCTTTAGATGGACCAATGGATGCCCGTGGGTGAACTCACCCTCTCTTGGCCAAAGGCTGAGCCCAACAGCATCGAGTTAGGTTGGGTCAGTGGTCCTCTTGTCCAAGAAGAGCAAAAGGTAGCTGCCAATGAGTAAGGAGGTAGAGAACCCACCCAAATGGGGATTTCATCCCATTTCGGTGGCTTGGTTCAATGGGTTTGACCCAAACCGGGTTCACCATGGGTTGGGCCCACTTGGGCAGGCCCATGGTGACCCAAGGATGAGTCGTGCCAAGTTTGATTGGGTTTGGTAGGGTTTGGCTCAATTTGACCCATATGAGTCAAATGGATCAAGTTGGGCTAAGTTGACCATTTTGGCCAAATTGGATCAAAGTGGTGACTTGGGTGAGTTCAATTGGTCATTTGGACTGAATAAGTGTAATTGGTTTGATTCAATTTGGGTTAGATTCAGATTCGATTCATATAGTTCAATTTGGGTTAAATGGGTCATGTTGACCAATTTGATCAAATTGCCCAAATTAGCTTAAACATGGGTTAGGTTTATGCTCAATTGGTCATTTGTATTTGATTGGTAGAGATGATTTGAATTTACTTGGATTATGGGGTGATTTGGTTTAATTTGACCCTTTAGGTCAAATTGGGTTGCGTTGACCAAATTGGGTTCAATTGAAGATTGAATTACATTTAATATTTAATTGGTGATTGGTTAGAAGCATTAGTTTCAACCAATTTGGTCTAGGACTTGATTTGGTTCAATTTGACCCTTTAGGACAAATTGGGTCAATTTGGGTCAAATGGTCAAATTGACTTGATTAGGTTCAATTGATTGTAGTGGAGTATTCAATAATGACCCACAATTGTTAATGAAAGGATTGGATGGCTTGATTTGATCCAATGGGAGTTTAATTTGAGTTTGGTTCAATTATCCTTTTAAGGTCACTTTGGGTTAAGTAACTTGGCCAACTCAACTTGGACCAAATGAGGTTATGAATGTTTGGGATGTGTTTAATGATAAATTTGAGATTGATTGGTGGCTTTGATTGTAATTGATTGAGCTCAAATAGGTTTTGGTTCATTTGAACCACCCTTTGGGTCTAATGGGCTAACTTGGGTTGGCCACATTCCTTTGGTTCAATTAGTTTGATTGCAAGTGTTGGAGTGACTAAAAATGATCTAATGAATAATTGAAGTGATTGAGAAAATCAAATTTTCTTGAATGGGTTTAAATTGAGTCAAAGGATCATGGTGGAGTTAACTTGGGTTAAGGTCCAAGTTAATTTAGCTTGAAGCTTGGATTGGGAAACCAAATTCAATTAAGATCAATTGAATAGATTTGAGATTGGTTTAGCTCCATCTACATGAGCTTAAGTTTGGATGAGTGAATAAGTATGAGTTTAAGTTTTGACCATAGGATAAGTGAAACCTATTTGTCCTAAGGTGGAGTCTAAGCTTAGGGTTATGCCGTCTAGGTCTCTAAGCTTAAGTTTAGAGTTCCCTTAATCACTAGAAGTGTCCTATCATTAAGAAAATCTAAATGTCTAGAAAGTTTACTAGATCTAAGATGAGAAAGATTAATCCTCACTCTAAAAGATCTTTATATCCAATAAATTTTAATGCATTATCTTAATTATTTGCTAGGAAAAAATAATAAAATTCAATATTGTACCTATATCGAATAGAAGAAAAACATTTCTTTTAGGATACATTAATTATAATTTAACTATACTGATTTTTTTTAAATATTTGTATTTAGATAACATAAATAAATAATTATTTATTACATAATGATAATCATACAAAATTCAGGAGTTCCAAAATTTATTTTGATCACCATTTTTCGTCAAAATGTTCTCACCTATTTCTCCCCATGTATAAGAAGTATGAAATGCCTTATAAATGAGATGCTTATCTCTATCAAATCAAGGACGTTGTAGTTATAGTCAAACAATGTACTTTGCACGAGATTATGGGTTCCGTTAGTGGAGGGCTTTGCTCTGACCCTTTCTAAGCGCGTGCAAATATTTCAATATGTCTGAAATGTATCAAAAGACGATGGTGGCTGGTAAGCAAGGGGTGACAAGAGCAGGGAGAGCTGAAGCAAGTAGCAGGTAGCAGTTGTGGTGAGATGATGATGATGGTGAATGCTCGGTTATAACTGTGGGGTGGTGGCGACATCAAAGTGAGGACGATGAAATTCATGAGCAGTGGGTTTTTCATATTTTTAGAATTCTTGAGCAGTGTGTATTCAAAAAAAAAATTTATTAATATTTTAGATCCATTTATAAAATATAAAATAAAATAAAATTTGTGTTTTTTCAACACGTCTAATATTTTAACTATATAGCACCTCATTATTTCTAAAATATATGAATTTTATAAATATCCAATCATCGAACTTCTTTATAGTAATCCATGCAACGTGATGATGATGTGGTGTGTAATTAGGTTTAGAATCCGACATTTTTTATCTCCATAGTTTATTTAAGAATGGAGAATTGATTGCGGTTAGGCTCCCCAATCTAACATTTTGTACTTTGTTGCAAAAAAATTATCCAATGTACCAGAAAAATAATGCTGGAGTCCATTGGATAACGATTCATATAAATTTTTTTATTGAATGCCGTGCCGGCCCGATATTCCTTTTATTTATTAGCAAATAAAACAAGAATTTGAATCCATTTAAATTGAATTTTAATTTTATATTATTTTTTCAATAAATTTATTTAATATATTTTTCAGTATTTTTATTTTTTTATTTTTAAAAAATAATTTAAATTTTGTAAAGTACTCAAAATAATTTTTAGAAATTTTAAATATTTTCAAAAATAAATATCTGTATCAATTATATTTTACTGCAAATATAATATAAATAAAAAATAAAAAAAATAAAAAATGGATCCTATGCAGCCTTTAAAAATGAAACTGTTGCAGCTTCCCAAAATTGTTTCTGATTAGTTGAAAGTTTTTAAAATAAGTGAATGAAACGTTTTACATGTGTGAGATTGCACAATGTTAATGGTTAAGAGAGCTTTAGAGAAGAATGTTTTGCTTAAAATTATTTCCGACTAGCTTTCTACTTATGAATGCTCCCTTTGAGAAGCCCAACTAGTAAAGAAACTTGATTGAGAGAAAGCTTAAGAGAGCTTTAGGAAAGAGTATTTTGCTTAAAAGAAAGTGGAGAGATTTCTCATCTTTTTTATTCCTTTAGAGATCTTTTATTGGTAAGGTTGCTCTTTTATTATGTTTGTTATTTTTCATCCACCTTGTTTTTGAGTTTTGTGTTTTAACTTTATAATTTATTCTTATAGAGAACTTGTATAAGATTTTTGTTGAGAGAAGTTTCCTTGTACCTTGGAGATGGAGTGGCATTCTTTTTCCTTTAAAGAGAAGGAGAGAGGTGTAGGGTTTCCCCATTACCCATTAAAGAGAAGCATTTCCACCTTGGCTTGTTGTGCCAGAGAAGAGATATAAGACTTTTTAGAAGAGAGAGTAGCATAAGTTTGTTGGGCTGAACTACTATAAATTATTGTGTGGCTCTTTTTTTTCATTCTTCTATTTTATGCTACTCTTATCTCTGTGCTAGATTGTTGATTTTATTTTTTAATATCTCTTTTATTGAACTCTAAGTATTTGATTTGAATTTTCTTCTCTCTGAATTTTCTAAAAGCACACATACTTAGTATCAGAGCAAAGCTTAGAGAAAACAAATTTGTTCAGAACATTTTATTCAACAATAAGAGCATTTCATATGTAGAACTTGTCTTCAAGATTATGAAATTTTCTCAAACTTGTAAGCTTGATTAATACTTATTAGAAGTATAAAATTTCAATTAATAAACAACACCATATAGCCTAGTCTTTTGTCCCTTGTGTGAACTTGCCCTTAAATCCTTTTCATTTTAAAGAATATATTATTAAGGGAGAGACCCAATCTTAAAATAATCTTACCCTTAATGCAAATCATGTTTTAATTACTTTATATCTTTTATCAATGGTTATGATTAATTTTAGAGGCTTATTTTGAATAACTTCTGATAGCTTATTTTCTTAATAATAAGAAGCTTGATAATTTTATGCATTTTTCTTTACATTAAAAAAAATCCAATATGAGAATATAATTGTGTTAAATTTGGTTATTTTTTTAGGCTACATAGAGCTTTATTTAAAAGACCTAAATTATTTGAGAAGAGCTTAAGACTTAAGTGACTTTGTAGCCCTTGATAACCTAGAAGTTCTCTTGGCCAAAAGTTTTTATTTTGTTTATGCATTATATTTTAATTTCTCTCTCTTTCATTTAGTTTTTTTTCCTTATTTCTTCTTCATATATTATTTAAAAAAGCATCTACATGCATTTAAATTAGTTCTCATGACCAAGCTGAAAACTTAGATAGATTAATTGGTACCTTAGATCTTAGAATTCATGAAAATGAATTAAAGATTCAACAAATCTTAGAAAAGTAAGAAGTAAATTGCCAAAACTTAAAGAACAAATGCAAGCTCTAATAACATCCATAAAATAATAAATTGCCAACTCCTCTTCTGATTGTGCTTAAACTATACCCACAAAAATAGAAAAAGAAGATTCATATCCAAACCTTAAGAAAATTGACAACTTAGAAGGCCACCAACCTCTAAAGGTAGAAGAAGGGGAAAAATTATTTCAAGACTAAAGAAAATTCTAATGATCTGTCATTGAGTTGAAGTTAAGGGCTTGACTTATGATATCATACATGACCAAAATAAATATCTAAACAAGTCATAATTCAAATGAATGAATTTTTTTATAGGTACAAAATTGATGACTACCAAAGAGTTACTTTGTTAAAATAAAATTAGTAGAATATGCTAAAATTTATTGGACAAGCACATTAGCTAAATAGTAAAGATTAAGAAGGGTCAACATCACTTGGGTGAAAATGAATTAAATGTTAAGAACAAAGTATTATCTCAAGCATCATAATAAAAATTTGAATAGTCATTTATTAACTTTGAGATTAGGTAACCATCCTCCAATTGAATATTTAAATATATTTAAAGAACCAATTTTTAGAACTAATTGTACTAATAATGATTAGAAATTGGCCAATAAATTTTTCATTAGACATAGGACTAATATTATGAATGAATTTAAATTGTTCAACAATTAAATCTTAGATGAAGTCTTTTATTATGCTTTATTTATTGAATAACAAAAAAAATCAACTTCTATTCCTAGAACTAATGATCAAGCCCCTTTCACTTTATCACATAGGTCGATTGTTAAGCCCACCCATCCAATTAGCTTAACTAACTTGCCAAAAGCTCTAACTTAAGAGAGCTTTAAAAATACTAGAGAAGTAATTTGTTTTAAATGTCATAGAAATGGTCATATGCAAAATCAATGTAAAGCTTAAATTTTATTTCTATATAAAATTAAAGACCCATTTGATGATAACTTGGAATGAGTTTATGATGGCACCTCACTATCTGATGAAGAATTAGATGTCTCCCTTAAACAAAGTAATAAAATGCTTTACTATGGTTAAAAATGAAAAAAAAATATTGAGGAAGAAAGAACATGATTAGCGTGTATGTTGTATGTAATTAAAAATGCTATGAATGTTACTTCAACTTAGATCCTAACTAAAGATAACCTAAAAATTGAACATCATCTAAAATCATTTAAAGTTAGTTGGGTAAATTATACATCTCTTCCTTTCACTAGTCGATGCCTAATTTTAATAAAAATATATAACTATAAAAATGAAATTAGGTGCGATGTTCTCCCAATTAATATTGCCCACATTCTCTTAACAAGACTTTAGTTATATGATATGAATTGTATTCAATATGGTAAAGAAAATACTCATATACTCAAATAGAATAATATGATCATCAAATTCCTACTAATAAAATTAATAGAGAAGACACCCTCCATAGCACCACATAAGATAACGTATGAACTACAACTTATGCCAACTTTAACAAAGAGAGCCAAATTTTAAGTAATTGACATAAGAAACCCCATTATTAGAATAATATCTTTTTTATCCTTGCTTCAAAAAAAATTCTCTTTATTTTGGCCCTAAGGATAGATATAGTTGATTTTTGAATCTTATGAAAAGAATTTTCTAATCCATTTATCCTTCACTTATTACATGGGAAAGAAGTCATCCCAGACTTTAATAAGACACATACTTGCTATGGTCTCTTTCATTCTCTTTGATTTTAAGAATATTTCATCTAATGGGCCTCTTGATGAATTTCCTCCTCTAAGAAACATTCAACATACCATCAACTTTATTCTTGGTTTTCAACTTTCTAACCTTCCTCATTATAAGATGAACTCTACTGAGCATGCTAAGATTAAATGAAATGTTAAAGAATTACTAAAAAATGATTTATTGTAGAGAGTCTTAGCCATATGTAGTTTTAACTTTATTAATACCTAAGAAAGATGAAACATTGTGAATGTTTGTTGATAGTTGAGTAATAAATTGTAAAAAATAGGTTTCTTATTCCTTGATTAAATGATATATTATATTATTATAGGGAAAATTTTCTTTTTCAAAATTAATCTAAAAGTAGTTATTATCAAATTCAAATTAGATCAGAAGATGAGTGAAAAATTGCTTTTCAAACCTCTGGTGAACTTTACGAGTTGCTTATTATGCCCTTTAGACATTCAAATGCTTCTAACATGTTTATAAGTTTATTGAATGTTGTTATTAAACTTTATATGGGTAATTTTTTAGTGGTGCATTTTAAAGATATTCTAATTATTAGTTCTAATGAAAGAGCACATCTACCACACCTCTAAGTAGTCTTTGAAACACTTAGGATAAAAAATTTATATATCAATTTAAAAAGTGTTTCATTCTAAAATTTAAGATGATTTTCTTAGGATTTAGTGTTAACTATTGAACTTAAACTTAATCCATCCAAATTTAGTGCAATCCTAATGGTCATCTCCTAAAAATGTTACTAATGTTAGAAGTTTTTATGGGTCAGCAACTTTTATAGAAGGCTCATTTAAACATTTTAATACGATTGTGACTCCAATAACTAATCTATTTAAATAAGATAAATTTTATTGGACCCCTGCTTCATAGAGGACCTTAGACCAAATTTAAATTCCAATTACTTTAGTGTTGGTACTTTAACTCACAAATTTTTCTAGGGCTTTGAAGTAACTTGAGATACATCGAGAGATAAACTTAAGAGAATTTTAAGACAAAATAATCACCTTGTAGCATTTTTTACTAAAATGCTAAATGATGCTAAGTAGTGATATTCTACTTATAATAAATATTTTTTTCTACAATTTAAACCTTAAGATAATAGAGACACTATCTTTTGCATAGAGAGTTTATTCTCAACTCAAATCATCTTGCATTATAATTCATCAATAGTCAACAAAAGTTGATTCATAAGCATGCCAAAACAAATGATACTTCTCAAATAGTAAAATTATTCTTTAATAAAATCATGCAACTCCAAAGTCTCCCTATGCTAGTATTTCTGATAAAGTTGATATGACTGTATTTTATTTTAAAAATATTATAACAATTTTTAAATACCAAATTAAAGTTTTCTTCTACCTTCCATCCCAAAATTAACATACAAACATAACTAGTCAACCGTACTTTAGGAAGCTTACTTAAATATTTGGTAGGCAAAAGTTTAGAAAATTAGGATTTAACTAATTTTTAACCTTCTCTATGTGTGTGTGTGTGCGCATGTGTGTGTGCATGTGCGTATGTGCGCGCATGTAAGTGTGTGTGGTGTTGGAGATATCCCACTCACTATATTATTTCCTTATCCAACCATTGCTACTTATATTTGTCCATGTTTACAATCATCTTGATAAAAAATTCAATTTATTCAAAGACTCCTTTGATCACCTATTAATCGACGTCTACATAGCTTATCAATTTTAATATGTAATTATGCAATTATGAATAAATGTAGCTAACAATACTATTGACTAGTGCAGTTTACCATACAACTAATTACTCAACTGATAAATTAAAAAAGATTACACAAGTGACTAAGCTTTCGATATATATATATATATATATCATAAATAAATAAATAAATAGTATTTTTATAGAAATAATATAATAATTTAATGTAATATAAAGATTATTTTTTAATAACTTATAATTCTCACCAGTATCATCCCTCCTAAAAAAATTTACAGAACTATGTAAGATACAAAATAAGTTAACTATAGATAAATAATTTAATATTAAAAATTAAATATCATATATGATTTTACAATAATAATAAAATAATGGTGGATACCTAAAATTAATAAGATAAAGTTAAACGATAGAAAAGTGCAAAATAAGATGCTCGATAAAGTACAAATTGATGAGCTACTCTCTACATTTGAATTTTGAATTATCTATAATACAATAAAACTCAATAAGTAACATAAAATAAGTGATAAATAGACATTGAGAGATAAGTAAATACCCTTTTTAGGGTAGAGTAAATCTTCCTCTTCTTTTTTAAATTATTGTAATTGCTTAAACTCATTTAGATTCACTCTTCTTTTTCTATGTGACCAATAAAATAAAATTGGTCAACTCAAAATAAAAAATAACAAACCATTGGGTCAAAATTATTAGGATGCCTCCTAACTTGCAATTGGTTTAGCTTCCTCAACTTAACATAACTCTTTCATACTCAAGATTATTTTGGGTATTTCAAGAAGATGATTGCAATGTGGTCCCCAATCTATTTCTCAAAGTATGGCTTTAACATTTGGCTATTGACTTGAAACATCCGTTTTACTAATGGCAGATGTCCATTATTATGTAAGGATACATTTTTTAGGTGTAGATGAATTAAAGCATATTGATCTTTATTTTTTTATTTAAAAGCTTTAATCAAAATTGTATAACAACTCTTCTTATCTTGGTGTAAACACCTTACTAATAACATATTTATAATGCCAAGACTTTATTTTTTTTTTCTATTAGATTATATTCTTCTCATATGATGCATCTCCAAATTCATCTATTTCATTCAATTGAAGAAGACTCTTCTATCCTATGACTGTTATAAAAAAATTTAGCTTCTTAATCACACAAAATGCCTTATGTACAAGTTCTACTAGAGATGATAAGATTTGTTATAAATATAATGATATGTTGACATGCTAATTAGAGTTTTATATTTTTTTATTAACCATATTATATCATCTAGCTTTAATGAGCAATCTTTTCTGTTTTTTCCATTCTCTTTAATATTAACATCAACTCCACATTAAAGATATCACTTGCCCACTACTTTTGAAATATGATATAGATACTTTGTGTTTGACACCTACTTTTTTAGAAAAATAATTTAACTATTTATTATAGTTCCTTCATCACTAATTTTCATTCCAAGTGTTCTAAATTATATGAAACTTTTTATCTTTAAAGATTTTACCACTAGCTCAATAGCATTTATAGACAACATTATTTCTTTCACCCACTTAAAAAGCATAGTCCACAGCCACCAAAATATATAGATTGTTAAATGAAGCTAATAAAATGCCCAAGATGTCAATCCTCCATGCATTAAATAACTCCACCTCTAAGAAGTTATTCAATTGTATCTCATTTCATTTCCTTAATAATGTTCTCTATCTTTGATATTTATTATATTTAGTCACAAAATCATAAGAAACCTTGAACAAGGGCTAATAAAATACTAATTAAAGAGCTTTTACTATAATATAGTTTGATCCAAACTATTTTCTATATTCAAAAAATAGAAATAATACAAAATACTCAACATTTTCCCATTAGTATTCACCTTCTAATAATTTTGCCTAAATACAATTTATAGAAATATGAGTCATGCCACAAATAATGTCTCGCTTTGAAAGGAATCTCTTCATCTATTGATATGAAAGATCTGGAGGCCACAACTTAAGATAGAGAAATAATGTAGCCAACCAACAATGGAACTTGGATTGTATTAATAACAAATAGCTACACATCGAAGAATGTCTCCAAAATTTGTTCCTCCTCATCTACAAGTTCTAGTTTAAATAGGTGAAGCTACTACATTTTTAATACCCTTCTTATCCTAAATATCTAAATTAAATTCTTATAATAAAAGTAACCATCAAATCAATCTAAGCTTTGTATCTTTTTTCTCAATCAAGTACTTGATTGTTACATGATCACCATATTCAGTCACCATAGCTTTAATCAAATATGATCTAAATTTAGCAAAAGCAAAACAACATAGCAAGCAACTCTTTTTTAGTTATCACACAATTTAGTTTGGCATCCATCAACATATTATTAGGATAGTAAATAGTTTAAAATACCCTTGAAAGATAAGCCTTAGTCTTGTGCAACAATGAGAGGTTTATATACAAGATCCTCTTTAAGAATTTTAAATGCTCATCAATGTTGAGAGGTACAATTTTAAAATGTAGAGTATTAAGTTACTTTCTAATTTTTGACAAGCCCTTATTAAACATGTTGTAAATTCAATCATTGCACAAAAAAATTGTAAATCCTTTGAATGAAATCAGTGGAGGAAGCTTGTCAAGTACTTTAACTTTGTCTTTGTATGCCCTAAAAAAATCTCATATCATAAAATAATTAATTCATCAAGCATAAAGTGACACTTCTTCTAATGAAACAATTAATTTATCTCTTTGGGGCATTCATTTCCTAGGGGAATCTGAGATTCTATAAGAGATTCATAAATAAAATAAAAAACTTATCAAAAATTATGAAGCCCCTCTACAACTTTCTTTCTAAAGAAGTATCTTTCAAAGTTGATGATGAATGCCACAAAGCATTTAAAATTCTCAAGGAAGCCTTCATATCATCATTACACCTGATTGAAGTTTATCCTTGGAGCATGTGATGCCAGTGATAATGCAATGGGAGTTATGTTTGGGTAGACAATTGAAAGGTGTTCCACACCATTTATTATTCTAGCTGCATACATGTGGATGCACAACTCAACTACAACGCAACAAAAAAAGGAATTACTAGTAATGGTGTTTTCCATTAGATAATACATGATTAGAGAGAAGGTTATTATATAAATTGATCATGTAATAATCAAGTATCTCATTGATAAGAAAGATGTAAAGCGTAGACAAATTAGATGAGTAATTCTATTGCAAGAATTTGATTGAGAAATTAAAGATTAAAAAGCTATTAAGAATGTTGTAGTTGATAATCTATCAAGGTTAGAGCCAACAAAAAATAACAATTAGAAGTTAGAATCAATCATTTAAGCATTCCTTGATGAGCAACTATTTACATTAGCTCAATCCCAATTTTATGGTTTGTTGATTACAATTATTTAATATGTGGTGTTATGCTTTCTTGCTTGTCATACAAGCATATAAAGAAATTCCTTTTAGAAATGACACATTACCTTTGGTATACCCCATACCTTTATAAATTATGTTCAAATCAAATCATTACAAGATGCAAACTATAGGAGGAAAATTATAGTTTTTTGCATATCTACCATCTTTTTAAATATGAAGGACATTTTGGATTGAATAGTATTGTACCAAAAGTCCTCCAATTTAGATTTTATTGGCGCAACATGTTTAAGGATGCTTATGAGATTTTGGCTAAGTGTGATAAATGTTAAATAATTGATAATATTAATAGAAGGAATTGGATGCCACTTTGTAACATCCTAAAGGTGGAATTATTGATGACTAAAAAAAATTTTGCATGGTCCTTTTCCTCTACTATCAAACAATCTTTACATTCTAGTTGTAGTAAATTATATATTCAAATAAGTGAAAGTAGCATCCTTGTTTACAAATGATTTTAAGCTTGTAGTCAAATTTTTGAATAAAAATATATTCATAAGGTTTAGCACACACAAAGTTAAAATTAGTGATGAAGAGAAAAATTTGTGTAATAGATAATTAAATCTTCTTCAAAATAAAAACACAAAATCATTACAACATATCATTCCCAAAACTAGTGGCTATGTTAAGATTTTAACTAAACATTGAAGTGGATATTGGAGAAAATAATGGGCAATAGTAAGAAAGGTTGGTCATTAAATTTGGATGATGCATTATGGGATAACAAGATGCCAGTGATAATTAAGCCACACTATCATTTAGTTTATGGGAAATACATTCACTTATTATTAAAGATTAAACATAAACTATTTTGTACAATAAAAAATTTAATTATAAATTAAATGTAGTAAGAGAAAAGAAGCATCTTCAATTAAAAAAGTGGATGAATTCAGGGTAGCATCATATAAAAATGATAAAATCTATAAGGATTGAATGAAAGCATGGCATACAAAAATATTACAAAGAAGGAAATTACTCTTAAACATAAAGTTCAGTTCCATAATTGAAGATTGAAGTGCTTTCCAAAAAATTGAGATCAAGATATTCTAAGCCATTTATATTGAAAATGGTTTATCTTTATGGAATAGAAGAAATTTGTCATGAGTAGAAAGGATGCTTTAAATTCAATGTTCAAAGATTGAAACCATACTTTTAAAAAGATAGAACCAATTCTCATTCATCATTTTGAAGAATCCATATTAAGCTTTCATAGCATCTAACTGAGGATATTAAACCAAGAGCTTGTTGAAAGGCAACAAAATAATTTTATCCCTATAGTTATTTATTTTTTATTATCATTATATTAGTTCTAATTATGCTTAATTTTATGATATATAAGAAGAAGGATGAAGATTTGATGCAACACAATGTGTCTATCAAATAAACAAATGGACCAATCCTTTAGAGCTTGAAAACTAATGAAGAAATTCAAGGTCGAAGGACTAGAATTAGGCTTAAGAAGACTTAAAGAAGGCATATGTTATGTTTTATGTTATTTATTTTCTCACTTTCCACATGTTTTGTGTTTATATTTATAATGTGGGTGTTTTATATAATTTGTTGATCTTTGGAGGTTAATTTTATAAGTAAAAGGAAATGGGAGGATTTAATTGTAAAACTTTCATTCAATTTCAAAAGGAGGAGCCGACCAATCTATTAGGGGAGTGGTTATGGGACCCCTTCTCTCCTCCTTCCCTCGATTTTGTAAAGTTGTGTGTTTTAAGTTAAATAGATTAGTGTTAAATGTATAAAAATACTTTATTTTGCTGAAATGAAGAGATTTGAAAAACATTTGGAGTGAATTCCTTTTCCATTGGGTGGCTTGGTGATGGCTAAATAAAGGAGGTTGGGTGAACTTCTTTGGAGATCTATTTTTCTCAGTGGTCCTTAAAATTATTTATTTATTTTTTAAGAATTTTTATGGATTTGTATTAAGAAATTTATCTTCCACATCTTATATGCTTCTCATGATTTTACATCAAAAATTCTCACAAAAATCCATCCTAAACCTACTTCAACCCAGTCGGCCAAAATCTATCTTTTGATGACCTAATTTGTTTCAAAGTTGTTTTAGATGTATCAAAACTCCATAAAAAATTATTAAATTTTCAATTCACTTCTTAACATGTGTTTTTATGAATTAAAAGTGTTTCCTAGATTTTTAAAAATCAAATCCCCAAAAACAAAATAAAAAATCTTACAATTTTATTTTCAGCTAAAGTGGGGCTTTCTATTAACCAGCCCAAAAATAATTTTGAAAAAATTACTTAAAATTCTTTTAAATTTTTTGATAATTTTTAGAATCAATCATTTTTTTACCATATTTCATCTCATTTGGATATCTGAAGAAGCTACACTAACATAAAGAAGTGGTTGTTCCAAGCTCAACTTGTTTGATATCCGGTGTGTTAGCCAATCTTTTTTACTCCACCAAGTGAGTTCCTTAACTTGATTAGCCTCACCATCCTCTCCACCACTTTCCTAGACATCTTAAGGGAGTTCACAAAACAAATTGGGTCACTCCAAGTGGACTAACCCTAGGAAAAACTATTATTTTCTATCAAAGCTTAAAGAGTTGGATCACTAGAGATGGTTCACCAAGAGAGTGGATGCTTTCCTAAGTGCTTGCAGTTGGGAAATTTGAAATCCAATTAAAATTCCTTAAAATATTTAGATCAAAGTAACCCCAATTGGTCCATCTAAATTGGGTAACCCCAAGTGGCCTAGCCCCCTAGACCACAATAAGATGAGAATAAGAAAAGGATACAAATATAAGAGATGATGAAAAGCCCACCCCAATTATGATGTTTTTATCCCTACAATCTTCTTTTTCTTTTTGTTACATGTTATTACTTTTATTTTCATTCATTAGATACAATTCATTATTTAAGTGTTGGGGTAGTTTAGATTGTGAAATATTATGCATGTGCTATGGTGTACTCTTTAATAGATCTCATTTCATGCTTTTTGCTTGTTTTTTTTTTTTTTTTATTAAATTTGTGTGTGAACTATAGCATTTGTTTGTTTTATGCTATGTTAACTTTATTAAATTTTAGAGACACAATTAGTTTAGGATGTTTACTTAAAATTAAGAGGTGGAGATCAAATTTATTTTGAACAAAACACCATGATGATGGGTCGTAGGTCAAAGATAATTATAACAAAGCTGTATAGTCCATATTAAGCTTTGAAAATCCTTGATAGCTTTTCTTTGTATTAAATTTATTACTAAGGAGTGGGTAAGTTGTGTAGAGAAAATAAGGACTCCAAGCTTTTGAGAGTAAGGTAGCATCTACTTTAATCACACTCAAAAAAATCACTAATAAACTCTTCACTTAATTAAAAATCATAACTACACAAATCAATTTAGGTGAACCATAATCCATAGGTTATATCAAATTTGAGATCACTTACAAATTTTTCCATAGTTAATTAGTTAGCCTTTTGATAGATTTGGGTGTAGGTTTTATTTTTGCTTTAGCACATCATTTTCATCATTCAAATAATATTGAATCAATCTAATTTTAGTAATTATTTTGCAATCTTGAGATAATACTTAATTCACTATTTATTACTTAAAATGATCTTGCACTCATGCACATTTAGATTCTTATCCATCATCCTTTAATTATAAGTAAAAAAAAGATTTTCTAATAAAGAGGACTATCTTATTTTATAGATTTTAGGTTATATTAGATAGTATTTAAATTTTAAAATTTCATTCATTTCTACCTATAATCAATATTTTCTTCTAGGTCTTTCTTCACTTAATAATAAGACATTCTAATATATTTTTTGTTATTCTTATTAGTTTTAACTTGAAAAAGTTTATTCTTTGTCATTCATCTATATTTTACTAATTAAGTTAATAATCTTATTATTTAGGCCAACATAAAAAATTTTATAAATACTTTGAGTATCATCAAATGAAGAAGTTTCATATTATAATGTAACTAATTGTGATTAATTAATATAAATAATAATAAATGGATATAAAAATTTATTTTAATGTCTAAGAATATGATTTAAAGTTTATGCTAAAAAGGTGATGAGTTTTAATGGTTGATGAAAGTAATACCAAAGTAAGTCTAGCTTCAGCTAATTTTGGTTGATTTAGAAAATAGCTTTAGAGATTGGATTTTAACTGTCATAAATAGTTATTAATGATAGAATTTGATGGAAAATTTACACTCGAGATTTATAATTTAGCGTAGATGATAAAATTTGGTAAAGCTTAGGACGGTGTTGAGGTATAGAAATAACACTACATCATAGTTTTCTCTAGTATTGTTAAAAGTTAAAATAAAATGTTTGTAGTGATTATAAAGTCTTATATAATAAATTTTAATTTTTTTTATGATGCTTAAGATGTCAAAGAAGATGACAGGAAGACTTGGAGTAGATGCTTTTAAATGAGAAACATTAAACTTAAGATTAGGAAGGATATTACAATACCTCTTTAAATAATAGGAAAACTATTAAAATCATCAAGAACTAACAAATAAAATTCAATAAAGTTTTTTTCTTTAAAAAATTAAATTTATAATGCTTATTAATCCATATTCATATGCTTTATAAGTTCTTTAGATTATCCATATTTTAATTAAAAGGGCAGTATGAAAATTTTGTTTTAGTATAAATCTTTTTTAATATAAATAAACAAAAACTATATCAAGATAAATCTAATCTTGGGCTTAGTTATAGGTTTTATTATTTGACTTTTGCTAGCATTTGAATTCTCTCTTATTTTTGCAAGTTATCCAATGGGAAATTTGAATTAATCATTCAATGTGCTACATCATTTCCTATACTAAATTGAACTTTACTTTTTGTTGCTAAAATTTTAGTATTTTAATAATTATGGGGTTAAAGTACCAAAATTACTATAGATCAACTAAGTTGGTAGTTGACTTGTTATTCTAAAAAATAATGCTCATTAACTAGATCTATTGGTCCATTCTTAGTGATGAAATTGTCTAGTTCAAAAAATAAGAGATTTTGTAAGTAAGGAACTTTGTCTCTTAATTAAGAGTCAAGCTAAATAAGTGAAGGTTTCTATAACTCTCTCATATGATAGATATCATTAATACTAATAAAAGATAACTTAGCATATTAGTATGTAAATTAAGCTAAATGCATTAGATCTGATTTCTTTAAGAAATTTGAACATAAGCTCTTAATTGTGATTTTTTTAAACATAGTAGTTTAGAAATTGGTGTAGCCAGAGGTTGGTAGTGATATAGGCTTTAGGTGGGTTAATTTTATGAGTGGTGCCAAGATTTTGGCCATAAATAAGATCAGCTGACCTAAGTTTAGGCCATCCTGAGGGGGGGTTCATTCAACTTCAAAAAAAAGGTATGAAGAATATAAATAACTTCAGGTCTTAAAATAAAAGATACAAATGATTGGAGGGAATCTAGGATAAATCCTCTTCAATCATAAAAAGTTTTAAAATAAAATTTAAGTAATATAAATATTTTTCCAAAATTTATTTCAAGATTTGTTTGGTTTAAGTGTCTTCTTTGATCGACCACTTACATGAAGAATATAATGTTTTGGGTAATGGAATTAAGTGGAATTTAAAAAAAAATACTTGTGACTAATATGGGATCTCAAGGATGATTCAAGAGTTTCTTAAGTTATTTGGATGTGATTATGACCATTAAAGCAAGTTGAACCATACTAGGTCTAGTTAGGCTAAACTATGGATGATAGCCTTAGGGTATGGTTTAAGTGAGATCTTGTGGGATAAAACTATATAGTGTAGTAAAAAAAATGGTAGGAAAAATCCATAATAAAACATCATAGTAAGCAATTACAAAGTAAAATTAAACTACTTGTTGAATTGTAATGCAGGTCATCAAATCACCCTTTCATGTTTAGCCGGGCACCAAGCCACCAAGTAGTGGAGTTCTCTTCAAATTTAATTCAAAAACTAGTATCAAAATCTTAAATCCATTAGAATAAGTTTTTCATTGTCCATATATGCACATTCACTTAAATTTCAAACAATTAAAAAAGAGGAGGGAATTAATGGGTTGAGGGGGTGGGGAGAGTCGGAATGGTTGATTTGAGGGGAGGCCAACATTTTAATTACCCAACGTCTCATTTCATGTCTATTCCACTTATTTAAAGTTAATTATAATTAATTAATAATATATCTAAGAGTTAATTCCTCCAAATTATACATATAGCCCAACACAATTACATGAATATATAAGTCTTTACACAAGATGCTACACAACACCAATTACATAAATGCATAAAATAAAATTTTCTCAATTTCATAACATCAATTTTCTCCTTATAATTGGATGTTCATGCTTAATAATTAAGTCTTCTTGCTTGGGCTCTTATGAGTGGACTTTCATGAGCTCCATTTTCTATTTGTGCAACACTAATAGTGCTTAGAGTAAATGTAAATTTAAACATAATCATCTTCTTTAAATTTTAAATTAGCATTTTTTTTTCTTGAAGTCTGTTTATTGTTATTTGTAGCAATTTGTTTTCTATGGTATAATGGATGCTTTAAAAACCTTTAGCAAAACATAATATAGACTTAAAAAAGACATAAAATGGAAGATTAGTATATCAATTTCTATATGAGATATTGGCCACACATTATTTTAGAAAATGAAGTTTTAGTGGTTTTGAAGATAGTTCTATTATACATAAACTCAAAGGTGGGCAAAATACATGTTATAATAATATAATTTTTTTTATAAAATACCTCAGTAAATTTTTTAAAGTTCAATTAACTATCTCAATTTATCTGATCTGTTTGAGGATGAAAAGTAGATAAAAATTTTAATTTAGTGCATAATAACTTTTATAAAGTCTTTTATAAATATGAAACAAATACAAAATTACATTCTAACATGATGATTAAAGGAAGGTCATATAGACGCACTATTTCTTTGAAGAATATTTTATTAATGTAAGAGGTACTACTAATTTTGGAGCTAAATAGAAAATAGGAATTCTTAGAGAATTTACCAACTATTACAAGAATGTTATTGCGATCATAAGTTGTTAAGAGTAATCATAAGATAAAATTTATTGATTAATCTTTCTAAGTTTATAAGAAATGAGGACAACAATATGATTACAAGAGTTTTACTTAGCTATTTTGGCTTATTTATAAATCAAACATTTGATCACCAAATTTTAAATATCCCACTTAAGTGAAAGCATATCAATTAATTTTTTAATAGACAAATGATTATCTCTTTTTAAATAACTAATTATTATTATAGAATTTAAATCTAAAATTAAAATTTCCTAAATGAAGTTTATGACAATAATTTTTCATAAATAAATGACTATTAATTATAAAGAAGTTTCTTGTAATGGTCAAAGGTTTAAATTAGGTAAAATCATCGACATACCAAGTATTCATCTCAAACTCATTCAAATATTAGAATTTTAAGTTCTTGAAAAGAAATAGTTAATGCAACCCTTGATAGAGCCTCATTAACTTGAGGAAGAAAAAGTAATTTTGGAGAAATTATATTCATTTTGTATGATTATCACTTAGTGTTTTAAGAAAATTTACATACATACCATTCTATTCATATATATCTACATATCTCATATCAAAAATGTACTATTTACTTTTATACCACCCAAAAATTCTTTGACATCTTAGAAACATCACTCTACTTATTTCCTAACCTCTCCTTCACCCTCCATCTTGCCAACATTTACTAACAAATAAATAGAAAACTTTTTCTCCTACATGTTCCTTGTCTCAACCTGTTGGTTGAGGCCCTGTTTCCTTCTCAGGTGTCTTCAATTTGAGCCTTGGGGAATGCACGATTATGTGAGTTTTTCATGAAAATAGCTTGAATGTTTCCAAAAAAAAACTTTTCCCCCAATAAGCTCTCTTCCACTCCCACATCGATCAAAGAAGTGCTAGTTTTTGTTTCTCTATTTTTTTCATATCATGATTTCTAGTGTTGCAAGAATTTATTGCTCAATCTTGGCAAAGTTGAAAGGCTAGAAGCAAGAATCATTAGTCCTCAATTACTGTTCATTCCCACCCACCAACTCTCCAAAAGGGACTTATTTTTCATTTTCTCCCTTTGTCCTTGTTTTAGATTTGCTCCATCTCATCTAAGCTTAATTTCTCCATCCATTGTAGCTCCATATTCTTATCTTTAATTAATTAGCTCTTTGAGTAGTTTGATTTCACTTTATTTGGTCTTTATTTTGTTATTTTACTGTATTCAAAGATGGATGGTAGAATCAAGTCCCTTAACTCCTAGCTTGGTGAAAATCAATTTTCATCTTTTAATTTTTCACTGAAGATCTCATAATATTAATTAATTATGGCATGTTACTGTTCAATACAAACAAAACATTGGTTTTGTTTAAAAGATTGTATAAACATTTTTTGCACTATGTAATCACACTATGTAATGATTGAGTTATTGCAACTTTTAATTGATTAATATGTAGTATAAAACACTATGGTTGCTCAAAACTTTGAGCTAATACATATATTTGTTCAAAGGTTGAAACTTGCAAGGAACTTAAGAAAATAGTATTTGCCTACTATAATTTTGTTGTTCAAAGCAATACAAAAAAGTGTGTTACAATGTTTGACAAGTCTAAAATCATACCATAATGAAGGGGGAATTTTGATTGTCTTGATAGGATGTGGATCTTCATTAAAATGTTATTAATAATTTAAAATTTGATTCTTGTTATATTAAAATTATTTTAAATATAAATTATAAATTTATATTTTATATTTTAATCTATAACTTCTTGCTTGTGAATGTGAACATCTCTCAGCTCTCTCGGTCGAGTCTTCAACTCATCTCTTTCTCAAGGTGTAGCTAGTGCTTCTCTTGCGATCGTGGAGCATCGATAAACATCGCCACCAATGACTTCATCATTACCATTAGTGTTGATGATCGATGTCATCACACCTCTTGATGCTCTTTCTCTTAATACTTCAATAACATCTTAAGATTTTTTTATCTTTCGGGAGTTCATATTAGACTTACTATTAATACTCCATTTATTTCATCTAGATTATATATTATTTATAAAAATTAAGAATAAAATTTATAATATCATATCTATCATATTTATATATTATATTTTCAATAATAGATATTTTTTTCGTCTATGTCGTGTCATATTTGTATTCTCATAATTGTGTTCGTGTTTGTGCCGAGTAAAGGGAGGACTCAAGCTATTCTCAGGGTAGACTATCGCCTTGAATTTTATTTAAATAATTATAATATAACAAGAATCAAATTTTAAATTATTATAATGTCTAATATGTATCAAATGATGCATGGGGTGCCATGCATAATAATATAAAACCTTAAATAAAGGAATGAAATATGACCAACCAAACCAACTTTTAAATGGAGAAGATTCACGCAGGCTCTATTCAAACAACTTTAGATTTGAATAAAATCTTTCTTTTGATCGATCTTCTTACTTAAATATTTAACTCATGAATAAGACAGAATACGTAGATAAATATAAGGCAGCCGAATTCATTTTTCTATTTTATCATGCATTTAATCACGATATTGACATAAACACGCAATTATTTCGTGCATATAATCAGAACTGGATGCAAAACTTTCAAATTCTCAACAAGCAGTCACTATACGAAGCATAAAGAAAATCCAAGAAAAAGAAAAATATATGGCGTATGGCTAAATTAAACCATCACAATTATCTTGAAAATGATGGTCATGGAAATAGCCATCAGAAGATGTCTAGGATATCGACGATGACAGCGTTGCAGAGAGGGCAACTGCCCCGGCCGGTCAGGAGCTCCCGCGAACACAGCCTGCAAAACGTGTGCCCGCAAGGGATGAAGGCCGCACCTTTCCTCCTTATCATGCAAACGCAGCACACGATCCTCTCGTCCGCAACAGCCATGGACACAGTCGTGGCGTCCTCCTCCCCTCCCTCCTCGGCGACGGCAAAAACAGCACAACCGCCGCCGCCAGTGCTGGACGCACTCGCAACTGCGTTCTCTCCTTCCCCATCCGTCAGCTCCAGAAGCGTCAGTAGCGAAACTCTCACCGCCGGTTCCTCTTCCACGCCCGGCAGATTTCCGCGGGCCCCGCTGGGATCCGAAGTACCACCGCGCACCTCATCGTCCTCCAGGATGATGTCCAGCAGCGTCCTTCCCCCGTGCTTCTCTGACTCCAAGATCGACGCAAGGGTTACAATCCCGTTGCGCCGGCTTCCGGCACCGGACGCGTCGTCTTCATCGGGGACCTTGAGGAGGTTCCGGAGATTGTTAGGCTTGATCATCGAGAGCTGATCAAGGAGCGTCGTTCGTCTCCGCCTGATTTGGGCCTCCGCCATGTTTCTTTCACTGCTCGGATCGAGAACCGATCGAAGCGGAATTTTCCAAGATTCGCCTTTAATTTCCCGTCTTAGCCTAGAGTCCCCGCAAATTGCTGCGAGATTGGCGCTGTGCAGCGTGATCTGGGCTAGTGCAATTCATCTCCGGCATAGGATTCCTCTCCGTACCTCTCAGCAGGGCCTTAATTTGCCTGCAAGCGAAAAGGCAAGAACCCCACCGCCTACTTGAGACAATAGCGTAAAAAAGTCGATGACGTGGAGAGGCAAGAGGGCGATGAGAGCAGAAGACTTCTTCCGAAGGGCTTACCAATGGATCTGTGTCTAGGGTTTCCAGATCTGCCCTACCATCGTTTTATTTCATGATAGATGGAGAGAGAAAGAGAGATTGCAGGGATGGGTGTTTCGTGTAAACCGCCATTTATACAGATGGTTTGGGAGACTTGGCTCATCTAGAGCCGGGGGGACGGAGAGTTAATTATGGAAAAGCCAGTTCACCAGGGCAAAAAAGTGAAGGGTAATTTGGGAGGACGGGGTGTTTTGGTGGTTAAAATCATTAAAAACTGGTTCCCTTAACAGACAAAACAGTTATTGCTATGAGGGATTTTAAAAAAGAAAGATTTAGCGCACATGGACTCCTCGTGACTGTGAAGTGATTGAAAGGGCCGCAGATGTGGAGTGCGGCTACGGCCATCTTAGTGAGTTTTATTTTTTAAAAGTATACGTTTTATTGGAAGACATCTTAAGCTAAGACATCTTAGCCAATTAACTAGGCGCATAAAATTTCAACTAAAAATCTTATCATATGCAATGCGTATGAATTTAAAATTAGTTTAAATATCGCAAAAATAAAATATTTGTATTAAATTTTATTTTCAATATTTGTATTAAATTTTACCAAATTACGATTATACTGCTCATCGCAATATTTCGAATATGTCTTCATGTTTAGTGTTAAAATCATGTAACTTTTATTTTACTCTCAATGCATTCTCAAATTAGTTGCTAAATTACACTTGTCGGCCATTATTTGCATTTAAAAATGATGATGAAATGTTACAAATTTACACATCTCAACTATGGGGCGTCGCGACGCTACAATCTCAACGCTTAGGCGTTGTTACTGTCTTAAGAAAATTTTGAAACTCAAATCGCCCCTGACGCTTGTACAAAGCGACAAAAACGTCGGATATCGAAAAACACTGTGATACTAGTGTCAAGTCGCTATCAAGTATCTTCAATTTTTTAAATTAAGAAAGCCAACATCCCCGCCCCAACAAAAAGTAACTGCCTAAGTGGAGCTGGGGGAATGCTTATAAAGTGTAAAACTGCCCCCAACATGGGGAAATTCACTATAAAAAGGAGAAAACAGCCCTCTCCCTTCTTCTTCTTCCATCCTCCCTCACTCTCACTCTAACCCCTTTCATTGTTCTTGCTCCCGATTGTCTGCACTCTCAATAGCATGCTTCCCTTGGCTATGAGAGTGATCTCCTTGTGCAAGAAATGAAATCAAAACTTACACTCATCAATTCAAGGTAAAAAAAATTTCTTGAAATGCTTTCTTTACACGATTTTCTTCTTGAAAATAAAATTTAACTTAATTTCTACCCTCGATCTTAGATCCGGCGAGAAATAAAAAAGTGTATCTCCGTCGATTTTGGATCCAGAGTAAAAAAAAAAAAAAAGAAGCTCCCTAAGACTTAAAATATTCTAGAATCTTGAATGGGGAATGTCTAAGTTCTTCACTGTTGAATTTGATTCCAACATGATCTTGGATTCAAAACAAGAGAGATGAGTATTTTGCACTAAAATCATAAAACTAGCATTGCTAAAATATTTTGCTGTCAAAATTTTGAATTTTGGATATCAATATAGCAGTGTCGTGACATTATAGGCCTAGTACCAAGGCGTTGTGTCCTCGGGAAATTAAACTTTAGCGAGCGTCTTATAGTATCATGGCGTCATAATCCCAGTGTCGAGGCGCTATATTTCTACATTTAAATTAATAATATTTCATCATTCATGGTGTAATCCAAATCATACCCCACAGCATCGCAGTGTCTAAGGCGATGAGATCTTAGGTTTTAAACTTATGTCATGCAAGCTAGCAGCATCTAGGCGCTGCATTCTCAGTGTGTGGCGTTGCTACTGTAATGTCATTTTTTTAGTTAGAAAATTTTTATTTTATTTCCTAGAGCTTTCAAATCCCAAATAGAAAGGCATATACACGGAAATACACAAAAGCATTGAAATAAAAAATCTTTATTAATACAAAAAATTTTTTTACAAAAAAGTGCTACAATAAAATAAATATAAAAAATAAATAAACGTAAAAAAGAGGTGGAAACTAATAGTCATAATCATTCTCTTCCTTTATCTAGCTCTCGCAAGGTAGCTACATAAGAGGGATATTGAGGCGTCGCATGAAAAGAACTTGACCTGGATCCATAAAGCCACAATTTTTGAACATATGGACCAGTTATATTTAACTGGACCATATAAGAAAATTACTTTTGATGTTGATTCATATGATAATCAATTTTTTTTTTAAAAAACTCGCTGTCTGTGGTACTCTCACCTACTTCTTTCCTTAAATTTGCTCATTTAAAAATTGAGGAGATTGGGGTTGAGGTCATGGGACTCATGAGCTCTCCCCCACTTCAAACTTCGAGTCAAATCCCTCAATAAGCCATTTTGTTAGAGGAGCCTTCTAAATAAGAACTTCTTCATCGGACTCCCCTAATACACCTGTCGTAGCATAAATCATAGATAAGAGAAGGATGATCATACCTTACTCTAGTACTTCCCCTAACTATATTACAAATATAATGATGAATAATCTTCCTTATATCAATTGTAAAGCCCTTTTGAATTCTAAATTTCAAAAAAGCCCTATATTTGGTTCTCTCACTTATATTACCAATGGGCATCAACTAAGCAGAAATGAAATAATGGTAAGCTTTTAATTCTGTCGTTAGGCTGGAGGCAAGAAAGTTAATAATTCTTTCCTCCCGCTATTTTCACTAGACGTTGGCATTTCTACTAGTGAAAAAAACTAAGAATTTCATCAAATTTTGGGTGCTCATTATAATAGGAAAGATATTGAACACGAGCCACATTTGCCAATTTGTAATAAGTTTCCCCCAAAATAAAAATTTTATTATTCTGGTGCTCTTTTGTGTTAGGGAAGAACTTTCGCACCATGGAGATGACATAAGAGCTACTTTTGTAGGTCAGCTTAGCCCAGTCGCGTTCATTGATCAAACATTCTACTCTCCTACTCAAGTTGTAGAAGCTTCTTTCTAGGATAAGATGCTTGTGAGTGAGAGCATATTAATATGTGTTTTCAGCCTCTACATTAACGAATCTACTAGATTCACTTGAAGTTGCCCTCCTTGTGTTGACAACCTTCTTGAGCGACATGATGAATTTCTTAGAAGGAGAGAAAGCTGAGAAAATGAAAGTGATAGAGATAAAGCTCTAGAGAATGAAAAGTTCATAATGAAAAAATGAGTTGCCCATGTGGTCTATTTACAAAATCCAACTTAGCTCCGCTGCACTACAATGTCAATACCAAAGCGCTAACCTCTCAAGTTCTGAAAAATTATAACCTAGCACTGCAGCGCTCACATGCAGTGCCGCGGTGTTGGTCATCTGGTCAAGTCAGTTATCGTGACGATAAAAAAAAGCATTCACTACCCTTATTTTTGTAACTCAAAATGTATGGGGCATTGATGTAGTTTCATAGTGCTCTAACGCAGCCCCGCAGCTCTAGTCAATCAAATAAAATATAATATCTTGCATGATTTTCATCCTTATAATTGTATATACATCTATATGTGTTTAAGATAGAAAGTATTTAGTCTGGATATCTAGGAAAAATGAGGCTTTAAGTATCTCAAGGAGGTCATTTGATTATTTCACTTCCCTAGTTAACGTGGGCATGTACTTATTTATGTCTTTTATACATATATATGTGTATTCAATTAGAGAATGAATATTCCCTATTCCATTAAGTATGTATGCATTCATGATCATTTGAGTGTGCCAAAATATGTTGTATGTATAGTTATGCTAGGTGCAAAATTATATGCATGCTATGGGTGATGGAAAGGAATGACTCAACATATTCTATGTGATAGTTATTCAACTACATTAATCTAAAGATGCCTTGCATATTTGTTGAGCTCACTTTTGGAGTGAGCTCTTAACCTCCTCTTCTTAGACTTAGGACTCTTCTAGGCACTAAGAACTCCTTAGTCATAAGACACTTCTAGTGATTAGGTGAACACTTAACCCAAGCTAGAGACTTAGAAGTGTTAATTATAAGATTAGGTATGCCCAGGCTTAAGGAAATTACCTATCCTATAGCCTAAACCCAATCTAGATACTTTCTCAAATCAAACCTAGACTCAATTCTCAAACCAAATCTTAAATTCAAATTCCAAATCTAATTTCAATTTTAACTCCAAATGATTGAAACCCAAAATCAAATTCAAATCCTAAAACCCTTCCTGAGCCATATGAACCATATTCGTAAGCTTAGCCAGAACTCCATTAGATCAAATCAAACTCAATTGATCTCTTTATAAATCAATTATTCCTTCATTTATATTTACAAATTTAAATGAAATCCAAATTCAAATGACCAAAACTATCAAAATCAAATCCAAACTCACCCAAGCCCTTTAAGTCAATTCTTTGGACTTAGCCAAATTATATCCAAATCAAGTCAAAACTAATAGATTTTATCTCGAATCAATCATTCATTCGATCATTTATCCAAATATAAATAAAACTTACAATCATCAAACCAAATTCAAGTCAAGTCTAACTTTGCACTTTTGACTTAAAACTTTCAATTGAGCCAAAACCTATTGGACTCCAAATTAATTGTTGTTGAATTTATTTTTCAATCTAGGGCTCATATGTAAGTTCAACTAAACTTGAATCAAACCAAAATCAAACCAATTGACCCACTTAGGTCCACTTGACCCAAAGTGACCTAAATGACCCATTTGAGCCAACTTCTAATCCAACCCAAATTGGATTGAACCAAGCTCACCAAAAACTTCCATCATGATTGTTAATCACCTTAGGATGATCAAATACAATCAATTGGGCCAAACCAAGCTCAATTGGCCATTTGATCCAAATTGACCCAAATTGGCCTAAAGGACCAAATCGGGTCAAATCATGATCTAACCCAAAATAATTGCAACCAATGGCTCAAGTTCATTCCAAATTGATTATTAAACTTGACCAAAGTCATAATTAAACCCAATTTGATCAATCGAGCCCAATTGGTCAACTTGACTCAACTTAGCCCAAATTGGCCTAAAGGGTCAATTTGGCCTAAATCCAAATTAAATCCAAATTAATTCAAACAAAAGACCACATTCATCTTCAATTAGCCAATTGAACATGAATCAACCCATAACCCAAGCTAATTTGGCCAATTTTGATCAATTGGGTCAATTTGACCCAATATGACCCATATGATCGAAATTGGGCCAAATCCCTTGAAACCAAGTCAAGACCCATTAGTGGTTGATCAAACCTAACACAAACCCATTTGGTATCAGCCCAAAATCAACCCAATCCATTTAAATTCTCATGGATCCCCACACATAGGAGCCCACCCAACCTCATTTAATTCTTCCCCATTACATGCACTTAACTCCTCCCCAACATTTACATTGAATAGGGCTGATCATATGGCAAGAGAGGACTTTGGAGCAAAAATCCAAAGTTCTCAATCAATCTATCATCCACCCCAACCACCCCAAGCAAGATGACAATCAATTTGGAGCCAAAAAATTCAAAAAAATAATGGATTTTGGCCATTATAAAAGGAGGGAGAGATGAGGCTTTAAATCTCTTGCTCCCACCATCATTCAGCCCCCAAAAGCTCCCCAAAGCAAAAAGGAACTCATCCCTCACTTCTTTGAGCCATTTTTGAGCTTAAAAATACAAATATTTACTTTTCCGGCGAGGTGACGGTAAACATCAGAGAAGGCGACATTCCGAAAGGAGGCAAGGGTCAAAGATCATTCCAAAGCTTCCTCACATACCTATGAGTTCACTCTGATCTTCACCGCCGCCGAAAATCATCCCCGATAAGGTAAATTTCGCCAAACCATAGCCGACCTTAGGATTTCATGCATTTTGTATTTATTTTCTTATGATTTTAGGAATTTCCCCTAGATAATCCCTCATTTTTACTTTAAATCATCTCAATTAGAAAATAGATTTTTTTTTCGACATGAAAATGGATCCATTTGGACAAGTTTTGGCTTAGAAACTCTCATTTTCCCTTTAAAAAGCCTGAAAACACTGTTCACCATCTGGCGAGCAAGTATTCGATCCACGTCAGGATCGGACGACTTGATCGTATGGATCGGCGACCGGGCCTTCGACGCTGATGGACCAATCACGGTTTGATCGGATGGCTCAGATCATGCATGGATCGCACGATCCGGGCCATTAGATCTCCTGATGTGATCTGGACCATCCGACGCGACTGACCATCAATCGTCGGACGCGATTGTCCACCGATCGCGCGATCCTGGCCTCTGGATCGTACGATCTGATCTAGGCCATCCGATCTATGATCGGGCAGTCCAGAGCATGCCACGAATCGTTTTCCCTTCCCTCCCAACGGTTGACATTAGCGCCGCGCGTATTTCCTTTTTATAAAAAAAAAATTAATTTAAATCACCTAAAATTTCAAAATTCATAGAAAATAAAATACTTAACCAAAATTAAAACAAGAGCTCGTTGATTTATCTTTTTAAGGGAAATCCAACAAACACAAAATCCCTAAATTTTACTAAGTATTTTGAGCTTAATTTAAGTTTTAGTAAAAATCAAATTTCATTAATTAAACCAAAAATATATATCAGATTAAGTTGAAATATTTAGGCATTGAATTAAAGTTAAAACACACCTACCATTAAAATTTCAAGTGAAAAGGACTTCTGAATTGAGTGAAATTAAATTTTGAAGTTTAGATTATCCATTTTGATAAAATAAATCAAATAAAAATTGAAATTTACAAAAAATCTTCAAAATGGCTTAAATCACTTCAATTGATATCTGGACTCTTAAGAAAATAATGTGATCTTAATCCTAATGAACCCCAAACAAGCACTTAAGAGTAAGTTTAATCAATTGAATTAATTAAAACATAATCTAAAAATAATTTAAATATCAAATCAAAATCAGAAATGAAATAGCACTTAAGCAATAATTAATCAAACCTCAAATCAGAATAATATCATCCTTAGAGGAAATTAAATTAAATATTATTAAACCTATCTAAGTTAATAAAACTCAATTAAATGATTAAATCTTAAATTAAACTCAAATTCAACAAATTTAAGAAACTTTAATATGGGTCAAACTAATATAACTAAACCTACACTAAGCATGGAGTCTTAATTATATGAAACTCCTTAATGAGTATAAATAAACTGAAACTAATTAATCATTAAATAAACTAAAAAACAAATTGATTAATAAACCAATTCAACATAATCATTTAATACTAATTGAATTAAACCAAATAAAATTAAAGTAAACTTAATTAACATATGATTAAATCACATCCATTTGGAATAGGATAATTAATAAACCATTAAATATTTTAACCTATAACTAAATCAAACATGTTAATGAAATCAAACAAACATAATAAGTGAATCAAATCAATAAAACTCTAATCATCAATAGTCAAACTTAATGGAAATGACATAATTAATTAATTCACTTAATAATAATGATGATAATAACAATAATCCTTTAATCAAATCAAACTTAAATAAAACACTTGACTAAATCAAATCATTCACATGTGGGAAATTAAGTCATTAATTTATTAATTAAAAAACCCTTACTTAATCTAATAATTTAAAATTTTAATTACCCTTAATCAAACTTACTTAATCAATCATCTAATTAATGCAAACTTAATAAATTAATCTATCATCTTAATTAATCAAATTAATTTAAATAAGTTACATTAAAGCTAACTCTAAAATTAAGTTTAAATCAAACCCCTAATTAAATTTAATAGTCACACCCCTCAAGTAAACTAATTAAGTTAATCAAATTAATCATATTAAACCTAAACATAATCAAACATAATTAAGATGCAATTAAATACTAATCAAAACCTAAATTAAACTTAAATCATTAAGTCATTAATCTCTAATTAAACAAACCCTTAATTAATCTAATAATTTTAAATTTTAATTACCCTCAATCGAACTTAATTAATCAAACATCTAATTAATGCAAACTTAATAAATTAATCCATCATCTTAATAAACCAAATCAATTTTATAAATCACATTAAATTTAATTCAAATCAAACACTTAATTAATCTATTAATTAGTTTAATCACACCTATTAAATAAACTAATTATGTCAAATTAAATTAATCATATTAAACTAAGCTTAATGAAACATAAAATATAATTAAATGCTAATATAATCCTAATTTAAACTTAAATCATTAACTCATTAATTACATCATTAACCCAAATAAATGTGAAATCAAATTAAAAGTTAAACAAATCTTTATTTAATTTAATAATTAATTATACCTCTTAAATAAACTAATTAAGTTAATTAAATTAATTATATTAAACCTAAGCTTAATCAAACATAAAATGCAATTAAATACTAATCAAATCCTAATTTAAACTTAAATCATTAACTCATTAATTACATCATTAACCTAAATAAATATGAAATCAAATTAAAAATTAAACAAATCTTTATTAAATTTAATAATTAATCACACCTCTTAAATAAAATAATTAAGTTAATTAAAGTAATCACATCAAACCTAAGCTTAATCAAACATAAATGCAATTAAATACTAATTAAATCCTAATTTAAACTTAAATTATTAACTCATTAATTACATCATTAACCTAAATAAATATAAAATCAAATTAAAAATTAAACAAATCTTTATTTAATTTAATAGTTAATCACACCTCTTAAATAAAATAATTAAGTTAATTAAAGTAATCACATCAAACCTAAGCTTAATCAAACATAAATGCAATTAAATACTAATCAAAACTTAGATTAAACCTAAGTTATTAAATCATTAATTACATCATTAGTCTAAATAAATATGAAACTAAATTGAAAATTAAACAAACATTTATAATTAATATAAATTCACTTCTTAATTAAATTAATCACATAATCATATTGAACCTAAGCAAACCCATAGACCAATAAAAGGTAATTAAATCAAATTAAATCAAATTAAATTAAATTAAGAAAGACTCTCATCAATTTAATATGTAATCAAATCAAATCTCATTTAATCTACTTAAATAAGATAAACTAATCAACTATCCAATGTATCAAATCAAAATACAAACCAAACTTTGATGAACATGACAAATGGATGTGATTAAAAATAAAATCCTAATTACAAAGAATCAAATCCAATTAAAATCAAAATAAAATCTCAATTAATCTAATCTGATCAAACTACAAAAAATGAACCACAATCAAATCAAATAAGCACAAAATTAAGTCACATAACCATAATCAAAGAAAAGAATTAAATATTCATTTAAAAGATATGGAATTATCAAGATTTAATCAAACCAAAACATCTAATCTAAATTAATCAATCAAAAGCACATGAATTTAAACAAACTTAAACTTCATTAGATATTAAGGATATTGAATTATCAAGATGCAATTAAACTAAAACATCTAATCCAAAATCAATCAATCAAATACTTAAACAAATTCAAATTCTAAATTCTAAACCAAATCAAATAAATCGAATCAAATGAATTACACAAATTCAAATGAGCTAATTAAGATACTTAAGGACCTTAGTTAGATTCTTTAGGTGTTAGGATGTAGAATATGGTGAGTTTTGTCTACAAATGGAATTCATTCTATTCCTCAATCTTGAAAACCTAAGGATCATTTAACCAAATAAAAGTGATATAAAAAAAATGAAAAATGAAGCATTAAATCATTTAAATTGAAATCACCCAAAGGTAAAATTTAAACAAGTTCAAAGTCCAAACTAAAATTTAAACTAAAGAAGCCTAGTAAAGTCTCACACACAAGCCTTAAGCACACATTAGAATACAAAGTCACCACTTCTATTGCTAGGTGTTATATGTATGATGTGTGTTTTTTTTTTTGTGATGTAATATTTTAGACCGATGTTAGTGTATGTTTCAGAGACGATGGGTCATATTAGCCTAATCATATTTTCTAGTTGTACTTGAATATAATAAAAATATAAATGTGTTTTCTATTTTTGCTTAAGCATAACTCATGTTAGAGTGGGCTTGGTTATCCATGTGTAAGTTTAAATTATTCATATAACTGCTTGGATTGGATGGTGTGTTTAGCTAACATTTATTTTGCAGGTGTAGCTAGATTTACTTTTCTTATTTTTGATGTAATTTTATATTAGGCATTAGGATTAGTGTTATGGGGGATTAGGATGAGTAGTGGCCAGAAGGCATAGTCCCTGGGGTGCCCTATGATGCCTTTAGAGCAAACAAAATCAAAAGAAAGAGAAGGAAGAAATGAAGAAAAGAAGACCCCCATAGCAAGTATTATTTTTTTTTGCAATCCGGGTTGTATAATGGTAGAGCTCGACTACCCATCTTTTTTTCTCTTTTTGGGGTGTATGGAGGAACTCAATCACACTGGCCTTTTATTCTTTTACAGTAGTCTATAAAATTGTTTGATATTGTGTTTAGATTGTCCATTAGAACAACATGTTTTTCATAGTTTCTTTATGATTGATGTTTGAATGTGTTGCTTGGATGCGGTAGGCTCTTAGGATAAAATTAATTTTTCTATCCCAATTAATAACTCATAACTAAAATTTTAAAATAACTCATAACTTCACATAAAGGCCTAGGATTTAAATCAAGATAATAAAATTTTAGCAACCCCTTAGTGGATGAATGAATGTATAATATCATGCATGTCATATTCCATTCTTCATAAGAGGGGCTTCCATCTTGCCAAAGAATGAAGGCTTAACCTGTGAGAGCCTGGAAGAACACCCCTTTCTCTCTTGATTTGGCCCATAATCAAGTTCTCATGCATTTAGGCATACAAAATCCCATAGCCTGTGCCAAAACAAGAGTTCAAAAGAATAAAATAAATTTGATAAAATTTGTATTATATTAAGTCATGATTTCATACCACTCATGCTCTAGTCTCTTAGGGAGTGAGTTTAAGGATTTAGTCTCCTTTCTAAATAAATAATAGCCTAGCCATCTTGCAAAAGTATATGACTTGCCTACATGGATTTAAAGCGTAGGAGGAGTTAGGCCGCCACTAGCAAGTAATTCAAGAGTGGGTGGTTTATTCTCTCTTGTGGAAGTAAACCATATACCCATTTTCACCTTAGATTTAAGTCGTGCCTTTGTTTTGTACCAAGGCTCCTTAGTTTAGAAATCTGAGGTAGCTGTTTCCTTCAAACTACGAGCATAAATTCTCACCTCTTAGGCATTTTCATAATCTTATATTGTGGAATTATAAGCCCTCTAATCTAATAAAATGTCAACTCAAATAATTAACTCTCTTCAATTTCAAAATATAAAGCCCAATTATAGGTAGATTGGAATGCTCACTAGGCTTCCTAGTATCAGTATTTCCTACTTTCTCCCTTTGGATTCCAAAAATAAGTCTTCTCCTTGATCTATCCCATTTGATTATCTAAAATAACCAATTTTGAAAGTCTTAACCTTGAAAATCTTTGGAGACCCTAATTGGCTACTTTAATCAAGTATTCTTAAGAATTCTCATTCCTTAGATGTAATTAACTATGGGGCTTGCCTCATAAGAACTAACTTAAACCCGACTTAAAATAAACCCTACTTTACTTTTCCATGTAAAGTAGAGGAAAGATCTCTGGTATATTCTAAGACCCATCATGCCTTATGAGTCCTTATTAGGTGATTAGGTTCATTATAGAGTGTTGATTTTTATCTTTTGAGATAGTACATCATTCCTTAATGTCATACCCATCACTTCAATAAGTACCCCTAAGATGTGGTGGTGTCCCACATCCTCAAAAAATAAACACCACAATATTAAATGAGATTCTTTATGGTTAACCCAAACTTAGGATTAATAAAATATTTAATAAGCCATTCACAAAAGAGAACTAAATTATATTAAGATGCTTTAGAAAGTGACTTAAGGTAGGGATGAAAGAGGGTAAGCCATTTTCCTCTTTTTATAAATGTAAATCAAATGAAACCAAACATCATGTCAACTTAAACATTTTTCAAATTTAGAGAACAATAACTCTATTTCTTAGTTGAGACATACCACACAAAGCCTTAGCATACACATTAGAATTAAGCCACCACTTCTAGTCTTAAGTTAGGACAGTGTATGTGTGATGTTATATTTTTTTTTTTGTGAAGTAATGTTTTAGACTAGATGTTAGGGTGTATGACTCGTAGACTAGATGTTAGGCCATTATTAGCCTAATATTATTTTCTACAGGGGATTGTGCTTAAGGGTTTGCTTAAAAATATATATGAATATTCTCTTTGCAAGTTGCTTATACCCTAAGCATAATCCACATTAGGACAGGTGGGCTTGATTACCCATGTGTAGGGTGCTAAGTTTAAATTATAAAATATAACTACTTTATATTATATGTATGTTTAGCTAATCTCTGGTTTGCATGTGTAGTTAGATTTACTTAAAAATCTAATTTAATCACTAAAACTTCATAAATTCATAACTAATTGTAGAAAAAATAAAAAAATGTAAATAAATACTCTTTATAAATGTAAAACATATGATATTTTATTAAAAATAATTCCATTTGATTTTGAAAATTGATTAAGGCTTAATTAATTTGAATGTTTTTCTAATTAGCTTAATTAAGATCTAATTGCTTGGGCAATTAATCATAAACTTGGTGTGTTAATTTAATGGGATGACCTCTGCCTCCCATGAGTTTCTTAAGATTTATTGGCTAGGTATTTAGGGGGATTTGTAATTCAAACCTTAATTACTCCCTTAATTAATTTAATGACTAATTAAGACTCTAAATAAAAAAATTTATTTAATTAAACTTTAATAATCACTGATTAGCAGTGAGATGATGAAGGAAGGTGATTAGGACCTCATTCCTAATTACTTTTCCAAATGCATTTTATTAAAGGAGTTAATTAATGTGAGGTTTAATTACATTTTTAATTAATCAATTAATGATGAAATCAAATCAAATTAAAGTGCTGATCACTTCAGATAATCAACAATGGAATTAAGGGTTCTTCTTTATGTGTTCAATAACATAAAGGCCCTTAAGAAAATTATTATTAACTTATAAGTGTGGGAAAATCATAAGAGTATTTGATTAGATTATTTAGCTTAATTAATCTCTAATCATGAGCTAATTGCATTAGGTCCTTTAGAAGCATTGTAATTTTATTTTACTCATGTTCATGTCATTTGTGACTCATGATTAAATGATTAATCAAATCAAAGAAGCATAGGAAGGGTAATTAAATGATTTTTTTAATGATCCAACTTAATTAATTCATAAAATTTACCTAATTATCTTTTCTTTAAAAAATTAAGATAACCAATATGGGAATGGGGTTAGAACAAAAAATGATCTCTCCTCTCTAAGTTCAATTCCAAATCCAAAAATCAAATTAATAAGAAGCTTTGGTTTTCTTTAAGTGGTTTTTATTTGATGTGATTGTCCTTAGGAATTAGTATAGTTGAATGAATCATATGGTTAAGTTTATCTATTCCTTTCCAAACACTTTAAATATTGTATGTCATATGATCCCATGCATTCATGTTTCAAATTCAAATGAATCAAATGAAATTTACTTATGTAAGCTTCCATGTGTTGGTTTAATTTTCTTATATGTGGTATTATCACTAATAAATTTAAATTTATTTTTTTTTTAAAGTTTATAAATTGATAATAACATTTGGACTAATAGTAGTTATGAATACATATAGGACTTGCATATGTTTATAGCTCAAGCATGTGAATGTAAAGTTTTCTTTCCTAAATTCATATATCAAATTACATAAGTTTGCATAATAATAAGTATATAGTCTAGACATCCCAAGAATATGAGGCTTTAAGTAGCCCCAAGGAGGTCATTTGATTATCTCACATACTTATTTAATTTAATCCTTATATATTTTTGTATTAAAATTTTGATTTAATTCATATGCATAAACAATTCAACTAAATAAAATACAATCTTTGCATGATTTTCATTCCTCCAATTATGTATATACATCCATATGTATTTAAGATTACAAATATAGTTGGACATCCCAAATATGAGGCTTTAAGTAGCCCCAAGGAGGTCATTTGATTATCTTACTTTTATGGGTTAAACAACATCACGTATTTGCTTACATCTTTTATATGTGTGTATGTGTATGTGGTTAAAGAATAAAAATCCTCTTTTCTATTAAAAATATAGGCAATCTATATATAGATTTACATATGTTTGAATGCTAATAAGTATATAGTCTAGACATCCCTGAAATACAAGGCTTTAAGTAGCCCCAAAGAGGTCACTTGATTATCGCACTTTCCTGGTTAACAAAGGTACATACATATTTAATGTCATTCCTATGTACATTTGTATTAGAATTTGGATAGAGCTTTAATTTACATATAAAAATAGTTCAGTCAATTAAAATATAATCTCTTGCATGATTTTCATCTTATAATTGTGTATACATCTATATGTGTAGTAAGATATATAATCTGGACATCCGAGAATATGATGCTTTAAGTATCCCCAAGGAGATCAAATGATTATCTCACTTCTCTGGTTAACGATGGCATGTACTTGCTTATATCTTTTATACATATGTATTTGTATTCAATTAGAGAATAAAAATTCCATTTTCCAATAAGTATGTATGTATTCATGATCATTTGAGTGTGCCAAAATATGTTGTATGTATAGATATGGTAGGTGTTAAATCATATGCATGCTATGGGTGATGTAAAGGAATGGCTCAACATATTCTATGTGATAATAATTCATCAACATTAATTTTAAGATGCCTAGCATATTGAATGGGATTCTTTAAGGTTAACCCAAACTTAGGATTAATAAAATATTTAATAAGCCATTCACTAAAGAGAACTAAATCATATTAAGGTGCTTTAGAAAGTGGCTTAAGGTAGGGATGAAAGAGGGTAAGCTTATTTCCTCTCTTTATAACACTTAGATACTAAATATAAATCAATTGAAATAAAACAACATACAAATTAAAATTTATAAATCATTTAAACAACTTCAAATGAAACCAACCATCATGTTAACTTAAACATTTTTCAAATTTAGAGTCCCATAACTCTAATACTTAGTTGAGACATACCACACAAAATCTTAGCACACACACTAGAATTAAGCCATCACTTCTAGTCCTAAGTTAGGATGGTATATATGTGATGGTATGTTTTATTTTATGATGTAATGTTTTAGACTAGATGTTAGGCCGTTATTAACCTAATATTATTTTCTACAAAGAATTATGCTTAAAAATAAATATGAATGTTCTCTTTACAGGTTACTTATACTCCTAAGCATAATCCACATTAGGACAAGTGGGCTTGGTTACCCATGTGCAGGGTGCTAAGTCCAAATTATAAAATATAACTACTTGGGATTGTATATATGTTTAGTTAACCTCTGTTTTGCAAGTATATTTAGATTTACTCTTTTTCATAAAATATAATTTTTACAATAGGAATTAGGATTACTGTTATGGGGATTAGGATGACTAGTGGCGGAAGGCTTGGTCTTAGAGTGCCCTGTGATGCCTTGGAGCAAATAAAATCAAAAGAAAGAATACATGAAGAAATGAAGAAGTGAAGACCCACATAGCATGTATTCAATTTCAATTATAATTATTCTTTAATATTCTATTATGGGGATTAGGATGACCAGTGGCGGAAGGCTTGGTCTTAGAGTGCCTTGTGATGCCTTGGAGTAAATAAAATCAAAAGAAAGAAGACATGAAGAAATGAAGAAGTGAAGACCCCCATAGCATGTATTCAATTTTCAATTGTAATTATTCTTTAATATTCTAGGTTGTATAAGGGTAGAGCTTGACTACCCATCTTTTATCTTTTCCATGGTGTACGGTGGTACCCGACCGCATTGGACTTTTATTCTTTATGGAATCTATTCATGTTTGATTGATGTTATGTTTAGATTGCACACTAGAATTGCATCTTTTTCATAGTTTCTTATGATTAATGTTTGAATGTATAGCCTGAATGCGATAGGCTTTTAGAATAAAATTAATCTATCTACCATAACTAACAACTCATAACTAAAATTTGAAAATAACTTTCAACTTAGTAAAGCCTAAGTTATAAGCAAGATAATTAAAATATTTAACAACCCCTTACAGTATAATGTATGTCTAACATCATGCATATCATATTGAATGAAGGCCTCCATTCTTACACTTTAGGGACCGCTTGACCTATGAGAGTAACCCCTTATGGTTGAGATTTACCTTCTTTCTCTCTTGATTTAGCCAACAATCAAATTTCATTATGTATTCAGGCATAAAATTCCAAAGCCTTTGTCCAAAATATTATGTCAAAATAAAATAAAAATTATAAAACTTTGCATTTAGACTAAGTCATATGCTCATACCACTCAAGCTCTAGTTTCTTAGGGAGTGAGTCTATGACTTTAGTCTCTTTCCAATTAAATAACATAGCTTAAACCATCTTATAATTTCATAAGACTAAACTACATGGTTTTGAATCATAGAAGGTGTTAGGCCACTCAGTGGTTGTAAGTCCAAAGAGTTGGAGTTTATCTTCTCTTATAGAATTGACCCCATGCCTTATTTGCAGATTAAGGTCATACTTTTAGCTTCTAAGCTCCCTAAATTTAGGATCCGATGTTGCAAATTTCCTTTGGGCTTTGGCATAAATCTTCACCTCTTGCACATTTCCACAATCTTATGGTGTAAATAGTAATCTAATAAAATTTTTTAACAACAAATAAATCCTCTCACTTTCAAAAGTATAAAGCCTCACCATTGGATAGGTTAGAATGCTCACTAGGCTTCCTAATATCATGAGCATTTCTTACTCATCTCCCTTTGGATACTTAAATAAGTCTACCAATTGAGCAATCCCACTTGATTTTCTAAAACAACCAATTCATTGATTATCTTAACCTTGAAATCTTTGGAGATAATAATTGACTACTTTAATCTAGAGTTTTCTTAGAAATCCCATTTCTTAGGATGTAATTAACTATGGAGGCTTGCCTCCATAGGGAATTAAAGAACTTGGCTTAAAATAAACCCTACTTTACTTTTCTATGTAAAGTAGGGAAAGATCTCTGGTATATTCGAAGACCCATCATGCCTTAGGAGTCCTTATTATGTGATTAGGTACATTGTAGGATGATGGTATAGCTTACCTTAATATCATACCCGATCACTTCAATAAGTATCCCATAAGATCTGCGTGTTGTCCACACGGCCATCCGAAATTAAACACCACAAGCTTGATGATATTCTATGAGATAATTACGACCTTCTTGTACCAAAATCAATCCTTGAATAGGAGGCACTTATAGGCTTAGTATGTTATATTGATTGTTTACAAGTGAAAAAATTACATATTTAAGAATTTATGTCATATTAAGCCTTGATTAGTTAGTGATAATTAATTATATAATTTATATAACACATGAATCCAATCCTCACACTTTTTAATTTATACATCATATGGATATCCATAGTAAGCAATCATGGATGTACAATAGATCGGGTAGAAAATGATTAACTAACAAAGTCTTAAATGGTCTTGAGCACTTTGTGCACATGGCATCTCAACTTTCTACTTATCCTTTTGAAGGAAAGTTTCAATGTTGATGTGAAAGGCATAAGAATCAGGGCTTCTTAATGCTACATGAAGTCAAATTAGATTTCTAACAAAATTATTGGTTTTGGACTTCACATGGTGAGTTTGAATCACATATTTATGCATGTTGGTATCTCAATAAATTATGCATGCCCTTTAGCTGAATATGATTCAAGATAAAATAATGTAAAAATGGACTTTAATGTTGTAAGAGCCTAATTTTTAGGAGTGTTGAAAGTGGAACCACCTAATAAAGAAGCAAAAAAATTTTATGACCTACTAAATGTAGCACGCGGTGACTCGTAAAAGATTGTACAAACAACACCGAATTATCTATAATCATATAAATACTATAACATTAAAATTGAATATAATATGTCAAATGAATGTTTTAGCCAATTTGTAGGGCTGCTTAAAGAGAAAAACCACAAAAAATATAGTTATGGCTAAACTTCATAGAGCAAAGAAATTGGTGTTGAAGTTAGATCTGAGCTACAAAAAAATTGGTTGTTGTGTCAGTGAGTGTATACTATACTACAAGGATGATGCACTAGATGCTGAATGAAAATTTTATGGAGCACCTTGATTCAAGCTAGAGAAATTAATGCAAATAAAAGGATGTTCTTACAAGAGATTATTTTACTTATTGCTTACTCCATGTCTCTAGAGTCTATATGCATCTATATATTCAGCTAAGCACATGCGATGACACCATAAGAGAATAACTAAATCATATTTTGAGCCATATATCAGACAGAGAAGAGTAAAAGCATTTAAATCATTCTTACCATGATTTTGTTGTTGATAAATGTATTATCGGACTTATCCTATATGCTGATGGTTTCACACTGCATAGTCAATCTAGATCACCTTATTCATGTTGTCTAATGATAGTTACACCATATAATCTACCCCAAATGTATGCATGACCACTCCTTTTATGTTCCTCACTCTAATTATACTTAAGCCCCATAATCCTAAAGTAAAATTGATATCTTCTTATAATTATTGATTGATGAGTTGAAAATCCTATGGGACAGCAATGTACTCACATATGATATTACTACAAAGTAGAACTTTTAGATGAAAGCAGTGCCTATGTGAACTATCAATGACTTTCTTGTATATCAAATGTTATTAGAGTTAGACAATTAGCTTAGCCATACTACATGTATTTATAAAAAAAAATCTACTCTTAAAAATGGTAAGAAAATTTCTTAATATGATTATCATTGTATGTTTCTACTTGCTAATGACCCATTTAAAAGAAACAAGGATGCATTCATCAAAAATTAAGTTGGAACGTATAAGCCTCCACCAAGATTGAGTGGGGATGATTTAGGGAAAATTGTTAGTTTAATTCAAACTATAATTAATTCTCCAATGTAATGTGGCAATCATCTATGAAGTTATGGTATATATCATAACTAGACAAAAAGAAATATTTTTTTGTATCTACCTTATTGAAAGTTTAATCAGATTAGGCAAAATCTTGATGTGTTGCATATGAAAAAGAAATTAGTTAATAAAATATTCAATGTTGTGATGGATGTTAAAGAAAAAAATTAAGATGATGTGAATACTAGATTATACTTGAAGGAATACTATAGGAGAAGAGAGTTAGAGCTAAAAGAGACTACAGGTGGTAAACTTTTGAAGCATACAATGAAGTATTGCCTCATATTTTACATAGAGAATAATTTGTGAGTTGGTATAGTCATTGAAGTTTCCATATGGGTATGTATCTAATTTAACTCAATGCCTTGATCTTTGGAGTGGGAAAATATTTGGAATGAAGAGACATGATTGTCATATTTTCTTGTAATTCTTACTATCAGTTGCATTTGATGCTTTACTAGATCAGATACTAAATTCTTTGATTGAGCTTAGTGATTTTATTGAGTTTATCTCTAACAAATATTCCACTTACATTCTACTAGGTTGAGAGAATACTCTTCCCCTTCATTTTTAAACTTAATGGAGCACTTGTCAATGCATATATCATACAATGCTTGAGTTGGACGTCCAATGCAATATCATTAGATGTACCCATTCGAGATGTATTTATATATAACAACTACTAATATTATTTTGTGATTTTTCAATAACACTTAAATTCTAAAACTAATATAAATTTTGAATAAACTTAAGAGAACAGTGAAGAATAAAGCATGCCCTCAAGGTTCAATATGTGAAGTTTATTTAGCTCAGGAGTTTACAAATTTTTGCTCCCACTATTTTGAACAAAATGCATTGAATGGTTAAGCTAAAGATTCGATGCTTCATAGAATGTGCATTTATTTTTAACATTCTGGAAAACCATTACGTTAAGCACTTGGGATATTTGAATGATAAAGAGCTAAGGGCGAACTAGTAATGTTTTTATCAACGTGATGTTTCATTTTTTCTTAAGTAAATTTCAATCTATTGATATTCAATTTTGTTGCACATAGAAAATGATATTTATGTGATCATGTTAATTTCAATATTAAGTTTAGGTTATTCATGAACTCTTTATAAGTGGATAATACTAGTATTATTAATAAGAAGGTTAAAGATGAATACCCTACATGATTTAGAGTAAATGTAAGCAATCCTACTTATGATCTAAATTTTGGTTAAATTCATTAGCTACACTTTTTTTATAAAGCTCCACTTAATAGGTATATGATTAAGGGAATGGAGTGAAGAATGGGGACCTTCATGACCTAGCTTAGAGGCCCATAAAAATTATGAATACAAGGCCAATTTATTATATATATGTGGTTATAGATTTCACATTAGTTCATGGTCAAAAGGATGAAGAACTTATAACTTAAGTGTCTGTGCTATAAGAACACACATTCATATGAAGAGATTAATTATTAAGAAGTTTTATAAGAAAGTGTACCATTATAGTATTCTGGATCTAGAAAGATAAGTATCTTCTTATTTAATTATGATTGGTTTGATCTTGTTTGAAATAGAGGCAAGGTAATACAAGACATATATAATCACTAAAGTAAAGTTGAGTGAAATATACTAAGTTTGATCATTTTATACTTGCTCATCAAGCTTCTTAGGTTAACTACCTTAGATATCTTGGAAGAATAAAAGAAAAAATAGATTGGGTAGTGGTAAGAGATCAAGCCTAGAATAAGAGTTGAGGTTCAAAAATATTGAGCTTACTCTAAGAAGTGGAGATGATAGGTTTTGAACTTTTAAGTGATGATATAGAGATATTAGTAAGCTTACAAGATGTCAATGCTGATTAGGTGGAATTTATTCAATTTGAAGATGAGTGAAATGAGAATGATGAGGATTAAAAAGTTTAAATTTAACTTCTAGTGATTCATTGAGGAAACAACATAACATTCATGCTAAAGGTAGAATGTTTTCATATTTTCTTCTTAGAAGTAAAAACTTTAAAGTTCTTTTTTTTAACCTAGAAAGTACTTGTTTATATTTTTTTATGGTTTACCTACACATTATCATTTCTATGTTCATGCATACTATTTTTTATTTTTCTATTTAGTACTTTTATTTTTTTCTGTCAAATATAACCATTGTATTTTTAATTTTTTTGTAACAAATGCCATCAGGTAGTGGCAATGATGTTCCACATAGATCGATTAGAAGCGTCGTAGGAGAAAGAAGAAGACTATTTCTAGACCTAATATTCAATCTACCACTAATGTCACTACCATGACTTTTGTCTCATTCTTGCCACCATGGACTACTGGATCAGCACGTATACATTTCTACCACTTTTTAAAGCCTACAAACATGACACGATGTTACCCATATCAGGTCCACACATGCTATAAGGAGTTATCACCATACACAATCTTTTTAGATTGATCCATAGATACTTACTAAACATGGTGGAGCTAACCCGCCTATGCCACACACTTGATTGAGCTAAAGGGTGGCACATAAGTTTACTTTAGAACTTTTAATTTTAAATTTTTGTGGTGCTAAACTTGACTTTATTTTATAGGTTCAATCCTTCAAGATAAGTAATACACAAAATAAGGTATATAATAAAGGGAAAATTTGATTCTCCTTATGGTTCAGAATTTAAGGTATAATCATAACTCTTTAAACATATTCAATGTAATATATTACGTTAAATATTTATTGATTATCATTAATATGTTTTATATAATAGAAAAATTTAGGTGGCTACCAAAGAACAACTAAAACATTAAAAAAATACTTTGAATCAAGAGGCTGCTGACATTGATATGTTTATAGATATATGCAAGTCTAAATATAGGCCACTTTAGATTGGTGAGGAAGTGTGGGCTATCCATTGTAGAGCATTAGGTATCTTAGATTATGTTCATAAGAGCGAGCTAGCTAAAAAAAATTAAGCATCATATTTTGGGGCATGGGTAGCTCTTTATATATTGGAGCCTCAATTCCTTATATTGAGTATCAGAGAAGACTATTAAGTCATTCATTGCTTCTTGTAATTAAATTATAATCACTCTTTATTAATTTTATTAGTATGTTTATAGATAAAATTTCTTAGAAGGAAGCCCACTATAGAATTACATATCAAAATATATCAGCATTTGGTGGACTAGTAGTGGGTTGATGTTCACTCACAAAGAGTTTACAAAAGTGAACTTATTATTTTTGAATAACAATTCTATTGAAAATATATTTTATGTAAATAACATCAAAATATTTTGTAGGATGATTACATGAGATTAAAGGTGGTGCATAGCTAGAGATCTATTGGTGCAAGTCATTCAAGTAGACAATATGAGCGGTAGAGTTTGATATCTAGAAAAGATATTAGAGTTAAGAAGAAGGGAAGAATATATGACCTAGGTTCCCAGGGATTATCTTATGATGCATGTCATTCTTTCTCTAGAACAAGCACTAATTTGATTGATAAGATAATTGGAAGGCATGTGGTTGTGATAACAAAGGATATGGAGGCTTGAATGACTAAATGGAACTTGATCTCGACATTGAAGCAAGAATGAAAAAGATGCACTGAGATAGATAAAAGGGAAAAGATCTAGTGGAGGAGCAGGAGGAGAATGACAACAATGATGAAGAGACTGATGATGAGTAGGTTTGTGTTTGTACTTGTAGTTTTGATTTGTATTTTCAGTATTTTGTTTGTATCATGCTATATGTAATATTTACTTTTAGTTACTAAATGATTAATGTTAATGTTTTAAAACTTTTCCAATGAAAACATTAAATAGACCTATCCTTTTTTTTATTGGTATGGACTTCTAGTGGAGTTGTTATGATCATCATAAAATCAATTATGAATCAATTATATAGTTATTGTATAATTTTTATGTAGGTGTAAAAATCAAAACATATGGAAAACTCTTTTAAATTTTATTTCAATTTTATATAGGTTTTGAAGCATGTTATGTCTAAGATGATGAACCATCACAAGGCCTTTTGATGGACATACAATTTCCAACTTTAGGAATTGATGGATTTTTTGGTGATAACAAAATTTTGATTGGAATTATGTTGGATGTTCTAACAGAAACTCCATTGGAGAAATTTCGGCAATTTCAGCATGGTGGATTTTTCTGTTGGTTTGTCTATCGGTTCATCCGAAAAATATTTTCAACAAGAAATCCATAAAAAAATTACTAGAAATTTTTTTATGGTGGATAATTTGACCACTAGAATGCATTTCTAACCAAGATTTTAATGAAAAGAATGAATTCATCATAAATCCATCAAAACTTATATTTCAAATAGATTTAGTGTGATCTTTGAAGGTTTTTTTTCTATTGAAAATCAATAGTTTTCTTGTAGTGAACTATATAATCACAAAAATGTTCATATACAATAATATTGTCAACATAAAATAATAAGTTTTCTTGTAGTGAACTATATATATATCCATTACAAAGTTATGTCACCATAATTATAAAAAAAACAACTACATTTTAGTAAAAGACAAAACAATAAACAGAAACTTGCAACCTCTATCTCTAGTCAATTTGCTCATCATTTCCATTTTATTAAAATTAACATATACATATAAAATAGAGATGAGTATCAACACTTTATAGATTACACAAAATCTATGCTAAATTTTCAATGTGTAATAGTAAAGTAAAATCTATGCTAAAGGAAGTGTATACAAATTAATTTTAATATCATAATATGTAAAATTGTTATAATTAAAAAAAACTATAATAGTACAATATTACTAAATCGACTTAAAAGTTTATTATTTATTTATATCAAATCTAATATGTTAGTACAAATCAAGTATTGAAAGTATCTATCAAAATTTGTGATTTATAATTTATGTTTAATATGATATTTGAATCATAGTAAAATACCAAAAATAATTAACATCTTTAAGCACAACATATCAACCTTTCTCGAGCTTTTATACCTTCTAAATATATCACATTTATATCAAATATAATGGTGGAGGTAGGTCATGCAATCTATCAATTTTTTAAAAAAATAGCTTAGCAATATGAGATGCACCATTGGACTTACTACAAGGTATGAAGTTGTGATTTTAGAAAATCTATCTACTACCAAATATCATACTATGGTAAACTCAAAATAAATTCTATGGATATATCCTCCCAAGGTCTATAAAGGATGAAGTGTTATATTTGGTCCAAACTTTTGCTTAATGATTTTACTCTTCAAACATCTTTCATTAAAGAAGGCCAAAATAATAGTAACAATTTTATTAATTGCTTTATCCTTCCCTTAGTGTTATGTTATCTCTCATAAATGTAGTTCTAAAAGTAAATATTCTCTTAATGAAGATTTCAAGTATAGAGTTATTTTCCCTTATAAAAATAATGATTTGTGAGTAAAATGGGGCTTATTTAATGATAAAGGTTGATTCTTGTTCTCTATGAAAACTAAATGGAAATTTAGGCATAGAGAATCATCCCATGACATTTTATTTTAAATAACTAATCACTAAAGTCAAACTCGATATTGCATTGGCTAATTTATTTTTTACTCTGGGTTTATGCTTTAATACAAAAGCATAATCTTCTAAAGCATTAATGCATTTTGCATGTATTTAACTCCCTTTGGTGTTGATAAAGCATTAGATATGATGGATCAAAATGAAGGATAAAAACTTGATTCAAAAAATAATGCTTCAAATATCTTTTAGATTCAACAATAACATAAAGCTCTCCATCATAAGTAGAGTACCATTATTTTATAACATTCAGGTTTTTGTTAAAGAAGGCTACAAGGTGATTTTCTTGGCTTAAGATGTTTCATATGAAAATCTTTGATGCATCATAATAACTTTGAATTCCTTAGAAAAGTTGGCCAATCTAAAAATAGGTGAAGATGTTATAAGGACCTTAATTTAATCTAAGGTCCTTTGGGCACTATATATCCATAAAAATTATCATTATCAATAATAGCCACTAACTAATGTTTTAATTAAATCATCAATAAAAAGTAGCAAAACTTAACAAACCTCTATAAAGTTCATAGGAGTAAGCCAAATTATATTAATAAGACCAAATCTTACAATAAAACAAACCTATATTAAAAATCTGAAATATGTGCCTTCTCTTAGAAAATGTTCTTAAACACATAATAATTATTTTCTTTGTTGATAAATTTTATTTTACTTTATTTTACCTATGAGTGATATCCTATCCTCATATATCAATATTAAAGAGGGGCATAAGGTCCACTATAGAGAAAAATATAAAAGGAGACAAACCCATTAGTATAAGAGATAATAAACACCTATATTAGGTTATTTTTTAAGAAATAATTGCTAAGTGGAGTCAAAGAATCTCAAACCTATAGCCTCAAGATAGAAGTGGAGGTATGAACCACTAGACAGTAGTTCATCATTAATAAATTTAGTTATAAAAATATTTTTCATTAAATTATTAAATTTCTTAATTAAAAATCATTTCTTTTTCTTCTCAAATTCAAAATAATATTAATTCATAATAAAAAAAACAATAATTTTGACATGACTTTCATTTGGCATCAATATATAAAAAAAAAAAGTTTTTTTTTCTATAAATATTTGGTATTAATAGTTTTATCTCTCAGAATGCTAACTAATTATACAGAAATTTCATCTAATCAAACACAAATGATCTAAATATGAAACATAAACTTTCAAGTTGACTTTGGGAACATTTGAACTCTATGTTATTAAACTTTTAATCAAGATAAATTATTCAATGAGAAAAATTGAATGATGGTGAAAGTGAAAAGAATGGTCATGAGTGATGGTAGATGTCTCATGGATTAGCTTAATAAGTAAGGGAATAACTTTATGAGCAAAATTATATATGGGAGAAATTATTTTGGAAATAGAAAGCAATTCAAAAGTAGCCACCAAAAGAAAAGAAAAAAATATTCTATAATTAGTTGTACATGGTTTATGGTAAGGACTTATGATAAAATCATGATGGGATAGACATAAAGCTATAGTGACAAGATGTTGATGAATTGGGAAGGAGGTATTCATGAGAGCTAATTAGCAGGTAGCAAAAAAGGAATAAAAGGGGGCATGACGACTAGGGTTTCAAAGTGAAAATTATTAAAATTGAGTGTTTTATTTTAATTTTTTAAGCCAAAAGATAAATTTTATTAAAGATAATAAAAATTATAAAAAGTTATATTTTTCTTCTTAAGATAAAAAATCACATACATATTTGTTTGAAGGATCAAACTAAGCATGGTACAAAAAAGAAGAAATCTTAGTACTAAAGTGAAAGAAGGAAAATTAAATATAATATAATAAAAAATTGTAAAGGAATACATAGAATGTCCCCTACTAAAATCAAGAGAGAATTTCACCTTAGTTAGTTTACTATTTAATTGGCATTGCTCTTAAAGAAGCTAATAGATGCTCTAGTAAGGGAAGAAAATTTGTCATACTATTTCTTATTGTTTATAGCTAGATGAATCAAAGAAGACACCTTGAAATAATCAAATTATCCCATAAAAAACCATCTTCTAGTTTGATGTTATTGGACTTTAAATTATAACATAGATGAGTTTATATCATTTTTTAATTTATTTCTATTTCATCAATTATATATATATATATATATATATATATATATATATATATATATATATATATATAATGGCAAACAAGCACAACTTCTTTAGACACATAGTGGTATGAATTGGAAATATGTGCATTGGTTTAGATCTTCATTGAATATGGAAGTTTTATCATCTTCAATAGAATAACAAGGCATTTGAACATTGAAAATAAAGAAGCTTGTTTGAGCTTCATATAAAGTTGGGAAACAAATGACTTAAAATATGAAAATAGGCTTTATTTATTTTCTTTTATAATTAATGTATATACATTTAATGAAAAAATGAACTCAAGACCAAATCTTAAACTAACCCATTTAAATCTATGATGATGAAAGAAGCTTGCTTTTGTGCATTATTAAAGTTGACCAATAAATGGGCTAAAATAAACAATTTGTATTTATTTTTATTTTTTTCTTATGTGTGTGTGCGCGCATGTGTTTTTCACAATTACCTTATATGTCCCTCATGTTATACTTGCTTAGTATTTTTTTTTTCATTGATAGAATGCTTGTTAGGCTTCATCATTATTTTTCATGGAACTAAAACCAATCTTCTTGGTTGTGATCAATTCTTCGTATGGACACCTTTAGTGTCAAAAACTTTCGACAGATTAGCTCAATCCATACTCGCAATCTTGTTCACTCCAAATATAATTTACATAACTGAAATTTGGCATTATTCTAATTAAATAATATTTTTCATAATTTTAGGCAGTTATTTAATTTTATTTATCTGCTCACTAGTATTTTCAAGTATTAACTCATCTTACATAGTTTTAGTATATTGAGTGTATCTTTCAACTTAATGCTCTATTTTAGGGGATCTTAGGCTTGTTGGAAAGTTAATAATATGTTATATAAATCTCTAGTTTTCTAATCAAACTAAATCAAAGGGTATTGTAATGAAAAAATGTAATCTTTTTTTAAATGAACATGTAGATTGATTTTGTTAACTTTTCGTGAACAACTTTAGTCCCACATTATGTATTTCTTCTTCTTGTAGTATTTGACACCTTGTATATTTGTTGGCCATCTCCATGTAAGGATTTTTTTAGAAATATAAAATTTACTTATTTTTGTGGTGTTTTAATTTAGAGATGTAGGAACACTACGTAGATCTTAGGAGGTACTTATTGAAGTGATCGAGAGCTGCATTAAGGTATGATGTATCATCTCAGAAGATGGAACCATCACCTTACAATAGACTTAATCACCTAATAAGGACTCCTAAGGCAAATTGGTCTACATATGTACGAGAGATCTTTCCCCTACTTTGAATGAATAAATAAAGCAGGATTTATTTTATGTCAGGTTCTTCAGTTTCCTATGGAAGTAAGCTTACATAGTTAATTACATCTTAGGAAATGAGAATCTCCTAAGAACTCTCTTGATTAAAGTAGTCAATAAATATCTCCAAAGATTTCAAAGCTAAACTATCAAAGGGAGTAGACATTTATGGAAATCAAATGGGAGAGTTCAAATAGGAAGACTTATTTATAGATTCCGAAGAAGAATAAGTAAGAAATACCCATAATATTATGAAGCCTAGTGAGTACTTTAGTCTACTCTATAGTGAGGTTTTATATATTTGAGGGAGACAATTTACTTTTGTTTAATTTGAAATCTTATTAGAGTGCTAGGGCTTATAATCCAACAACATAAGATCATGGAAATGCCTAAGGGGTAAGGACTTATGCTCATAGCCCAAAGGAAATAAGTAGCCTCAGAACCTAAATCTAAAATTCCTTAGCACAAGCTAGAAGCATGACCTAAGCCTAGTTGGGAAAAATGGGATATGATAGTTCACCTCCACAAGAGAGAATGCCCCGACTCTTCTGGACTTACAATTGTGAGGGGTGGTCACCAGCTAACACCTCCTATGCTTTAAATTCATGTAAGTCAATCTTATGTAAATGCAAGATAGCTAGGCTATTATTTAATTAGGAAAAGAGCTAGAATCCTAAATTCACTCCCTAAAAGAATAGAATATCATTGGCATGAAAATATGACTAGACTAATGCACAAAATTTATAACTTTATAAACCATTTTTGTCACATTCATTTCAGTTCAAGGATTTTGGATTGTGCCTATATGCATGATGAGATTAAGTAATGGGCTAAATCAATTAGAAGTGGTGTTCTTCACCATAAGGATCGCCCTCAAAGGTCAAGCATATCCCCTATCGTGCAAGAGTGGAGACCCTCCCTATTCAAGAGTGACACAATATGATATGCATAGTGTTATAACATATAATATTCAACTAAAGGGTTTCTTAATCTTTTATTTATCTTGATTAAAAGCTTAGGCATTAAAATGAGGTTATGAGTTGCATTAGAATTTAGTTATGAGTTGAGGCTAGAAAATTTAAGTTTATCCTAAATAGCCTACCTCATCTAAGCCACACATCAAAATCATCAAACTTTAAGAAACTATAAAAAGCAAGTCATTTTTAATGCACAACCTAAACACAACAACCAAACATGTGAATTTTCTAAAAGAACAAGAGGAGTGCAAGACCGTACAAAAAGAAAAGAAATCGGGTAGTCAAGCTCTACCCTTATACAACTTAGATTATAATAGAATATTACAATTATAATGAATGCTATAGGGGCCTTCAATCTTTTATTCTTCTCTCCTTTTTTGGATTTATTTTGATCTAGGCTTCACATGGCCTCCGAGATCTTTGCCTTCTATCCACTATTCATTCTAAATCCCATAGCACTAATCCTAATCTTATTGTAAAAAATTACATATTTATAATAAAATGAAATCTAACTACACCTACAAAATAGATGTTAGTTAAACAAACTTACAAGCTAGACAATTATATTTCACATATTTGGACTTAACACTCTGCACTTGGGTAACCAAGCCCACATGTCCTAACTAGATTATGCTTAAGGCAATAAACAGCACCTACAATTAAGAACATTTATATTTACGTATTATTATAGTGACCCATTTAGCACAATCCCATGCATAAAATATCATTAGGCTACTAACGACCTAACACCTAGTCTACGCACAAATAATCCTAATCATCTAGTCTAAAACATTACATCATAAAACAAAACATGTCATCATAAGATACACTGGCCTAACTTAACACTAGAATTGATGACTTAGCATCCTAATGTGTGTGTTAAGGCTTAGTGTGGTGTGTCTTGATTAAGCTTTAAAAGTACAATTGTCTAAAGTTTTAGATTTGTTTAAATTAATCTTTAGGGATGGTTTCACTTCAAATATTTTAATAAATTTATTGATTTTAATTTACACTTTCTTATTTTATTTGATGCCTACTTAACATCTAATTATTATAAAGAGAAGAAAGAGGTTTAATCCCTTCATTCTACCCTAATTTATTTTGTAAAGGTATATTGTCATGGCTTTGGTTTCCTTAGTGAACCATTTATTAAATATTTTTATTAAATCTAAATTTGGGTTAATCTTAAAGAATATTATTCAAACATGAAAGGCATCTCAGGATTAACAAAACTGAATCATTATTTTATGGATAACATTTCACCACTTCTTTCCAAGATCAATAGCATACACATTTCTTCATTTTTATTATTCATGCTATTTAATTTAATACACATATTTATACATACAATACATATTTGTATTTTTGCACACTTGAATGATTATTAATGCATGTATTTTAGTAGAGAAGAAAGATTCCATTCCTTAGTTAGGCATATGTAGACATGTATTGGAAATTTAGGCAAGTAAGTTTCATTGTTAAACCAAGGAAGTAAGGTTATCGAAGACCTCTTTGGAGCTACTTAAAGCATCGTGTTACTGGGATGTCCAGACTATATACTTGCCAAATTAAATACATGTAAATATATTCACAAGCGTAGGTATGAAAATCAAGCAAAGATTATATAATAGCAAATTTTTTATTCATGGAAAACTTAGTAACATGAAGAGTAAAGTTTTATCTCAAGTTACAACACATGAATACATATAAATGAATTTAAGTATGTACTATTGTTAAACCAAGGAAGCAAGGTTATCTAAGCCCTCCTTGGGGCTACTTAAAGCCTTGTGTTTCTGAAATGGCTAAACTGTATACTTACCAATTCAAATGTATGTAAATATGTATATGAAATATAAAGATAAAATAAATTCTTTACTATTTTAAAATTCTAACTTAAATGCAAACTTTATTGAATATTTATAACCAACACTAACTTAGGTTTTTCATCATTATCTTATAGTTTTGAAAATAATTTAAGATTTATTAGTGATAATAGTCACACAATATAATAATATTTGTCCAACACATACAACTTAAATGTAATCTTGTTCTTTTGAATCATCTTTTTTTAAGACATGAACATATGACACAAATGACATGCACATTTATGATGATTGAAAAGAAGTAATTAAACATTACCACATAACATATTCAATTATATTAATTCTTAAGGACAATCAAGCCAAATAAATATTCCTTAAGACTAACCAAAGTTCTTATTTGATTTTGATATGAATTATTAAAACTTAAGGGAGGAGAGAAAGATACTTGCTTACCCCATCCATGTTGGTGATTTAACATATTTAAAGAGGGCAATTAAATAGATTTTATGGATTAATTAAGTTCATGTTGTTAAACATATCAATTTAATTACCCTTCCCTAAACTTCTTTATTCTAGTTAACTACTTGACCATGAGCCATCAATGATATGCTCTTGGGAAAATAAATTTTGTAATGCACCTAAAGAAATTTAATATAATTAGGCTCATGTTTAAGAGTTAACTATATTAAAGAAGGAAAGAATCTAAGTGAGGTACTCTTATAATTTTCCATACCAATGAGTTAACCATAATTTTCTTAATGACTTTATCTTATTAAACACATAAAGGGAAATTAATGGATTATGTTTAAATCATCTGAACGAATTATAAATTTTATTTTATTTTTATTTTATCATTAATTTTCCTAATTAATCTCTAATTATTACACATGTTAACTAACCCTCCTAGGGAAATACATTTAGAAAGCTAATTAGAGGCCCAAAATTATTTTCTACTATTCCCATTGTTCACAATGATTAATTGTATTACTTAATTTTCACTATTTATAAATTTTAATAATTATTAAATTAATTAATGAAGGTAATTAGGATTGAAATTCCTTTAAATTACATGAATTAAAATTTCAAGAAAATTATGGGAGGCGAGGACATCCCATGGAATCATCCCACCAAATTGAAATAAATTGGCCAAGTAATTAAGCCATAATTAAGATAATTAGTCTAAGTTTCAAGCTTTAATCAAGCACTATTCACTGGACATAAATTAGAGATTTTATTTTTCTTAAATTCTCCTATGCCAAACTTTTCCAAAATGGGTTTATTTATATTTTTTGTATTCTTCTACAATTAGTTATAATTTTTGATGTTACCATTTGATTTCATTTTTAAATCCTAATTAACCCTTAAAACTATTTATGCCGGATTTACGCAGCTTTCCACACCGTCATGGTATTGGTCACTTAAATTCTCGGTAGTTGACGAACTAAATTCCCTCGACCGATCTTGAATCAAATGATTGAGATTAATCCCATGATTTCAAAAGGATTAAATCAATCAATGATTGATTAGAAGAGCTGATCTGGATTAATTTGGATTATGGAGTGATTTGGTTCAATTTGACCCATTAGGTCAAATTGAGCTAAAAGGGCTAATTGGGTTAGGTTGACCAAATTGGTTCAATTGAAAGTTGGATTATGTTTAATATTGGATTAGATATTGGTTGCAAGCATTGATTTCAATCAATTTGATTTAGGACTTGATTTGGTTCAATTTGACCCTTTAGGCCAAATTGGGTCAACTTAGGTCAAAGTGTCTAATTAGCTTGGTTAGGCTCAATTGATTGTAGTGGATGTACAATAATGATGTACAATCATCAATGAAGGGATTAGATGACTTGATTTGATTCACTGAGAGTTTAATTACAGTTTGGCTTAATCACCTCTCTTAAGTCACTTTGGGTTAAGTGACTTGGTCAAGCCAACTTGGGCCAATTGAGGTTATGGATGGTTGGGGGTGTGTTTAATGATGAATTTAAAGTTTATTGGTATTTTTGGTTGCAATTTATTTGGGCTCACATAATTTTTGGCTCGTTTGAACCCTTTAAGTCAAATGGGCTACTTTGGGTTGGTCCTTTGGTTCAATTGGCTTACTTAAGTATTGGCATGGCTTGAAATGATCTAATGACTAATTATAAAGGTTGAGAAATTAGGTTGGATTTAATTTACTTCAGGGCTTAAGTTGAGTTATAGGATTGTGATGAGGGTTAACGGACCAAATTCAAGTAAGATTAATTGAATAGGTTTGAGTTTGGTTGTATTTCTTTTACATGAGCTTAAATTTGGATGAGTGAGCTTAAGTATGAGTTTTGGTTTAGGCCATAGGCTGGGGTAGAACCTATTTGTCTTGAGGTATATCCTAGGCTTAGGGTTATGCTCTCTAAGTCTCTAAACTTAGGTTTAGTGTTTCCTTAATCACTAGAATTATCTTAGTACTAAGGATATTCAAGTGTCTAGAAGGTTCCTAAGCCTAAGTTGAGAAAGATTAATCCTCACTCCAAAAGTGAAGTCAACAATTTGTTATGCAACTTACACACTTGTGTGAGATGAAATAATTTTTTCTATGTTGTGGTGATTTTATCACATTTGGAAAGGGGTGTTTATGCCTATGTAGTGAGATATTGTCACCAAATTTTAAATATTTTAGGTATGTCTCTATTATATCTTAAGTTTTCTTTATTTGGTTTTGATTTATTCTTCTGTAGCTTCTAGTTCTATGATGGATTTATTGTACAATTTTAGCTCTGGTTATTTTATGTTTGTGTGATCTTTTATTTTCATTTTAGTTTTCATAATTTAGTTAAAACATCTATGTGTGCTCTTTTTCTATTCTTTGAAATATTATGTGACTAGTTTAAGGAGATAACTTCCCAGTCCTCCAAATCAAGAACCATTAAGGATTGATAAGCCTCTTATATATGCATTTTTTTAGATCTCTTGCATATCATTATGAGCTAATTAATAATAAATTAATTTAATAATAATATAAGGCATTTTATGCATCAATTTGGTATTAGATCTTGGTCTAGTCTAAGCATTGCCATACTACATAACATTCTAACCTTCTTGGAACTTATAGCTCTATCCTTTTTTTTTTTTACTATGCCCAAGTTTATTTTGGTCATATATTGAAGCTTAATTGGCTTAAGAATATGACTATTCATATTGCCTTGGCTTCGACTTCAAAATCTGGACATTTTAATCTTAGTCTAAAACATGACTAAGACCTTTGACATTGGATCAGTTCAAAATGACCAAACATCTATTTTTGGTACAAAGCATGACTAAACATTATTGTTCTAGTTGGCTCATAAGAACCATAGATTAATTTCAATATTTTATTTTTAATTTATAAATATCTAGCTTGGATTATAAAGAAAGGGAGTGCATGTAAAAAAAGTTTTTTTAAGACATTGCATAGTGTATGACCACACGCTTAAGTAGAGCATACCAAATACATACCACACATACATCTAGTATGGTCTTTTAATAGAATTTAGAGGCTATTCGAACTAGGTTAGAAGAAATATATGATAGGCTAATTAATATAGAAGGGATAATCCATGTTGAATATAACACCTCAAAAAATACACTCAAAGACCACAATAACCATTACCCCATCCACATGAGTCTACCATTATATATGGTAATGATATCATCCTTAAAGGTATCAAAATTGAAGCCCTAACTTTTGATGGGACTTTAGATCCTAAGGTTTACTTAGAATAGGAATCAATTATCAACCAATGCTTTAATTTGGCATAATTTAAGTGAGGAGAGAAAGGTATGTTGGTAAAGATGAAACTCATATCTCAAACTCATCATTATGTTCAAAATCTTGAAAGTAAATATCTATAAAGAGGTTTAGACTAAATAGGCAAAAGAGAATTAAAGGCTTGTTTAAGAGAAAATATGTACAAATATCATCATATGGTCAAATGTTTAATTAGTGGTAGAGGTTAACTAGTAAATCGTGTTAAGTATATTACACAATTTAGTGAATACTTAAAGTGATGTGGACTGAGGAGATAATATTTTTACATTATCATAATTTAGGGATTATGTTAGAATATTCAATCGAGTTGTTCATAAAAAAAGGTTGACATGCTAGAATCAGATAAGAGATTTTGAATAGTTTCAAAAAAAAAATCATTATATTTTGTAAGCGACATTACACCATTTTTGGTGGTACAACCAAGTACCACTACTAGTGCTTTCTCAAGTCTCATTCCCACATCTACTTTCTCTCTGAATCTAACAGCATTTCCTGCACCAAAACAAGAGAGTTCACCTTAGCCGAGCTCATGAACAATTGGAGGATCACAAGTTCAATGTTTAAGTGTAAGAAAAGAGGTCATGTGACAACAACATATCCAATTAAGTTAGTGCATATCGAAGAGGAAGAGTTAGATCTAAACTCTACTATTGAAGTTGAACATAAAAAATTTATTTCAAAAGATGCATTAGAAGCTAAGCATTATGATGATAATTATATAAATGACTCACAACACCATGAGTCTTTAGATATTGTTAGATGTATATTTACACAACCAAAGGTGAATGAGGTTTGGAGGCATACTATAAACTTTCACACACTTATTTCAATAGGTGAAAAGACTTGTAAGATAGTGATAGATAGTGGTAGTTGCATAAATGCAATATCTTTTAATATTTTATCACATCTTAAGTTAGCTTTTATTGATCACCCTAGTCCTTATATTGCATCTCTAATTAATGACACTTCTATTCCAATATGAAAATATTTTTTAGTATCCATAAAATTTAATTTTTACTCGGAGGAGGTTTTATGTGATGTTATACAAATGCAACAGGGAAGTGTAATTTCAAGAATAACTTGATTGCTTTATAAAGATGCCACATTGACTAAAAAGGTCAACACTTATATGTTCACTTATGAAGGAAGAAGATTACATTATACTCTTCGCAATCTAGAAAAGACAATCAACCTATCACTAATGCTAAGCTCAAATAAAAAAAAGTGTTATAATTAATTTTACAAGGAAAATGGAGAGAGTTTACCAATGGATCCATCATATGGGTTATAATAGTTAATGAATCTAAACTTAAAAAATAATAAATTAGTCATTCCATTTATAATTGAGTATATCCTACATGAATTTAAGGATGTATTCGTAAAGGATCACCCAAATATCTTATCACATATGCGCAATATTCAATATGCAATAGATCTAATCCTAAGAGCTACTCTACCAAATTTGCCTCATTATAGAATGAGTTATATTAAACATCAAGTATTGGTCAAATAAGTTCAAGAGTTACTTAACAAAGGTTTCATTAGAGAGCATTTTGTTCCTACACTACTTTACCCCCAAAAAAATGGTACTTAGAGAACGTGTACTGATAGTTGAGCAATTAATAAATAATAATCAAGTATATATTTTTCATTCCAAGATTAGATGGCTTATTAGATCAAATCAATGGTGCAATAATCTTTTCAAAAATATATCTAAAGAAAGGATACCATTGAGTCAGGATAAGGCTTTGTGATAACTGGAAAACTACATTTAGGACTAAAGATGCCATTTATGAGTGGCTATACCTTTTGGAGTATCTAATGCCCAAGTGCTTTTATGAGCATAATGACCCAAATTTTATGATGTTTATTGGGACAATTTTTTGTAATATATTTTGATAACATTCTAATTTTAAGTAAAACTCTACAAGATCACCATGAACACCTAAAAAGGTTTGTCTTGTACTTAAAAATTATTTTTATTTGCTAATCTTAAGAAGTGTACCTTTGTTATTGACCATGTAAACTTTTTTGGCTTTATAATCTTTAAGGATGGAGTATCCTGAAAAGGTAAACGCTATTAAATAATGATCTACCCCACAATCAATTCATGATGTGAGAAGCTTTCATGGATTAGCAATATTTCTATAGAAGATTCATTATAGTATTATTACATCTCTCATTATATATTACATTAAAAAAAATAAAATTTTAAGTAGAGTCTTGCAGCTACTAAGGCTTTTAAGAGAATTAAGGAAAGTATGGCTCAAGCACTAGTATTAAGGTTAATTGACTTCTCTATTATTTTGGAAGTATCATGTGATGCATCGAAAGTGATAATAGGTGGAGTCTTAAGTCAAGAAGGTAGATTAATGACTTTTTTTTGGTGAAAATTATTTAGAAAAAAAATTTCAACATATAATAAAGAGTTTTTTCTTCTAATTCAAACTTTAAGACATTAGAGGCATCACTTACTATCCCAAAATGTGTCTTATATCCACAAAAATTAAGCCTTCACCATGCTAAATTGGTAAAGTTTCTCCAAAGTTTTACAATTGTCCTTGAGCATAAATTGGTGCAGAGAATAAAGTAGTTGATGCTTTTAGTTATGGGGTTACATTATTATCTTTATTATCTATTTTTTATTGGATTTGATAAATTACCTGAATTACATTATGAGTGTCCTCAATTTTGTACAATTTACAATAATCTCATTGAATATCCAATCAAAGCTATAGATGATTACACTCATAAAAATAATTATCTATTTAAAAGAGAATGATTTGTATTTCAAAAAATCATTATTTTTTTTAATTTGGGAATTACATGTTGGTGGTTTAGTTGATCACTTTGGTAGAAAGCAATCATTAAGACCTTAAAAGATAAATTTTATTGGCCAAGATTAAAATGTAATGATGTTAGATTTTTGCTAGTTGTAGAACTTGTGGCTTAGCTAAGCAACACGCTCAAATTTTGGCCTAGACACCCTATGCCTAATCATCTTTGGGAAAATATTAGTATGAATTTTATTTTAGGATTGTTTAAGATAATTAAAAAAATATAATTAAATTTTTGTCATAGTTGACATGTTTACCAAAATGTCTCATTTCATTTCTTGTTCAAAAAGATTGGATCCTTCTCATATAGCATATTTTTTATGAAGTGGGCTTTGTTTCTAATCATGATGTTTACTTTACTTCATATTTTAAGAAATCATTATAGCATTTAATGGGTATGAAATTAAAGTTTTCTTCAATCCACCATAGATCGATGGCCAAACTAAATTGGTCAATCAAAGCTTAGAAATTCTATAAGATGAAAATATCAAATAATAGAATTTTCTTTTTTATGACCATTTGAATTTATTACCTCTTACCTCTTCCTATCACGCTTCTAATTTGGTTCAAGAATTTAACAGATATTCATATATTTATAAATAAATTAAAGAGCAAATAAATTTAAGTAATCAAACATATTATATGTTAGCTTATCCTCATAATAAAATATAGAGAACTTTTTGAAGGGGATTATGTTATGATCTATGTAAGGTATGAAAGCTTTCCAACTGGAATCATTGACATTACATGCTTTAGGAAGTCCCTTTCAAATTTTGAAAATGATCAAATGCATACACGTAGTGGATTTTGATGTATGATATTAGTAATACTTTAAATGTATCGGACTTAGTAGTATATAAGGTATCAATTATGATATCTAGTGAGCCACTTGATCCCTCTTCCCTACATCTTGAGAGTGAACCTATCCTCGAGCATCCATTAACTAAACCTAAAAGAAGAGTAAATAGATTGACTAGATCCTAAATGATCGGACAATAATCACTAAGGTATCTTGTATGGTGGAAAGATCAACAAGGTATAGAAGACACATGAATTAGTAATGACAAACTATAGGAGATCAATAGAAGATTATTCGAGGAGTATCATGGTGGTGACAACCTATACTCATTAGAGCTGAGTTCTCCACACACTGTGGGAGTTAATTTTGGACACCTTTAGCGTTAAAGACTTTTCGACTAGCCTAATATGTACTCATAGTCTGATAGCTCAAAATCTATTCTACATAAGAGAAATTTAGAATTACTCTTTTAAATAATATTTTTCATAATTTTAAGCAGTTCTTTAGTTTTTTTTAATCTTAATTCACTAGTATTTTCAAGTCTTAACTCATCTTATATAGTTTTAGTATTTTGATTATATATTTTAGCTCCATGCTCTATTTTAGGCAATCTTGGCCTATTAGAAAGCTAAGAATATGCTCTACAAATCTCTAGTTCACAAGCCAAGCTAAATTAAATTGTATTGTACTAAAAATGTAGTCGTTCTTCTGATGAATATGTAGACTAGTATTTTATAACCTTTCAAGAAGAACTTAAGTCCCACATAATGTATTCCTTCTTGTAGCCTTCGACACCTTATATTTTTGGTGATCATCTCCAATGTAAGGGTAATTCTAGAAATATAAAATTTGCTTTTTTTATTGTGCAAGATTAAATAAAATTTTTATGTGCGTTCAACTAGACCAGGAGGGATTATTGATGTCAGTGAGATGTTGCCAAATTCTAAATATTTCAAATATATCTCTATCATATCTTAGATTTTTTTTTGTTTAGTTTGACATTTAAAAATATGTGTATAGTTAAAATAGCTTCATGATATATTCCTTATAGAATCATTAAACTAATAAGCCTCTTGCTGATTTTTCTCTCACTTCTCTCTTATTTATTGTATTCCATTAATTTAATTTAATATTCATATAAAACATGTCATGCATCAATTCTTCAATTGTGAAGAATAATTTTAGTAATAAGCAATAAAAGTTCCCAAAGAGAATATATTGAAGAATTAAGGGCTTAGCCCAAAGAGAACCATTGAAGATCCATCAAGTCTATATCCCGTAATTGCCGCAAAAGGAACTTCCCAGTCACCACCATAGTACAATTTGAACAGATTAATATAAAAGTATAACACAAATAGTCCGTTAGCAGCCAGTAAGAAGCCCACCACGCCACCAGATCTGAACGCAATGATAAATGCTTTCCCAATAGCTCTCCTTGCTTCTACAGTTGTTCGAGCATTTGCCAAGGTTGTGTTTTTGATCCGAAGAAAGCCAGAAACCACAGACGTAACTGCAAACAACAAGAAGGCTGATGTGCTGAAAATAGCATAGAAAGGATCTGATTTGCAAGTTCTATCCTTGATGTAGGTGCAAGGTTGCTCCTTTGTGCTGAATCTTTCAACAGAGCCATGGAACGGAAAGATCAAACAGCAATGGTCACCATAAAGATCCCCACATACCGATATTCGGCAAACTAGAAGGAAGTGGTGGTTCATTTGGAGATGGCTTCTGGATTTCGGCGCACTTGGCAAAGATGTTATGCTCAGAGCATTCTTCCTCCTGATAAAGTCGCCGATCTCATTCTTATTGTTGGCGGCGCCATTTGTGATCTTGTGTGAGTTGACAACAAGCAGCGACTGGATGAGAGCAAAGGCGATCCTAATGACAACCGCCTCCGGGACCCATTATCAGGATCCTACCTCTCCACTATCGATGATCACAACTTAGCTGGCTTGTAACTAAACACGAGAAAACCGCCAGAAAAAGGAAAAAAGCAAGGGTTTTGATAATTTGGAGGGCTTGAAAACCAGTACAGCCATACAACACAGAGCCTTAAGAACCTATCAATGCAAATTCATCCATCCTCAATCAAACATATAAACAAGTGGCACTCTTCAATTATACGAAGTTATTGCCAGGTGCACTAAATTCTGCTGAAATTTAGCCTGATTTTAGCACATTCATTTGTTTTTCCAGAATTCTGGTTATCAAGAATCACCGGACTCAATTACTTTTCTCATCCAATTGTTGAATAATATCGGCGGTGACCTGGTTCGTAGAAGCTGCTATCATATTTGCATCTACATTAAAATTCAAGTATGTTGCACTAGTGCATCAAAGCTTCAGCAATGGCCGTCTTCTGCTCTTCTCCAACTAAACGATTCCAATCCTCTTCAGTAAAACTTTTGGAACCATCCTGCATGTGGGATACTGAAACCACCTTCATCTGCACTGCTTTGCAACTTTATCATTAACTGACAAGTTTGCAATCGCCTTTGCAGCCCTTACAAATGACAGCACAGTCTGTTAACATCAATATAATGGACTCAAATTCTCACCAATTATCTTGATGATTGAATATGCTAATTATGATTCTAGCTTAATATAAAGTTTTTAAATAGTTATTTCCACAAAGTAAAATCATAACTTCCTTCACGACATAACTAATTGGCTTTATAAATAACTTCTTAGGTGTCATAATACTCATATTTGTAGATTAAATTATTAATTTTATTTTTCCCTTTGCTAAACCATTTCATATCTCAATGCTTGCTAGATAGAAGCACAACCAAATGAATCGTAGTTTTTATCATCAAATTAGAACTTTGAAGGAGATAGGCAAGCCATTAAAATTGTCATTGTATGAAGAGTTTGATCTTAGGAAATGGCTATTTTTTGTACATTTGAAAGTAACTCTACATGGATTATAGAGGCAAGTCTGATTTTATAATTGAGATCATTTTTTATCCTTTTACTGTCTAACCACACCAACTGTACAAGTCTGATTTTTTTTTTTTTCCTTCTAACCACACATCTTCATAAGTCAATTATATGTTTGTATAGTTAGCATGATTCAATGTTTTTCTTTAGTGAGTGTAGTTTTTATTTAGTTACAAACAATTTTAAAAGGAGATTGCAAATAAGTCCGCGGTTGATAATGGTTTGATGGAAGCAGCAAATCAAAAGTTAGAATGTGAACATGGGAATGCAAGAAGGACCAAATTTTCCTTGAGTACGTAGAACAAAATAAAGGTAAAAAAATTGGCATATTGTACAAGCTTAACTGGTCTTCTCGACATCAGGAAGAGCGACCATCTTCAATGGAGGAAAAAAAACTCAAATTTGAATCTTAAAATGGCGCTTGTTTTGAGCTTTACTTTCAGTTGGGCATCAAATGGCCAAAATCAAATGTGTGTACTTTTCTTAAAAGTTTCTCTAATGAAGAAAAAAAAAAAAAGGAGGTTTGTTTCTGGACTTTACTTTGAATTTGACAACAAACGGACTATATAAGAAATTTGACAACACTTCTTGCCCAGTCTATAGCTTCAAACTGAAAGAACTTCTTGATGTAAATTAATTACACATTTTATCATTATAACTCTAGGTCTTATATATATATATATATATATATATATATATATATATGTCTTTCTTCGAAACCTTTCCTACTTAATTATTGTGCATGAATGTGATTAGTAGACTTTTGTGCATAAATAAATGGCTTTAAAAGGTCTTTTCTATAGGATTATTGCAGTTTTAGCCTTTTAGCATGAGAAGTAAAGATTCGAGAAAAAGAAAATGTAGAAAAGAATTTTGACCCGCAATCTAATTTGTAGTTTAAAAGAATGGCTCATTAATTTGGTATTAGAAATGGGATGTTTGAAGATATTAGTTTAATAATTTAGGTTATATCATCTCAATATTGAACGGTACATATGTTATGTTAGGAGACTATGGCACCCAATGGAGGGTGAATTGAGTATTTTAAAAAGTGCTACAAGTTAAAACTTAATTTTAAATTTTATAGAAAACTTAATTGCAAAAGTGAGAAAAATATTTTATACTGAAAGAGCAAAGGTACCAAGTAACCGAACAACTATGCAAGAAAAATGAAGTACAAAAAAATAAAGATAGGAGATACAAAGATTTTTATGTGGTTCAGTCAAACTCAAAAAATTGACCTATGTTTACACCTAGTCACTCTGATTAGGAATTCACTAATCAAAATGAGATTACAACCAATCTCTTATAGTTTTCTACACCTTAAAAGTACAACCCCAAAATAAGTTCAAGAGAATAAGAAAAGAGAAGATATAATTTGAATATTTAGCTCTCTATTTTAAAAATAATTTTGCACTCAAACCCATTAAATAATATTAAGACAAATAAGAAAAAAGCTCAAGCTTATATTATATGTTCTATGAATTGAAAGTATGTAATGATATGAACTTGAAATATTCTTAAAACAAAATGATAGAATGAAAATAACTTTTAAAGCACTTGTACAAAGTAGAAGGTAAAGATCTTGGATATGAAAATTATAAAAAAAATATATATTTGTAAAATCATTAAAAAGATTATTTCAATTCAATCAAACAAACAAGAAAACATTTTAAATCACTTGAAAGAGAATGAAAAGATATTAGAGAAGAACTTTAACTATAATGCTTATAATCATAAATCTTTTCATTCAAATCAAACTAATAAAACCAATGATTCAAAAGATTAAAATGAAATAAACACACTTACACACAAGTCCTTGAATGTATGAGCAATGAAAGCATTGACTTGATGTGAGCTTTCCAAGAGGCTTGAAAGAAGCTTGAAAATTATTGAATAAGATTTCTACCTGGATGTTGTTGAAGAAAAGAACAAATAAGATGATCTCAAGCACTTTATACTCCAAACAATACTTGAGCAAGGTCTCGGCCAAAGTAGGAGCAATCAAGAGAAAAGGACTTTAGCACTTTGAATCTAAGAGACGCTCCCAAATTAAATTGTTATGCCTAGATGGAGAGAAGAAAGATAATTAAGCTTGGAGCACAACTCTTTAAATAAGTTCTAGATCCATAATTCTCGAGATAAAATAAGAGAAAGCAGGGAAATAGTGAGAGGAAAATACATAAATGTGTTTGATTTTGAGCAATTAAGCACATGCAAATAAATTTGAATCAATAGGTTAAAACAAGAGAGAGAGAGAGTGAGGCCACTTAAGTCAATTAAGCAATAACATGTCAAGTTGATCTTGTTAAATGTGGCATCAAATTCCACATGTTTTTTTTCCTTTTTGTCCAAGTTAGGTAGCCACCAAAATTGAATTAGTTCGCATTTGAAATTCAAAATTGGTGGCTAGATGGTCAATTAAAATTATTTCTCCTCCAAACCTACGACATTCATCTTAGCCTATGAAATGGGAGGACATCCATGGGAGGATGCATCTCAAAATTTGTATCTTCTCCTAAGCTCATTAAGAAAGAAATAAAGTGAGATCATAGTGCGATCGTGGGCATAAGCAAGATATTGAACCATGTAAATCTTCTTGTGTTCTTTTTTCTGTGTGTGTGAGATTGTGCTCTTTACTCCTCTCCCTCTTTCTTCTCTTTTAAAATCCCAACAATTGGTATCAGAACGAGGTCTTGCTAAAAAAAGAAACAGATGGCTGATGAAGGAAAGGTTTGAATTGATAAGTTTGATGGCAAGGACTTTGATTTTGTGGGCTCTGAAAATTCACCACTGACCTCTCAATTAAGAGGGTGAAGTAAATGTCGGTCAAATTAGAGATGGAATAGTAGATAGACACTATAGATTTTTCATTTTCGAGGACTTTAGATCTGGTTAGTTTCTTATATAAGCAAACACATATTAATTACCCTCCCAATACTAAAGAGAACTTTCAATTAGGTTAAGTTGATTATTTAAATCGTGGCGTATAGTAGTAGTATGTAGAGTTTTGAAATTTAGATTTATGGAATTCATCTTCCTTTAACTTTGTGGAGAAAAATTTTTATAAAGTCGCCTTCAAATCTATGGTGAGAAAAGAAAGGCAAGACGATAAAAATTCATCTTTTTAGGATGCCACGCAGATCCGCAGATGTACTTATTCAGGTGATTGAGTACGTCATCAAGGAATATTATACTATCTCGAAAGATAGAAGTCACTACCCTTTAATAGACCTAATCATGTCAATAAGGACTCCTAAGGATAATGGGTCTGTATATGAACCAGAGATTCTTTTCCTATTTTACATGGAAAAGTAAAGTAGGGTTTACTTTAAATCGGGTTCATTAAGTTCCCTACAGGGGCAAGCCCCTAGAGTTAATTACATCCTAAGGAATGGGATTCCTTAGGAAAACTCTCGATTAAGGTACATGATCATTGTCTTCAAAGATTTCAATAGGAAAGGACTATCAATCAATTGGTTCATTTTTTGAAGATCAAATGGGATTGATTAAAGGGAAGGAGTTATTATCGAAGCCAAAATGGAAGATAAGTAGGAGATGCCCACGATGCTAGAAACTTCAAAGCATCTTAGTTGGGCTTTATATTTTTGAAATTGATTTAGTTTGTTTGTGTTAAATTTTTTATTAAAAATTTAGGACTTATGATTCCTTAACACATGATTAAGAAAGTGCCTAAGAGGTGAAGAATTATGCTTATGACCCATAAAGGGGAGAAGCAACCTCAGATGCTAAATCTAGGGAGCTTTGGTGAAGGCCGAAAGCACAACCTAATTCTAAGGCGAAAAGGGGGTATTTGGTTTGCCTCCACAAGAGAGGACAATCCATCCCATTGCTTGGACTTACAATCTCCTGGGGGTGGCCACCAATTAACTCCTCCTACAATATTAAATACATGTAGGCAAGTCATATATTTATGCAAGATAAGTTAGGTTGTTATTTATTTAGAAAGAGACCTAAGTCCTTAAACTCACTTCCTAAAGAGATTAGATCATGTAGGGACATGCTTCAAATGACCTAAATCTAATGCAATTCAAATTTCAATTTTTTTTATTTTCATTTTTGGATAATTATTTTACTTGACTAGTGGGATTAAGGAGTTGTTTATTGTTGCATGATAATTATGAAAATAAGATCCATATATTGCATGAAAAATAAAGTTATTGGCCAAAAGAAGGAGGTGTGTTTCCACCATAGCTCTTAAAGGTCAAGCTAAGTTTCTCTAGCAAAGGTGAAAGCCCTCCAATCAAGAGTGAAATAAGATGCATTTGTGTATGATATTGTAAAAGAAATATTCATCCAGCTAAGGGGTTGCTAATTCTTTTATCTTGATTTTAAACCTAAGCTTTAGGTGAGGTTATGAGTTCTTTATTTTTAATTTTGAGTTGTTAAGTTTGGTAAAAGATTTATTTTTTTTCTAAAGAGCCTAATCCACATCCAAGCCATACATAAAGCAAGGAAGAAACAAGGAAAAGATGTACAATAAGCTAAATAAATCTCAATTTATAAAAATGCAAAAAAAAAGAATAAAGGCGTTATACTAGCACCACCACAAACACGAAAATAATAAATTGGGTAGATGAGCTCTACCCTTATACAACCCTGATTACAAATTAATTAAATTACAATTAAGCAAGAAATTCATTATTATGGGGGCCTTCAAGCTTTATTCTTCATTCTTCTTTTCTTCTTTCTTCTTCTTTTCTTCTTTCTTTTTTGGTTCCTTGTTTTGGATGGTTGAAAGGTAGATGCTCCAAGGCTTCACATGGTGCATAAGATATGATCTTATGACCAATGTTCATCCTAATCTCCATAACAATCATTCCAAAATCTAATTGCACAAATTTACATGAAAAAAAAGAAAGGAAATCTAATACTACAAATTAGCTAAAACAAACCACACAAATCCCAAGCATGTATATTGGACTTATCACCCCACATGGTGACTAAGTCCACACAGCCTATATAGATTATGCTTAGGGGTATAAAGCTACAAAAGCATTTATATTTTTATTTATGATAGCCCCTTAAGCACAATCTTCTAGAAAATAATAGTTAGACTAAAGCGTCCTACCATTCATTCTATGAGCATACACCCTAACATCCAGTTTAAAATAAATATCACAAAATAAAATAAAACATCAAACTATACACTGACCTAACCTAAAGCTAGAAGTGGTGACTTAGGCTAATGTATGTGCTTTGAAGGTTTATGTGGTATGCTTAGCTATGGCTTTAGGTTCAAATTTTCTAAGTGTGAAACATGTTCAACTTAGAGGAGGGTTTCATTTAAGTTGTTTAATTATTTTGGTTGATTTTATATCATGTTTTGATTAGATTCAAATGAATCTCATAATTAATTACTAAGTTATAAAGAGAGGGAAAAGAGAAGAACTTCTCTTTCCTTCTAACCTAAGTAATTTCTAAAGTAGATTCACATTTTAGTTTTATTTAGTGAAGGTTTTGATTAAGTATTTTAATTAAGTTTAGATGAACTCTAAACAAACCTATTCAAAAAGAAAGGCATTTTAAGATTAAATAAAATGAATCAAATTCATAAAATATACATTACTTCATTTCTTTTCCAACATGTATAACATGCATATGAATGAATCTTAAGCATATCTATACACAAAAATGTGAATATTTAATATACTTTATGATGCATGCTAAGTAATTCATTTAAGAAAACTTGAAAGTTTACTATGCATGATTTTTCTTAAGTAGAAAAGGGTTTCTTTATCTAATTTTCACATACACACATGAAGTAAGAAAGGCATAAGTGAGTACATCATTGTTAACGAGGTGTAAGGTACAAGACCTACTTAGAGCTACTTAAAGCCTCACAATCTTGGGGTTGTCCAGACTAATATACTACTTTCCTTAAATACAATGTATAAAAGAAATGAATGAAAAAGAAAGAATGCAAAAGATTGTATTAATTGATTCATTTTATTTATGTCATTTATGTGTACAAGCATTGGTAACCCTCCTTAAGTGATAGCATAGGAATGAATAGGATATGGAATTAGGTAAGTGTTAGGTTCTTTTCAAATGAACCATACATCTTACCAACTCTATTCAAAACTATACTAACATAAAGAAGGAAAAATATGCTAAGAACATCCTTATATTTTCTTCACATGCAAGATTATAATTAAAATATAAGTAGCACACTTTCAGATTTGATAATTATTTTATATGTTTTGAAAATAATTTGAATTTAGTAGTGATAATAGCCACTCATATTTCTACTTTAGCCAAACATGCAAATTTGACATAAAGTAAAACAATTTCATTTTAAATTTGAATTTTAAAAAATATATATGCATGAAACCACATGACATACAAATTTAATATGTTGGGGAAAGAATCAAAAAGAAAGCATGTAAACACATTCACTTTAATTAAATCCTAAAGACATTCTTATGGAATAAGAAAGTTTAAAATAAATCAAAGTATATTCAATGTGATTTTTGTTTAGTTTTAAGTTTGATTTAATTTTGAAAAGGTGAGTTGAGTTTGTTGTTCCTAACCCATTCCACATGTGTTTGATATTTTTGTTTAATTTTTAGATGATTAGATTCATTTTATGTATTAATTAGGTTAAGGTATGAATTAAGCAAATTAATTAACCCTTACCTACACCACCTTAGCATAGTTAACCAAGTAATTATGAGCCAATGAGATGACATAAAACTCACAAGGAATTTTAAATGCCTGAAGAAAAAGGTAATGCAATTTGACTCATGATTAATGATTAATTAAGCTAAGTTTAGCTTAAGTAATTTCAAAACACCCTTCACACATATGAATTGGGTTTTGATTTCCTTAATTGAACTTAGGCTCTTAAACACCTAAGCATCTACCCAAAGTAGATTAATTAAGTTCTAGAAGATTTTAGAATTTTTAGAAATTAATTAAGGGATAATTAATGAATTAACCCTTAATTAAGAGAGGATTAAGGAAAGAAAAGGGGGTTTAGGAATAGCTTAGGGAAATATCCCAAAATTATTTATAAATCTATCCATTGGATCTAACCTTAATCAACCTAATAATGGATTAAAACACTAATCCAAACCTAATTATCCTTAATAGAGGAAAATCAAAAGAAATTTTTAAGCCTTAATAAATCCCAAGAAAATTAGGGAGAGAGGTCATCCCCTAAAACATACCCAAGAAGTTTGGGATTAATGAGAGGATTAATTAAGAAGTAATTAGCAAAATATGATTTTTAATCAAAACCAAAATCAAAGAAAAGGATAATTCAAAATCCATTGAAATTATTTTTAAAATATTCTAGGTTGAATTATCTTTCCATAGGATTTTACCTCATATTTTTCTAAATTTTATTGAAGGAGATATGAATTTTTAGAAGATCAATTAATTAATTAAATCCCACTAATCCTCATCATTGTTAGCCGCGGCTTTACACTGCATCATGAGCTACCACTTAAATGTCACGTGGGCGTGGTGGGGCGTCTTTGATCCTGCTGATCAAGGATGCAGGCGAGGATCTCCACCGGAAGGATAAATTTCTAACATGGAGAATAATCATCGTCCATCCAAAATGCATGGATGGATGGATCTCTTTTTCCTTGATCCATGATCTTGGAAGATCGAGCTCGATTGAGCTCGATTGGAACAGATTTTACCCATCTAAAATAAGGCTATCCAATGGTGGATTTCTCATGACTTGAAAATTTCTTTCACAAAGACCAACACCTCTAAAATTGAAAATTTCATACACCTGGAGGTGATCACTCAAGCTCGATGAGGTAGCTTCGTATATTAAAGACGAATCCCTGTTGAAAGTTTCAATCCTTGGGGTTGAGTGGATCTCCCTATGGAACAACACCACTTCACCTTCTTTGCAGCTTTGATCTAATTGAGGATCCTCTTGCATTGGGAACTCGAATGAGAGGTGCTCAGTTGATCCTCAGGAGTGTGCAAGAGGAATTAGAATGGATTTGAGTATAAGGAAGTTGAGGATTCAAGTGAGCTCCCATTTTCAATGGAAAATCAAGAAGTAGCTCAAATCCCTCTTAGAAAGCAGGATGGCTCTATCTTTCTAACACTCTCTTCAATCGAATGAGGAATGATGATTTCAAATTGAATTAGGGAGTATATCTCCCCTAAATGAGCGGTTGAAACCTCCTTGCCATTTTGATCCAATTGACCACATTGGAGGGTTGTTTTAATCTGTGCACATGGTGGTTTGAGGTCTTGAGTGGATTGCTCCCATGTGCATCAAATTGAGTGGAAGGAGAGGATTTGAATTGGCCAATGGGGTGAGTTTGGCCTTGGGTCCATTTGGGCTGACCCAAACCCATTGGGTTGGGTGCACCACTCTTCATTAGGTCCCCAGCTATTAGGAAGGGAATCAAGTGATATGAAGAGGGCATGACCAAATTACCCATGGATTAGCCAAAATTTGTTCTATGGCTAGGGGTAGAATGGTCATTTTTTATTTTCAATTTGGATATGTTGGGTATGTGGAGAAACTAGGTTTGGCCAAGTTTCATGAGATTTGGAATTCATTTGATAAGGTTTGGCTCATGTTGACCCATTTAGGTCAAAATGGGTCAACTTGAGTGACCAAATTGGTCAAAGGGTCAAACCAAGGGTTGGGTCAAGTTCATATGACCAATTGAAATATTTTGGTGGCTTTAGTTTAGTTCAATTTGGATTAGTTTTGAATTTGGCTCATATGACTTCATTTTGGTCAAATGGGTCAAGTTGACCTATTTGACCCATTTGACCTATTTGAACTAGGTCAAGGTAGGTTTTGGTTTGGTTAGTCATATGGAGTGGATTGGTATCTTTGTTTCTAATCAATTTAGGCTATGTTCGAATTTGGCTCAACATGACCCCTTTAGGTCAAGTTGGGTCTAAGGTCAATTGGGCTAGGTTAGGTCTAGTTGGCCAATTGAGGCTTTGGTCAAGTTCAACAAGTGATTTGGAATGAACTTGACCGATTAGTTTCAATCAATTTGGCTTAGATCAAGTTTTGATACATTTTGACTTTTTTAGGTCAACTTGGGTCAACTTGGGTCAAGTGGCCAATTGGACTAGGTTAGGCTCAAATGTTGACTTGGTCAAGTTCAAACATAGGTCATGAATGAACTTAGATCATGGTTTCAATCAATTTGGCCTATGGTGGTGGCTATGTTTTTTATTTTGAGGTTTAATTTTGACTTTGACAATTTGATTGATTGATCATCCCATGATGATTGTTGATCATGATGAGAGGCATATGTGAGTTTAGTTCAATCCAATTTGGTTAGGATTAGAATTTGGCTCATAAGGGTACTTTAGGTCACTTTGGGTCAAGTGAGCCTAAGTGGGTCAAATGGCTTGGTCAAAGCTTGATTTGAGCTTGATTGAATTTGTATATGGACTTATGATTGAAATATAAATCCATTTGCAAGTGGTTTGAAGTCAAATGGGTTTTGATTCATTTGATAATTTCATATTCAAAGGAAGAATATGAAAGGATTTAGGGTTTGATTTTTGAATTGGATTTTGATTTGGTGATTGAAGTTTGTATTTATATATGGGTTCATGATTGTAGGGTTGATTGAATCATGAAGGAAAATCAAGAGTTTGGCTTGATTTGAAATTGATTTGGCTAAGTTCAAGATTTTGACTTGAAAGGCTTAGGTGGATTTTGAGTGATTTGAGTTTGATTTTTGGAATGGATTTTGATTGTTTGAATTTATATTTCATTTATATTTGTGAATATAAATGAGAATATAAATGGATCATGAGAAAATTTCAAGGATTTGAAGTGATTTGATCATGATTTAGACTAAGCCCATTAAAAGGGATTTAAAGAACTTAGGAAAATTTTGGAGTTTGGAGTTTGAATTTTTGAATTTGGTTTAATTGATTTATATTTAAATTTTATTTATATATGTGAATATAATGATAATATAAATGAATTATGAGAAAATCCCATGAATTTGAATTAATTTGATCATGATTTTGGCTAAGTCCATTAAGAGGGATTTAAAGGACTTAGGAAGATTTGAACTTAGAAATTTCAATCATGGATTTCAATCATATGTAGTTGATTTGAGTTTGGAGAAAATCAAATAAGATTGATTTGGAGTTGACTTGAAAGAAGAAAGGTGAGGAATGGTTTAAGCTAAGGGTAGGCAAATTTTCTAACACCCTAAGGCATGACTATTCCTATGGCTAACTCTTCTAAGTCTCTAAGCAAGTGTCCACCTAATCACTAGAAGTGTCTTAAGACTAAGAAACTCTTAAAGTCTAAGAGGAGTCCTATGTCCAAGATGGAGGGGTTGAGAGCTCATTCTAAAAATAAGGTCAACAAAGGGCGCCCAATAGGTGTGGTGTGACTAACAAGAAACACCGCATGTATTGGTGTTGACCAAATGTATCAACAACACCGAGAGATCACAAGCACTATCAGAAATAATTTATCATTAACCCAAGGCATAGAAAGAATCTAGAGCTTAGTGCAATGTGGCCCTACTTATGTCCAAGACATAAGAGAGAGGGAAGAATCCACTAAAGAATAGAGTGTGAACCTTCCACTAGGGAAATAGGTTCAAGTCATCCACAAGGGGATGAGAGGGTTGATTTGATTTGAATCTCACTAAAGAGAAAAAAGAGATTCAAGTTTCACTGGGAAGAGGTTGAATTTGTTTCAATTTTTAGGTTTGAATTTTGAGATGAACCCTTGGTTTATGGATCAATGAGGAGCCATGGAGGCCTAGGCTTAACTCTGATTTACCAATCCAAAGGGAGTAGTCTACTAAACACATAGTAGGACTAACCAACCAAAGGGATGCCTTTGGTATGCAGCAACTATACTAGGAAGAAAGCATAGTAGACTTACATCCTCCAAAGTAGAGACCAGTGATAATCTATCAAGAGAAATAGATTGAACCCAACCTATCGACTATTGAGTGAAAGCTGCTGGGGGACTTAGATCAACTCAAAGATAGTCAAGATTAATTTTTTAGTTTATTTTGATGGATTCTATGGTTTGTGATGGATCACACCGAGAAGGAGCCATAGAAGCCTAGACCTATCTCAATCAACCAAAGGGAGTAGCTTCACCGATGGGAGAACTATCCACCAAAGGAGTGCCTTTTGGTTTGCAATGATCAATTCAAGGGAAGAAAGCTTGAGGGACTCACATCTTCCACTAAAAGACCACTGGGTGATTGGTTTGGGCAACAAATCAACCCGACCTAGGGCTACCGTCGGTTTGAATAATCATGCTAGAAAGAATGCATAGTCTTACATCTTTCAAAGTAATGAGGGTAACCGCTTATGGAAAAATAGATTGAACCCACCTAAGGGCTAACTAGAGAGTATCACCGGGATTTATCTCAACTCGTGTAGTCGCAATTCCTATAGGGAGTTCTCACGACCGCCTAAAGATAGATGCGCTTGAAAAGGGGCCCTTTTGGGGCTTAGATTCCTAATCCACAAGTGAATTAATTTTGTTTATTTTGTTTAGTTTGTTTAGTTTAATTTATTTGTTTTAGTTTATTTATTTATCATGGACGTTTTAGGGATCAAACCGAGAGGAGCTTATATCACCCTAGACCTATCTCATTTATCAACCAAGGAGAATCTACAACCGAACAAATTCTCCAACCAGGGGTGGCTACTAGAAAGGGGATTGTCCAATCCAAAAGTAACTGGTAGTCTAAATGGGGTGCAAAGGACTTGATCCAAATAGAGTGCTCAGGGATGGGGCCGCTAAAGGGCTTAATCCAACACCCTGGAGAAGATGACATGGCTAGTCATATATCCAATAAGTATTGGTCCAACTCAAGGAGAAAGCTGGGACTCATATCGCCAAGAGTGGTGTATCCACCGTGAGTATCAGATAGAAACATCAACCAACCTAACCTAGGTGCACAATCGCCTAGAAGAAAGCTGGGACTCACATCCTCCTATAGTGAACATTGATGGGATAGTCTATCTTGCTGCTGTGTGCTATCCCACCTAGAGACGGTAATGCCACTAGGGACTTATATCAACTAAAAGTAGTCAAGAGGAAAGGAGCCGGGAGACTTATCCTAAACCTCAAATATACTCAACCTAGTTAGCATGATGGCTAGTTCAAGAAGAAAGCATGGGACTCACATCTTCTTAAAGTCAACATGAGGTAGTTTATGGCAAGTGAAGACTACCATACAAATAAGGCGCTCGTTGGTTTTCAATGATCAAGTCAGGAAGAAAGTATGGGGACTCATATCATCCAACAAATGACCACTAGGGTGACATACTAGTGAAGTAGACAACCTAGAGTGCTAATGAGTGAGTGCCAGGGGCTTGCTCCTACATCAAATAGCTTGAGATAAAAGATTTATGTTTGTTTTGTGCATGTGTTAAAAAGGAATAGGATGCATGTGGGAGACTCTTACACCTACCTTAAACACACTAGGGGTTTGATGAAATGCTGCCATGGATGGCAAAAGGATTCCCACTAAGAAAGAATGTTGCTTGGGGACTCTCACACTTATCTTAATTATGCTAATCGAAATTGGATGCCTCTCAAGTTCTCTCACACTTATTCTAATAGCATAGGGAGATTGTGTTTGTGTTGTGAAAGAGGGATAGATGCCACTGGGGACTCTTACACCTACCCAAACACGCCATGATTCACAAGCAAAACAACGCTTCAAAGAAGAGAAGATTTGATGAATGGAATATTTTTGTTCTTTTATTAATGATTATTTTCAAACATGATTTATTTCATGGGTAATATTTCTTTAGATAGAGCCCATTAATTGGAAGCAGGTTCCCTTTACAATCAATAAGCTATAAGATCCTCTTGGTAGGCCTTCTATGACATAGGGCCTTCCCAAGTGGGTTCAAACTTGCCTCCCATCTTTGATGGGCAACAATTGGTCTCTTAGACTAACACAAGTTCTCCTACTGAAAGACCTAGGTGACCAGCTTGTTGTGAGCTTGAATCATTTTGCCCTTTTACAACTTGAGGTTATGGCATGCCCGTAGAGACTCTCCTCCAAACCTTCGAGCTCTTCTAACCACAACTTGACATTCTGCTCTGTAGTGATCTTGTTACCTAATGCTATCCTTAGTGATGGGAGTTAAACTTTTAAAGGTAGAATAGCTTCAGACCCATACACTAAGGAAAATGGGGTAGACTGAGTTGGAGCTCGATATGTGGTGCAGTAGGCCCACAAGGCTTCAACCAAACCGTTCCATTATGTTATCACATCAAGAGTCTTCTGATCTGATGAGAGTTTTGTTGAATGCTTCGCTAAGCCATTTGCTCTGGGTAGTAGATGGTGGAGTATCTCCAATCTACATGTCTTCTAGCAAGTTGATCTTCATGCTTGAATGTAGTACCATTATCGATATAATTCATCGAGGCACTAACCTATATATATGGTTCTAAAAATTGAAGCACATGTCTGATCTCGAGTGGGATGGCTACCACTTGGAAAAGTAGTGTGGCGCTAAGATGAATCGATGCCCTTGGAAGAAGGAGGATCGATGGACCTACAATGTCGGTACCAACACTCAAATGGCCATGAAGCCAATGTAGGTGTAGAATGTTTGGTTGGTGGAGGACCACACCGTACGACATCGATGGCATCTCCTATATCCATGCGTAATCATCAAAGGCCAAGTTGCTTCATCTTCATCTGGACCGGATTGATGTACCCATAGACGAATGTACCTCCATAATACCATGAGCTTCATGTTTGTATAAACAACATAACCATATTTGGTCAAAGGACCGGCGGTACAAGGTGCCATCAACAAGAGTGCAGGAGAGAGCCCTCTATTTCACTTGATGGGCTTGTGATTTTTCTTGAGGTAGTTTATCGGTGTTCAAGTAAGCTATGAACGGTTGCCTCCAATCCAACTCCTTGTCCATTTTGGCAATGACAACCTCCCCTTCAAGAGAAAGTCTCGCAATGAGTTCAACATCAATAAGGGATAGACTTGTCTATTTTGGACCCTTATTGAAATGGACTCATCTTCCATACAATTCTTTGGCAAGTTTGGCCAAAGCATCTGCTACATTCTCTCGCTGGGGAACCTTGTAGATGGTGACTTCAGAATTTGGGCCAACTTCATGGTATACCGTAGTAATGATAAAGCTTGGGTTTGAGAACCTAGGACCACAAATCTGTTGATGACCAATTGAGAATCCCCAAAGATGTTGATGCTCTTGACATTGATAGTGATGGCTAACTCAGACAATCAAAGCCTCATACTTCATTAAGGGTTGAAAGATAGTATGAGAATCTCATCACATCAGCTTTGGAGTTAGAAGAACTATTCCTACCCCCGCTGGAGAATAGATCACCTTTAAGAAAAGAAGCACCATCAAAATACATCTCCCATCGATTCCCTCCCCTAAGTTCATGATTTGTTCATCGTGAGATCATCACTAAGCGAGAATTGAAGTGGTGTTGCTAAGAAATCAAAGTCTATCCTTTACCATGGAGGGGTATGAATGTGATATCAAACTATGAGAGAATCATGGACCTGAGCCAAACATCCTGATAGCATTGGTGGTCATGATACTACAAAGTGGATTATTCGAGATCAAGTTCACCTTATGAGAAAGCATATAGTGTCATAGCTTTGGGAGGCAAAGATCAAAGCTAGGCAATATTTTCTCAATAGGTGGATAGTTGAAGAAGATGATGATGAGGTAGTAGAGTGCTTTCCTTCCTTCACTTGGGCCAACAGAGAGAGTCATCCAATGCGAGTGTAGAGATGAGTGGCATCCAAGATGGGGTCGCTAGAACGCTTCACCAAGTACTTTGATGTCTTCAAGGCATGCTAACACTTATCATCCCACTTGAACTTGGCATCCTTTTGACAAGTTGAAAATGGCTTGCATCTCTCGATAGGTTGAGATAAAGCATCTTAGATACCCATCCTTGAAAGGATCGAGAGTTGAGTTAAACTTAGAGGTGGCATTTCTAAGATAGCTTTAATCTTTCAGATCTATTTCTATTCCCGTGTCAACAACAAACCAAGGAATTTCAAAGCTACTCAATGAACACACTTCGGGATTCATTTTGAGGTTATATTATCTTAACCTTCAAAACTACTCTCAAGTCAAAGAGGTGGTCTTCCTTTTCTCTCTTGACTACTAGATCATCAACTAGCTCAACCGATGATGGATGAGTTCATTGAAGATCTGAGTCATGGCCCATTGGTATGTAGCACCAGCATTTTTAAGGCCGAAAGGCATGACCCTATAATAGAAGATTTCGATCGGGGTTCGAAAAGCAGTGTTTCTTTCATCTTCAAAGACATCTTGATTTGGTTATAGCCAGATGATCCATCCATGAAAGAGAAAATTGCATGAGATGAGGCAATGTCCACCATTAACTCTGGTATAGGAAGAGGAAACTCATCCTTAGACATGCCTTGTTTAAGTCCCTAAAATCGATGCAAATGTGAATTTGGCCATTCTTCTTCTTAACTTGGGATGACACTAGCTAACCGTAGGATATTTTTCTTCCCCGATGAAACCAAAGATCATCTTTCTTGACTTTAGAAATGACCTGTTGTTCAATTTCTAATCACATGCATCTAGGAGCTTGCTTAATAGGGGTAACATTAGGATCTATTGCTAGCTTGTGGACTGCTACATCAAGAGATAATCTGGGCATTTCTTCATAACTCCATGCAAAGTAGTCTTTAAACTCAGTCAATAGCATAACTAAGTCATTAGTTTTTTCTTCATTTAGCAATGAACTGATGTATGTCAAGCGTGGATTTTTTTCTATCCCGCGGTTGATTTCTTTAAGCTTGTCGATTGTTGAATGAATCTCCTCTTCAAACTCTAGCAGTGCCTCTTTGACTTGGAGATCACCTGGATTGTCTGAGATTTCTAAACACACATTCTCATAAGAGTTGTGTGTGAGAAGAACTATCAAACTCCAAATGATTGGTAACAAGGCAATCTTCATCATCAAGACCCACTATATAAAATCCTAGCTCTTGATTGCTTCCTGTATTATTCCATAGTTTTTTGAAGTACTCTAACCAGTGCTTGGACCATGTATAAGGAACTAAACCTTTCTGTACAACACAAGGCGAGTAAAATTCAAAAGGTAATTCCATTAATTCTTTAAAAGTATCCTCCTCAAGCTCTACATCAACTTCAGGGCTTGAGGATGATGATCCCAAAAAGAACTTCTGCTTCATGTCACTGGAAGACTTAGGGACTTCCTTAAACCTTCAACTTTGAGATGTAAGTGTAAGAGCTAAGGTTTCCAACCGCGCCTAATAGTTTCACATAAACCATTGAATACTTTTTTGCTTGGAGGCCTGTCTTCATCTCTATCTGATCAAAAGTCACCTCCAATGGAACCCGCCGAGAGGGTTGTCATATACTAATCACATTAGACTCATCCTCCAAGCGATTCCAAGTCTATGTGAATAGTAGGGGTACTCTATGAACTGAACATGACCTCTATTGGTCAAGGCCAACTAGGGTCTCCCACCTCTAACCTCTATTTCTACTTTGCCCTGGAGGTTGAGCCATCCTACCCACATGTCCATATGATGGAATGAACTATGGGTGGAATGTGATATGCATCTATTTCTTCTTCAACCCTTTCTTGTTCACTTGGACTTTTATTTTTCTTTCATTTTCTTTTATCTTTTCTTTTCTTTATTTTCTTTTTTTGCATTTGAATTTTGTCAAGTTCATGAGAAAGGGTGTTTGAGGAAGATAGTAGGTCGCATCCTCATAAATCTCAACCTCTAACTAAAATGGCTTTTCATCTCATTGACATGGATTCAATTCCATCTTTTCTGAACTTGATGCATTGATGAAGGGAGGATGGAATGATCTTATTCTGATGTATCCAAGGCCTACCAAGCAAAGCAGTGAACAAAGTATTTGAATCAATGATGTAGAACTTGGCTTCAGTCTTCCAATCACCTATCTCCAAAGGTAACACTATAGAACCTAAAGCCCGCTCACCTTGATCATTGAATCCTCTCAACATCATCCATCTCCTGAGTGTGAGATGTCAATCCTCAAATAGTAAAGGGTCTTAGACTAATGTTCACCGATGAACCCAAATCCAAGAACCCCGGAGTGAAACTATGTCAATTGTGATGTAGAGGGACGGTTGTGCTCCAAGTCCCCGTAAGAAGGTCTTCATGTGAAGGTGATCCCTTGGGATTCTTTACATAATGTGCTTCCCTCATCTATTCACCGAGCTAAGAATATTCAGATCAAGGAGAGCCTTGATTAGTGATTCCCTCATCTCTTTGGATAAGACAAGGGCATCATATATGCTTAGCTTAGATAACTTTCTTAGATGAGAAAGGATGTAGTCCACCCTTTAGTCTTCCAAGCATATCAAGGGTGGAGCATCTTGTGGAAGGGCTTCTCAATCTTGGTACCAATGACTTGTTTCTCTATCTTGAGGTGCTTGCCAGGAGGTAGAACCTTGCCTCTGGAGGTTGACTTGGTGATCTCTTGTGGAAGGAATGGAAGGTTCTACACATCAGCTCACTATAGCTTCTCCTATGGGACCCTTGAAATCAGATGATTCCAAGTCTATCTCAAGAGGTGAACCTGTAGTATTCAGAGTTGGAAAGTCCAACTCTGAATTAGAAAGAGGAATATCAAAATTATTATAATTATTTAGACTTGAAGAGTCATCATTAGGAATAGAAGAAGACAACTAGATTTATTCTTCAATTTCTTGGAATTATTTGGAGGTACAAAGTAGAAATCAAGTAATGTGAGCACGGTAAGGGATTTTATGCCCTTATCCTCTGATACAAGAGTTCTACTAGTAGAAGAAATAGAAGAGCTAGCTGAAATGGAAGAAGTCATGGTGGAAGAAGCTGTTGGAGGCTGATCGATTGGCTGCTAAAGGGCTATCAGGTGACACATGTTCTTGCTACTATGCTCCCACTTTCCTAGAGTTGGCCGGGAAACTTGCAAACCTTCCTTGGTGTTGGAGGTTTGGTGACTCGAGCACCTGAGGAAAGCTTCTTGATGATCTTCTTAGAGGTTTTGGAGAAATATCCCAACCTTCTTTAGTTTTGGTAGGATCACATGTATCCCCAAGGATTACTAATGGAACTATGAAGGTTGTTCCACAAGGTATTCCTTTGGGATAACTACAACAGTCTTGAATTGTGTTCAAGCTAATCCTTGAATGTGAAGCAATCCTCCAAAATGTGGCTAGCATGGTGAAGGGCAAAGTTTGGATCATGACTTTTTTACTACTTCTCGGTCTCTAGGCTCGGGTAGCTAAAAATAGGTTTCTTTAAGAGATTCTTAAAGATTTTTTGATTACCTCCCTCTTAAAAATAATAAGGTTTGTTTAACTTATCTAAAGAGAGGTGGACCATAGCTACCTGGTGGCGGGAATGCATGCCACTGGTGGTATATGAGGTGGTGGTTGTGGCCGTGGAGGTCGATGGAGGCTAGAGGGGCCTGATGGTGGTAAAGGAGGTGGAGGCTCGAGGTCATGGTCTCTGATCTCTAGGCTCTTTTCTCTTCTCATGGCTCTCTAGCTTCTTTCATGAAGGCAAGCGATCTTGAAAAGGCAAAGCTGTTTGGCCTCTCCTTACCAGTCCTTGTTGATTAGCTTCTCAAATGTCTTGATAGTGAAGCCCTTAAGCATGGGGTGATATTCTTGATATTCTTCAAGATTTATGGCACTTGCGTGTTGCCGCCATGAGAATATAATCAACAAGGGACTCACCGGGTGTTGTTGTGCTACAACGATCACCTACGGTAACCCTTTGAGCTCCACAAATCTCTTGATGAAGAGTTGCTCTAACTCGAAAATCTTTCTTGAACCATTGGGTTGTTACCAATCAAAAGCAATACCCACTACTACTTGAAGAGGCAAAAGTAAAGTGTCATTGCCACAGTTGCAACAATAGCCACGAAATGATGTCTTTTGGGTTTCCATTGCCATCAAAGCTTTTGAAGGAAGGAGGCACTGAAACCCTTGGGATATTGGATAGCATCAATTCCTCTAGGTAGGGTCTACCCTTTGGCGATGATCCTCCCTTGAGCCAAAGCTTCCTTCACTGCTACTCAACCATGGATTTTATCTTTTCTTGTATGGTACTTTCCACTACCTTCTTATACATGCTAGTGCTACCTTGCTCAGCGGAGGTAGAGTCTTGATTGGTCCAAGACATGCACTAACTCAGTGGTGATGTCAGCTGTAGTAGGATGAACTAAAGGCTTATTTGAAGCAATGCTAACAAGTCCTCTAACTATCATGTCATCTATCAATCTATCTTCATCCTCGATATCAAAGGTGTTGGCTGATTCTTCTGTCTCTTGATCAACCTCATCACCTTCCATGGCTTGTTGTTCCTGAAGAGATCCTCATGTAGACTCATGAGTCTCCCAACAAGTCATCTTCATTGGGATCAAGCGACTTTCTCTTCATCATTAATCATATAGATCTCCTTCTTTCCATGAAATAATGTGCCACTATCTCATCTAAGAATGATCCATCTAAGTACAAATAGTCTGACGGTGATCACTATCATGCTTGAGAGGCACGGACCTCATTTGGAGAGTCAATCCTATGTGGCTCACTAGATGACACTCGGCTATGAGAGAGAATCCTAGGATGTTCCACTATCACCTGCATGGATTATCATCTATAATATAACACACCATCTCCATCTGTATGGTGTTGGTGAAGGGATGACCGATGCTTGGGGTGCCACTCCTTCCACCACCACCGGCGAGAAGGTCGGCGGAGAGCTCGACCACCATAGGTGGTGTGAGAAAGTAGGATCCCTGGCATTTGGATCACCGGGTGCGCTTTCTGATATGGCCTTCATGGCCTTAGATGGGGAATGTCATGACACGGGGCGTGATGGCGGGAGGGGTAAGCGTGGGGTGGAGACACCCGACTCTCTATGCACATAGCCTCCGTGATGATTAGTCTGAAGAAGGATCTTGTCGGTATGGTGGTGTGGTAGGTAGCTGGAAAATCAATAAGCGGCCAATGACGGCGAACCTCCCTCTCCCTTGTAATATGTATGTGGGCCTCTGGGCCCTCTCCTCATGGATATACTTCCCCACACTATGGGGGATGATGGATTGAAGATCAAAGCTGGACTACGGCGTATGTGCTCCTACGGCATAACGGAAATGACCTCCTACAGTAGCTGGCAGGCATCACCTGGGAGAGGTGATGAGAAAATCCTCTAACATCCTCTCTCGACCGAGAGAGGATGGAACAGTTTTTGTAACAGTGGTGAAAGGGGAACTCATCCGGTGCTTTGCCTCCATCTCCTAGAGATCACGGTGTGGTACCATGATCATGCGATTCTTATTCCTATTTGTGGGTAGGATGGGAGGAGTGAGCTAGACCCATACTCAAAGTAGGGAGGTGGCAAGCCAAGGGGAGCCTTACCCTTAGGAGGGGATAAGAGGTACTAACCTCCAGGGGTAGCATGACAACTGGGGTGTCTGCGAAGCTAGCACTTGCTTGGTCTACTACAACTAAAGCATGTGGACTACCGCTTTCTCTTCAATGAGAGACATCGAGTCAGTAAATCATGATGGCGCACTTGGTCCATGTCTCTAATGAGTGGGGAGTGCCCTCACAAGTAATCTTGGCTCCCTCGAATCTCCTACCAAAGTGAATCAGATGTGTATGGTCAAGATGGAAGAAGTTGGCTTGATCCAAAGCCAAATCCATACCATGGGGGAAGGTAAAAATGAACTTCACTGAGCATATCTAAACAACTGTAAAGGAAAATTGAACTACCTTATCTTGTAAGAATTTACAACAAGAAATGAGTTTGTATCAGATTTCTATCTTTATGGATTTTTGAATTTGAATTGAAAATTTGAACCACATCCAACAACTTGGAAGTGTTAAGTGGGGTTCAAAATGGATTTGAAGATTGATTGAAAGATTTGAATATGAATCCAACAAATTTAGGTATGTTGAAATATGGATTCAAATATTTTGAAGGATGCTTCCATAGGTTCATGTTTGTTTGAATTTGAATTTTTTTTTATTTGAGGACCTTTCCTTTAACAAATTTGGGTATGTTAAAGTAAGGGTCAATTGATTTTTTTGTTTTTGTTTGATTTTTTCTTACTTAGCAAATTTGGGTATGCTAAGTGAGAAATTTTTTGTGAATTTTGTTTTGATTTTGGAAAATTTGGAATTCCTTAGCAAATTTAGGTATGCTAAGTGAAGAACAAGTATTTTGTTTGATTTTTAAAAAATAGAATTCTTAGCAAATTTAGGTATGCTAAGAACATCTTAAGTGTTTTATTTTTTTTTATTTTGATTTGTTTGAAAGAGTAGGATCCTTAGCAAATTTAGTATGCTAAGGAAATCCTAATGTGTTTCATTTTTATTTTGATTTGATTTAAAGTGGAGACTTTACTTTATCAAATTTGGGTATATTAAATGAAGTTCCAAATGTGTTTGAAAATTTTGAGTTTTGAATTTGGAGACATCACTTAACAAATTTAGGTATGTTAAATGAAGTTCCAAAAAGTTGTTTGAAAATTTTTGATTTTGGATTTGGAGACTTCCCTTAACAAATTTGGGTATGCTAAATGAAGTTCAAAAGTTGTTTGAAAATTTTGATTTTGGATTTGAGACTTCACTTAACAAATTTGGGTATGTTAAATGAAGTTCCAAATGTGTTTGAAATTTTTTGGATTTTGGTTGAGACTTTTAACAAATTTTGGGTATGTTAAATGAAGTTCCAAATGTGTTTGAAAATTTTGATTTTGAATTTGACTTCACTTCAAATTTGGGTATGTTAAATGAAGTTCCAAATTGTTTGAAAAATTTTTTGGATTTGGAGACTTCACTTAACAAATTTGGGTATGTTAAATGAAGTTCCAAATGTGTTTTGAAAATTTTGATTTTGATTTGGAGACTTCACTTAACAATTTGGGTATGTTAAATGAAGTTCCAAATGTGTTTGAAAATTTTTTGATTTTATTTGGAGACTTCACTTAACAAATTTTGGGTATGTTAAATGAAGTTCCAAATGTGTTTGAAAATTTTGAAAGTAATGATTGTTTAAGTTTTATTTTATTTTTTTTAAAAAAAGGACTCCCATTTAACAAATTTGACTATGTGAAAATGGAAATCAATCTTATTTTTGAAATGTGAAAATTTTTGTTTTGTGTGTGATTATTGCTTTTTAAAAGAGGGGAATTCCAACTTAATCATATGTGGGATATGTTTAAGTGGGATTTCCAAATGATGTTATTTTAGTTGGGAATGAAATCTTCATTTAATAAATTTGAGTATATTAAATGAAGATGTTCATATGTGCTTTTGAAAAGTTTAATTTTTTTTGAAAATGAAACTTCCATTCAATAAGTGTGAGTGTATTGAATAGAAAGGTTCATGTGTGCTTTTTTTTTTTTTTTTGAAAACTTCATTTTTGATTTTTATTTCAAAAATATGATTGTTCATTTTATTTGGAAAATGAAATCTTCATAAAAAAAAATTGAATGAAGATATTCATTTGTGCTTTTGAAAAATTTAATTTTATTTGAAAATGAAATTTCCATTCAATAGGTGTGAATATATTGAATGGAAAGATTCATGTTTGCTTATTTGAAAACTTTATTATTATTATTTTTATTATGATTTTTGGAAAGATGTTGCTCATTTTATTTTGGAATTGAAATCTTCATCTAAATGAATTGAAGGAAGATGTTCATTTATGCTTTTAGAAAATGTTGTTAGTTTTATTATTGAAAATCCCTACATGTAAGAATTATGGGAATTGTTAAATGAGGGAGATAAAATTTTTGTTGAAATTATTTTATTAAGTGCATTTTTTGAAAGTGTGCTTTTTGAAAAGCAAAGTTCTTATGGAAAATTTAATTTTTACTTTATTATTTTTGGATGAACCTTTCCTTATTATAAAAATGACAAGGAGGAAGTCTTTAAGTGTTTTCTTTTTTATTTAGATTTTTAGAACCCAAGAACCCATGAGGTTTTAAGACCAACACCTAATAAGCTACGTGAAAAGAAAGATAGTCTCAGATTCATACCAAAGTATTAACCTACTATCGATACTCAAAGACAATGATCATTTACCAAAGATGAAGAGAGGAACCATCTCCAGTAGAGTCACCAAAAAAATCTGTGGAGAAAAATTTCTATAGAGCCACCTTCAAATTTGTGGTGAGAAAAGAATGGCAAGACTATAAAAATTCATCTTTTTAGGATGCTATGAAAATTCACAGATATACTTATTCAGGTGATTGAGTACGTCATCAAAGAATAGTGTACTATCTCAAAAGATAGAAGTCAGTACCCTTTAATGGACCTAATCACCTCAATAAGGACTCCTAAGAACGATGGGTTTGCATATGTACGAGATTCTTCCCTACTTTACATGGAAAAGTAAAGCAAGGTTTATTTTAAATAGTGTTCATTGTTCTAGGGCAAGCCCCATAGTTAATTACATCCTAAGGAATGGGGATTTGGAAAACTCTCAATTAAGGTAAATGATCATTTTCAAAGATTTCAGAAAGGACTAATCAATTGGTTCATTTTTTTTGAAGATCAAATGGGATTGATCAAAGGGAGGAGTTATTATCAAGCCAAAATGGAAGATAAGTAGGAGATGCCCAATGCTAGAAACCTAGAGCATCTCAAACTATCCTAAGGCTTTACATTTTTTGAAATTGATTTAGTTTGTTTGAGTTAAATTTTTCATTAGAAATTTAGGACTTATGATTTCTTAACACAAGATTAAGGAAATGCCTAAGAGGTGAGGAATTATGCTTATGGCCCATAAAAGAGAGAAGCAACCTCAGAACCTAAATCTAGAGCGGGAGGCCAAAAGCACAACCTAAAAGGTGAAAATGGGTATTTGGTTTGCCTCCACAAGAGAGACAACCACCAATACTTGGACTTACAACCGCTGGGTGGCACCAACTAACCCTATGATTTTAAATGTAGGCATGCTTTATGCAAGATAGTTAGGCTATTATTTAGAAAGAGACTAAGTCCTTAAACTCACTCTAAAGAGACTAGATCATGGGACATGCTTCAAATGACCTAAATCTAATGCAATTCAAATTTCATTTTATTTTTATTTTGGACAATTATTTTGACTCAAATAGGATTCATATGCCTAATGCATGAGAAAAGTTATTGGCCAAAATTAATGAAAAGGGAGGAGGTTTCCACCATGGCTCTCAAAGGTCAAGCAAGTTTCTCACAAAGGTGGAAGCCCTCCAATCAAGAGAGTGAAATAAGATGCATGATATTGTAAAAGAAATACTCATCCAAATTAAGTTGCTAATTATTTTATCTTGATTTTAAACCTAAGCTTTAGGTGAGATTATGAGTTCTTTATTTTTATTTTTGAGTTGTTAAGTTTGGTAAAAGATTTATTTTTCCTAAAGAGCCTAATCCACATCCATACATAAAGCAAGGAAGAAACTAGGAAAATTGCCACTTACACAAGCTAAATAAAACATCAATCAATTTATAAAGCTAATCAAAAGAATAGGTCAGTGGTCCCACGACAAACCCAAAATAAAAAATTGGCTAGAGCTCTACTTTATACAACCTGGATTACAAATGAATTAAATTATAATTAAGCAAGAATTCATTATATGGGGTCTTCAAGCTTATTATTCATCTTCTTTCTTCTTTCTTCTTCTTTTCTTCTTCTTTCTTCCTTTGATTTGAAGGTGGATGCTCCAAGGCTTCACATGGTGCATAAGATAGATCTTATGACCAATGTTCATCCTAATCCCCATAAATCATTTCCAAAATCCTAATTGCATAATTTATACATGAAAAGGAAAAGAATGGAAATCTAACTAACAAAAATAGAGATTAGTTAAAACAAACCACTATGTATATTAGACTTATTACACATATGGGTGACTAAGTCCACCGGCCTATTGATTATGCTTAGGTATAAGCACCGCAAGCAAAAATATTTTTATTTATGATAACACCCTACAATCTCTATAAAATGAGACTAAGATCACCATTCATTCTATATTATGCTCTAACATCTAGTCTAAAACATATATCATGAAATAAAATAAAACATCAACCCATGTACCGATCTAACCTAAAGCTAGAAGTGATGACTTAGGCTAATGTATGTGCTTTGAAGGTTTGTGTGTATGCTTAGTTATGGATTTAGGTTCAAATTTTCTAAGTGTGAAAATATGTTTAGCTTAGAGGAATGTTTCATTTAAGTTGTTTAATTATTTTGGATTAATTTTATTTCATGTTTTGATTAGATTTAAATGGATACTACAATTAATTACTAAGTTATAAAGAGAGAGAAGAGAACTTCTCTTCCTTCCCTAACCTAAGTAATTTCTAAAGTAGATTCACATTTTAGTTTTTATTTAGTGAAGGTTTTGATTAAGTCTTAATTAATCCTAATTTTAGATGAACTCTAAACAAACCTATTCAAAAAGAAAGGCATTTTAAGATTAAATAAAATGAACCAAATTCACAAAACACACATTACTTCATTTCTTTCCCAATATGTATAACATGCATATGAATGAATAAGCATAAGCATCTATACACAAATGAGAATATTTAACATACTTTATGATGCATGCTAAGTAATTCATTTAAGGAAACTTGGAAGTTTACTATGCATTATTTTTCTTAAGTAGAAAAGGGTTTCTTTATCCAATTTTCACATATACACATAAAAGTAAGAAAGGCATAAGTGAGTACAATGCCATTATTAACCAGAGGTGTAAGGTACAAGACCTACTTAGGAATACTCAAAGCCTCACAATCTCAGGGTTGTCCAGACTAATATACCACTTTCCTTAAATACAAACATGTATAAAAAAATGAATGGAAAGAAAAAGAATGCAAAAGTTATATTAATTGATTCATTTTATTTATGCAATTTATATGCAAGCACAAGTAACCCTTCTTAAGTGATATCATAGGAATGAATAGGATATGGAATTAGTGTGTTAGGTTCTTTTCAAATGAACCATACATCTTACCAACTCCTATTCAAAACTATACTAACATAAAAGAAAAGGGAAACATATGCTAAGCACATCCTTATATTTTGTTCACATGCAAGCTTAAAATTAAAATATAAGTAACACTTTCAGATTTGATAATTGATTTATATGTTTTAAAAAAATAATTTGAATTTAGTAGTGATAATAATATAACTCATATTACTTTAGCCAACACATGCAAATTTGACATAAAGTAGACAATTTCATTTTAAATTTCAATTTTGAAAAAAATATATATGAATGCATGAAACCACATGACATACAAATTTAACATGTTAGGAAAATAATCAAAGCAATGAAATCATGTAAACACATTCACTTTAATTAAATCCTAAAGGCATTCTTATGGAATAAAAAAATTTAAAATAAATCAAAGTGTATTCAATGTGATTTTTGTTTAGTTTTAAGTTTGATTTAATTTTGAAAATGTGAGTTACGTTTCCTGTTCCTAACCCATTCCCACATGTGTTTGATAATTTTGTTTAACTTTTAGATGATTAGATTTATTTTTATGTATTAATTAGGTTAAGGTATGAATTAAGCAAATTAATTAACCCTTACCTACTCCACCTTAGCATAGTTAACCAAATAATTATTTGCCAATGAGATGACATAAAAAAACTCACAAGGAATTTAAACTTGCAATGTACCTAGGAAGAAAAGGGCCTAATTCAATTTGGCTCATGATTAATGGTTAATTAAGCTAAGGGTTTAAGTAATTTCAAAACACCCTTCACACATATGAATTGGGTTTTGATTTTTTAATTGAACTTAGGCTCTAAACACCCAAGCATCTACCCAAAGTAGATTAATTAAGTTCTAAAGATTTTAGAATTTTAGAAATTAAAGGGATAATTAATGAATTAACCCTTAATTAAGAGAGGATTAAGGAAATAAAAGGGGGTTTAGGGAATAGCTTAAGGGAAATGTCTCAAAATTATTTCCAAAATCTCCTATCCACTGGATCAAACCTTAATCAACCTTAATAATGCATCAAAACACTAATCTTAACCTAATTATCCTTAATTACATAAAGAGGGTAATTAGGAAACACATTTGCAATTCCCCAAATAAACCTTAAATAAATCTAAAGAAAATTAGGGGAGGTAGAGGTCATCTCCTAAAACATACCCAAGAAGTTTGGGATTAATCAGAGGATTAATTAAGAAGTAAGCAAAATATGATTTTCAATAAAACTCGAAATCAGAGAAAAGGATAATTCAAAATCCATTAAAATTATTTTTAAAATATTCTAGTTTGAATTATCTTTCCATAGATTTTACCTCATATTAATTCGAATTTTATTGAAGGAGATATGAATTTTTGAAGATTAGGAGATTAATTAACATTAATTAAATTCCTTAACTAATCCCTTAGCTACGCGGCACGCGTGCAACGACTTTACATGTCACGTGAGCTACCACTTAAATGTCATCATGGTGGGGCGGGACGTGCTTTGATCCCTACTATTAAATCAAGGATCGAACAGGAAAGGATCTTCCCGCGGTTTCAAAAGGGATAAAATATTTCTAAAACGTGGGAATAATCGTGGCCATCCATCCAAAATGCGTAGATGGATGGCTAGGATCACCCAAGTTCTTCTATTAGGATTAACAAAGAACGTCCATGATCTTAGGGAAGCTTCAAGCTCGATTGAGCTCAGATTGGAATGAGATTGATTCCACACCATCTAAAGCAAATGAGAAGCCTATCCAATGGAGGATCTCTCATGACTTGAAAATTACTTTCACAAAAGAACAACACCTCCTAAGCTAAGTGGTCAAAAAATTCCATACCTCACCGGAGGTGATCACTGGTGCTCAAGCTTATTGAGGTAGCTTCATCTAGTGGAGACGAAGCCCTGTTGAAAGTTTCAAGCCTTGAGGTTGAGTTAGACCAACACCACTTCACCTCCTTTGCGACTTTGATCCAATTGAAGCTCTCCTTGCTTGGGAACTCGGGAGTGAGCTTGATCCTCGAGGTGAAGAAAGGGAATGGATTTGAGTATGGAGAAGTTGGATTGAAGTTAGCTCCATTTTCAAAATGGAGAAAATTGAGAAGTAGCTATTTCAAATCCTCTTAGAAAGCGGGATGGCTCATCTTCCTAACACTCTAGCTGAATCAATGAGGAATGATGAAAATTGAATTAGGGGAGTATATCACCCCCAGGGGATGGCCCACACCTTGCCATTTTGATCCAATTGACACATTGGAGGGTGGTTTGATCTGATGTTTGCACATGGTCGCTTGAGGTATTTGGTGGATTGTAACCTCCCATGTGCATCAAATTGAGGAAGGAGGATTTGAATTGGCCAATTTGAGGGTCGGGTTAGCCTTGGGTTTTGCTTACCCAAACCCATTGGGTTGGGTGCACCACATTAGGTCCCACTTGAGCTATTAGAAGGCATCAAGTTGATATGAAGAGGGAATGACCAAATTACCCATGGATTAGACCAAAATTTGTTCTATGTCCTAGGGGTATAATGGTCATTTTGCTGATTTTTTAATTTGGATATGTTGGGTATGTGGAAAAACTAGGTTTGGCCAAATTTCATGAGATTTGGAATTCATTTGATAAGGTTTGGCTCATGTTGACCCATTTAGGTCAAAATGGGTCAACCTAGATTAAGTTGACCAATTGATCAAATTGGGTCAAATCAAGGGTTAGATCAAGTTCATATAATCTTTTAAAATGTTTTGGTGGCTTTGGTTTGGTTCAATTTGGATTAGTTTTGATTTTAGCTCATATGACTTCATTTAGGTCAAATGGGTCAAGTTAACCAATTTGACCAATTTGACCTATTTGAGCTAGGTCAATGGTAGGTTTAGGTTTGGTTAGTCATATAGAGTGGATTGGTATCTTTTTTTTCCAATCAATTTTGTTATGTTCAAATTTGGCTCAACATGACCCCTTTAGTCAAGTGTTTGGTCAATTGGCTAGTTAGGTCTGGCCAATGGCTTTGGTCAAGTTCAACAAGTGATTTGGAATGAACTTGACCCATTGGTTTTCAATTTGCCTTAGATCAAGTTTTGACACATTTTGACTTTTAGGTCAAATCAACTTCAAGTGGCCAATTAGGTTAGGCTCAAATGTTGGTTTTTGGGTTCAAACATAGGTCATGAATGAACTTAGATCAATGGTTTCAATCAATTTGTCCTATGGTGGATTTTGGCTATGTTAGGTTTCATTAAGTGTTGACTTGGTCAACCTTAGTTTGACTTGGTTTGACCCAATTTGATTGATTAATCATCCCATGATGATTGTTGATCATGATGAGAGGCATAGGTGAGTTTAGTTCAATCCAATTTGGTGGATTAGAATTTGGCTCATAAGGGTACTTTAGGTCACTTTGGGTCAAGTGAAGTGGGTCAAATGGCTTGGTCAAAGCTTGATTTGAGTTGATTGAACTTGTATATGGACTTATGATTGAATATAAATCTATTTGCAAGTGGTTTGAAGTTGGGTTTTTTGATGATTTGATAATCATATTCAAAGGAAGAATATGAAAGGATTTAGGTTTGATTTTTTGAATTGATTTTGAAAGTGATTAGAGTTTGTTTATATATGATTTCATGATTGGTTGATTGAATCATGAAGGAAAATCAAGAGTTTGGCTTGATTTGAAATTGATTTGGCTAAGTTCAAGATTTTGACTTGAAAGGCTTAGATTGGATTTGAAATTTGATTTGAGAATTTGATTGTTTTGAATTTATATTTCATTTATATTTGTGAATATAAATGAGAATATAAATGGATCATGAGAAAATTTCAAGGATTTGAAGTGATTTGATCATGATTTAGACTAAGTCCATTAAATGGAAATTTAAAGGACTTAGGAAAATTTTGAGTTTGAGTTTGAATTTTGAATTTGGTTTGATTGATTTATATTTATATTTCATTTATATATGTGAATATAAATGAGAATATAAATGAATTATGAGAAAATCTCATGAATTTGAATTGATTTGATCATGATTTTGGCTAAGTCCATTAAAAGGGATTTAAAGGACTTAGGAAGATTTGAACTTAGGAATTTCATTTATGTGTTTCAATCATGGATTTCCAATCATATGGAGTTGATTTGAGTTTGGAGAAAATCAAATAAGATTGAAAAGAAGGAAGGTGAGAATGGTTTAAGCTGGGTAGGCAAATTTTCCTAACACCCTAAGGCATGACCTATATGGCTAACTCTTCTAAGTCTCTAGGTTGAGTGTCCACCCAATCACTAGATGTGTCTTAAGACTAAGGAACTCTTAAAGTCTAAGAGAGTCCCATGTCTAAGATGGAGGTTGAGAGCTCATTCTAAAAAATGAGGTCAACAAACTTGAAGTGACATGAGGAATGATTGTGATCAAGATCCCATGTGAAGGCTATCATATCAAATTTAGTGGGAGAGTCAACCCAATCTAATCAACTATTAATTTAATAATAGAGGATCATATCATTGTCATATGATGAATTAGTTTCACAAATTTTACTGTTGAAATATTATTGGATTTTAGTTTTATTTAAAGAAAACCCAACTAAGAATCCACTGTAGCATTCTGAATTAAGTTTAAGCATCCAACATGTGTTGCCCATGGGTTATTTAATTTAATTGATTTTTTAAGATTTAAATATTGTTGTTATTTTGAGAGTTTCATTGCAAGTATATGAGTTTAAATAAAATTATAACATTTGATCTGATATGGGGCTAAATTTCCTTTCACCATGCCAAGAAAGCTATGTATGGGGCTTTGAAGTACCTACATGAAACATAGATTTCCCTTCTATGCTAAGAAAGGCATGTATGGGTACTTATATACTCGCAAGTAGGCTAAATTCAAAATGTCCCCTTTTTTGTTGCTCCTTATCACTTTAGATTCTGACAAAATTTGAAGATCTCCGCCAGGGATTTTATCAAAAAACTAGTACCCCACTCATCTAAAAAAAGGAATTTTTATTATCAAAAAAGATTTGCCACCACACCATGAAGTCATGAGGTACTTATAAACTCATAAGCAAGAAATTTTATACTTGTGGGAATTGAACAGAGCAAACACACCTCAAGTAATGCAGATCTCCTGCAAGAGGTGGGATAATTATCACTGAACAGAGAATGCAATTCAAAGCCCTCATGTGAGGAGGGAGAAGGCGGGCATTATCCCAATGGGCTCCTCTTTGAACAGGGAGGATGTCAACGGATAGAGCCTAATTTGAGAACTAGAGAAATTCAACAAAGTATTATTATAAGATATTTTGAGTTTCATTTTTTAATTAACCTTAATTCAAATTTTGTGTCGACATTATTTTATAGCCAATATATATGTTGATCTTAGATTATTCTAATATTTTGGATGCAACAACATAGTCCATTTTGCAATGAAATTTGGTGCTAGAGGATTCAATTTGTTTTAAATTATCATTTTTGCTCGATTAATTTGCACTCATCCAAATTGAGTGTGGACAATCTTATTTGAAAGGTTTCAACATTTTGAATACAACAATTTCATTTAACGGAGGTCATAGCATCATGTGAATTCTTATAGAAGCCGATTTTCTTCTGATGGGTTGATGCTGAATTGTAATATGTATATTCTAATCAATTTCAAAAATCATTTGATTGATTATGCTCTAGTGCATTTCATTTAGCATTGTTGTATATAATTATTCATGCAAACTCATCCAAAGATGTGAATAGTCTCATTTGATATTTTGATATTGAAGATCAATTTAGAAAGGAGGTCATATTTAATTTGAAAATATTATATATCCTTCTTGATCGATGATCATATATATATATATATATATATATATATATATATATCAAAGACAAATGTAATGATGAAGTTCGAGTGATTATATCATTTTGAGATTTTCAAGGATGTTGATATTTCAACTCTAATTATGCAATGCTGTCTCCATCAATTTGTCTTGAAGCAATTTAATTATGTTATGCATGGAGGTCAACAAGTTAGAAGATGAGATGACTATTTATACTAGAAGAAGCAAGAATTCTTCTAGGTTTAAGCAAAGATGCCAAGATTGGAGTTGCTGTAAGCATTAAAGATTCGCCTTGATTAAGAAATGTTGCTTTCAACATTATTAAGGAGAAGATGACACCTTATTTGATGAAAGCTCTATCCAATATATATGATAAGTCATCAACATCAAATAAGGTATTCTTAATGTGTCATTTATTTAATTCAAAAATGGGAGAAGGTGCATATGTTGCTAACCACATCAACGAGTTCAATGTAATTATGACTTAATTGAGCTCCGTAGATATTGCATTTAATGAGATAAAGCATTGATCTTTGTCATCCCTACCAGAGTTGGTTTGCAATGTGATTACAGGATTTTAAGCACCAAATTAAAGCTAAATGATGTTTTAGACTGATTCTAAGAAGATATCGAGAAAATATAAGAATCTTCTATTTCAAGTTCTCTTTAGCATTGAGTAGAGAGGTTCAGAAGATAAAATCAAGAAAGATCAAAGTCTATAGGTAAGTCCAAGAATCGTAAGGATATTGTCTACTGGAATTGTTAGGAAAAATAGATATTTCTCAAGTCAATGCAAAGCACCTAAAAAGAAAAAGAATCAACAATAAGATGAAGAGTCCACAAATTCAGTAATTGAAGATGACTCTGAAGCACTAGTATGTTATGTTGAGAGTTCCATTGAATATTGGATTTTTGACTTAGGTGTGTTATTCCATTCTACCCCTTATCATGAATTGTTATATAAATTCATGAAATTTAATAAGTCTATCTTATATGATGACCATTGGAGATTAAAAAGGAGACCCCAAATGAAAAGGAAAGTGGGTCTTATAGGAGGTAAAACATGTTCCAAGCCTTAAGAGAAACTTGATATCAATGAACCAAATCGATAATTAGATACAATCATAGTGTTGAAATCGGATTCTAAAAGAAACATTTGTCACTAGATGAGAAGATATGAACATTACATGAAAGAAGAAACCTGGTGAGTGAACTCATTCATTAAGACTTGACACATGGAAATTCTAAAGAATAAAAATATACTTCCATCTTCACTTTATGTGGAATAAAAATTGAAGATTGAAATATACTTTCTTCTTTTATGCATTTTTGACACCACGTAGATCTGCAGATGTTCTTATTGAGGGTGATCGACATTGAGAGAGAGGTACTATCTCAAAGATAGAAGTCACCCTACAATGGACTAATCACCCAATAAGGACTCTAAGAACAATGGGTCCATGTATACTAAAGATTCTTCCCTACTTTACATGAAAAGTAAAGTAGGGTTTATTTTAAACCGTTTGGTTCTTAGGGCAAGCCCCATAGTTAATTCTAAGGAATGAGATTCCTTAGAAATACTCTTTAAGGTAAATGATCATTGTCTCCAAAGATTTCAATAGTAGGACTATCAATCTTAGTTTATTTTGGAAGATTAAATGGGATTGATCAAAAGAAGGAGATTATCAAAGGGGAAGATAAGTAAGAGATGCTCATGATGTTAGAAACCTAGAGATCATCTCAAACTATTCTATGGTTTACTTTAAAATTGTTATTCAGTTGAGACTTTTATTAAGTTTAGGCTTATAATTCCATAAGTTATGAAAAATGCCTAAGAGGATTTATGCTTAGGGTCATGAAGGGAGAAGCAATCTCAAAACCTAAATCTTGGGAGCTTTGGCGAGGGCCAAAAGCATGACCTAAATCTAAGGTGAAAATGGGTATTTGGTTTACCTCCACAAGAGAGGACAAACCACCCGACTGCTTGGACTTACAACCAACCTGTGGTGCCAACTAACTCCTATGATTTTAAATTCATGTAGGCAAGTCATATGCTTTATGCAAGATAGCAAGTATTATTTATTTAGAAAGAGACTAAGTCCTTAAACTCACTCCTAAAGAGACTAGATCATGTAAGGGCATAAAAATGACCTAAATCTAATGCAAATCATATTACATGTTATTTTTATTTTGGACAATCATTTTTTTTATAGGATTCATATGCCTAATGAGAAGTAAGATTATTGGCCAAAATGAGAAGGGAGGAGGTGTGTTTCCACCATGGCTCAAAGGTCAAGCCAAGTTCAAAAGGTGGAAGCCTCCAATCAAGAGTAAAAAATATGAATTTGTGCATGATGAAAAGAAATACTCATCTAGCTGGGTTGCTAATTCTTTTATCTTGATTTTAACTAAGCTTTAGGTTATGAGTTCTTTATTTTATTTTGAATTATTAAATTTGGTAGAAGATTTATTTTTCCTAAGAGCCTACATCCACATAGCCATACATCAAAAGAAGAAACTAGAAAAGGATGTCATCTTAATGCACAAGCTAAATAAATCATCAATCAATTTATAAAGCTAACAAAAGAATAAGAGGCCATTTGGCACCGCACAAACAAAAAGCAAATTGGGTAGAGATCTACCCTTATACAACCTGAGATTACAAATGAATTAAGAATTAAGCAAGGAATTTATTATGGGGTCCTGCTTCATTTCTTCTCTTCTTCTTCTTTCTTCTTTTCTTCTTTCTTCTTGGTTCCTTCTTTGATGGTTGTGTTTCACATGGTACATAAGATATAATCTTATGACCAATGATCCTAATCCCCATAACAATCATTCCAAAATCTAATTGCAAAAAATACATGAAAAGGAAAAGTAAATCAACTAACACCGCAAAAATAAAGATTAGCTACAAACCATACAATCCCAAGAATGTATATTGGACTTAGCACCCCACACATGGGTAACCAAGTCCACTGCCTATTGGATTATGCTGGGTAAAGCACACAAAAGTATTATATATTTATTTCTTTAAGCACAATCCTCAAGAAAATAATATTAGACTAAATCATCCTACCATTCATTCTATACATTCACTAACATCCGTAAAAATCACATAAAAGTAAACATCAAACCATGCACCTCCCTAACCTAAAGCTAGAAGGGTGACTTAACAATGTGCTTTAGAAGGTTTGTGTGGTATGCTTATGGCTTTATTAGATTTTCTAAGTATGAAGATGTTCAACTTAGATGGGTGGTTTCATTTAAATGTTTAGTTGATTTGGGTTGATTTTATTTGATGTTTATTTAGGTTGAATCCTACAATTACTAAGTTTTAAAGAGAGGGAAAGAGAAGAGAACTTCTCTTCCTTCCCTACCTTAAGTAATTTCTAAAGTGGATTCATGTTTAGTTTTATTTAGTGAATGTTTTATTATGTGTTTTAATTAATCCTAAGTTTAGATAAACTCTAAACCAAACATATTCAAAAGAAAGTCATTTTAAGATTAAATAAAGTGAATTAAATTCAAAAAACACACATCACTTCATTTCTTTCCCAACATATATAACATGCATATGAATGAATCCTAAGCATATCTATACATACAAATGAAAATGTTTAGCATACTTTATGATGAACGCTAAGTGAATTACTTAAGAAAATTTGAATGCTTATGATACATGATTTTCATTAAGTAAAAAAGGGTTTCTTATCCAATTTTCACATGCACACATGAATGTATGAAAGGCATAAGTGAGTACAGCGCCACTGTTAACCAAGGGTGTAAGGTACAAGACCTACTTAGGACTACTTAAAGCCTCACAACCCTGGGGTTGTCCAGACTAATATATCACTTTCCTTAAATACAAGCATATGTACAAAAGAAATGAATGGAAAAGAAAGATGCAAAAGTTATACTTTTGTTTTTGATTTGTTTATGCAATTTATATGAATATGAAGATCCTTCTTAAGATAACATGGAAGGGGATAAGAATTAGCAAGTGTTATGTTCTTTAAAAAATGAACTATACACTTTGCAAATCTTATTCAAAACTATATTAAGAGGAAAGAAAGAAGCAAACATAAAACACACATTTTTATATTCACATGCAAGCTTATAAATAATATAAGTAACACACTTTCAGTTTTGGTAATTGATATATTTTGAAAATAATTTGAATTTAATAGTGATAATAGATTCATATTTTTACTTTAGCCAAAACATGCAATTTGACATAAAGAAAATATTTCACTTTCATTTTAATTTTGAAAAATGAATGCATGAAATTCATATGACATACACATTTAGCATGTTAGAAAGAACTAAAGTGATGAAAGCATGTAAACACATTCACCCTAATTAATTCTAAAGATAATCTTATGAAATAAGAAAGTTTAAAATAAATCAAATTATTTTTAAGAAGGTTTGATTTTGTTTGAGTTTGATTTAATTTGAGAAATGTGAGGTGAGTTTGTGTTCCTAACCCATTCCCACATATGTTGATTATTTTATTTTAATTTTTGTGATTAGTCAATTTTATTTTGGTTAGGTTAAGGTATGAATTAAATGTGTTAATTCCCCTTACCTATACCACCTTAGCATACTTAATCAAATAATTATGAGCCAATGACATGACATAAAATCACAAGAAATTTAAATCAGCAATGCACCTAGAAGAAAAGGGCCTAATGCATTTGGCTCATGATTAATGATTAATTAAACTAAGGGGTTTAACTTAAGTAATTTCATAACATCTCTCACACATGTGAGTTGAGTTTTGATTTTCTTAATGTACTTAGGATTGAACACCAAGCATCTACCCAAGATAGATTAATTGAGTTTCAAAAGTTTTAGAATTTTATGAAATTAATTAAGGGGTAATTAGTGAATTAACCCTTAATTAAGATGGATTAAGAAGAAAAAGGGTTTAGGAATATCTCAAGGAAAGCATCCCAAAATTATTCTAAACCTCATACTAACTCTATCAAAACTTAATTGACCCAATTAGGATTAAACTACTAATTATGCCCTTAATTACATTAAGGGAGTGATTAAGGAATGAACTACCAATTTCCCTAATTAAGCTACTATTAAATTCTAAGAAAATTATGAGAGGGGTCATTTCACTAATTAAGCACCAAAAGTTTAGGATTAATTAGTGGAGTAATTAAAGGGTAATTAGCAAAATCACATTCCCAATAAAACCTAAATTCAGAGAAAAATACTATCTAAAATTCATTGAAATTAATTTTAGAATATTCTATATTCAATTATCTATCCAATGCATTTTATTTCATATTTTTTTGATTTTTCTAGGCTTAGATATGAATTTTAGAAGTTTTCATAATTAATTAGAATATTTAAATAGCTTAATTAAGTATTTAATTCTGTCAGCACCATGTGGGCTGCTGACGCAACATGCACTTTCCACATGGCAGGATGGGATTGGGTACTTAACTTGTCACATCATAGTGTCACGCCGTGAGGCCGCGCTTTCTTAGCCATCGATCAAGGATCGAATGGTGAGCCATGGATCAAAGGGGTAAATCGTGGGATGCTATGTGTTTTAATATTATCCGTCCATCCAAAACACGTGAATGGATGGCCAGAGATTCATCCCTGCAATTCTCTGTGAGTCATGGTGACCGTCCATGTTCTAGGCCATGATCTGAGCTCAATTGAGCTCGGATTGGGCTAAAATTTAGCCCACACCTTCATCATGAGATCATATCTAACAGCTAAAATCCCATGGGAGTAAACATTCATTCACAAAAATCCACCCTATGGCTAGATTAAGCTCGAAAAAATGGCTTACCTCGCCGGAGTTTGACTTAGGTTTGATTTTTTTTTAATTGAGTTTTGGTTAAGTAATTGAATTTTGTATTTATATTTGGATTTATGATTGAAGGATTGGGGTGAAGTTTAACTAAGTTCAAGAATTTGACTTGAAAGGCTTAGGTTGGATTTTGATTGAATTTGGGTTTGATTTTTAGAGTTGGTTTTGGTTGATTGAATTTATATTTCATTTATATATGTGAATATAAATGAGAATATAAATGGATTATGGGAAAAATTTCAAAGAATTGAAGTGATTTGAACATGATCTGGGCTAAGTCCTTAAGAGAAAATCAAGGTGACTTCAGAAAGATTTATGAATTGAACTTGAACTTTAGATTTAGTTTGATTGATTTGAATTTATATTTCATTTATATATGTTAGTATAAATGAGAATATAAATGAGTTATGGGATAATTCCATGAGTTTGAATTGATTTGAAGATGATTTATGCTAAGCCCTTAAGAGGGGACTAAAGAACTTAAGAAGGATTTTGAACTTGGAATTTCAATCATAAACTTCAATCATAGATTTTAATCATGGGTTTCAATCATGTGCCATTGATTTGAGTTTGGGGAAAATCAATTAAGCTGGAATTGATTTAGGTTTGATGTTGATTTGATTTGGAATTTAACTTGAAGGAAGGAAGTGAGGAATGTGGTTCAAGCTGTGGGGCAGGCAAATTTTCCTAACTCCCCTAAGGCATGACCTATTCCTATGGATAACTCTTCTAAGTCTATAGGGTTAGGTTGAGTGTCCACCTACTCACTAGATTTTCTTTAAGACTAAAGATCTCTTAATGTCTAAGAGGAGACCTATGTCTAAGATGGAGGGGTTGAGAGCTTATCCTAAAAATGAGGTCAACAACACATGAACGAGAAGAGAATGAAGATCATCACATCAAGGGAAAGGTTTTAGAACTAAAGTCTGTGAACTTGGAGCTGTACGAGAGTTATATTCCTGGCAAGCAAAAAAATGTCAATTTTTTTAAAAAACTCAAGGACTTCTAAATCTGAGAAGCTTGAATTAGTACACTATGATGTCTGGGGACCAACTTTAGTTCAATCCCTTGGTGGCTCATTGTACTACGTCACATTCATTGATGACTCAACAATAAAGGTATGGGTTTATTTTTTGAAAAATAAATAAGATGTATTTATTACTTTCAAGAAGTAGAAAGTAGAAGTGGAAACACAAATAAGACTGAAAGTTAAGTGTTTGAAATCCGACAATGGTGGTGAGTATGATAGCAGAGAATTCAAGGCTTATTGCTCCAAACACAAAATTTGTATGTTAAAAACTATTCAAGGGATGCCAAAATAGAATGATGTTGCTGAAAGAATGAATTGAACTCTGAATGAGTGTGCTAAGAGTATGAGATTGCATTCTGGCTTACCAAAGACATTTTGGACTGATGCAGTCAGCATAGCAGCCTACTTAATTAATAGAGGACCATTCGTTCCATTGGGTTTCAAAATCCTCGAGGAAGAGCGGATTGGAAAAGTAGTACGACTTTCACACTTAAAAGTTTTTTGGCTGTATTTCATATATGTACATTGATTCTGAATCTAGAGATAAGCTTGATGCAAAAGTAAAAAAGTGTTACTTCATTGAATTTGGCTCAGACTATTTGGTTATCAATTTTGGGATGACCAAAATAAAAAAGTCATAAGAGCCAAAGATGTAACATTTGATGAACACAAGCTATATAAGGATAGATCAAAAATAGCTATGAAACATAAGGAGAAGCATGAAGAAGTCACCCTTGATGATATCAGTATTGATAATACTGATAAAAAATCAAAAGGGTCTAGTATTAATACAAAAGTTTTTACACAAGAGGCTCAAGGGCCATCTACTCCTATGACATTGAGGAGAATTATTTGACAATCCAAGCCCACGTAAAGGTGTTCTCCATCTTTATATTATATATTATTGATAGATAATTGGGAGCCAAAGCACTACTTGGAAGCATTGCAAGTGGGAGATTCAGTCTAGTGGGAGAAAGCCATGAAAGAAGAGATAAACTATTTGGAGAAGAACAGAACCTGTACATTAAACCTATTACCCAAAGATAAGAAAGTATTACAAAATAAGTGGGTGTATAGAGTGAAAGAAGAGTTTGATGGGAGCAAAAGATATAAGGCTAGATTGGTGGTCAAAGAATTTTATCAACTACACGGGATCGATTACACAAAGGTGTTCTCACTAGTGGTAAAGATGATTATCATCAGAATAGCATTAAGTATTGTTGCAGCTGAAGACTTATATCTGGAATAGCTAGATGTAAAGATTGTTTTTTCTTCATGGAGATTTCGAGGAAGAGATCTATATGGAACAACTAGAAGGGTTTATTATTCCAAGAAAAAACAATTTAGTGTGTAAGCTTCAAAAGAGCTTATATGGGTTGAAGTAGGCACCAAAATGTTTGAAGACTTCATGTGCAAGAATGGGTTCACTAGATGTGAGATGGATCATTACTACTTCATCAAGAGGTTAGGCAAGTCCTACATTATTTTATTGCTTTATGTTAATAATATGATGATTGTAGGAGCAAGCATACATAAATTAATAAGTTAAAGAAGCAACTATTAAAGGAGTTTGAAATAAAAAACTTGGGAGCAGCAAAGCAAATCCTTAACTTGAAGATTACTTAGGATAAATCTAAAGGGACATTGAAGTTATCCCAAGAGAAGTACATACATAAGGTTATGAATTGATTTGATGTTTAGAATGCGAAGCCAAGAGAGACTCCCTTTGATAGTTATTTCAGGCTATGTACAGAGCAGACATCAAAATTTGATGAAGAGCCAAAGTGCATGAAGAAGGTACCATATGCATCTGCAGTTGGCAGTGTATGTTATGGTATGTACTAGATCAGATATAGCTCATATAGTGGGAGTTGTAAGAAAATTTATGTCTAACCAAAGAGAGGAGCATTGGCTATGTACAGAGCAGACACCAAAATCTGATGAAGAGCTGAAGTGCATGAAGAAGGTACCATATGCATCTGTAGTTGGTAGTTTAATGTATGTTATGGTATGTACTAGATCAGATATAGCTCATATAGTGGGAGTTGTAAGCAAATTTATGTCTAACCCAAGAGAGGAGCATTGGGAAGACGTGAAGTGGATCCTAAGATACTTAAAAGGTACTTCAAATATAGCTCTTTACTTTAGAAAGAATGAACTAATTCTATAGGGATACTCAGATGATGACTGGGGAATAGATTTATATGGTCGCAATAGCACATCAGGTTATGTGTTCACATTTGGAGGAACTGCAATTAGTTGGATGTCTATATTGTAGAAGAGTGTCTTGCTATCCACTACTGAAGTCAAGTATATGGCAGTTTCAGAAGCAGGAAAAGAGATGTTATGACTAAATAATTTTTATAAGAATTAGAAAAATAGCAAACTAGTAGCACCCTCTTCAGTGACAGTCAGAGCATCATCCACCTAGCAAAGAATCCAATTTTTCATGCAAGGACAAAACACATACAGTTATGATATCATCACATTAGAGGACTAATTGATGATTGAACTTTACTACTAGAGAAGATTATGGAACAAAGAATCATGCATATATGTTGACCAAGGTGGTGACCATCTCAAAACTAAGGTTATGCATGACCTCAATCGGCCTCCATAAATCATGATGATGGAGGTGCCGCACTAGGAGCATTGGTGGATCTACATGATAGAACATATTGAGATAAGTGTTCAAACATAACGTATTTTTTACTCCAACTGGAAGATTGTTAAATGTGTAGTCAAATTAAATGTAGAGTCAAATTCCACATTTTTTTTCTTTCTTGTCAAAGTTAGGTAGCCAACAAAATTGAATTATTTCACACTTGAAATTTAAAATTAGTGGCTAAATGGTCAATTAAAATTATTTTTCTTCCAAACCTACCCCCTTCATCTTAGCTTATAAAAAGGGAGGAAATCCATTGGATGAGGCATCCCAAAATTTGTATATTCTCCTAAGCTCATTATAAGAGAGAAATAAAGTCAGATCCTAGTGCGACCGTGGACGTAGACAAGACCCCGAACCACGTAAATCTTCTTGTGTTCTTTACTTCACTCCCACCTTTTCTCCTCTCTTAAATTCCCAATAGATCTAAGTAAGATTCGGCCAAAGCTAAAACAAAAGGAGAGAAATTAATTTAAAACAAGTAATTGATTTTAAATAATCAAGCACATGGCAATAATTTAAATTCAAATTAAATTGAGGATGGTGTGGTTGATCATGCAAGAGAGGGGGGAAAAATAATATTGCAATTAACAAAAATGAACACAAGCTAATAGAAGAAAGGATTAAGCAATGAAGAAGTTTGAAATAATTCAAAATAAAATGAATTTGAAATTCCCAAATGCATGGGAAAGCCAAAGAGTTTTCTAAAGAGATTCAATCATGATCAATGCAAATTATGAGATATCAATTTAACTAAATAGATTGAGAAGAGTAAGACAAGTCTTATAATTAAACTTCAATAATATAAATCAGATGAGCATGAATAGATTTCTGGCCAAAGCATTACCATATATGTATCAATCTCCAATTAAAGTAATCAATCACATGTAAATTATGGGAAATTAATTTAAAAAGTATTTTAAATCAATTGCATAGTTTAAATCAATCAAAAATAAAAAGGAGGGGTCGGTCTAGATATTTCCCTAAAAGAAAAACCAATATTAAAAAATACACTTAATTCAAGATCAAAATGAATTTGAATTTGAATCAACCTAACTTAATTCAAATAAATTCAAATATAATAAATTTTAAATTCGTTGGGTTGACCAAAGCATTCCATAAAGAGATAAAATAAATTTGGAAACATTTTGTGGCAAAATACAATTTTAAATTTAAAAATACCTAATTTCAAAATTCAAGAAAGTATGAACTTACAAATTCATTAAATAAAGAAAATATATAATATGACAATGAATAAAATAATTCTCACAAAATTCTTATGTCAAAATGAAAATAAGAAGGGATTATTGATATGAGAGAGAAAAAATAATGGATAGGAGAGAGAAAAAGGATAATTTTGAAAATAAAAGAATTATTTGATTCACAGGCTAAAATAAATAAATAAAAATTTCATCCAAGCCTGAAAATAGAATAATGAAGTGTGAAATAAATTAGCTCACTTTAAAAAATTTGATAAGGCTTAATCTCATGCAAGTACTTAAATTATCTAAAATAGATAATTCCAAGAATATTGAGAAACTTAAGAAAATAAATTAAGAAAAATTATGCAAAAATCAAGATAAAAAATATGAAAATATTTTAGTAATTATTTTCATGTTATTGAGCTCTTAATTTTCTTATATTATAAATCCTACGAATATTCTCAAACTACCCTAGTCGAGCATAATCTAATTTTTCAATTTGGCTAAGCAAGTTGAGTTTAGTGATTTTCCTGAAACAGTTGAAATAAATTATTAGTAGCTTCAAGAATATATATGTATCATTAATAAAATTTTAAATTAATACTGACAATCATAATAATTAATATAAATAATTTGTCCTACAAAGAAATTATTAGTCTTTATTACATAAAAATTATTATTATCAAATCAAATGGTGAAAAACACAAGGTGAATACTCAACATGCTCAAGGAGTATTTAATTCAAATTATTTTATGTATTTTGGAATTATATGGAAGGCCTCCTTCATCTTATTCATATTAAAAGTATAATGTTGAAAATAGTACTAGATTTTATTTTGTCTTAGAAGTGGACATCAAAGCTTAGCAAATAATGGTATTTTTTTATTAAGAAAATAAATGATATGATGTAGCCTAAATTATTAAACCAATTTTTCCAAACAACCTATTTCCTAATACCTAACCATTATTTTAAACAATAAATAGCATCCATGGTTAAACTTATTTTTTTAACCTTATGTCTCTCTAAAGTTTACTTTTCAAGCTTAAAGAAAGAATAAAAATTACAATAATCCTGTTGAAAACAAGACACTTCAAATCTTGTTTAAAAAGCTAATTATTCACAAAATAATGCCTATGAAGTAGTTCCACCCTTAAGTAGAAATCAGACAATGCGATAGAAAGAAATTCTCTCTCTCTCTCTCTCTCTCTCTCTCTCTCTCTCTATATATATATATATATATATATATATATATATATATATATATATATATATATATATATATATATATATATATATATATATATTCTTTAACTTCTAATAAAATAAAATGCAACATATCAAAATTCTATTTCTAGAAGGCAAATAAAACTTCATCGAACAATTTGAAACCGATATCTTCATCAAATTCCTCATGAGGCTCTTGCTTCTTTTCTTCAACTGTAGTAGTTAGAATAGTAGAGATGTAGCAAGTGCAGCAGTAATTACAAATTTGCTAAGACCCTTCAAATATTCTTTAACCTTCTCAGCTTGTTGATATATTGCAATCGATGGAAATCACATCAGCAAGGACATTCTAGCATTGAGGAACATGTTGCCGCTACAGCAAGGATGGGATAAGTGAGCACCAGTGAAAGTGAAGTAATCATTCAAAAGCCTGTTGAAAACTTCTCAACAAAATCTTCCTCAATGAGATCAACCACCTAAACACTAAACACTAGATACTAAACCATTCTCATACACAACTAGACAAAAGACAATAAGAGAATTGTCTAATCCCCAACTTAGCTAGAAGGGAGCCTGAGGTGTTTAGACCCGATAACTTATGAATATTCTATTATTGTCTAGAACCTACCTTTTGCATATTTTATCCTACCCGTTGATTTGTAGCAGATCTCTACCTTATCATCAGATCATAACAAACTCTATACTAGTTGCAAAGTTTGTTTTACCTTAGTGTACATAGATGTATGCGTATGTTTAGTTGGAGTGGAAGACAATACAATCAATTCTAGTATGTTATTCTGCTAAAACATCTTCTCTGCTTCTCTATATTATTGTGCTAGCAAGTACGAATCTCAACTTGGAATCAAATATTCATACTTAATGGTACTTCTCAGTCTTCTCCTCACCTGCTATTTTCGGCCTAGTATAGATAAATCACCAAGCTCTACTACTTCTGGTCACTCTTCTCTAGGGCTGAGAAACTAGCTCGAAGATCATGGGTCGCTCGAAAGTCGACTCGAATCTGGGCTCGAATCAAGATCGACTCTAAGCAAACGAGCCGATTTTTGAGCCAGAAATGTGGCTCGAATTTATTTTGAGGCGACTTACGCACGCTCGCAGCTCGCTGGCGGATCAAAGCGAATGGGTGAGTGCGACAGCGGATCCGTCCGATTAATTCGATGGGCGAGATTAATTCCCTAAAATCCCTATTCTAATACGTCGACTCGACCCCGACCCGCGACTCTTCTCACTTCTCACTTCTCAGTTCTCCTTCTCCACTTCTCCGATTCTCCTATTCTCACTTCTCCGTGCCGTGCCCTAGTTTTTGACTGCAGCGTGCCGCATGAGCTGCTCAGGATATCATCATCCGTCGATCAATGAGTGCTTGGTTTGCTTGATTTTGATCGTGGTGATCTATCACTGTGCTTGGTTTTTTTCTTGCTCGAAATACTGATTTCATTTCTGATTACGTAAGTATTTCATGGAATCATGCCTATGAGATGTTGGTTATTTCAATTATTTATGTTATTCCATTATTTGAGGTTCGTCTATTATATTTGGGGATGTTTCTGGTGCAGTTGATTTGGGGATGTTTCGGTTCTTTAATCATTCATGTGTATATGTTGGGTACTTGCAATTTGTGGGGTTTCAATTGTCTCTGTTATTTCACTATTTTAGGTTAGCATGTTGGGGTTGTTTTGGTTCTGGCCCGTCTGGGTTAGCCGTCTGGGTTTGTAACGATTGTTGAATATGTTGTGGCAGTTCAAACTTGCGATTCTGGATGATGTTTTTTGATCTCATTACATTACAATGTAATGTTCTAACTTGTTTGCCCTCGACTACCTCTTGACTCTGCCTTCTAGGTTCTGAAACTTTGTAATTCTGATTAGAAATACTTCCCCATTGGCCATTGTTTCATTACCTAATTGTATTTATTTCACTACTGCAGGCCGCATCTCTGCCTCTGTTGAATGTTGTGCCTGCCTACTGTTGGTACTTGATTCTTTGTTCTTTACCTCATGTTGGAGGTTATTTGGTGCTATAAAGGTTGTTTACTTGTTTCTGGTGTTGTGCATTCATGGGACATGTTATGATGTTCACATGCCTTTGCCGCTTTGGTAACTTGGTTGTTCTGTTGACTGTTGGTAGATGTTGATAGATGCAGATTTCTTGGTTGTAAATATATGGGGATCTTTTATGTATAATCCAGTCTTTAAGAAGATTTCTTGGTTAGTTTTGATCTTTCTTCTAATCTAGTCTTTAATTAATTGGTCCAGCATGATTTGTTGTTCAAATTAATAGTTATTGATCTTCAGGTATTTATGCTTTTTTAGTGATTCTATACACGCTTTTGTTTCATTTCTTATAGACACAATGGAAAGTCCTTCTCAAAGTAAATCTACTAGTTGTTCAAGTGAATCAAGCCTATGATGATAATGCAACAACTCAAAATGAGAGTGTGGGTGAAATAGCTTCAATTAAGATCAAGGGTAAAGACAATGAGGCAACACTTTGTGAAATTTTATGTAGAAAAGGAAAATTGGTGTAATTTTAAATGTAATTATTGTGTCAAATCATATGTGAAACAAAAAACTGGAACCACATCTCAGTTAAGTAGACACTTCAAATCAAATCACTATAGCAAGGTTGATAACAAAGGAAAGAAGCAAAAACTATTTGATCCAGTAGCAGAGGATTTAGAGGAAACTGGTTCAATATCTAGTTTATATGTTTCATCTGCCTATGATCATTCTAGAATAAAGAATATTGTGTCTAAGATGATTATTATTCATGAATATCCCTTTATGATAGTTGAACATTTATGGTTCAATATTCTGATGAAATCGATGAATCCAAATTATCATAAAATTTGATATGCAGCCTATGTGCAAAGAAACTACTGAAGCATCCACCTCTCAATCTGAAAGAAACACAATTGAAGGTGGTAATGCTTCACATAATGATTTGGTGGGTTTGTATGACTTCATATTTTCTACTGGCCTCTTAGTACCAGTAGTCGATCCGGAGATATACCTTGATGAAGCATGTGTGAAATGCCCTTCAGAATTTGACATTTTGGAATGGTGGAAAATATCCGCTATGAAATATAAGACTCTCTCAAAGATGGCCAAAGATATTTTACCATCCCGGTAACCGTTGCTTACAATCGACTTTTAGTCTGGTGGTGGTGTCTTATTATAGAAGTTCAATTTCACCAAGAACATTAGATGCTTTAGTGTGTAGTGGAAAGCTGGATTCGAACATATAAATCATCAAAAGATTCATATTATCTTACTTTTTTATTTTATAGTATAATTCTCTCTTATTCATATATGAGTTTCATTTTTTATTTATTGCAATTTCAGTTTAATGTTCTTGTGGAAGAGAACTTGGTTATAAATGTACCTGAAAGCTTATCCACGGAATCAGAAATATGAAAATCAGGTGATATCATTTTGGTTATGCTCTCTTTATTTTTGGAGACTTTTCTATCAGCAGATTATTTTATCATTTTTATGTGACTATACAGTTTGTATATATTTTGGAGACTATTTTCTTTCAATGTAGGCTATGTAGCATCACATTATATTTTTTTTGCTTTTGTGCTTTAATATTTTATGTTAGATGGCGATATGATGCCCAATGATAAAATTGAACGAGATTGATTAATGGAGGCTTTGGTGATTGATTTTTATATTAATAGTGGAATGATTTGGTCGATGATCTAACTTTGAGGCCATTTCATCATTTGGGGTGACATATTAGTATATTACTTGATATTGTCTGTAAGTTTCTATCTAGATTTGAAATTTTGGTTTGACATTACAAACATATTGCTTCATCTTACATTCTTACTATATTTTATCTCCGATGCATGCAATATTAGAATATAAAAACTTTGGTTTGAAATTTTATTTTGACTTTACAAACCTATTTGCTTCATCTTGTCATCTTACATAGTTACATACTTACATTCTTACTATATTTTATGTACTAATGCATTCTACATTCTTACATGTCTGAAGCCTTATTTTGGCATTTTGCTTGCTTAGTTAGTCACCCTAAAAATAAAGAACTCAACTCAATTTTTTGAGGGCACAAGTCATAGAGGTTACCATTTATAAGATTTCTTGAGGAGAGAACATTGTAGCAAATGCTTTAGCCAAGTTTCATTCAAGATTATGTGGAGCCAACCATGGTATCCTATCTTTCGATCATATGTGGTTGTGTTATTTAGACTTATATCAACTCAAGAGTTGTCGAGGTTATTTGTCTATGGTTTTATCTTGTTGTGGCCTTTTTTTGAATTGGATTTCTGTATACTATGGTTAGTTCTATTGGTTGTTGCTATTTTTGGTGGCCTTTTCCGAATTAGATTTTTTGGTGGTTGCTATTCTCTTTTCCTGGTTTGGCTTGGAGATTTTTACTGAATTAGAGTTAGCGATTCTATGGTTGTTTGTTGTCTTTGCATTTTCCCTTTTGTAGTGATAGTCCAGCCTCTTTGGGAATTTGAAGGGTTTTGTTTTAACCTTGTTCCTTTTATTTTGGTTATTTTGAGACCCAGGTGGGCGTGGGCTATGGCTTTGTCATGTATTTTTTTCTTTCTTTAGGGCTCTATATTGGCTCTATCTATTGGTTAGTTTTGTTGGCTAACTAACCAGATGGCATTTTGGTTGGGTTCACTTGGTTGGCTATTTTGGCTGGGTTGGTTGGCTGGGTGGATGTGTTGGCTGAATTTTGGGGTTGTGATCTGCTCTTAGCTTTGGCTTCTTCTACTCATCCTGTTGGCTGTTGGCCTGGGTGGTTTTATTTGTTATTTTGTTGGTGGTGGTGGAGCCGTGGAGGATATGAGATCTAGTGGTCTTTTTTGTGGGATTTTGTAGCTGTTATCTTGCTTTGGATGCTTATTCCATGGCTTGGTGTTTTCATTTATGTTTGCTATTGGTATTGACTCCATTTGGTTTAGTTAGCTCTACTTATTTTATAATATTTGTCTCTTGGTTTGGTGCCTTGGTGGTGGATTTTCTTTCATTTTGGTGACTTAGTGGTGGTTTTAATGGTAATTTACGGATCCCCTCTTCATCTCTCTTTACTATGGCTTTTTCTCTCCCTAATGCTACTTATCTTTTACTATTTTCATTTTGGATTCTAGACTTACTTATCATTTCGACAACTCATGGTGAGACCCATAGTCAATCTCAAGGGCTAGTGGGCTTATCATGGAGAATTTTTGATTTTTAATTTTTTGGATGATGAGAAGAGAATATATTTGTAATTTGGGCAAATTCATTAGTTTTGCTTCATTATTGGTGGCTATCAAGCCTCTCATTGGATGGTCAGGCAACCTAGAGCCTTTATTCGCTTTTCGAACTATATTAATGCATGATATTTTTTTTTGTGAGGTTTTGTCACTTTTATTAGGATTTATTTTTCTATCTTTAAGGCTCTAATGGATGGCTTTGGCAACCTGGAGGTTAGAGCATACAATTATTGAAGTAAAATATAGAAATTACAAATTTTCGCTAATTGCGAATGCTTGAAGATGGATATTACTTTCTCTGACTCTGAGTCCCACAAACAAAAGAAATTTTCATATTTTTGTTTTTTTTATTTATTTTAAATGTTATGCCAATTGTATCATTTTCTAGATTTGTATTTGTAATTTATAAAATTATAGTTTGCTATTAATTGCAATTTACATTATTACATATGCCAAAAATTTGCTATTAAAAATTCCTTGGATTTCATTTTTGAGCCGAGTGGCCTTTCGTTGCATTTCGATTCGTTTGGATTTCAAGCGGTTGATTTCGAACCACTTTCCAAGCAAATCGAGCTCGATTCGATCACTACTTGAACTGAATTTTGAGCCACGCCGAAGCTCGAATTACCCATTTTCGAGCTGATTTTGAGCCGACTATGGCTCGGCTCGAAATCGGCTCGAACACACCCCTACTCTTCTCTTCCCATCACATCTTTGAAAATGAGTGATACTATCATTCCACCTCCCCCCTCCCCCAATTAAAATTTCTCATGTCCAATATCAAAATGGTAATCAACCTTTAGCTCACTACTGAAAATCATCCAGTTTGGAAATCCCAAATAGTTAATCTCTTTAACGCCAATGATTTTCAAGGCTTTCTTGATGATTCCACCCTAAACCAGCCAAACAAATTGCTAATGATGATGGCTTGATAGCTCTAATCCCACTCTTTAAAACTTGGATACTTTTAGATTAGAGCCTGGCTGCTGCTTTATACTTAATTATCTCCCCATCTCCAATACCCTATATTCTTAATCCTGACTCATGTTTGAAAATCTAGAACACCATTAAATGTCGCTTGCAATCTAACAATCGATCTCAAATTATTTACCTGAATAATGAATTTCATCACATTACAATGAAAGATAAATCCATGATGCAAATATCTTTCTAAAATTAAAACTAAAGTCGATGTTATTGTTGCTACCACCTCTCCTCTTGATTCAGAGGACATCATTTTATACACTCTTAATGGACTATCAGTAACATATCGTGCCTTCAAAATGTCCATTTGAGCTAATTTGCAAACCAGTAGTTTAGATTACGTTTTATCCCCTTCTTTGTAGTGAAGAATTGAACATTGTTATTAAACCTATCAAAGACCTTTCAATTTCAAAATACTACGAACTCACCTATGGCATTTGAAGCTACAAGGAGCCATACACCTAACACAACAAGATATTCAAATAGAACTCATAATACCTTTACTCATTGCAATTTCAAATCCCCTCATGGTAATATTACTTCCAGCAAAAGAAACTGCATATCTTCAACAACTATAATCTGTCAAATGTGTAGAAAACCTGGGCACACTACTTCTAAATGCTGGTACAAAACTATTTTTATCTTTCAACATCCTCCTCAAGCGTTGTTGGCTGGTCAACCAAATTCAGATACCAATTGGGTCCTCGACAGCAATGTCATATCCCATCTGAGTACAAAATCGGTTAATACAACCTCAACAATATCATGGGAATCAGCAAGTTCTTCTTGGAAATGGACAGATGCTACCAATTACTCATTCTGGACAAGGGAGTCTACCAAAACCCCACCGTAAGTTCATACTCTCCTCTTTATTACATGTCCCAAACTTTTCTCACAACTTACTTTCTATCCATAAACTCACCAATGACAATTCATGTTCTATTACTTTTGATAAATATAGTTTTCTAATCAAGGATCTAAAGAGCAACCAAATTCTTCTCCATGGACTTTGTCATCAATGTCTTTATCCAGTTAAGTCTTTCAAATCTCCATCTCCTCTTGCTCTATTCAACACGATGTCACTTCAAACTCTCTAGCATCGTTGCTTGGGACATTCATCCTTCTCTGCTCAACCCGAACTATTGTGTCACCTATGCTCTAGTCGCATGCACAAGGAATTTCCATTATTCAGCTTGTGCACTTGGTAAGAGCCATAAATTAACTTTTCATTCTTCTAGTTCTCAATCATCTAATGATTTTGCTTTAATTCATAGTGATGTGTCCTACCTTGTCTAAGCAAGGATATCAATATTATCTTTTGTTAGTTGTTGATTATTCAAGATATTGTTAAACTTTTCCTTTAAAATTAAAATCTGATGTTGTTACTAAATTAAGCAATTTCATAAGTTTACTCAAACACAATTCAATAAAACCATTAAAATACTTCAATCAGACATAGGAGGAAAATTTGTTAATGCCACACTTAAAAACTTCTTCACTAATCATAGCATAACACATTAGATAACTTGTGTGTATACTCTAGAACAAAACAAGCTTGCCAAAAGGAAACATTGTCACTTAATCAAAACTGTTCGCACACTCATGCTTGTTGTGAATTTATCTAATTATATCTAGGTGGATACACTTTTGGCTGCTTCCTATCTTATCAATCAACTTTCCTCTCCCGTAATAATCCATATTTCTCTATATCAACTACTTCATAACAAACCGCAACATATGCTTATCTTCAGACCTGTGGATGTTTATGTTACCTATGTTTATCTCTTTATTCCTCTCATAAATTTGCTGACAGGTCCATTCCCTGTGTTTTTCTAGGCTATGCATCACCCACCAAAGGTTATAAATGTCTAGATCCACAAACTGGCCGAATTTACATTTCTAGAAATATTACTTTCTATGAAGATATCTACATTTCATATTTCTACCTCAACTACAACTCCCTCTTCTTCCACTTCGCCTTTTTATATTCCTCCTTTGACTATTGTGTCTGTCACAACATCTTATCCACCTTCCCAAGCTATACTCACAAATATTGTTCCCTCTCCTCTACCTTCTTTCGGCAATTCATCTCCAGAAGTTTCAATCCATTCCTCCAATAACTCTTCATCTACTACAAATCGCTTCTCTTTTTGCATCTCCTCCCCATCCTCCACCAACGTGTGTGTACTCAGCCTACATCAAACACTAGCCAAGAGAGAAAATCACCAACATGGCTTAAAGACTATGTCAAGTAAGACAGGAAAATGACATCAACTAACAGAAAGATAGAATACAAAGGCTAAGCAAGAAGCTAAACTAGATCCAACCAATAGAACATCAGAGGAAATGTAAAGTACAACAAACAAAAAACCTCCTTTGTAAAGAACTTCAAGAACCGAGAGAAGATGTAACAAAACTCTAAAATAGATTCAGTTAGAAACCAAGAAGATTGTAACCCTTGCTTATAAATAAAAAGAGTAAACAACCAAGAAATGGATGAAAAACTTATCCCAGAAACATCTCTACTTCTTCTCCTTCTTCTTCTTCTTCTCCGGTAAGTATTCTTCTCCTCTCTTCTTCTCAAAAATCCTCCCTTCCTGGAGCTTAGCCGCTCGAATGGCATAGTTTCAATTTGAATAGTTAGAATAATCCCTAAGTTGTCGCGTTCCTTCTCGAAGAAGCTATCAGTCCTTCTCCCGGAAGCTGCCCCAATCTCCAAGTCCAAGTGGTGACATCACAGGAAGCTGGTTCATGAATCTCCAAGGATGCGTGCCCCCATCATTGGTGCTCTCGTTGAACCACGTAAAAAAATAAGCACAAGACACACAACAAAACTATAGAAGAATGTGTGGGGCGACTGAACAAAATGATGAGATGACATCAATTACCCTAATCCTCAATGAAGTTTCTCATCGACCATTGAAGATAAGCTGGAGAAATCAATTCAAGAACAGCAACAAGGAAGTAAAGAATCACAGGTATGTCATTCTACACCCATAGAATTTACTCCACAAATAAAACCAACAAATATAAATTCAAGACCAGTTAAAGTAGACATGCCCCATTTTAATGGAGAAAACCCAAGAGGATGGCTATTCAAAGAAGATCAGTTCTTTCAGTACTACAATATTTCAGAAGAATAAAAGTTTATCATAACATCAATATACATGGATGGGCCAGCATTAAGTTGGTTCCAATGGATGCATCTTAATAAACTACTCAATTCTTGGCAAAATTTCAAAGATCAAGTCATACAAAGATTTGGACCATCACTATACAGAGACTTATGGGGAGAACTAGCCAAAACGCAATAAAAAAACATCAGTACAAAGCTTCTACAATGAATTTGAAGATTTAGTAAATCAAATTTCAGGAATTCCACCAGATTTCCTTCAAAGTTTTTTTGAATTGACAGACAGACATAAAAGAGAAGTGAGAGCTTTACAACCAACATCATTACAACAAGCTTTTCGGCAAAACTAATGGAAGATAGATTATCGATGAAGTACACATAGGGAGAAGTTAAATAATCAAGCAACAAAGATTTAAATAATAACAACCTCTACTGCCCACACCAGCTACTCAAATCCAAAACAATCAAGAAAATAATAAACTTACACTGCCAATTCAAAGACTTACAACAGCTTAGCTGGAAGAAAGAAAAAAAAGGATTATGCTTTAATTGTGATGAGAAATATCATAGGGGTCACAACTATAAATCCAAGCTATTTGCCCTCATGATAGTCAATGATGAACAAGAACACAATCTGCAATAAGAAAGCCAACAGCAAAATACTTTAGACCAGTATGATATCCCAAAAATCAGCCTGAATGCATTCACTGGACAATCAAACCCAATAACTTTACATTTATAAGGAATAATTGGAAATATTATAGTACAAGTATTGATTGATAATGGATCAACACACAATTTCATCCAATCCAAACTAGACAAATTTATAGAACACACGGTAACACCTGCATCCTTCTTCAAAGTATTAGTAGGAAATGGGGAGATACTACAATGCTCAGGAATTTGCAATAACATACAAATCAAACTACAAGGCTACACATTTAGAAGATCGTTATGTTACCAATGTAAAGGATGTAGTTTTAGAGTACAATGGCTAGAATAAACTTGAGAGTGCAAACACAAGAAACTTATAATGAAATTCAAATACAATGACACAATAATTCAATTACAAGGTGACACAACACCAAACTGGGAACGATTTACACCGCTTACAAAAAAACAAGATCAAGAAGTATCATACCTACACATTAGAGAAGTTTTAAAGTAGCCACAGTATCCATTGAATGATTTCAATGACTTACTTGCAAACATACAACAAGTATTACATCAATACCAAGAATTATTTCAGACACCAACAGAGTTACCTCCCAAAAGGGGAATAGACCACCATATCAACTTGTCACCTGAAGCCCAGCCGGTAAGAGTAAAGAATTACAGATACCCTTATTTTCAAAAAACAAAAATTGAAAAATTGATAAAAGAAATGCTAGAGACAGGGATAATAAGAGAAAGTATTAGTAATTTTTCTTCACCAACTCTTTTAATAAAAAAAAAGATGGGATATGGAGATTTTATGTGGATTATAGGGCATTAAACAAAATTACTATCCCTGACAGATTCCCAATTCAAACACCTAAAGAATTAATGGATGAACTACATGGAGCAACCATTTTTTCAAAATTAGATTTTCCTTCAGGTTACCATCAAATCAGAATGACAGAAGAAGTTATATACAAAACAACATTTAGAACACATGAAGGACACTATGAATTTATAGCCATACCATTTGGTTTGACAAATGCACCATCAACATTTCAAGCAATGATGAATTCAATTCTAAAACCCTTCCTACGAAATTTGTGTATTCTTTGATGACATACTAATCTATAGCCCTTCCATCAACCAACATCAACAACACTTACAATCAGTCCTGGAAAAAATGAAACAAAACACCCTGTTCATCAAAACATCAAAATGCACATTTATACAAACAAGAATAGTATACTTAGACCACATTCTGTTAGCTCAAGGGATAGCAGTAGACCAAAAAAAAATTGAAGCAGTACAGTCATGGCCAGCTCCACAATATGTTAAACAGCTAAGATGGTTCTTAGGGTTAACAGAATACTACAAAAAATTTGTGAGACAATATGCAACAATTGCTGCACCTTTAACATCACTCCTAGCTTAGCAATAATTTCAGTGGTCAGAGGAAGCTCAGAAGGCATTCACACAACTCAGAAGGGCTTTGGTATCATTACCTATTTTGGCTTTTCCCAATTTTTCCTTACCTTTTGTATTAGAAACAGATGCTTTTGTAGAATAGAGCTTACTCCAAAATAGCCATCCTTTAGCATACTTCAGTAAGAAACTATCACCAGCCTTATAGAAAACATCAACCTATGCTCGGGAATTGTATGCAATCATAGAAGCAGTGGGGAGATAGCGCCAATATCTGCTAGGCAACAAATTCACAATTAGAACAGATCAAAAGAGCATAAGAGAGTTGATGCAGCAAATGATTCAAACACCAGAACAACAAAGGTTTCTAATCAAACTCACGGTTTTACTACATAATTGAATATAAACTAGGAATAACTAAAATGATGCCCTATCCCGCAAAAGTCAAAGCATAGAGGTAGACCAAGCTACAACAGAAATATCACAAAATCACAACTATCTAAACCTCCTTATGTATACACAATAATTCAACTCCCTACTAGAGAAAATTACACAAGAAACACAAGCTCACCAAGAATTACAACAACTCTGTCAACAGATTACAGAGGACTCAGAGAAGTTTCGAATATACACACAAAGGGTTGTGACTATAAAATTGCATTGTCCGCAGACTTTGAATTACGTATACCAATCATGAGAGAATTGCATTCATCTCCACTAGGAGGTCACTGTGGGATAAGAAGAACATTAGCAAGGATAACTCAATAGTTTTATTGGAAAAAAAAATGAAACAAGACATTCAACAATTCATCAACACTTGCCTCATATGCCAACAGGTAAAAGATGATAGTCAAAAATCTACAGGTTTACTGCAACCTTTACCCATACCTACGGCTGTATGGGGCTCTAAGGTACTTGCATGAAACACATATTTCTCCGCCATGCCAAGAAAGGCGTGGGTTCTTATACACCAACTAGCAAGCACAACTTTTTTCGCCGTGTCAAGAAAGACGTGTTCGAGTACTTATATTTCAACACGACTTGCGGGCATGCGTGTGAGGGCACCGGGATCTTGTCCGCGTGGCGCGCAGATTGGCGAGGATGCGATGCGGTCCGTGCTCATCACCGGATGGTCATGTTCACGACTTTCGGGGAAGGAGGGGCCGACGATCTCTATCCGCATGAGAAGGATGGACGGGAGCATGCAGTTCGTGATGGAAGGGTGCTACTCACCTGTAGGAACGAGACGGATGGGCTATGCTCGTGTGCAAATGGGAGGGGAGCTACATGTTTCGTTCGTGCGGGAGAATGGGAGAAGGAAAGTTAGCGGGGGGAGTTGGGGTTAGGTTAGATAAGTAAGTATTTATAAGAAATTTTTATTTAAGTGAAAATTAACCCTAATTAAGATTTTGCAAAACATTATTACATAAGCAATATATATGTTAATCTTAGATTATTCTGATGTTCCGACACAACGTACGTTGGTTTCACAATCGGGCCGTTTGGTTCGAGTCGCATCGAGGTCAATTTCGTTCAAATTATGCCACACTCTCGATATTCGTGGTGTAGGTCCAAATTAAGGGCAAATAGTCTCATTTGAAAGGTTTCTAGGTTTCAACGCTAATGGTGCGATCAATTTCATAAAGGGAGGTTATTTGGCATCATCGCAGCTTCCCAACTCTATTATTTGTGTAGGCACATCAATGGACTACCATCTTGATCGGTCGACCATTGAATTGTACAATATGTACATTTTGATCAATTTTGACATTCTAAAAGTGATGGCAAAGTCCATTCATCAATCGGAGGTCATTTTGACTTATTTCGGTGATGCCTAGTGCATTTTAGCTCCGATTTGCATGCTGAAGCTCATCAAATTCATCCCTTGAGCTTGAATTAACTTATAACACATGCATGGAGATCAATAATTACATTGTAAACCAATGCACCCCAATGTGTACTCACATCTTGAATGCAACAACATATGATCCTGCTTATTCAAATCCTTCCTTTACAATATTTAATGTTACTCGTCTTAATGTCGCCTACACTATGAACAAGTTATGCCAACATATGCATCATCCAACGATAGCATGTTTTCAATTATTAAAACGCCTAATTAGATATGTCAAGGGCACTCTGCATTATGGTTTACTGATTCATCGTGCTTCTCTTATTCTACACTTCTATTCTGATTTGGATTGGGTCGGTGATTTACATGATCGCAAATCCACTTTGATTTTTTACTTTTTTTCTTAGAAACACTCTAATATATTGAATTGTTAAAAGCTAAGTATGCTCTTTAGTAGAAGCTGAATATCACGCTCTTGCAATGGCTGTCACTAACATCATCTGGCATTGGCGACTAATATTTGAGTTTGGTATTTCCACAGATACTCCAACCAAACTCTTTTGTGGTAACATTTCAGCCCTAGCCTTATCAGACAACTCAATTTTTCATGTGCGTACTAAACACATTGTAATTGATTATCACTTTATAAGGGATTGCATCAAGTCAAATACAATCATAGCTCATCACATTATCACTCAAGGTCAACTTACTGACATTTTTACTAGGGGCTATTTGGTTACTTGAAAAAGGAGTGATGTATAAAAAGAATGCAATATATTTGGATTTTAGGTTATTTGGTTGGAAACTCTACAAATGCATGGCTTTGTTTTTTCTTGTTTGATAGAATGAATGTAATGTAAAGTATTTTTTAAGGTTAAGGATGGTGGTGGTGGCCAACAGTAAATTATTGTCGACAATAATGGGCAGTCGGTCAGCGACAATGAGTGGCTAGGGGCAGCGATAGCGAGTGGCAGCAGCACTGGTGGCAAAGGGTGGCCAGCGATGACCGATGGTGGCCAACCGGAGAGCGTGGTGGCGGCGATGATGAGTGGCTACCATGATCAATGATGGCCAACAAATGATGGTGGGGGCTGTGGTGACAACGGCAGTTGTAGGCTATTCTCATTTTATTAAAGAATCGTATTTGAAATTAGTCCAATACACTGCTAATCATATTTCCAATGTATTTCAAATACACTAGAAATATCTTGGAATTTTATTTGGACCATATGAAATACTTGAAAAGTTAAAATCTCTGCATTTTTTTTACTTTATACTACAAATGCAACCAAACAAACAGCTCCTAAAGCACTTTCCTTTATAAGATTCACTTCTCTTCGCAACAAGCAGACTGTTTGTGGACCTCCCATCAACTTGTGGGGTAGTGATAAGAGCACCTGATAACTTACCAATATTCAGTTATTTGCTCGAGTTATCACTACCATCCGTTTGTTTCATTGTGCCCATTGATTTGTAACAGATGTCTACCTTACCATCAAATCATAACAGAATCTGTATTATGTGCAGAAGTTTGTTTTACCTTAGTGTACATATATGTATGCATATGTTAGCTGAAGTGGGAGAAAATACAATCAGTTATGCTATGTTATTCTGCGAAAATTTCTTCTATGTTTCTTTGTATTGTTGTGTTGTTATGCAATATCCCAACATGAGGATCCCACCTTACCACTTTCCTTTATGAACTCAACTTGGATGAAATTTCAACATTACCTTTGCTAATCTTAGTTGGGATGTTGAGCACCTGGAAGAAAGATGTTTATGAAGGATCCATACCAGTGTTGCTTGAATGAACAATAACATCAGTAGGCGTAACTAGCACGAGCAGAAGCACCAAATTTATACTTCATAATCTCTTCACTAATTAACTTCTTTATGATCTCCTTTGATAAAAAAAAAATAAAGCCCACATTTCTAACGAGATAGGGAAGAAGATTGATGTTATACACATCTCCAAAAACTTTATTTAAGTTGTGATCTCTATTTGACATGCGGGTCCTCTGTGCTTCACGCTAGGTGGGGAATGAGGAGGCTGGCTGTTTGTTTTGGTTTTAAATAATTTTAATATTTCAAATTTGAAAACAAATAATTTCTTCATTTTATTTTGCAACTTAAATAATTTTAAATGTTTCAAATATGGCAACCAATCTCATGCAAAATGCCCAAACCTTATTCATTTATCATATAATGTAGTCCTTCACTTAGAGCTTGACCTAGTAATTGGATTATGGTGGCTTATTCCTCGAGAGTAATACATCATGTTTTACAATCAAATTCAACATGCACATGCACACATATGCGCACTCATGCACAAACATACGCACACTCATTTTTTAGGATTTGACAAAAAGACCCATAATTAATTGATTGTTGAATAAATGTGTGAAGGGCTATCTAAAGAAGTTTTTAACCACTTTCTTGATCATCAAACCCTTTAATCATTCCATCCAATCATCTAGCTTAATTAACTCATCAATCACTTAAAACAAAACTAAAAATTAATTTCCTAAAATTATTCAAAATTTATTTATATGAAGTTATAAATGTTCGGTACATTATCTTTTAAGTTAAAATTTTATTAAGTGCAAACTATACATTCAAAGTTGTGTTCATTGATCAACCAAAAAACTTGCCAATGAATTTTTCATAATGAAAATGAGATTTTTTTTTTTGCAATGATAGTTTTTTTTTTGTTGGATGGTGGATTTTGCATTTGTTGTTAGTCTACACATATAAATTTTTCTTTATATGAGTGAAGCTATCTATGACTTTACATGCAATCCAATCAATGCCATACTAGTTCATATATAATTTTTATCTATAGCATGAAACAAATGAAGTCGATGTCTTTTTTCCCTCATTCTCCCCTTCCAAAATTGATTTATAAAGAAAATGAGACATATTCATGAGAAGCTATGATGAATTCAGCTTTGTTGAAACTATACATAAAACAAATCGTGAAGAAAAAGAAGATATTAGTTTCTATCATTGCCTATTATAGCTATAAATTAATCAAGAATTAGTATGACACTAAATGTTTGGTGTATAAAGTCATAAATATATGCCATCTTAGTTTATAGTGTGTGATGTTTTGAATTTGGATGCTTTCTAGAAATTTGTTAATAGGCTTTATTAAATAAAACTTTATATTGAGTTAATTTGTGTGGAAATTTTATTTGAAACACCAAGAAAATATTGGGGGTACTTATTTAAGCAATCAAATATGCTGTTAAGAAATAAATATATTATATTAAAAGATAAACGTATTATCCTATAATGGATTCAACTACTTAATAAGAACTATGGCTGATGAGTCTTCGATGTACTAGAGCTCTTTCTCCTAAATTACTTGGGAAGTAGAACATGATTTATTTTATATTGGGTTCATAGTTCCCAATAAGGGCAAGCCCCTATAGTTGTAATTACATCTTAGAAGAAAAGAAATTTCTTCTAAGAATACTCGATTAAAGAAATTGACATTTATCTCAATGGATTTCAAAGCTTTTCTTAAAAGAATGGCTAAATTGAAAACTAAAAAGACAATGCTTTAAAGAGGAAGAGTTCTTTTCAAAAAATAATAGAGAATAAGTATGAAATATTTTTAGATACTAGGAAGCTCAGCAAGCATTTCAACTATCAGATTATTAGGATTTACATTTTTAAAAAAATTAGGATTATTGAGATTCTGATTTGACATTTTATTCGAAATCTAGGACTTATATTTTAACAGTACGAGCCTGTAGAAATGCCTAGGAGTTGAAGACTTATTTTAATAGGATGCTTCAGAACTTAAGTCTAAAAGATGCTTTTAACATAAGTTAAAAAGCTAGACTTAGTCTAATCACATGAAGTTATGAATTATTGATTCTTTCTCTCACTTTAAAAAAAATCTACCTCAACTCTTCTGAACTTATTTCTTGATTGGAAGGATTGTCAGCTAACACCACTTAAATGATTTAAAATCATGAGTTTGATCTTATAAGTGCAAGATTGTTGGGCTATTATATTTATGAAAAGAAACTTAAAGCCTAGACTCACTCTCTAATCCAAAGATCATGATTAATATATTATGCACCTAATAAATGCAATATTTTTTTAATATAAGTTTAACTCGGAATTATATTTATGGCTTTAGGTATGCAAACTCATGCCTAAAATGAGATGTAGTTAGAAAAGAGCCACCGGCTTAATCAGTAAAAGAGCGCACACTTCTTCAAGAAGGGCAACCATCTTCACAAGTCAAATGTCCTCTTATGTGCAATGGGTAAAGCACCTGCTTCAAGAAGTTCGAAGGAATATGCTCCCATAATTTACAAAATCTAATTATTTCAAGTTGCTTTCAATTGTTTATGCCTAAGACTTTAATTAAGTAAGGTTATGAAATTTTTTATTTATGTTTGAGTTTATTTAATTTAATGGGATATAAAAATTAATTTTATCCTAAGAGCCTAACGTATTGAGGTTTTCTATCATAGAAAGAAAATAATGAAAAGCAAGCACCACAAAATAAATCAAGCTAAATTTAATTAAATAAAATAGATCGTTGTAGCTCGGTACTATTGTACACCCTAGAAAAGAAAAGGTGGCCAGTTGAGCTTTGCATTTATACATCCTGGCGTAGAACTAAAAAATTTTGATCTATTGGGTCTTCATCTAGGATCGTCGCCTTCTTCAGAGACCTCCTTAAGCTCCAAAGGGATCGCTAAAAGGGTACAATCAACTCAACTAATCCTAAACTCCATAGATCCTAACCTAATTCTGGGCTCAAATTATATTTTAAAATTTTAAAATAAAATCCTAAACCCTACAAAAGAGAAAAAAAAAAAACCATATAGCGCACCAACTGTTATAATGCAAATATATGGGCCTAGCACCAATCGATATCAAGCTGTTGGCTATGTTTATGGACTTAAGCAACACTTGCAAGTAAACAATATTTATCATATTTTATGACACTCGTCTCATTAACTGCAGCCCACTATAAAAAATAATGTTAGCCTGCACTGACATCTAGACTAGTGAGCAAATACTTTCTAGCCATCTAGTCTAAAATATTACATCATAAAATAAGAAAAAATATTATATCACATCACAAATCATCACATATCATCGACCTAACCTAAGTCTAGGGTTGGTGGCCGAACAATCTAGTGAAAAAAATGGCTTATGTGGTATGATTGTATTAGGCCCTTTTTAGGTTGAAATTTTGATTCGAATTCAAATTTTATTTAATTTTATCATTGGTGGTTTCAACTTATATGATTTATGATTTTATTGCAATTTTAGGTTTATTTTTAAGTTAAAGTTAAATTTAATTTTTAAATAATGAAGAATAAAATAAATTCTCCTTGGGGTAATTCTTATTTTATTCAACATCCGAATCCTAGTAGAATAGAATCTTCACCCTAAGATGAAAATTCATTCTAAGGGTCAAACTAAGAACTTATCTATCTTAGTTACCTCTTTCTTCTTCTTCTTTTTTGAATTTATTTTAAGGATTTAATTTGATTAATGTTTGTTTGATTTAGCTAAGATTTCAAAGTTTAAGTTTACTGAAGTTGTTTTAACTTTATGCATTTTGATTGTTACTATATTAATTTTGGACTTATTAGAATTTAGTTTGATTTATTTTATTTTTAATAATTCAATTAATATTTAATTCCTTCCTTTAGATTTTATTCTATAAATTTTATTGAATTTATGTGGTTCATTTTGATTAACTAATTTTAAATATTGTTTGAATTTAAAGATTCTATCTTTTCATTTGAATTTAATTTAAAGAATTGGTTAATGTATTTTGATATAATCAAGTCGCAATTTGATTACAATTTATAATGATCTTTTATTTAAATTTTAATTAAGAGTTTGATCATTAAGTTTATTGGATTTAGTTATTTGATTTTTATGTTGATTTTAATTAAATAATTGCTTAATTTAATTTGATATTCTGACTTAATTTAATTAATCCAATTTGTTAAAGTTTTATGTTGGTTGATTTATTATAATGTTGTTTCGAATAGATAATAATTGAATATGATTTAATAGCTTGGATTTTATATTTAATTTTATGCTCCTTTGATTTGATTAAGATTTAAGATAAATTCATTATGATTATTCAATTTCACATATTCTAGATTGATTATTAAATTTTAGTTTGATTAACCTCATTTACTTATGAAAATTTAATTTACATTTAGTTAATGTGAGTATTTATTAAACTTAAATGCCTTAACTGAAATAACTTAGTTAATTTGAATAGATTAATGTTCAAATTTGATTTTAATTTAAACTTGATTTAAAGATTTTTTTATTTCATTATTCAAATAGTTTATTTTGATTTCTTTGATTTTTGATATGTTATTTAGATTTCATGATTTTGGGTCTTTATTGATTTAATTGTTCAATTTATTATTTATGGTGATTTAAGGGATATTTTTGTAATTAAGGGCTTATTACTCAATTAAGCTTCTTATGGTGAGGTTTTGTTCATTTTTATTTGGCTATTGATCTTAACCTAAGAAACCTAAAGAGATGAAATGATTAGGGTCGCAAATGTAATCTAGGCCATCCTAAATCTCTAGGTTGTTTAAGTTTCTTATTTTATGGATAATTTGATCAATGGGTTATATTTAATTATAATTTCAATTATTCACTTTAAGTAAATTTATGATGATTTCAATTTTAGCAAATTTTTTATTTGAAAGTTAAATTTCTAAGATTGATTAATCATAATTTTCTTAACCAATTATTTAATTTATTGTTGACTTTCTAATCTTATTTTTAAGAGTTTAATTAATCATCATTTTTTTATTGTTTATTGAGTCCTAAAAATGTAATGTTTAGGATTTTATATACTTCATATGCTAACAAATTTACTTTAAGCCTCTTGATGTTAATGGAAGTGTTTTAAATGAATTTAATTAATTTTCATTATTTTTGTTATTTTATAATTTATTATTTAATTTAAATTGACCTAAAATTTGAAAATTTAAGAACTTCTAATCCAAAAGTCATTTTGCTTTAAAATTTTTATTACAAGTGGGGTTCTTTCCCAGTTTCACTTTTGTAAAGTTTTATATTAATCAAAGGTGAATTTTATGACTAATTAAGGTTTTAGTGTTTTCAAGAAAACTTAAATTAGGCTTAAACTATTAGGAATTGATTAGGTATTTTAATTTTCTTTGATTCCTCTTTGAATGATAAATCCAAAATGGTTTCATTCAAAATTTTTAAATTTTTAGTTTATTTATTATGAATTTTCAAATTTTAGGTTAATTAATTAAATTATTTAATTTAATTAATCTTCTAATTAGATGATTTTGGTGTTTATTAATTTCTAGAAGTTTTAAAAGTGTTTTCATATTTATTGGAGTTCATTATAATGATTTGAATTATCTCATATTTTTTTCTTAATTTTATTAAATTAAGGCTTATGACTTAAAAACGTTATATCTTTCATTTAAAACACTAAAGAATCCCTAAAGTTTTTTCTAAAGTATAATTTAACTTTAATTTCAATTCCCTAAAGTTTCAAAATGATTAGATTATTAATTTATATTTAATTATTTTCAATTAAATTTAAATTAACCCAAAAATCCCTAATAAAAATTAGAAATTTTGGGTTCAATGAATTCTTCTCACAAAGATGAATTCATAGAGTCTTTATTTATATATATTTTTGATTGAGTATTTTATTTTCTATGAATTTCTAAAGTTTATGATATTTTTGTGTATTTTTTAAATTAAGAAAACCCTATTTTCCAATTATTTTCTTTTTAAAAGCTACATTTTTAAAAGGTGCTGTGAGTGTTACAAATATTTTCTTTTTTAAAAAAATTCAAACAACAACTTTCTGACAACCACCACACTCTGGTTCTCAAAAATAGCTTTTCACCATAAAATTTTTTAAAAAATAGCCAAACGCACCTGTGGTTGCTTTCTAAAAAGTAAAGCAGCTAGAAAGCGATCCCAAATGCATCCTAAGATGTTAAAATGCATCGCTATGATACCACCCTCCCAAACACACTCTTAATTTCATAAAAAAAAAAGAAAAAAATTTACATTTATAAGAAAAGAGAGAAAATTACATTCACTTTAAAGAATTGATGTAATGTATAAATAGATATTTAAGAAAATACTCTTTCTTAAAATCTAAATATATCCAATCTTACAATAAATGTGTTTTATTACAGCAATTGATTTATTTGATATTATTGCATGTGTTCCTCATATTCAACATGAATGTTAAATTTTATTCTTAATTACTAATACAATCTAAAATAATTTATTAATGTTGGAATAAGATATAAACATTAAACAACCAGATTTTCTATTCTATAAACTTAAGTATAAAAAAATGAATAATTTCCTAATGAAACAATCTCAACCCCTCTATACATTACTATTCAACTAAAAAAGTGGTTCTTCAGCTTGGAAATTTTATCAAGAGCTACTTCAAACAAGGCTCAAGTCGTCAATCTTCTTTCATCTTTTGAATGAAATTATGATGTAGTGGCTTATTACATGGTAGGAATTAAGTCATTGCAAACAGAGCATAAAATAGTCATTTATAATTCTTTTTATAGGACTTTTATAAATTAACTACCCAATTCAAATGTATTTATAATTTTTTGAACTATTGGATCCATATATTTGCACATGCCACAATAAAATCATTGAGAATTTTATAAAAAAAGAAAAAAAAATGGGTTGGGATTTTGTTATGAATTTTAATTTAAAAATGTGAGATTTAAGATGGTTAATTTGTAAAAAACAAATATATGGATTGGGTGATAGTGTATGTAAAAGTCCTAACTTTTTGCTAAAAACTATATTTTCACTATTATAATTAAAGAGAATATGTTAATTAATTGATAGATTATACTAGCTGGATTGATGATTCTTAAGCCCACTCCCCAACCCAAATTAGATGGATTTCATCTTTCCAAGTTATTCACTTGTGATCTATTATGGAACTTGATCGTAGTAAAATGCGTATGCAAGTATACATGATGTTCAAGTAATATAGGTATAAGTAGAGTATCATTCCTATGAGGATCTATTTAAAAAACTATAATTAAGTTAAGTACTAACCCCTTACTAACCTAATCTTTATCCAACCAAGTCATATTGTAGATATTTAAAAGAACACAAATTATAAAAGATATTTTTGAAAAATAATAATTTTTTCTTAAATTAAAAAAGTGCACTCCGAATTTATGAAATTTTTTGGTGATGCTATATACTAAACAAATGTGAAGGTTTAAAAATTGTTATTGTCACTCGAGAGCTCAAATATTACATCAACTATACCTAAATCAATTCAACTAAATCACTATCTTTAATAAATTATATTTCTACAATCTAATTAAAATTAAGTGATTGCATGACATTTATCTCCCTTAAATGATTACATATAGGAAATATCATATGGTTATGTATATTTATTAAACCTGGTTGCTTTTCTTTATTGTTCCACTAAAATTCTTCTGATAACACTAGATCACAATGATTTTTAACATCACAATTTTCTAGATTGCAAGTAAACTAAATATAGAGAAAATTAAAACAACATAATTTTCAATGCATAAATAATTTTTTTATATATTATTCACATCAACTTATGTACACAATATTCAACACAAAATAATCATAAATTCAAAATATTACGTATTTATACACTCATTATGAAAGAGAGAATAATAAATTTAGACTATTTCTTATACAAGATAAATCAAGAGTAAGGAAAAAAAGAACCCGAGTATGCTCCTCTAATTTTGACTTGCTTCTACTCTTTATCATCCTACAAGCATCCTCTATTACTAGATCTCTACTTTCTCTAGACATATACAGACTAAAGTTCACACACCGTCTAACACTTTCACACTCACACACTACATGATACCCACTTCTTAAAGAAGAGAGAGAGAGAGAGAGAGAGAGAGAGAGAGAGAGAGAGAGAGAGAATGCCCAAATCATTGAATAATCCCCTTTTAGTCTATCCCCCCATATCTCTTCAAAATAACCACCAAAACCACACTTAATATACCCAAATTGGCACTAAAACTACTTTAAAATTGAATATGTCGAGTTATACCACCTCAACGCTAGCTCTGTAGTACACGGTGTTTTGCTCTTTGATTTTTGACTTCAAATTTCTAGTTTTGGCGCATCAGTGCTATAATGCAATGCCACGGTGGTGGGTCTAGCACCGTGACATTGTCTTCTCTATTTCTACACAAATTTTTCTTAAACCTGTAGCACCTCGGTACTATAAATTTGGCACCGCGGTGCTGCACTAAATTTGTGCTTATTCTTCCTTTTTTCTCCAATAAGAAATTTTCCTATCATAAAAACTTAAAATTATGAAAATAAATTATTAAATAATAATTATTTTACTTAAAAAATACATGCAACTTTAATTAAATTTTTTCATATATTAAACACCCCCAAACACAAATCATTACTTGTCCTCAAATAATCATATGTATTTTCTTGAATCCTAAAATTTATTTGATAACAAAATTTTTAGAAATTAAAATCATTATATAGTAGTTTTAATTAAAGAATAAACTTACAAGACTCATTATTAAATATGAAAAATAACATAACTATAATAGCCTAATTTTTTACTCAAAGTAATATTTTATTAATTCATTTCAGTGTTCAATATTAACATAGTTGATTCTTTTGAATTTTAGTTAATTGATCATTATAAATAGTCATCACTTATTATTTAAATAATCATAAAATGATTTTCTCTCTTGAATTTAGGACAATTAGTTACTTTAATAACTTCAATGATTTGCTTAGATAATTGGGAGAATTTTTAAGTGCTATTATTATATTATACTCAGCCTCAAGTGTTTTCTTCTCTTTTCTTTTTATTCTTCTTTCTTATTTCTCATTTCCTTTTTTTAAGAGAAGTTCAACTTATTACTTTTGTAACCCATAAGTGTTATTGATTTTCATACTTTTATAGTTTTCTTATATATCTAACACAATTCAAATGAATTATTATTTTTCACAGAATGGTATAATCCTCACTTAATACTAAACAAAATTATGTTATTTAAGTAATGAAAACTTCTATTTATTTCAAGCCAATTACTATAATTCACTAAGAATATCTTTTGTATGGTGTGTGAGAAATTTCTTAACTCATTTGAAATTACTAATTTTTATAATAAATTTTAGTTATTAATAGTTTAAGTTATAATTCATTATTTAATAAATTTAATGCATGTTCTATTTTTCAAATAAAAACATTATTTAATTAATTTTAATTCTAAAGTTTTTCTTTTCAAATAAAATTTCAAATTTCAGAAAATAATACAATTATCAAAGACAAATAATAGTTATAAACTTCTAATACTAAAACAAAATAAATATTATAATTCAAAAAAAATAAATATTATAACATGAAAAATATCTTTCCTTCTCCCCCAAACTAAAATACTATAATAAAACAAATGAACAAAACAAAATAAAAGGCAAGAACTCATCATTCATTTTTCTTCTTTCTCTAACTCTTCCTTCTACTATTCTTCTTTAGCATTTTTAGTATATTTTTAAGTTCATAGGTACTTCCAACAATACAAAATCACTTTTCAATTATTTTAGACTTTTATACTGCAATAATAACTCACAACTATAAATCACACAACTACATAATAAATCAAACCAAATTTCAGTTGGCGCTTAGTTTATAGTCTTCAGCTTGACTATGCCAATTTTTTTTCTAATTTCAAACAAACCAAACTAATAAGCATTTTATGATTGTAGTCTCCATTCAAAACCTTGTTTTAAATGATCCTCAAGATTTTTATCCATTTTACTTTTTGAACATCATCCAAATTCACAAAGATTATGATTGGTGAAATTGATGATTCACCTAAAAAGGCATACCTAAGATGATTTGATAATGCTTTCAACTTAAGTTAGGTGCTTCTTCAACAAAGGATTTAAATAAGTGTGTTAAAGAAGAATTTTCAAATATTTTATCTTGCATTCTCCCATCCACCAAATCAATTATTGAACATTCAACACTAAAATCATAATGAAATTGCATTGATCTATAAACATTAAAAGTGATTTTTCAGTCCTTAAGTTTTATAGTTAATTACCCTTTTTGAACTTATCAACTTTTTTTTATTTTTCTATAAGTTCTTTCTGTTTTAGGATTAAAGGGCACAAGTTTTACACTATATCTACTACTCATACAAAACATACAAATAACATATAAAACATAACTTATGACTTCAAACAAATTTTGTAAAATCAACTAGCTATAAATCTAATAATATGTTTAATACAATTAATTACACAATTACAAATTATACTCCAAAACTCACTAGACTTGAACAAAATTAACATAGATAATAAGTTGAATTAAAAATAGACTATTGAGAATAGTATAACTTAACTAAATTTTTTGTCAAATCCTTTGCAATGGTACCAAAAACTTGATTGGCTTAAAATAGTGTAAACAAGTGCACATGCCATTCAAGTAATATAATGATAAGTAAAGTATCATCCCACGAGGATCTATTTAAAAATTTACAACCAAGTTAAGTACTAATCTCTTACTAACCTAATTTTTATCCAACCAAATCAAATCATAGAAATTTAAAAGAGCACATATTATAAAAGATATTTTTTAAAAATAATTTTTTTTTCTTTATTTTAAAAAAGTGCACTCTAAATTTATGAAATTTTTGGGTGATGTTATGTACTAAATAAATGTGAGAGTTTAAAACTATTATTGTCAATTAAGAGCTTAAATATTGCATCATTATGGTGTTTATATTTGGATGTGGGGGGAAACCATGCAGATCGTAGGGGATACTTATTGATGTGATCAGGTACGATATTGAGGTATGATGTACTATCTTGAAAGATAGAGGCATCACCCTTCAATGGACCTAATCACCTAATAAGGACTCCTAAGGCATGATGGGTCTCCAAATATACCAGAGATTTTCTCCCTACTTTACATGGATGAATAAAGCAAGGTTTATATTAAACTGGGTTCTTAAGTTCTCTATGGAGGCAAGTCTCCATAGTTAATTACAGCATAAGGAATAAAATTTCTTAAGAATACTCTCAATTAAAGTAGAAAATTATCGTCTCCAAAGATTTCAAGGATAGGCTATCAAAGGATTGGTTATGTTTGGAAAATATAGTGGGAAAGTTCAAGGAGAAGACTTATTTTGGAATCCAAAGAGAGGAAGTAGGAAATGCTCATGATACTAGGAAGCCTAATGAGCATTCCAATTTATCCTACAATTGGGCTTTATATGTTTGAAAGTGAAGAGACTTCTTTATTTGAGTTGAATTTTATTAGATTTATAGGGCTTATAATCCTCCAACACAAGGTTGTGGAAATGCCTAGAGGTGAATATTTATGCTTATATCCCAAGGGAAATAGCTACCTCGGATCCTAAATCTAGGGAGCTTTAGCATGAGCTAAAGTACGACCTAAATCTAAGTGACAGACGAATATAAAGGTTTACCTCCATTAGAGAGGATTAACCGTCCAACTTTTAGACTTATAACCGCCAAGAGTGGCAGCCAACTAGCTCCTCCAATGAATTTAAAATCATGTAGTCCGATCTTTATGAATTGCAAGATAGTTAGGGTAGTTATTTAATTTGAAAGAGACTAAAGTCCTAAACCTACCCTCTAAAAGACTAGAGCATGAGTGGTATGAGTATATGACTTAATCTACAAATGCAAAATCTTTTCAAATTTTATTTTATTTTGACAAGTCAATTTTGACAAAGATTTTGAGATTTTTATATGCCCAAATGCATGTTGAAATAGATTATTGGCCAAATCAGCAGGAAGAGGGTGTTCTCCACCATAAGGGATGCCCTCATAGGTTAAACATTCCCCTATCGTGCAAGGATGGAGATCCCACATATTCAAGAAAGAAGAAATATGCATGCACGATGTGCAACCATACAACTAAGGGGTTGCTAAATCTTTTAATTATCTTGATTATAGCCTAAGTATGATGAGATTATGAGTTATTTAAAATTTGATTTTGAGTGATTAGTTGGATTGAAAATTTACTTTATCCTAAGAGCCTACCAACTCCAGGCCACACATTAAAGTATCAATCATAAGAAACTATGAAAAGTATGTCATTTCTAATGCACAATTTAAACATAGCATCAATCAATTTTATAACTATCTTAAAAGAATAAGAGGTCGGTGCGGTCAGTCTCCGCCATATAACCCAAAAAAGAAAAGATGGGTAGCCGAGCTCTACCATCAACCTTGAATATGAAATAATAATTATAATTTGAATGAATTCATGCTATGGGGGTCTTCATTCTTCACTTATATATATATATATATATAAAAGTAAATCTAACTAACCTGCAAAGTAGAGGTTAGTTAAACATACATACAATCCCAAGCAGTTATATATATAATTTGGACTTAGCACCTTGCACATGGGTAACCAAGCCCACCTGTCCTAACTTGGATTATGCTTAGGGATTTAAGAAACCTATGGAGAGAGCATTCATACTTATTTTTAAGCATCCCCTTAAGCACCATCCCTTACAGAAAAGATGATTAGGCTAAGAATGGCCTAACATCTAGTCTACGAATCATACACTCTCATATCTAGTCTAAAATAATACACCATAAAATAAAATATACACCACATCATACACCGTCCTAAGATAGAGCTAGAAGTGGTGACTTAATTCTAATGTGTGTGTTAAAACTTAGGGTGATATGTCTTAACTAAGCATTAGAGTTATATTTTTCTGTGTTTAGAACTTGTTCAAGTTAGCATGAAGGTTGGTTTCATTTGAAGTTATTTAATTGATTTATGAATTTTAACTTATATTTTATTTCATTTCATGGATTTACACTTAGCATCTAAGTGTTATAAAGATAAGGAGAAGGATTACTCTCTTCCATCCCTACCTTAAGCCACTTTCTAAAGCATATTAATTTGACTTAGTTCTCTTTAGAGAATGTCTTAGTAAATGATTTTTTAATTATTCCTAAATTTAGATTAACTTTAAATGATCTTATCTAATATGAAATACTTCTTAAGATTAATTTAATTGAATTACTATCACATAAAGTATACCAAGTTATTTTTATCATCACATGTAATATGCATTTGATCTAATCCTAAGTGTATCTATACATACAACATGTTTTAGTACAATGAATGTATGTGTATGTTTGAAGTTTATATTTCATTTGATTGAATTATTTGATGTATGTAAATTTAAAGCTTTATCCAAATTCTTATACAAAATGCATAAAGATTAAATTAAATAAGTATGTGTCATTGTTAACCAGGGAAGTGAGGTAATCAAATGACCTCCTTGGGGCTAGTTAAAGCTTCGTATTCTTGAGATGTCCAGACTATATACTCATTTGTATTCAAACATATGTAAATTTGCAAACATGAACATAGGAAAGAAAGCTCCAAATTGCATGATTAAATAATTCAATCACTTAAAAAATTATGGATGCATGCATTTTTAATAGAAAAGGGGATCTCCATTCTTTAATCACATATACATACACATGTATAAAGACATAAACAAGTATGTGTCATTGTTAACCAGGGAAGTGAGGTAATCAAATGACCTCCATAGGGCTAGCTAAAGCCTCATATTCCCCAGATGTCCAGACTATATACTTTCTTGTTTAGATACATATGAATGTATGCACAATCAATAGAACAAAAATCATGCAAGGGTTGCATTTCCTTTAATTGAATTGTTTAAGCATATGAATTAAAGCTCTATCTAAATTCTAATACCAAAATACATAGGAATGAAACTAAATGAGTACGTGTCATTATTAAACTAGGGAAGTGAGGTAATCAAATAACCTCGTTGGGGCTACTTAAAGTCTCGTATTCTCAAGATGTCCAGACTATATACTCACTACCATTCAAACTTATGATGTAAATCAACATATGAATAAAAGAAAGAATACTTCACTTCATACGCTTAGGCTATAAACACATCCACCTCCTATGTATTTATAACTATCATAACATATGTTGTTATCCATTTATAAACTTTTAGAAAATAAATTTGGATATAATAGTGATAATAGCACACATATATAAGTTAATTCCAACACAAGCTTTACATAAAGAAATTTCATTTGATTTAATTACTTTTGAAAGACATGAATGCTTGAAATCAAATGAAATACAATATTTAACATGATTGGAATGGAATAATCAAATATAAACACATGATCCAATTAACCAAATTAATTTCTAAGGACAATCATACTAAATAAAATTATTTACAGTAAGCCAAAGCTTTTTTTTATCAATTTAGTTTAGATTTTTGATTTTATTTAAAGAGGAAGAGAATTTATCATTTGCTATTTTAATCCCATTTCCACATTGGTAAGTTGATTTGATTTAAGAAAAGGTAATTGGGTGAATTTTATGAGTTAATTAAGCTAGATCCTTAATTAAATCAATTAATTATCCTTACATATGCTTCTTTAATTTGATTAACCACTTAATTATGAGCCACAAATGATATGAACATGTGAGAAAATAAAATTGCAATGCTCCTACAAGGACCTAATGCAAATAGCTCATAATTAGGAGTTAATTAAATCAAAGAACCTAATTAAGTACTTTATGATTTTCCCACACTTATGGGTTAATCATAATTTCCTTAATTTAATTATTAATTATCTGATACAATCATGATTTTGATTGATGATTAATTAAGCCACTTAATTAACCAATTAAACTCTTAATTAGTTTTATTTTAATTAATTTTCCTTTAAAGAGGAATGGACTTAGGAAAATAGATTAGAAGGGATGTCCTAACCCCATTCGCCTTGCCTATTCACTATTCAATAGTGATTAGCAAGCTTAATTAATTAATCTTTACTACTTAAAATATTAATTAATCAATTAGATTAATTAAGAGAGTAATTAGGGTTTAAATAGTCAATTCCCCTAATTAACCAAGCAATAAATCTTAAGAAAATTATGGGAGGCAGAGGTCATTCCATTAAGCTAATACATAAAGTTTGGGATCAATTACTTAAGTAATTAATGGGTAATTAAGCTAATTAAGTTTATAATTAAAGCTTATTTAAGCCTTAATTACTATACAAAATTAGTTAGAATTATTTTTAAATGATTCTCCTCTAAAATATCTTCAAAATAAGTATTTATTTGTATTTTTCTGATTTTTCTATAATTTATTATGAATTTTAAAAGTTTCAACCATTAAACCACTAAATTAAGCCTTAATTAAGCCTAATCCTATCGACGCCACGTGGACCGCTTATGCGGTGTGCTTTCCACGTGGTGCCACAGGATTGGTTACTTAAACTCGTTCGACGTGGTGCCTACGTGGCGGCGATGAACGTGCTTTCTTATCCACTATCCGATCTAAGATTGAATGGTCATGATTAACCTTGTGGTTTTAATAGGATTAAATTAGATTTTATCTAGAGAATAATCATGACCATCCATTATGATTATGCATGTCATCCACCATCTCTGAGCGACAAGAAACAAAGATTTCGCTCGCCGATTCAAGTTCCCGAGCCAGATTGATTGGATTCAACCACACCATCACGTAGATCCGGATCTGCTGATTAGTGTCATACCAATTTCCTTCAAAAAGGAGTAGAAAATTTTCATAAAATCATGTTTTAATATTGCATCCAGCTCAAGCAGGTGCAAAATTCAGGTAACTGCGGTAAAGAGCCTTGTTGATCAGCACGCATGAGGATTTCTTACCATTCGCTCGGAGGGCCATGAACCATCACTGTGCAAGCTGACATTAATCAAACTCGAATCTTCGACAGTCGTGGAGCTCAGGAGGCAATTCGTTCTTGCTCTATGGAGTGTGGGGAGTGTGTGGGTGAAATTAATTTATGTTCGATGGAGATTTGAGGGAGTTGGGTTAGAAATGAGGTTACCCTATTTCAAAATAGTGAAGTCCGATGTTGGGAGGCTTGGGAGTCTTAAGGAGAGCTCTGGGGATTTTAAAACTCTCTTTGGAAGCTCTTTAATTGCGAATGGTGTCATTTTAGATCGAAATGAGGAGGTATATCCCCCTCCCCTTAGGTCAGACGGGGCTTATCTCCTGATTTTTTGACCCACAGCCCCAAAGTTGTCAAGGTCAGTCCTAGATGGCTTGATTTTGTTGGCCAGAGTTTGGGTTGGTGGCTCAAGGTGGCAGCCCTCCTCTTTGGATCTAAAGGATTCGGCTAATTGTGGGGAGGTGAGTTAATTCACCTCCCCTTAGTCCATGGCTATCCTAGCCCACTTAGATCGGATTAGGCAGGTGTGTCAGGTCCTCATTTAGGTCTTGGATGGTTGCTAAGGAGAATAGAGGGGAGCTGGCTTGCCAAAAATGGGCTTGATCCTATGTGGGGAGGAAAATCCAATGGGTAAGGCTTTGGATTGGACCCATTTTGGGTTGGTCTAATTTGGGGCTAACCCAAGGTTAGTTTATGATGGGTTGGGTCAGGTTGCAAAGGGTCTAAGATTGATTTAATTTGACCCTTATAAGTCAAATTGGGCTAGGTTGGGTTAGGTTGACCAATTGGCCAAATTGGGTCAAACCAAGACTTGGATCATCTAATTTGGGATGTTTTGATTCAATTGATTTGGTTTAATTTAGCTTAGATTTGATTTTGGATTCATGTAGATCAAATGGGTCAAATTGACCAATTTGACCAAATTAGCCAAATTGGCTTGGGTTAAAGGTTGATTCATGTTCAATTGGTTAATAGAAGATGATGGTAGGCTTTAGTTTGAATTAATTTGGATTTGATTTGGGTTTAAGCTAATTTGACCCTTTAGTTCAATTTGGGATAAATGGGCTAATTGGGTTCAATTTGACAAATTGAGTTCAATTATGGCTTTTGTCAAGTTCAACAATCAATTTCAAATGAACTTGAGCCATTGGTTGCAATTAATTTGGGTTATATTTTGATTTGACCCAATTAAGTCTTTTAGCTCAAATTGGGTCAACTTGGGTCAAAGGACCAATTGGCTCAAATTAGGTTTGACTCAATTGATGGTCAAGTAATGTTTAGGGGTTGATCATAGTTGGTGTGAATCATTGGTTTCAATTGATTTGGCTTAGGTTGAGATTTGGCTAGTTTGGTTCATGTAGGTTAAGAGGGTTGACTTTGTCAAATGACCAAATTGACTTGGTTGACCCAATTGATGACAATTGATCAATCAAGGATGATTGATGATCATATAGGAGGTTTAGATTATTTTGGTTCAATCTAATTTGGGTTGGATTGGAAATTGGTTCAAATGGGTCATTTAGGTCACTTTGAGTCAAGTGAGCCTATTGGGTTTAGTTGAGTCGATTTTGAGTTGATTTGAGTTTAGTTGGATTTATATATGGATTTGGGAATGGTATATAGCTTTGATTGCAATTGATTTGGGTTTAAATGAATTTTGGTTCATTTGAATATTTCTAGTCAAATGAGCTAGGTTAGGTTTGATTTGATTGAATTGATTTTGGCTTGATGATTATAGATATCATTTATATTTGGGATGAGGATTGGGGAAGTAATTTATTCATGAGAAAATTAATTGAATTTGATTTGATTTGAATGAGATTTAGCTAAGTCCATAGGATTGAATCATATGGCTTAGGTTTGAATTTCATTTGATTTGAATTTTGGTTTAGTACATTTGAATGTAGGTTTCATTTATATTTGGGAAGATGATTGAAGAAATAATTGATTCATGAGAAAATCAATTGAAATCAATTTTAATTAAAGGCGATTTTGGTTAAGTCAACAGGAGCAAATCTTATGGCTTAGGAAGGGTTGAATTGATTTGATATTTGGTTTGGTTGATTTGAATTTTATTTTATATTTTGTTGGGTTGCTTAGAGAGTTGAATTGACTTTGAGAAAAGTCAATTGAGTTGGGTTTGGCTTGAATTTGTCTTGGCTAAGTTCATAGGATTGAATTATGGGCTTAGGAAAGGTTTGAATTTGATTTGAATTTGGTTTATAGGTTTCAATCATTTGGTTTGGAATTTGAATTTGGGTTTGGTATGTAGCTTTGGGTAAATTGAATTTGAGGTTTGGTTTAGGTCAAAGAGGTAGACATAGATTGTCTTTAGGCCATAGGGTAGGTAAATCTCCCTAAGTCCTAAGGCCTAGTTTAATCTTATGATTAACCCTTCTAAGTCTCTGGGCTTAGATTGAGTGTTCACCTACTTGTTATGTGTCTTATGACTAACAAAGCCTTAGTATCTAGGACATTCCTAAATATAAGGAGAGGAGATTGAATCCTCACTCCAAAATTGAGGTCAACAACAGGACTCCCAATAGGTGTGTGTACAAGGCACACATATTGTGTGTTGATAATGGCGATCAATAATGTTCAAAAAATTGCAAGTGCTAATAGAAATGATCTATACCTAAACCTGAGGGGTAGATAGAATCACGATCTTAGTGCAATGCAACTTACCTCATGCCAAGGGCATGAAGGAGAAATTCGCTAGGAATTGGGGTTTGATTAAATTTGTTTGGTAGGCATTCAATAGGGAAGAAGATTTGATTTAATTTATGGAGGGGAGATCCACTGGGGACACAAGTTTGAATTTGATTTGATTTAGTTTATGTTTGATTCGGGGGCATATCAGCTGGGGATACAAGATTGAATCCGTTGGGGATCAAGATCATATTTGATGGATGCAATTTGTTTAAATGTGGTACATATCCACTGGGGATATAGGCCTGAAGTCACAGGGGATCAAGACCAAGTTTCATTTGTTCTAATTGGTTATGGCTCCACTAGGGAGGTTGGTTTTGAATTTGATTTATTTGTTTGATTTGTTTATATGATTTGGTCTCCACTGGGAGAAGTGTGTGATTTAGCTCCACCGGGGAGAATTAAGTTGGGTTTAACTTGATTTGGATTGAGGACATATGCACTGGGGATATAAGCTCGGTGGGATTTGATTGATTTAATTTGATTTGATTTAATTTATGGATCATGTCGGTGTGCGATGGGCCCACTAAGAAGGAGCCACGGGGGCCTTGACTTATCTTAGATTTACAAATCTAAAGGGATAGTCTATCGATTGTGGGGTAGAGCTATCAAACCTAAAGGTTGCCTTTCAGTGTGCAATGGCTATGCTAGGAAGAAAGCATACTAAACTTTACATCTTCCAAAGCAGGGAACAGTCACTGGGGTGATCTGTTAGATGCACAATAAGTCAAACCCGACCTAGGGTGACTACTGAGTGAGTGCTGCTGGAGACTTATGTCAACTCAAGAGTAGTCAGAGTTAATATCATTTGATGTTAATATGGTTTGTTTGAATTTGATTTTGTTTTATTTAATTGATGGATCCTGTTAGTGTGCGATGGATCCACTAAGAAGGGGCTATATCAGCCTGGACCTGTCTCAGATTTATCGATCCAAAGCGGTAGTCTACCAGCCGAAAGGTGAGGCTAACCAACCTAAGGGTTATCTTTCTGTGTGCAACGACCATGCTAGGAAGAAAGTGTAGCAAACTTACATCTTCTAAAGCATGGAACAGCCGCAGGGGTGACCTGTTGGATGCACAACAAATCAAACCTAACCTAGGATGACTATTGAGTGAGTGCCACTTGAGACTTATGTCAACTCAAGAGTAGTCAATGTTAATTTCATTTTTCTAATTTCATTTGATTTTGATGTGGTTTTTTTGAATTTATTTAGTTTGATTTAATTGATGGACCCTATCGATATGAGATGAATCCACCGAGAAGGGGCTATATCAACCTAGGTCTGTCTCAAATTTATGATCCAGTATGTTTACACCAATGAGACTAACCATAAGGGTTTTTTTGTTGGTGTGCGATCCTAGAAAGAAAGCGTGCGACTTAGATCTTCAAAGCAGAAACAACCATTGGGTGACCTTTGTAGAATAAATTGAACCCAACCTATGGAGACTACTAAGGAGTGTGATGGGGACATGTCAACTCAAGATCATTCTTATAGGGAGTTTTGCTAACACTTCCCTAAAGATAGGTTATCTTCTTGGAAAAAGGTATCGTTGGGGGTGTCCTCCTGATCCACAAGCGAATATATATATTATTTGTTTATATGTTTGTGTGGACCCTGTTGGTGTGCGAGGGATGACATTGAGAAGTTGTTATATCATCCTTGACGTATTTCAGATTTACTAGACCAAGGGAGAATTTGCACATCCGTAGTATGAATTCTCCAACCACAGGGGTGGTTACTAGGAAATGGGAACTGTCAAATCTGGTAGTAACCTGAGTAGTGTCTAGATGGGGTCACAAGGACATGATCCAAATAGAGCGCCTATAGGGGAGGTGCCTCTAGGGCATAATTCTGATCCCTGAAAAAAAGATCCTATATGTATACGGTAGCCAACTCAAGGAGAAAGCATAGCAGACTTACATCTTCCATAAGTTGTGTATCCACTGAGTGGGTCGTTGTCATCATACCAAACACCAACCTACCTAAGGTGTCCATCAGTGTGTGATGATCAATCTAAGAAGAAGGTGTAGGAGACTTTCATCTTCATAGATGGACATGATCATCGAGATAGTCTTTCATCGGTGGGACATATGCTATCCGACCTAGGGTGACTACTAAGCGGAGAGTCCCAAGGAAGGGCTAGACCCAAACTTGAAGTAGAAAGGAGCTGCTAGGGGACTTACCCTAAACCTCAAATATACTCGACCTAGTTAATGCATGAAGGCTAGTCCAAGAAGAATGCATAGCAGACTTATATCTTCCTAAACAAAGCCATCATGAGATAGCTTACCAGTCATGTAGTAAGGCTACCATACTAAGAAGGAGCTCGTCAGTGTGTAGCAGTTAAGCTGGGAAGAAAGCATAGCAAACCTACATCCTCCTAAGCAAAAAGACCATTGGGGTGACACACAAGATAAATAGTGAATCGTCTGGCCTAGAGCAGCTACTAAGTGAGGGCTACTGGTTGCATTATCTAAACTCGAAGTAGCCCAAGATAAAAGATATGTGTTTATTTTATGTGTTTTGTGTGTAGTTTGTGTTTGTGTTATGTTGGTGAAGGATATGATGCCGCTCTGGTTCCTTACACCTACCCTAAACACATCGTGGCAGATTCATAGATAGAAATGCTTTCAATTTAAAGAGATTGAATTTGAAATGAAATTTTCATTGATGATAATTTTTTTTCAAACATGATTTCATGGATAATATTTCTTTAGGTAGAACCCATTGATTGGAAGCATCGAACACTCTCCCTTATGATTAATAAGTTTATATGATCCTCTTTGGTAGGCCTTCTCTATGGCAAAAGGGCATTCCCAAGTGGGTTCAAACTTGCCTCTCATCTTACGAAGAGCAACAATCAATCTCCTTAGAACTAAAATAAGCTCTCATACTTGAAAAGTTCTAGGATGGACCAGCTTGTTGTGAGCTTGAATCATTTTGTCTTTGTATTACTCGAGATTCTGGCATGCCCGTAGACATCTCTCCTCCAAAACTTTGAGCTCTTCTAACTGTAACTTAGTGTTCTGCTCTATTGTGATTTTACTACCCATAGCTATCCTTAGTGATGAGAGTTGGACTTCTAATGGTAGAACGGCTTCTGACTCATACACTAAGGAGAAGGGAGTAGACTGAGTTGGAGTTCTGTAGGTAGTACGGTCACAAAGCTTCAACTAACTGCTCATGCCACTATCATTTATTATCGTTGAGTGTCTTCTTGAGTAATTGGATAAGAGTTTTGTTGAAGGCCTCTGCTAAGACATTTGCTCTCGGATAGTAGATGGTAGAGTATCTCCAATCTATGCTATATTTTTGGGTAAAATTATTAATTTTAGTGCTCTTGAATGCAATACCATTATCGAATATAATTTAGCAAGGCATTGTGAATCTATATATGATATGGTTCCAGAAAAACTAGAGCACACATGATTGATCTCTTTGAGAATCACCTCACCATTTAGAAAAATAATTATGCTAGGATAAACTGATGTCCCTTGGAAGAAGGAGGATCGATCAGACCCACTATGTCAATACCCAACACTCGAATGGCCATGAGGCTAATGTTAGGTGTAGAATGTTGGGTGGTTGATGTAAGACCCGCTACATTGATGGCATCACCTAGCCACATCCATGCAATCTATGATCATTGACGGCCAATAATATCTAAGCCTCTTGATTTTGGCTTTCATCTTGGAATTGGATTGGTGAGCTCCACATAATCCTGAGTGCACCTTGGTCATGATCTTATGGGCTTCGTGCTTGTCTAAACAACATAACCACATATGATCAAGGGTAGATAAGACATCATCCGAGGTAGGAAAGTGCCCTTTGCTTCATCTGATGAGCTTGTGACTTCTCTTGAGGTAGTTGCCTTTATTTAGGTAATCCATGAATGGTTGCCTCCAATCTAGCTCCTCATCCTTTTGGCAACAATAACCTCCCCTTCAAGAGAGTATTTTTTGATGAGTTCAATATCAATAAGAGGTAGGACTTGCCTATTTTGGACCTCTATTGATATATACTCATCTTCCGGATATGCAAACTCCTTGGCAAGCTTGGCTAAAGCATTTGCTATGGCATTCTCTCCTTGAGGAATCTTATAGATAGTAACCTCTGAATTTTGCCAACAACTCTATGGTGTACTTATGGTAGTGATGGAGCCTAGGTTTTAGAACTTTGTAGGACCCAGCGATTTGGTTGACCACTAGTTAGGAATCCCCAAAGATGTTGATGTTCTGAATGCTTAGTGAAATGGCTAACTCCAGACTAGCAATCAGAGCCTCATATTTGGCTTCATTGTTGGTGCATGGATCAGATAGATGGTATGAGAATCTCATCATATCACAGTCGGAGTTAAGAGGATTATTCCTACCGTTGCCTTTCTTGGAAGAGTTGATTGTGGTTCCTCTCCTCTTTGAGAGGAATCTGCACCATCAAAGTACATCTCCCAGTGATGGATGCTGGTATCCCCTAAGTTCATGATTTGTTCATCAGGGAGGTCATCACTAAGTGAAGAATCAACAAGAAGTGGGTGTACTGCTAAGAAATCTGCAAGTGCTTGTCCTTTCACCGCACGAAGGGGTACGAAAGGGATATCAAACTACGATAGAATCATAGACCAATGTGACAACCGTCCGGATAGCGTTGGCCATGTCATGAGATATTACAGTTGGTTTATTCTAGAGATCAAGTTCACTTTATGAGAAAGCATGTAATGTCGCAGTTTTTGGGTTGCAAAGATTAAAGCTAGGCAATGCTTCTCAATGGGTGGATAGTTTTTCTCAACAGGGATTAGACGATGACGGAGGTAGTAGAACATGTTCTCCTTCTCTTCATTGTTGGCTTGGACCAATAATACGCCAAGGGAGTCATCTAATGTAGCAATGTAGAGTATCAAGGACTTTCCCGAGATAGGGGCAGCTAGAACTGGCGGCGTCATCAGGTAGTGCTTGATATCTTCAAAGGTATACTAACACTTATCATCCCATTTGAACTTGGCATCCTTTTAATCAAGTGTTGAGAATAGCTGCCTTCTCTCTAATAGGTTAGATATAAAGCATCTTAAATACGCCAACCGCCCTTAGAATGATCTGAATTGAGTAAGACTTTTAGTGGGTGGCATTTCTAATATCGCTTTGATCTTCTCTAGATTGGTTTTGATTCCACAGTGTCAGACAACAAACCCAAGGAATTTCCTTGAAGCTACTCTGAATGCACACTTCAGGGGGACAAACCCAAGGAATTTTCTTGGCTTTATAAAGCCAATCAGCATCTCTTCATAACTTTATGTAGCTCCTTAAACTCAATGAGTAGCCAAACTAAGTCATTGGTTTTAGTTTCATTCAATAAGGAACCGATGTATATCCAATGTGAATTTTCTTCAATTCCTAAGTTGATTTCTCTAGGCTCATCGATGGTTGACTTTATCTCTTCTTCGAACACTAACAGTGCATCTTTGACTTAAAAATCATCCAGATCATCTGAAGTTTCTAAACATATCTTCTCATATGAGTTAACATTATTTGGAAAGAACCTATCAGATTCTAAATGATTGGTGATTATGAAGCAATAATCATCATCATCGACTGGACCCACTGTACCAAATCCTAGTTCTAGTATTGATTGAGAATTCTTGTATTTGCTGTTATATATACTTTTGAAGTAGTCTAACCTGTGCTTAGACTAAGTATGTGGGATTAACTATTTCTTTGCTAAATTTAGAACAAAAGGTGAGTAATCAAAAGGTAATTCTATTAAATCTTTATATGAATCATCCTCAAGTTCTACATCAATTTCTTGACTTGAGGATGATTCTCCAAGAAAGAACCATTGAGTTTACACATCTATGGATGATTTAGGGGCTTTCTTAGCTACCAAACCCTTAACTTTTTATGAAGAAAGTGGGGTTAGAGCTAAGGTTCCCAACTGATGCCTGTCCATTTCACATAGAGACTTGGATACACTTATGTTTTGCTAGAGATCTTCATCCTTTGTATTTCAGTTCCACAAATGCTATTGAGAAGAGCTAGCTGGTGTGCTAACCATATAAGACTCATCCTCTAAACTAGATTTTAAGTCTATATGGATAGCAGGTGTACTCCTAGTAGTTGGGACATATCTCCTATTAGGTGGCCAATAAGGATGTCTTCTACCCCTAGGATGGCCTTTGGACTGGCCTCTTCCTCATCCTGGTGGAGGTCAGGTCATCCTACCCACTTGTTCGAATGGAGTAATGAATTGAGGGTGGAATCTAATCTCAGGCTCTATGTCCTCCCCTGAGTCTATCCCTTTTATTTTATTTTTCTTTTCTCTTTCTTTTTCATTTTTTTTTTCTTTCTTTTTCTCCCACATGGGAATTTTTACTAAGTTCACGAGAATATAACTTTAGGTTTTGGGGGAGGTAGTACGCCTCATCCTTATATATCCCGACCTCATGAATTGTAAATGGTTTAAGATGCCTTTGACACAGTATTTGATCCCATCTCTTAAAAACTTCATGCATTGATGTGGAGAGGATAGAACCATGTTGTTCTTATATATCCATGGCCTCCCAAGCAATGCATTGAAACATGTATCAGAGTATATTATGTGAAACTTGGCTTCTGTCTTCCAATCATCTATCTCCAGTGGTAACACTATGGAGCCTAAGGCCCTCTTGCCATGTTCATTGAATCCTTTCAAAATCATTATCTCCTTTTAGAGTTTAAATATGTCAATCCTCAAGTAGCCAAAGGTTCTTAGACTCATAATATTGATTGATGCACCCGAGTCAACCATAACTCTGGATAACCTATATCTGCCAACATCAATTATAATATAAAGAGGATGGTTGTGCTCGATCATCCCTGGAAGTAAGTCTTCATCAATGAATGTAACTCTTATGATTCCCTTCGAGTAGTGTGCCTCCTCTCTAGTAGCAAACAACTGAGTTAAGCATATCTCAGGATCAAGTAAGGCCTTGATTAAAGATTCCCTCTTCTCTTTGGATAAGATAAGGGCATCATATATGCTTAACATAGCTGACAATTTTTTAAGATGAGCTAGGATGTTGTAATCAACTCAAGGTTGGTCCTCCACAAGAATATTCATAGGTAGAGCATCCTGTGGAGGGGCTATCTGCTCACTGGAACCAATAACTTATTTACCTTATCGTGAAGTGCTACCCTAGGAGGTAAAACTTTGTCACTGCGTAGATTGACTTCAGTGACTTCTTGGAATGATGAGTTTGTGGAAAGTTCTACCTTCTGGTATACCTACTGACTTTATGAGATCCTGATGACTCCAAGTCAATCTCAAAAGGTGAACTTTATTGACTCAGGAAGGAAAATCTGACTCTGAATTAGAGAGGAATGTATCAAAACTAAAGCTATTATTATTATTTTGACTCGGAGAACTTTCTATAAGAATGAAATCAGGAGCATCATAAGTAGAGAGAATATAAGTGGAATCAACTTTCTTCATTGATTTCTTTAATTTGGGTGGATGCACATGATAGAAATCAAGTAAAGTACACAGAGCGAGGGGTTTGGTGCCCCTATTTGTAGATATAATGCTCCTGCTAGTAGAAGGGGATCTAAAAAAAGGAAGCTATGTAATGGTGGAAGTCTTGGACTCAATGGTGGTTGCACTCGACTATCCCAAGCGGTATGGTATTTCTTCTTTGAGCTACCACCTTCCCTGTGTTGTCCTTTATAACTAGCAAACTTTCCTTGGTATTGGAGGTTGGAGCTGCTTCAGGCACCTACAAGAAAAGTTTCTTGATCTTAGAAATGATTTCTTAGAGGTACGGGATAAGAAAATATCTCGACCTTCTTTGGTCTGAAGTATCCCCAAGGATTACTCTAACAGAACTGGATGGTTGTTCTAATAGGTATCCCTTAGGGATGATTATAGCTCTCAATTTGTAGCTATGCTCAAGCCAGCCCTTAAAGTGATACAATCCTCTAAGATATGGCCTAACATGCTCTTGCCCACTTCCTTCAGCCTCTTAGGCTCTCGTAGCTAAAAATTAGGTTTGTTCAAGAGATTCTTGAATATTTCCCTGAATACCTCCCTCTTGAATGAATATGGTTTACTGAGTCCTTTGGCAAGAGTAGGTGGAAAATAGCTACCTAGTCGTGGATATGAATACCGCTGCTGGGTAGGCTACTGTGGTAGCAGTGGTGGCTATTGTAGTAGTTGTGGTGGCATGATGATGGTAGGTGGTGGAAGAGGTGAAAAAAAGAGCTTGTGGTCTCTCGAGCTCTATGATGCTTCCCTCATCCCTAATTATTCGATTTCTTCTCAAACACATTCTATGGCTTGGGCCTAGATGATTTGTCGAAGAAGGGTAACTATTTAGCTTCCTCTTGTAGGCTAGCCGCCTTGTTGATTATTATTTTTAAATATTTTAATGGTAAAGCCCTTGAGCATGAAGGTGACTGGGCCATAGATATTCTTAAGTAGAGTCTTAATGGCATACTATTAAGACAGCTATGGTTCGTATTTCATACTCAGGTTGTGCTACCTAAGAATGTAATCAACAAGGGACTCATTTGGTTTATATTTTCTACAATGATGTCACCTATAATTACCCTTTGTTGAGCTCCTATGAATCTCTTAATGAAGAGATGCTCAACTTACAAAGGTCTTAGAATTATTGGCGTTGCATACCAATCAATGCACTATTAAATCTTGATAAAATGAGAGTGTGTCCTCGCCACCTTCATTGCAATAATTTGCTCTGAAGTGTGCAATGTGTTACCATGGGTTTCCACTACCATCAAATATCTTGAAGGATGGTGGCACAAAACCCTTGGGGTATTGAACTACATCGAATTCCTCTAGGTATGGTCTACCCTTTGGAATGGATGAGCTCCCCTTGGCTTGCGCTAACACCTCCTTCACCTACTGTTCCACCATGTGCTTAATGTCTTTCTCATGCATAGAGGTGATATCCATGACCTTCCTATGCAAACTACCAGCATCATCATCCATGGGAGTGCACTTTGGATGATCTAAAGTATGTAACAACTCTGGCCGATCGGCCACCATAGGAGAATGTTGTGAGACTGGGGTTGGGTTATGTAATGTTAAGACCACTACCATCAACTCCTCTACCCTCTTCTCCATCCTTTCTATCTAGTTGTCCTTCTACTTAAGCAGGTGGAGGAGGAACTGAGTTGAGTAAGAGGTGTCATCTTTCTCAACTACAACACCTTCCTGGCTATGATGTTCCCTCTGTAGGGATCCTCGGGTGTTGACCATGTGGCCACTATTCAACATGTCATCCTATCGGGTAAAGTCAACTCTACCAATCTAAATGATCACTGTACTATTCATTTGTGTGGTAGTCTTCTATGATGTCATAAGGAATCAATTACACGGCTCTATTGGAATGTGGGTCTACCACTAATCTATGCTCTTGTGCATGAATGGTCTGCACTAGCATGGTGTACTCTCTAGCTGGCTCCACTATCATGGGGACTTTGTTGGTGTCCCCTATCCTATCTTCTTCTAGCAGCTGTGAAGGTGGAGCGACAAAAATGCTCTTAGGTTGCCACTCCCGAACCATGGTAAGTAGAATTAGGCACTGACTCACCTCAACAGGTGGAGTAGATGGAGTAGGATCCTTGGGTCATAGCTGAATCACCTAAGGAGAGGGTCTCTCTCTGGATTGGGGCTTATGCAGCTTGGTGGGGATTATGGATGCTGAAACTTGGACAGGTGAAGGTTGGTGGTAAGTGGAGCGGTGTGATGGTGGAGACACTTGCCTCTGCAGATCTCCTCGCATCGATGGTGTCTGAGAACTATGATGTCAATGATCTAAATAGCGTCGTGAAAATCCATCAAGGTGGATTTCGTATCCTCTCTATTTAGGCAATGACTCATGATTCTCTTGAATCTAATGCTCCCATCAGACTCCTCAAGTCATGAAATAAAATCGGCGTTTGTCTCGCCTCTACAGGAGAACAGACCATAGACCAACATAGTGCTTCCTCACCATAGCCGATCTCAAACTGCGGTGGTGGGGGCTTTGTTAATGAGCCTTATGTTCAATCGATCAATTTTGATGATAACAAATGAATGTTTGGATATTCTAATGAATGTTTTATGTGTTTATATATCAATTGCTAAGTACATATCCAATATATCTCATAATATGTTTGAGAAAATTGCAAGAGTAGAAGAATAAAAGATAGATCAAAATGGATAATGTGGAGCTCAAAATACAATATTTTAGGTTATATGCATTTATAACTATCTTATAAATTCATTGGCATGAATCAATTTGCTCACAACTTAACATATTGTTTTAATGAGGTTAATTTATATAAATCTCAATCTAATTTACATTCAATTATATATTTTATACATAGCATTTGAATTGTCAAAATAATAAATGATAATGACTATTAAGTGTAATTATTTTATTTACTTAATATAATTAAATATTTTAATATAATTTGAAAGTTATATGATAACTAACATATATATGATTATATATAAATTATATCATAATATTTAAATGTCACATGTTAAAATTAACAAAAATAAATAAAATTTTGTATTTTAGCCAAAGTCATTTTATAATCAAGGAATTTATATTTGATTTCATCTCCAATGGATTCCTTAGATTTTTTTCTCCTTTAATTTGATAGGTCACATGATCCATGTTTGATTAAAATTGAATTTATTATGACTTTTCAAACATTAGCTGATTTTAATAATGAATGCATGCTACATGCTTTGAATATATTAAGAAGCATATTTGATTATTTTTTACTTGCCCATGTGAATAGCTAAATTTTGGCTGCTTAAATTTAATATTTATTTAATATAAATTATATTTTATTGAATATTAAATTATTAGATGATAACATGAGCTTAGAATAATATATTTTTTTGAAATAATTCAAAATGACCTTCTTGCCTATAAATAGCCCTCATTCTCTTCATGAAAGTATTCCTCATTTCAAATTCAAAATCTCTCCAGCAAATATAAGAGAAAATTTTTTAGATTTTCCTTCCAAGTGTTCTCCAAATATTGCAAGATCAAATCCTTGGTTTGGAAGCTTCAACATCTTCAACTAAGCAAGCTTTCTCAAATTACTTGAGTTTGTTTTCTTGATCTTAATCCTTTTTAGTTGTTCATGCTATTTTCACCATCTATTTATTCTTTCCAATTTATACTTTTTGGTGGATTAGTCTTTGGGCATTGTTTTCACATCAAAGTTTCTCAATCATCTTTTTTGTGAAAACTCTTGTGATAGTTGTAGGATCTATTTCAACTTGTTGAAATTTTTAACTTCCTACAAATTTCTTTTAGTTTTTTGAAATATTTCTTCATTGATCTCATTTTGAAAGATCATTTATTCTTAGATCTATTTTAGAAGTATATTTTAAGCATTTTAAATTAAATTATTATGCTGAAATAATTTTCATATTTGCTAGATCTCTCTTTTTAATTAAAAGCTTACTAGCCTGCTTAGGTCTATCATATACTCATTTTATTTAAGTATTTTGTGATCATTAGCTTTAATTGAAAGAATCTATTTGGTTAAAATAAAATAAATTATTCCTTGCTGAAATTTATTTTATTGTGCAAAAGAATATTGTGAATTTATTTTGAAATAATTTTATATTAGTCTACAATTGTAATAACATAAACATCTTAGTAAGATCACTTTAAGATATTTATTTTATTATTTCTTTTCAATATTAAGTGAGCATTTTTTCTTGCCAAAATTTTTTAAGTAATCATTTGTAAGTTGTGAGATCATTTTTTGAATTGGATAGCTTGGTATATTTGTGAGAGATTTATTTTATCAAAATTTATTATTTTGTATTTTTCTTTTTGTGCTGTAAAATTTATATTGGGGTTGTACTCACCCCTTTGTAGGAGAGTACATATTATTGTAGGGGTTGTACTCATCCCGTTATAGGAGAGTACTATTTGTAAGCTATTTTTACATTTAGTGGATTCCTAGCCAGGGGTGGCTAGGCATGGACGAAGGGTGGTTTTGGGTTTTGGCCGAACCACGTAAAAATTATGTGTCTATTGTCTCTCTTTACTTTACTGTACTTTTATTTTTGCTGCATTAAGAATTATTTTTTGTCATTATAAAAATAAAAAATTAATTTTCTACTAAAACTTAAAATTTAAGATTTAAGTTTTAAAATTTTTAATATCGCCCAATTCCACCCCCCGCCCCCCTCCCCTCTTGAGTGCTATAGTGACTCACAACTACGGCAATCCTATAGTAGTCCTCCTCTCCTTCTAAAGTTGGACTGCCACTCAAGAGTGGAGATGTCTCACGATGGGAACCCTCTTCAGCGACATGAGAGGCATCATCAATCTGCCTCGCCTCACGCTCATAATGTCGCTTGATCTTGTGGGTCTTATTTCAGCACTGTGTCTTAATGAGCGGGGTGGAGCGAGAACTAGTACCATCCTCAAAGGTGGAAGAGGCTATCTCAAAAGCTAAGATAGCCTTCCTCTTCAGGGTAGGGGGAACAATAAAGGTGGTGCTAGCCCTCTTCGCTGCAGGGCAACAGTATCTTGGCACTAGCGAAGATGGCATTGACACTAACGGGGGTGTGGGAACCACAACGGCTTTCCTCTTCAGTGAGAAAAACTCTAGATTAGACTACACATCCAAATGAAGAAGTGGCTTCTTCACTGTAACCTCCTCCTTGCTGACAGTGGTGAGGGTTGGCCCCTCACATGTGACTCTAACAGCCTCAAAGATAAGTCCAAATTGGATCACGTGCTTAGTAGTGGTGAGTATGGACTAATCCAAGGCCAAATCCACACTAAAGGAAATGAGAAGATCACCTTGCCAGATGATATGGCTGAAGACTGATCATAGAAAGAAGAGAAGAAGAAATGTATCTCATTCATTGAAATAGATGAATAACCACTTATTTTGATTATTATCTTGAATTATTGATTTCTTGATTTAACTTTATAATTTGAACTCACACTTAACAAATTTAAAGATGCTAAGTGGAGTTCATTGTATTTGAGAGATTTAGGAATTTGACGGGAGACTTTGTTATAAGATTTTGATTTTGATTTGGAACCCTCATTCAACAAATTTAGGTATGTTGAGTGGGGTTCAAATATTTTGGAGAGACCTTTGGAGATGTATTTATTATATTCTTTGTTTAAAAGTTGATTTTTGAAACCCTTACTTAGAAAATTTAGGTATGCTAAAGGGGGTTCAATTATATGTTTGAAAATTTGGAAAGCTTTCTATCTTAATGGTTTGATTGTTGTTTGTTGGATGTTTTGATGTGTTGATTTGATTTGAGAAGAAGAACTCACATTTAACAAATTTAAGTATGTTAAATGAAATTTAATTGTGTTTTTGATATTTGTTGTGGTTTGATTTTTGAAGAGGGAAACTCTTATTTGACAAACTTAGGTATGTCAACTAGAGTTCAAATATATGTTTGATGTTTGTTTTAATTTGTTTTTGAAAAGGGAACTCTTATTTGACAAATTTAGGTTTGTCAGGTAGAGTTCAAATATATGTTGATGTTTGTTTTTTGAAATAAGACTCACACTTAACAAATTTAGGTATGTTAAATGGAGCTCACTTATATGTTTAATTTTTTGTTGATATGTGGTTTTGTTTTGATTTTGGAGATTGAACTCTCATTTAACAAATATGAATATGTTAAATTGAGTTCAAAATGTGTGTTGGATATTTTGATTTTAATTTGATTTTGAAGATGGAACTCTCATTTAACAAATATGGGTATGTTAAATGGAGTTCAATTATATATTACTTATCTTGATTTTGTTTTGGTTTTGAAATGGAACCTTCACTTAACAAATTTGGGTATGTTAAGTGAAGTCCATATATGTTGGTTATCTTTGTTTTAGTTTGAAGAACTCTCATTTAACAAATATGAGTATGTTAAATGGAGTTTAATTATATATTCTTTATCATGATTTTGGTTTAGTTTTGAAAAGAAACTCTCATTTAACAAATATGTGTATGTTAAATGGAGTTGGTTTTCTTGAAAATATTTTGGGTATGTTTGATTTTAATTTTGAAAAGGGGACCCTCATTTAACAAATTTTAAGTATGCTAAATGGGGTTAGTTAAATTTTTGATAGAGGATTTGAATATGTTTATGAAAAAAAGATTCATCTTTTAATTTAATTTTGAAAAAGGGGGAACACTCACTTAGCAATTTTAGGTGTGCTAAATGAGGTTCAATTGATTTGAAAGATTTTAATTTTGTTTTACTTGATTTTGATTTTAAAAGAGGATGTTTATATTACTTATATTATGTTAAGTTCATATGATTTTAGTTTTGAAGAGGTTTTGAAGAATAATTTTACAAAGGATTTTATTTTCTTTACTTTAGATTCTTTTAAAGCTTTGTCAAATTTGAAATGAACTTCCAAACAGTGGTAAGGTTCCAAATTATATTTAACTTATATTTTGTCATCACCTTTCTTTAGTTGATTTATTTTTTTATTATGATAAGTCTTGATCTACAGAGTGAGGTCCTAAAACCTAAGGATGCTAACTACCTATGCTTAAGAATGAAATAAGCAAAAGATAATAAGAAGAAAGATAATCTCAGGCTTTTAAAATATAAGTCATCTTAGAGATGATAATTGTCTACTATAGATGGAGAGAGGAACTCTCTAGTAGAATAAAAAAAATATGTGGTGTTTATTTTTTTGTGACACCACACGAATGTAATACTTATTGAAGTCACCGGGTATGACATTGAGGTATGATGTTGTGGTATTTATTTCTCAAACCTTTGGAGATTTGAAAAATAAAAATTATTTGTATTTGTTGGGACAGTAGATCAATAGATGTACTTATTATGATGCATGACATTGATGAATGGTGTACTATCTCAGATAGAAGTCACCATCTGCAATGGACCTAATCACTAATAAGGACTCTAATAATGGGTCTTCAAATGTACAGAGATTTCTCCCACTTTACATTGAAAAGTAAAGTAGGGTTTATTTTTGGGTTCATTAAGTTCCCTATGCAAGCCCTATAGTTAATTACATCCTAAGGAATGAGATTCCATAGAATACTCTCATTAAGGTGAATGATCATTGTCTCCAAAGATTTCAAAGAAGACTATCAATCAATTGGTTAATTTTAGAAAGTCAAGTGGGTGAGCAAAGGAAAGAGTTATTTTGAAACCAAGGGAGATAGTAAATGCTCATGATACTAGAAGCTATGAGCAACCCAAACTATCCTATGGTTGGCTTTACATTTATAAATAGGTTTATATGTTTGAGTTGAATTTTATTAGAAATCTAGAGCTAATTCTACAATACAAGATTGTAGAAATGCCAGATGAGGATTTATGCTTGTAGCACCAAAACAATAATCATCTAAATCTAGAGCTTTGGCCAGAATAACCTAAATCTAAAGTGAAATGAGCATATGGTTTACCTCACAAGAGGGATAAAACTTTGTTGGACTTACTTATAATGCTTGTGGGTGGCCTTGACTAACTCCTAATGATTTTGAATACATATAGGCAAGTCATATGTTTTATAAGATAGCTAGGTTATTGTTTATTTAAAAAGGAGATTAAGTCCTTAAACACACTCTCTAAGAGACTAGATCACGTAGGCCATGAATAATGACTTAAAATAATGCAAATTTTGTTAAGTTTTATTTTAATTTTTGGACACTTTTATTTGACACAAGCTTTGGGATTTTATATGCCTAATGCATGAGAAATTGGTTACGTACCAAAATAAGAAAGAAAGAGGTATATTTTCACCATGGATCTCAACGCTCAAGCCAATTTCTCTGGCAAAGGTGGAAGCCCTCCATTAGCAAGAGTGAAGCAAGATGATTTTATGCATGATGTGATACATACAACATCCAGCTAAGGAGTTGCTAAATCTTTTATTATCTTGATATGTACCCTAGGCTTTAGGTGAGGGTATGAGTTATTTAATTTTAATTTTGAGTTGATTAATTAGATAGAAAATTTATTTTTCCTTAAGAGCCTAATCGCATCCAGGCCATTCATCAATCAATGAAGAAACTAGGAAAATCATGCCATCCTAATGCACAAGCTAAACAAACATCAAATAATTTTATAAAGCTAGTGCAAAAGAATAATAGGCCGATGTGGTTGGGCTCCACAGCACAAACCAAAAAAGAAAAATGGGTAGCCGAGCTCTACCTTTATACAACCCAGATTACAAATGAATAATTACTACTTAGAAGGAATTTATGTTATGGGAATCTTCATTTATCATTTCTTCATTTCTTTTTTTCTTCTTTTCTTCTTTTGGTTGGTTGGGATATGGTTGCTCCAAGGCTTCACATGGTGCATAAGAATTGGTCTTATGACTAATGTTCATCTTAATCTCCCATAACATTCATTCCAAATATTAATTGCAAAAATTACATAATACACATTTTATGCTATAATCACATGCAAGATTATAAGTAGTTATAAGTAGCATCACTTCATTTATAATCTTTTTTTATAGGTTTTAAAATAATTTTTTTATTTAATAGTTATAATAGCCACTCATATTCTTAACTTTAGCCAAAACATGCTATTTGACATAAAGGAAACATTTCATTTAATTGATTTTCAAAGAGATGTGCATGATTTCATATGGCAAATAATATTTAGCATGCTTGGAAAGAAATAAAGTGAGGTAAGCATATGACTTCATTCTCCCTAATTAATTCCTAAGGACAATCCTATAAGATAAGATTATTCAAAGTGAATCAAAATTCTTTAATGAGATTTTTATTTTTGGATTTGATTTGAAAATAGTTTTTGAGAAAGAGTTTTGCTAGTCCTAACCAATTTCCCCTATGTTTGAATTGGCTTAGTTTAATTTTAGAACAACTAGATTGATTTCATGTTTTGTTTAGGTTAAGGTGTGAATTAAATCCATTAATTACTCCTTACCTACACTACTTTAACATAATTATTCAAGTAATTAAGAGCCAACATATAATATGGAACCACATGGAATTTAAATAGCAATGCACCTAGAAATAAAGGGGCCTAATGCAATTGGCTCATTATTGATTAATTAAGCTAAAGGGTTTTCAATTAAGTACTTTCATAACCTTCCACACATGGGTTGGATATGATTTACTCAAACTTACCTTAGGCTCTTGAACACTAAGGATCTACTCAATAAAGATTGATTAATTAGATTGCTTTTGAAAGTTTGATTAGACTAATTAAGTATATGTTAATTGGATTAATCCTTTATGTTTGGATTAAGGAAGAAATTTAGGGAATAACTTGGGAAAACATCCCAAACCCATTCCATAAACCTCCTCCTTTCTTAAATAATGTTTAATTATCTCAATTAAGGGATTAAATCATGTTCATATGTAATTAGTACTCTTAATTACATAAAGGGGTGATTAGGTTCATTAATTAATTTCTAATTAACTCATTAATAAATTCCAAGAGAAAATTAAGGGCAAGTCCTCCTCCCTAAACATGTCGAGAAATTTGGAATTAATTTGATGTAATTAAGGAGTAATTAGGGTGATTTAATCTTTAATTAAACTCTAATTAAGGACAATCCACTATTCAAAATCAATTAGAAATAATTTTATTGGATTCACCTCTGAAGTACCATTAAAATGAGCCATTATTTATATTTTTTGGATTTTTCTACATTTAATTATGTTTTATGAAGTTTTGGTGATTAATAGATAATTAAAATGACCTAATTAATTAACTAATCCCATAGCCATGTGGACTCTTGGCGTGCGCTTTCCATGTGCGTATTATTTAAGTTTCACATGCACATTTGTTGGCAAATTCTATCCCAGGTCATCGTCAAGGATCGATGGCGAGATTAATCATGGTTGTAAAGTTTAAATCAAAAGATCTAACATGATTAATCAAGGCCATCCATCAAAACGGATGGGATCTAAATCTTTAAATTGGATAGCTATGATTTACCTGAGACCATCAAGAGGTGTAGGGAAGAACATCCAACGGCTAGAATTTAATGGGATTACAATTCCCTTTATAAAAGACAAAGCAATTTTCAATGGTGGATCGGTTTAGAGCAATACCTCACTAGAGGCTATTACCGATGCTTCCAATAGAGGAAGTAGCTTCGTTTAGTGGAGACGAAGCCCTGTTGAAAGTTTCAAGTCTAGATTTAAAGTATGTTGCTCGGTTGACCAATCTCCCTCCCAATGGCTATTAGCTTTGGTCTAGGTGATGCCTTCCGTGGCTTGGAGGCTTGGGAAACACTTTGGGTGAGCTCGACTAGCTCCTTTGATGGTGCTTGGAAAGTGAATTTGGGTTTGGTGGAGGTGGATGAATTGAGTTTGGAATTAACTCCCTATTTTGACTTTGAAGAAACGAGAAGGAGAAATTCAAGATGCTTGAAATGGATTTGAAGTTTGGAGAGGAGGTTGCTTTCGATTCCTAGAGCTCAATCGATTACAAGGTCAATTTTTTGAGTGGAAATGAGGGGCAGTATATCTCCCCCTCCTTGGATCGAACGGCTGAGAGCCATCTTACCATTTTCCTTCAATTGCTTGGATTGATGGGATTGTTTAGGCTGTTAAGCACTCCATGTGCTTCATTTTTGGCAAAGGAGTGGAGGAGAGCGAGTGCACATGTGCTAGGTGAGTGTATGGAGTGATCCAAGTGGTGAATTTTCATTAAAGGGATCGGTTTGGCCTTGGGTTGGGTCATGGCTAACCTAAACGCATTGGGTCATGTTCACCATCCTCCTTGGTGTCCATGTTGTCAACTACGAGGATGTCAAGTGGCCTTGAAAAAGAATTGACCAAATTTCAAGTGAATTTGGCCATAGGTTACCCTTTGACCCAAGCATAAAATGGTCATTTGGCCTTGATTTTGATTTGGATAGATTTGAAATGATTCAAAATGGGTTGGGCCAAATTTCATTGATTTGGAGTTCATTTGATTTGATTGGCTCAATTTGACCCTATTTAGGTCAAGTTGGGTCAATTTGGGTTAGGTTGACCAATTGGTCAAATTGGGTCAAACCATGGGTTAGGTCAAGTTCAAATGATCATTTGGAGTCTATGGATGTCATTGGTTTGGTTCAATTTGGTTTTGGTTCATTTGAGTTCATTTAGGTCAAATGGGTCAAGTTGACCAATTTGACCCATTTGACCCAATTGGGTTAGGTCATGGGTTGGTTTAGGCTTGGTTGATCATTTGAAATGTATTACAAGCTTTGGTTTCAATCAATTTTACTTTGGTTTGATTTCAAGTTGATTTGATGTTTTAGGCCAAGTTGGGTTCATGATCATTTGGTCTAGGTTGGGTCTAGTTGGACAATTGAAACTTTATTCAAGTTCAACAAGTGATTTAGAATGAATTTGACCCATTAGTTTCAATCAATTTAGCTTAGATCAAGATTTGACCCATTTTGACTTTTTAGGTCAAGTTGGGTCAACTTGGGTCAAGTGGCCAATTTGGCTAGGTTTGGCTCAATTGATGACTTGATCATGTTCAATCATTGATAATGGATTGATTTAGATCAATGGTTTCAATAAATTTGTCTTATAGTGGATTTTGGCAAGTTTAGGTTTTATTTGGGCTAAGTGTTGACTTAGTCAAAGGCTAACTTTGAGTTGGTTTGACCCAATTTAAGTGATTGATCATCTTAGGATGATTGTTGCTCACATTGTGAGGCTTAGATGGGGTTAGTTCAATCCAATTTGGGTTGGATTATAATTTGGCTCAAAAAGGTGCTTTAGGTCACTTTGGGTCAAGTGAGCCTAAATGGGTCAATTGACTTGATCAAGGCTTGATTCAAGTTTGGTTGAACTCACATATGGACTTATGATGAAAATAAAAATCTAATTGCAAGTGATTTAGAGTCAAATAGGTTTTGATTCATTTGAAAATTTCAAGTTAAAAGGTTGAACATGGGTTTGACTTGGGTTAGTTTGATTTTGGTTTGATGATTGAAGTTTATGTTTATATTTAGGCATGTGATTGAAGGATTGATTATTTGAAGAGAAAATCCAAAGGTTTGGATTGATTTGAGGATGATTTGGCTAAGTTCAAGAATTTGACTTGAAAGAGCAAAAGTTGGATTTAAGTTGGATTTGGGTTTGAGTTTTGAATTGATTTTGGTTATTTGAATTTATATTTCATTTATATTTGTGAATATAAATGAGAATATAAATGGGTTATGAGAAAATCTTTTGAGTTTGGAATGATTTGTATTTGATTTGAGCTAAGTCCATAAGATGGAATTGAAGGGCTTAGAAAGGTTTTGGATTTGATTTAAGATTGGATTTGGGGTTGATTCATGATTTGAGAAAATAAATTAAGTTGAAATTGATTTGAGATTTGATTTGAGCTAAGTCCATAAGATGAAATCAAAGAGCTTAGGAAAGGCTTTGGATTTGATTGAAGATTTGAGAAAATGAATTGAGTTGAAATTTATTTAAGATTTGATTTGGATTGAAGTTGGTTTGAATTTGAGGTTGATTTGAATTTGAAGTTTGATTTGAAAGAGGGAAGTAAGGATTTGGTTCAAGCTATAGGGTAGGAGTTTTTCTAATACCCCTAACCTATTCCTATATGGCTAACTCTTCTAAGTCTCTGGGGTTAGGTCAAGTGTTCACCTAATCACTAGAAGTGTCTTAAGACTAAGGAACTCTTAGTGTTTAGGAGTCCTTATGCCTGGGATGGAAAGAAGTTGAGAGCTCACTCCAAAAGTGAGGTCAATAGATGTACTATCTCAAAAGATAGGGATCACCCTTCAATGAACCTAATCACCTAATAAAGACTCCTAAGGCATGATGGGTCTTCGAATATACCAAAGATTTTTTCCCTTATTTTACATTGATTAATAAATTAAGATTTATATTAAATCAGGTTCTTAAGTTTCCTATGGAGGGAAGCCTCCATAGTTAATTGCATCATATGGAAAGAAATTTAGTAAAAATATTCTCGATTAAAGTAGACAATTATCATCTCCAAAGATTTCAAGGATAGACTATTAAAGGATTGGTTATGCTTGGAAAATCAATTGGAAAAGTTCAAGGAGAAGACTTATTTTTGGAATCCAAAGAGAGGAAGTAGAAAATGCTCATGATACTACGAAGCCTAGTGAGCATTCCAATCTATCCTATAATTGGGCTTTATATGTTTTAAAGTGAAGAGACTTATTTATTTGAGTTGAATTTTATTAGATTGCTAGGGCTTATAATCCACCAACACAAGGTTGTGGGAATGCCTAAAGGGTGAGGATTTATGCTTGTAGCCAGAGGAAAATAGCTATCTCAGATCCTAAATCTAGGGATTTATAGCATGAGCTAAAGCACTACCTAAATCTAAGTGACAAGCGAAGATAAGGGTTTACCTCCACAAGAGAGGATAAACCGTCCAACTTCTAGACTTATAACATCCTGGAGTGGCCGCCAGCTAACTCCTCCTACAATTTTCAAACCATGTAGTCTGGTCTTTATGAATTATAAGATAGCTAGGGTTGTTATTTAATTTGAAAGAGACTAAAACTCTAAACTCACTCCTTAAGAGACTAGAGCATGAGTTGTATGAGTATATTATTTAATCTACAAATGCAAAATCTTTTCAAATTTTATTTCATTTTGACAAAGGCTTTGGGATTTTTATATGCTTGAATACATGATGAAGTAGATTATTAGCCAAATTAGCCAGCGGGTGTTGTACACCACTAGGGATGCCCTCACAGGTCAAACATTCCCCTATCGTGTAAGGATGGAGATCCCCCATTTTTATGAAAGAAGAAATATACATGATGTGACACATACAATCATATAACTAAGGGGTTGATAAATCTTTGAATTATCTTATTTATGTCCCAAGCTTTATGATGAGGTTATGAGTTGTTTAAAATTTAGTTATCAATGATTAGTTGGGTAGAAAATTTATTTTTATCCTAAGAGCCTACTACATCCAGGCCACACACTAAAGCATCAATCATAAGAAACTATGAAAAAGCATGCCATTTCTAATGTGCAATCTAAACAAATCATCAATCAATTTTATAACTACCATAAAAGAATAAGAGGTCGGTGCGTTGGATCCGCCATACAACCCTAAAAAAAGAAAAGATGGGTAGCCTATATCCACCCTTATACAACCCGAAATATGAAAGAGTAATTACAAGAAGGGGCTATATTGTTTATATGTTTGCGTGGACCCTGTTGGTGTGTGAGGGACCACACTAAGAAGTGCTATATTGGGTTGGACCTATCTCAGATTTGTTGGACCAAGGGAGAATCTGCACATCCATAAGAGATCTCCAACCACGGGGTGGTTACTAAAGAAGGTCCAATCTCATAGCAACCTGGGTGACGTCTAGATGGGGACGCAAGGACATGATCCAATTAGAGTTTCCACAGGAGAGGTGTCTCTAGGAGCGTTATCCTGATCCCTGAACGAAAGCCTATAAGTGTAAGGTGGCCGACTTAAGGAGAAAGCATAGAAGGCTTACATCTGCATAAGTGGTGTATCCACTGGGTGGGTCGCTGTCAATATAGCGAACACAAGCCAACTTAAGGTGCCTGTCGATGTGTAGGATCAATCTAAGAACAAGGCGTCTTATGGGTTAATCATAATTTTTTTAAAGATCTTTATGTTATTAAACACATAAAGAGGAACCCTTAATTTTATTGTTAATTATCTAATGCAATCATGATTTTGATTTGATTAATTAAGCCACTTAATTAACTAATTAAACTCTTAATTAATCTCATTTTAATTAATTTTCATTTAAAGAGGAATGGACTTAGGAAAAGAGGTTAGGAGGGAGGTCCTTACCCCATTCCTCTTGCCCATTCATTGTTCAATGGTGATTAGTAAGCTTAATTAATAAATTTTTACTATTTGAAAGATTAATTAATCAATTAGATTCATTAAGAGAGTAATTAGGGTTTTTAAATAGTCAATTCTCCTAATTAACCAAGCTATAAATCCCAAGAAAATTATGGGAGGCAGAGGTCATCCAATTAAACTAAAACATAAAGTTTGGGATCAATTACTTAAGTAATTAAAGGGTAATTAAGATAATTAAGTTTGTAATTAATCCCTAATTAAGCCTTAATTATTGTGAAAAATTAGTTAGTATTAATTTTAAATGAGTCTTCTCTGAAATACCTTCAAAACAAGTGTTTATTTGGATTTTATCTAGCGAATAATCAAGACCATCCATTTTGATCACATGAAATGGATGGTGCGTGATCCATCATCTCCCGAGTAACGAGAGATGGACACCATCCAAAGCTCGATTGAGCTCACATAGTCGATTGGGATTCAATCCACACCATCATGAGGTAGATTCGAAGGGATATACCGGTTGAATTTGCAAGACATACCAATTTCCTTCAAAAGCTAGAAAAATTTCACAAAATCATGGTTTAATGGAATTACCTCGATGGAGCTAGAGGCGGTAGCATGGGAGGGTAACCATTAGTAAAGATGAAGCCTTGCTGATCAGCATGCATGAGGATTCCTTGTCGTTTGCTCGAAAGGCCATGAACCATCACTATGCAAGCTGACATTGATCGAACTCAAACCTCTAATGGTCATAAAGCTCGGGAGGTGATTCGTTCTTGCTTGACAGAGTGTTGGGAGTGCATGGGTGAAATTAATTTGAGTTCAGTGGAGATTTGAGGGATATGGGTCGGAAATGAGGTTTCCCTATTTCAGAACCATAAAGCCTGATGTTGGGGAGACTCAAGAGGCTTAGGGAGAGCTCTGGAGATTTCAAAACTCTCCTTGGAAACTCTCTGATTATTAATGGTGTCATTTTGGATCAGGGTATATCCCACATTGACCTCATTTTTAGAATGAGCTCTCAACCCCTCCATCTTGGGCATAGGACTCTCTTAGACTTTAAGAGTTCCTTAGTCTTAAGACACATCTAGTGATTAGGTGGGCACTCAACCTAGCCACAGAGACTTAGAAGAGTTAGCCATAGGAATAGGTCATGCTTGGGGGTGTTAGGAAAATTTCTACCCTTGGCTTGAACCACTCCTCACCTTCCTTCCTTCAAATCAAACTCAAATCAATCTTATTTGATTTTCTCCAAACTCAAATCAACTCCATGTGATTGAAAACCCATGATTGAAATCCATGAAATTCCAAAGTCAAATTTCCTAAGTCCTTAAATTTACCTTTAAGGACTTAACCTAAATCATGATCTAAATTAAATCAAATTCATAAGATTTTCTTATAATTTATTTATATTCTCATTTATATTCATATATATAAATCAAGTATAAATTCAAACCAATCAAACTAAACTCAAAATTCAAAATCAATTCATAAAATTTCCTAAGTCCTTTATAATTTCTTTTAATGGACTTGGCTTAAATCATGATCAAATCAATTCAAACTCATGGGATTTTCTCATAACTCATTTATATTCTCATTTATATTCACATATATAAATGAAATATAAATATAAATCAATCAAATCAAATCCAAAAATTAAATTCCAAATTTAAATTCCTTCTTAAGTCCTTAAATTCCCTTTTAATGGACTTAGCCTAAATCATGATCAAATCAATTCAAACTCATGGGATTTTCTCATAACTCATTTATATTCTCATTTATATTCACATATATATAAATTAAATATAAATATAAATCAATCAAACCAAACTCAAAAATTCAAATCCAAAACTCCAAAATTTTCCTAAGTCCTTTAAATTCCCTTTTAATGGACTTAGCCTAAATCATGATCAAATCACTTCAAATCCTTAAAATTTTCTGATACATTTATATTCTCATTTATATTCACATATATAAATGAAATATAAATTCAAACAATCAAAAAAATAAATTCCAAAATCAAACTCAAATCCTCAAAATCCAACCTAAGCCTTTCAAGTCAAAATCTTGAACTTAGCCAAATCAACTTCAAATCAAGCCAAACTCTTGATTTTCCTTCATGATTCAATCAATCCTACAATCATGAATCTATATATAAATACAAACTTCAATCACCAAATTAAAATCCAATTCAAAATTCAAAGCCAAAATCATTTCATATTCTTTCTTTGAATATGAAATTTTCAAATGGATCAAAACCCATTTGACCTCAAACCACTTGCAAATGGATTTATATTTCAATCATAAGTCCATATACAATCTCAATCAAGCTCAAATCAAGCTTTGACCAAGCCATTTAACCCACTTAGGCTCACTTGACCCAAAGTGACCTAAAATATCCTTATGAGCCAAACTCTAATCCTAACCAAATTGGATTGAATCAAACTCACATTTGCCTCTCATCGGGATCAACAATCATCATGAGATGATCAATCAATCAAATTGGTCAAACCAAGTCAAACCTAAGGGTTGACCAAGTCAACCACAATAATGAAACCTAACATAGATCCATCATAGGCCAAATTGATTGAAACCATTGATCTAAGTTCACATGACCCATGTTTGAACTTGACCAAGCCAAATTTGAGCCTAACCTAGCCCAATTGGCCACTTAACCCAAGTTGACCCAACTTGACCTAAAAGTCAAATATGTCAAAACTTGATCTAACAAATTGATTGAAACCAATGGGTCAAGTTCATTCCAAATCACTTGTTGAACTTGACAAAGCCTCAATTATAGACCCAACCTAGCCCAATTGACCTTAGACCCAACTTGACTAAAGGGGTCATGTTGAGCCAAATTGACCTTAACCAAAATTGATTGGAAACAAAGATACCAATCCACTCCATATGACAAACCTAAACACCCTTTGACCTAGCTCAAATAGGTCAAATGGGTCAAATAGGTCAACTTGACCCATTTGACCTAAATGAAGTCATATGAGCCAAATTCAAACCACTAATTGAATCAAACCAAAGCCACCTAAATATTTCAAATGGTCATATGAACTTGACCCAACCCTTGGTTTGACCCAATTTGACCAATTGGTCAACTTGACCCAAGTTGACCCATTTTGACCTAAATGGGTCAACATGGGCCAAACCTTATCAAATGAATTCCAAATCTCATGAAACTTGGCCAAACCTAGTTTCTCCACATACCCAACATATCCAAATTAAAAAATTAACAAAATGACCATTCTACCCCTAGGCCATAGAACAAATTTTGGCCTAATCCATGGGTAATTTGGTCATATCCACTTGATACCTTCCTAATAGCTCAAGAGGACCTAATGAAGAGTGGTGCACCCAATGGGTTTGGGTCAGCCCAAATGGACGGCCAAGACCCCATGTGTCAAATTGGTTCATTCCAAATCCTTCTTCCACTCAATTTGATGCACATGGGAGGTTGGCAATCCACTCAAGACCTCAAACCGACCATGTGCAAAGAGCTAACAGATCAAGCAACCTCTCTAATTTGGTCAATTGGATCAAAATGACAAGGAAGTTGTCGATCGTCCGATTGCCATAGGGGGAGATATACTCCCCCTAATTTAATTTGAAATTATGATTCCCTCATTGATTGAAGCCTAGAGAGTGTTAGAAAGATCAGAGAGAGCCACTAGCTTTCAAGGGATTTGAAAAGTGATCTTCTCGATTTTCTCCATTGAAAAATAGGGGAGCTCACTTGAACCTTCAACTTCCTCCACACTCAAAACTACTTCAATTCTTATTGCATACTCCCTCACGGGATCAATTCAAGTGCACCTAAGCATCCATTTGAGTTCCCAAAGCAAGGAGAAAAAGAATTGAATCAAAGCTGTAAGGGAGATCAAGTGGTGTTGGTCCATAGGATAATCCACTCAACCCCAAGGCTTGAAAATTTCAATAGGGCTTCGTCTCCACTAGACGAAGCTATCTCATCGAGCTTAAGCATCGGTGATCACTTCTGGAGAGGTATGGAATTTTGACCACTGAGGGGTGTTGGTCTTTTGTGAAGGAATTTTCAAGTCATGTAAAATCCACTATTGGATATGCTCTATCTTTAGATGGTGTGGGTTAATTTGTTCCAATCGAGCTCAATCAAGCTCGATCTTCCCTAAGATCATGGACCCTGTTGATCCTAAGGGAAGAACTTGGGGTGATCATAGCCATCCATCCGCATTTTGGATGGGCGGCCAATTATTCCGCGTTTAGAAAATCTTTATCCTTTTATAAATGTGAAGATCTCATTCGATCTTTGATTGAATGGTAGATCAAAGCATAATCGCCTTGCCATTTGGATGACATTTTGGAGCTCCTGCGCTGGTAAAGCCTTGACACCGCCGCTTGCGCATGTCTATGCTAAGATTAGTTAGAATTTAATTAATGTTAATTCTTGATCTTCTAAAAATTATATCTCCTTTAATAAAATTCAAAAAAAATATGAGGTAAAATCCAATGGAAAGATAATTCATCCTAGAATATTATAAAAATAATTTCAATGGATTTTGTATTATGCTTTTCTCTAATTTTGGGTTTTAATGGAAATATCATTTTCCTAATTACTTCTTAATTAATCCTCTGATTAATCCCAAACTTTTTGGGTATGTTTTTGGATTTATTTAAGGCTTAATTAGGGGAATTGCAAATATGTTTCCCAATTAGTCCCTTAACTTAATTAAGGATAATTAAGGTTTGGATTAGTATTTAATCCATTATTAAGTTGATTAAGGTTAGATCCAGTGAATAGGAGGTTTAGAATAATTTTGGGGGTATTTTTGCTATTCCCTAAACCCCCTTTTCTTTCCTTAATCTCTTTCTTAATTAAGGGTTAATTCATTAATTTATAATTAATTTCTAAAAATTCTAAAACTTCCATAACTTAATTAATCTACTTTGGGTAGATGCTTAGGTGTTTAATAGCCTAAGTTCAATTAAGGAAATCAAAACCCAATTCATATGTGTGAAGGGGTGTTTTGAAATTACTTAAGTTAAACCCCTTAGCTTAATTAACCATTAATCATGAGCCAAATTGCATTAGGCCCTTTCTTCCTAGGTGCATTGCAAGTTTAAATTCCTTGTGAGTTTTTTTATGTCATCTCATTGGCTCATAATTTTTTGGTTAACAATGCTAAGGTGGTGTATGTAATACATTAACCTAATTAATACATAAAAATAAATCTAATCATCTAAAAATTAAACAAAAATATCAAACACATGTGGGAATGTGTTAGGAATAGCAAACTCAACTCACCTTTTCAAAATTAAATCAAACTTAAAACTAAACAAAAATCACATTGAATAAACTTTGGTTTATTTTAAACTTTCTTATTTCATAAGTATGTCTTTAGGATTTAATTAAAGTGAATGTGTTTACATGCTTTCATTGCTTTGATTCTTTCCCCAACATGTTAAATTTGTATGTCATGTGGTTTCATGCATCCATATTTTCCAAAATTCAAATTTAAAATGAAATTGTTTACTTTATGTCAAATTTGCATGTGTTGGCTAAAGTAATGATATGAGTGGCTATTATCACTATAAATTCAAATTATTTTCAAAATATGAATCAAATCAAAACTGAAAGTGTGCTACTTATATTTTAATTATAAGCTTGCATGTGAGTAGATATAAGGTGTGCTTAGCATAGGTTTTCCTTTCTTTATGTTAGTATAGTTTTGAATAGGAATTTGGTAAGATGTATGGTTCATTTGAAAAGAACCTAACACTTACCTAATTCCATATCTATTCATTCTATGCTATCACTTAAGAAGGTTACCTATGCTTGAACACATAAATTGCATAAACAAAATGAATTAACTAATACAACTTTTGCATTCTCTCTTTCCAATTTATTTCTTTTGTACATATGTTTGTATTTAAGGAAAGTGGTATGTTAGTCTGGACAATCCCAAGGTTGCAAGGCTTTAAGTAGCCCTAACTAGGTCTTGTACCTTACACCTCTAGTTAACAATGGCGCTGTACTCACTTATGCCTTTCTTACTTTCATATGTGTGTGAAAATTGGATAAAGAAACCTTTTACTTAAGAAATCATGCATCAACTTCCAAATTTCCTTAAGTGAATTACTTAGCATGCATAATAAAGTGTACTAAATATTCTCATTTATGTGTATAGATATGCTTAGGATCTATTCATGTGCATGTTATACATGTTGATAAAGAAATGAAGTGATGTATGTTTTGTGAATTTGGTTCATTTTATTTAATCTTCAAATGCCTTTCTTCTTGAATAGGTTTGTTTAGAATTCATCTAAACTTAGGATTAATTAAATTATTTAATCAAAACATTCACAAAACAAAACTAAAATGTGAATCTACTTTAGAAATTACTTAGGTTAGGGAAGGAAAGACAAGTTCTTTTCTCCATCCCTCTCATTATAACTTAGTAATTAAATGTATGATTCATTTGAACCAAATCAAAACATGAAATAAAATCAACCCAAAATAATTAAACAACTTAAATAAAACCCTCCTCTAAGTTGAACATGTCTTCACACTTAGAAAATTTAACTAAAATAATAGCTAAGCATACCACACAAACCTTCAAAGCACACACATTAGCTAAGTCACCACTTCTAGCTTTAGGTTAGGTGTGCATGGTTTTATGTTTATTTTGTTGTGATATATGTTTTTTAGGCGGATGTTAGGGTATATATACATAGAATGAATGGTAGGATGCTCTTAGTCTAACATTATTTTAGGGATTGTGCTTAAGGGCTATCATAAATAAAAATATAAATGCTTTTTTGCTTGTAGGTGCTTATACCCTAAGCATAATCCATAGGCCGTGGACTTAGTCATCCATGTGTGGGGTGATAAGTCCAATATACATGCTTGGGATTTGTGTGGTTTGTTTTAGCTAATCTCTATTTTGTAGGCGTTAGTTAGATTTCCATTTTTTCATGTAAATTTATGCAATTAGAATTTTGGAATGATTGTTATGGGGATTAAGATCAGCATTGGTCATAAGATCCTATCTTATGTACCATGTGAAACCTTAGCATCCACCTTCCAACCATCAAAGAAAGAAGAAAAAAAAGAAAGAAAGAAGAAAGAAGAAGAAAGAAGAAATGAAGCTTGAAGACCCCCCATAATGAATTCCTTGCTTAATGTAATTTAATTCATTTGTAATCAGGTTGTATAAGGTAGAAGCTACCCACATTTGTTATTTTGGGTTTGTGTGGTGGTGCCCAACCACAACGCCTTTATTCTTTTGATTAGCTTTATAAATTGATTGATGATTTGTTTAGCTTTTTTGCATTAAGTGGCATATTTTCTAGTTTCTTCCTTGCTTTATGTATGGCCTGGATGTGGATTAGGCTCTTAGGAAAAATAAATCTTTTACCCAACTTAACAACTCAAAATTAAAATAAAGAACTCATAACCTCACCTAAAGCTTAGGTTTAAAATCAAGATAAAAGAATTAGCAACCTTATGGATGAGTATTTCTTTTACAATATCATGCATGCATCTTATTTCACTCTTGATTGGAGGGCTTCCACCTTTTCCAGGCTTGACCTTTGAGAGCCATGGTGGAAACACACCTCCTCCCTTCTCGCTAATTTTGGCCAATAACTTGATTTCTCATGCATTAGTCATATGAATCCTATTAGCCCGAGTCAAAATAATTGTCCAAAATAAAAATAAAATGAAATTTGAATTGCATTAGATTTAGGTCATTTGAAGCATGTCCTTACATGATCTAGTCTCTTTAGGGAGTGAGTTTAAGGACTTAGTCTCTTTCTAAATAAATAATAGCTAGCTATCTTGCATAAGCATAAAGACTTGCCTACATGTATTTAAAATCATAGGAGGAGTTAGTTGGCGGCCACCCCGAGGCGGTTGTAAGTCCAAGCAGTGGGTGGTTTGTCCTCTCTTATGGAGGCAAACCAAATACCCATTTTCATCTTAGATTTAGGTTGTGCTTTCTCGAAGCTCCCTAGATTTAGGTTACTTGCTTCTCCCTTTGTGGGCCATAAGCATAAATCACCTCTTAGGCATTTTCTTAATCTTGTGTTAAGGAATCATAAGTCCTAAATTTCTAATGAAAATTCAACTCAAACAAACTAAATCAATTTCAAAAATGTAAAGCCCATAGGATAGTTTGAGATGCTTTACTAGGTTTCACATCATGGGCATCTCTACTTATCTTGGCTTGATAATAACTCCCTCTTTGATCAATCCCATTTGATCTTCAAAAATAAACTAATCGATTGATAGTCCTTTCCTATTGAAATCTTTGAAGAAAATGATCATTTACCTTAATCGAGAGTTTTTCTAAGGAATCCCCATTCTTTAAGATGTAATTAGCTATGGGGGCTTGCCCCTATAGGGAACTTAACGAACTTTTAAAATAAACGCTTTACTTTTCCATGTAAGTAGGGAAGAATCTCGGTACATATGCGACCCATCATCCTTAGGAGTCCTTATTGAGGTGATTAGGTCCATTAAAGGGTAGTGACTTCTATCTCTCGAGATAGTACACTACTCATGATGATTCGATCACTGAATAAGCACATCTGGATCTGCGGGAATCAAAAGACAAATTTTTTCTAGTCTTACCTTTCTTTCTCTCAGATTTGAAGGCGATAGATGAAATTTTTTTTAAACACTCCCTCCCTTGGATTATCATGATTGTTTCTTCAATTTTGGTCATATGTATCCAAATAGTGTTGTCAAGGTCAGTCCTACATGGCTTGATTTGGTTGGCCAGAGGTTGGGTTTATGGCTCAAGGTAGCATCCCTCCTCTTTGGATCTAATGGATTCAGCTTGTTCCATGGACATCAATCAACTAAGGTAGGTTCCTCATTTGGGTCTTGGATGGCTACCAAGGAGAGAGGAGGGGAGTTGACTTGCAAAAAATGGGCTCGATCCTATGTGGGGAGGAAAATGCAATTGGTGAGGCTTTAGATTGGACCCATTTTGGGTTGACTTCAAGATTAGTTATGATTGGTTTGAAACACTTGATTAAGTGGGTTTGGCTCAATTTGACCCTTATAGGTCAAATTAGGCTAGGTTGGGTTAAGTTGACCAATTAGTCAAATTAGGTCAAACCAAGACTTGGATCATGTTCAAATGAGTATTTGGGATGTTTTGATTCAATTGGTTTGGTTTAATATGGCATCCAATTTGACCAAATTGGCCAAATTGGCTTGGGTTAGGAGTTAATTCATGTTCAATTAGTTAATTAAAGATGATTATAGGCTTTAGTTTTAATTAATTTGGATGTGATTTGGGTTTAGGGCAATTTGATTCCTTAGGCCAATTTGGGCTAAATGGGTCAATTGGGTTCAATTATGGCTTTGGTCAAGTTTAACAATTAATTTGGAATGAACTTGTCTTTTAGGTCAAATTAGTTAACTTGGGTCAAAGCTTGGGTTAGTTTAACTCTTGATGTCAAGTCATGTTTATTGATCATAGGTTGGTGTGAATCATTAGTTTCAATTGATTGAAGCATTTGAGATTTGGCTAGTTTGGTTCATGTAGGTTAAGAGGGTTGGTTGACATCAAATGACCAAGTTGACTTGTTCCTAATTGATAACATGATCAATCAAGGATGATTTTATCTATAAGAGGTTTAGATTTTTGGGTTTTAATCAATTTGATTTAATTGAAATTAGCTCATATCATTTAGGTCACTTTGGGTCAAGTGAGTCTATTGGGTTTAGTTGAGTCGATTTTAAGTTGATTTGAGTTTAGTTGAATTTATATATGGATTTTGGAATGGTATATAGCTTTGATTGAAATTGATTTGGGTTCAAATAGATTTTGGTTCATTTGATACTTCAAGTTAAATAAATATAGGTTTGATTTGATTATTTTACTTGATGATTATAGATTTGATTTATATTTAGGATGATGATTGGGGAAGTAATTTATTCATGAGAAAATCAATTGAATTTGATTTGATTTAAATTAGATTTGGCTAAGTTTATAGGATTGAATCATATGTCTTAGGTTTGGATTTGATTTTATTTGAATTTTGGTTTAGGGCATTTGCATGTAGGTTTCATTTATATTTGGGAAGATGATTGAAAAAATAATTGATTCACGAAAAATTAATTGAAATCAATTTGAATTAAAAGGGATTTTGGCTAAGTTCATAGGATCAAATCTTATGGCTTATGAACAGTTGATTTGATTTGATATTTGGTTTGGTTGATTTGAATTTGAATTTATATTTGGCATGGGTTGATTGGAGAGTTGAATTGACTTTAGAAAAGTCTGAGTTGATTTTGGCTTGAATTTGTCTTGGAGTCCATTTGAATTATGGGCTTGATAGGTTTGAATTTGATTTGAATTTGGTTTATAGGTTTCAATCATTTGGTTAGGAATTTGAATTTGGGTGAATAGAATTTGAGGTTTGGTTTAGGTCAAAGACGTATACATAGATTGGGTTTAGGCCATAGGGTAGGTAAATCTCTCAAATTTCTAAGGCCTAACCTAATCCCATGATTAATCCTTCTAAGTCTCTAGGCTTAGGTTTAGTATTCACCTAATTGCTAGAACTGTCTTATGACTAAGGAAGTCTTAGTATATAGAAGACTCCTAAATATAAGAAGAGGAGATTTAATCCTCACTCCAAAAGTGAGGTCAATAATCATCTATGCTTAAATCAATATAACTAAATCAATATATTTAATTAGTTATATTCCAATAATTTAATTAAAAATATGTGATTGTGTGATATTTATCTTTTTTAAATGATTACGGATTCGAAATATCATATGCCTATGTAAATGATATTTCTACCTTTCAGTTCTCCAGATCAAAATTGAGGGTTGTAATAGGCATCTTATAAAACTTGTCAAATAATCATGACATAAATCCTTTAAATCATTGATTTAATGTTAGTGTCCCAGATGCATTGTATCTTTGAATATAGTGAAATGTGTGTGGTGTTTATTTTAGGAAGTAACACCACTGTAATACTTATTGAAGTAATGGACATTGAGGTATGATGTACTATCTCATAAGATAGATGCATCACCCTTCAATGGACCTAATCACCTAATAAGGACTCTGATGATTCTCAATATAGATTTTTTCCCCTTCTTTACATGGATGAATAAAGTAGGTTTTATATTAAATCGGGTTCTAAAGTTCCCTATAGAGGTAAGCCTACATAGTTAATTACATCTTAGGAAATGAAATTCCCTAAGAATACTCTTAATTAAAGTAGACAATTAGGATCTCCAAAGATTTCAAAGCTATACTATCAAAAAATTTGTTATATTTGAAAAATCAATTGGAAAAGTTCTAGGAGAAGACTTATTTTAGAAGCCAAGGGGAATAGGTAGGGAGTGTTCATGATACTAAGAAGCCTAGTGAGCACTCCAATCTATTCTATGGTTAGACTTTATATGTATGAAAGTGAAGAGATTTTATATGTTTTGAGTTAAAATTTTATTAGATTATTAGGGCTTATAAGCCAATAATACAAAGTTGTGGAAATGCCTAAGAGGCAAAAATTTATGCTTGTAGCCCAAAAAAAATAGCTACCTCAGATCCTAAATCAAGGGAGCTTTAGTAAGAACCAAAGCGTGACCTAAATCTATGCAAAAATGGGCGTAAGGTTTACCTCCATAAAAGAGGATAAACCACCCAACTGATGGACTCATAACCACCTCAAGTGGTCGCCAGCTAACTCCTCCAACTATTTTAAAACTATGTAGTATGGTCATATGAAATTACAAGATAGTGGGTTTTTATCAATTTAGAAAGAGACTAAAGTCCTTAAACCCACTCCCTAAGAGACTAGAGCATGAGTGGTAAGAATAATGACTTAATCTATAAATGCAAATCTTTTCAAATTTTATTTGATTTTTGGCACTTCATTTGGACAAAGGCTTTAAGATTTTTATATGTCTCATGATGAAATGGATATTGGCCAAATCAAAGAAAGTGGGTGAAATCATGTAGAGTTGCTCTCATAGGTCAAGCGATCCATATGCGTGTAATTATGAAGGCCCTCATTTTGCAAGAGTGATTCAGGATGCATGCATGATGTGAGGCATACAACCATACAGCTAAGAGGTTTATTAATTCTTTAAATTAACTTGTTTAATGCCTAGGCTTTATTGTGAGGTTATGAGTTGTTTAATTTTCAATTATGAGTGATTAGTTGGGGTAGAAAAATTATTTTTATCTTAAGAGCTTAATCGCATCCAGGCCACACATTAAGGCATCAAACATATAAAAACTATGAAGAAGCGTGCTATTTTAATATGCAATTTAAACATAATACCAATCAATTTTATAACTACCTCAAAAGAATAAGTTATAGCCACCATATCAGAAAAGAGATGGGTAGCCACTACTATACAACCTGGAATATGAAATAATAATTACTGTTATATCAAATGCTATGGGGGGTCTTCATCTCTTCATATCTTTATATCTTCATGTATCTTTATCCTTCTTAGGTTTGGTGAACTTCAAGGCATCACAGCATGCCAAGGACAAAACCTTATGGACCTTTGCTCATTAATCATAGACTAATCCTATTTCCTAATGTAAAATTACATTAAAAATAGGAAAACTAGATCTAACTACACTTTCAAAATAAGTGCTAGCTAAACATGCATATAACCCAAGTAGTTATATTTATAATTTGAACTTAGCACCCTGCACATGGGTAACCAAGCCCACTTGTCATAAATTGTATCATGCTTAAGGGTTTAAGCAACCTGCAAAGAGAGAATTTTTGTTTATTTTACCCCTTAGGCACAATCTCCTACAGAAAATATTATCAGGCTAATATCAACCTAACATCTAGTCTACGAAACATACACCCTAACATCCAGTCTAAAATAATACATCACAAAATAAAACATACATCACACCATGAAGTAAACATAGAACTAGAAGTACTTAATTCTAATGTGTGTGTTAAATCTTGTGTGGTAGGAATAACTAAGTCATTAAAGTTGCAATCTTTTAAGTGTAGAAGGATTCAATTTAACATAAAGGGTCGATTTCACTTGAAGTCATTTAATTGATTTGAGAATTTGAATTTATATTTTTATTTTTGTTTCATATAATTACACTTAGCAGCTAAGTGTTAAAGAGAAGAAAGAGGATTACCCTCTTTCATCCCTACCTTAAGTCACTTCCTAAAGCATGCTACTTTGATTTAGTTCTTTTCAGTGAATGGTTTATTATAAGATTTAATTAATCCTAAGTTTAGGTTTACCTTGAATGATTCTATTTAATAGGAAAGGCATCTTAATATTAATTTAATTGAATTGCTAACACATGACACATATCAAATCATTCCTTTCCATCACAAATATTGTGCAAATGATTTAATCCTAAGTGTATCTGTATATATAACACACTTAAATGATGAATGTATGTATGTGTATGTAAAGTTTATATTATTTTATGTGATTGAATTATTGAATCACATTAGCTTAAAGCTCTATCTAATTCTTATACAAAGATACATATACATGAAATTAAATAGGTATGTTTCATTGTTAAAGTAATCAAATGATTTTTATAAAATCATATTGATGTAAACTATATACCCATCATCATTCAAACATATGAATTTTTATATTGAATATGAAAACAAATAAGTTACATGATTAATTAATCAATTACTAATAATTATTTGCATGTATTTTAAATAGAAAGAGGATTATCATTCTTTGAGTAAATCACATACATGTATAAAGACATAAACAAGTATGTGTCTTTGTTAACCAGTGAGGTAATCAAATGACCTCCTTGCAAAATTAAATTCTTGAGATGTCCATACTAATTTTTTCTTGAATACATACACATGTATTTATAATTAAAGATGAAAATCATCAAATGTATTTTCTTTAATAAATATTTAGGTATATGATTTAAAATCTATCTAAATTCCAATGTTAAAGACACATAAGAATAAAATTTACATGTCATTTTAGGGAAATGAAATCAAATGACCTCCTTGCCACCAAAGTTTCATATTGGATGTGATATACCTATTACATTCATACTCATGTAAATCAACATGTGAATAAAGGAAATTCCTTCATACACTTAAACTATAAGCACATGCATTTCTTATGTATTTGTAACTGGCATCATAACATATATTACTGTTCAGATATAAGCTTTTGAAAAAATATATTTGGATTTAGTAGTGATAATAGCCACACATATATTAAATTAAATCAACACATGCAAGCTTCCATAAATGAAAACCATTTGATTTAATTAATTTTTGAAAAGGGATGGATGCATGAAATCAAATAACATACAATATGTAGCATTATTGGAAAGGGATAATCAAATACAAGCATGTGATTCATTCAATCCAATTAATTCTAGACAAACATACAAATAAATTTCAAAGAACCAAAATTCTTTAATTTCATTTTAATCTCATGTTTAATTTAAGTTAAGGGATGTAAGAAGAAGTTTATTGATCCTAACCCATTCCCATGTTTATAAATTAATTTGATTTAATGAAATATGATTAAGTTGATTTTATGGATTAATTAGGTTATGATATGTATTAAATTCATCAATTAACCCTTTTCTATGTTACCTAACATAATTATCCAAATAATTCTAATCCAACATGATATGCAATTGAAATGTAAATTAGCAATAGTCCTAGGATATGAAAGGGCCTAATGCAATTAGCTTACAATTAATGGTTAATTAGATTAAGGAACTTAATTAAGTACTCTTATTGTTTTTCCATACATGTGGATTAACCAAAATTTTCTTAATTTCCTTTAGGTTATATTGACCTCAATTTTAGAGTGAGCTCTCAACTTCCTCATCATAGATCTAGGACTCTTATAGACACTAAGAGTTCCTTAGTCTTAATAGACTTTGTGGGTGAAAATTTTTATTTTTTAGATTGGGAGAATGCGATCACCATCATCAATCAATCTCCTCCCTTCTTCCTCCTATGGTTCTCTCTTCTTATATTCATCCCTCTTAGAAAGAAAAATGAAGATAAAAGAAAGAAAAGAAAGAAGAGAGGAAAGATTCAATATGATGATGATTGGTTTTTTCTTTAGATGAACACCACATAGAATCACAAGTGTACTTATTAGGGTGATAGTGCGACATTGTGGAAAGGTGTACTATCTTGAAATATAGAAGCCACCACATAATGGACTAATCACCCTAAATAAGGACTCTAAGGACTATGGGTGCAATGATACAGAGATTCTTCCTCTACTTTTCATGGAAAAGTAAAGTAGATTTATTTTAAATTGAATTTATTAAGTTCTCTACAAGGGTAAGCCCATAGTTAATTACATCCCAAGAATAGATTCTTAGGAATACTCTCGATTAAGGTAAATGATCATTGTCTCCAAAGATTTCAATAGGTAGGACTATCTCGATTGGTTTATTTTGGAAAATCAAGTGGGTCAATCAAGAGAGAGTTCTTATCAAAGATAAATGAAAATAAGTAGGGATACCTTAGGATACAGAATCTAGTAAGCATCCCAAACTACCCTATGGTTGGGCTTTACATTTTTTGAAATTGAATTAATTTGTTTGAGTTGAATTTTTCATTAGAAATTTAGGGCTTGTGATTCAAAACACAAGATTGTTGAAATTCCTAAGAGGTGAGGATTTATGCTTAGGGCCCGCAAAGGGAAAAGCAATCTCAGAACCTAAATCTAGGAAGCTTTGGCAAGGGCCAAAAAACATGACCTAAATTAAAGGCAAGAAATGGGTATTTGATTTGCCTCCACAAGAGGGGACAAACCACCCGACTGCTTGGACTTACAACTGCATGGGGGTGGCTGATAATTAACTCCTCCTATGGTTTTAAATTCATGTAGGCAAGTCTTATGCTTTATGCAAGATAGCAAGGTTGTTGTTTATTTAGAAGGAGACTAAGTCCTTAAACTCACTACCTAAGAGACTAGATCAAGTAAGGGCATGACAAGTGACCTAAATATAATGCAAATTGTATTACATTTTATTTTTATTTTTAGACAATCATTTGACTCAGGCTATAGGATTCATATACCTAATGGATGAGAAATAAGATTATGGGCCAAAATTAGCGAGAAGGGTGAGGTGTATTTCCACCATGGCTCTCACAAGTCAAGCTAAGTTCTTTGGCAAAGGTGGAAGCCCTCCAATCAAGAATGAAAATAATATGCATTTATGCATGATGTTAGAAAGAAAAGTACTCATCTAGTTAAGGGGTTACTAATTCTTTTATCTTAATTTTTAGCCTAAGCTTTAGGTGAGGTTATGAGTTCTTTATTTTTGATTTTGAGTTGATTTTGGTAAAAGATTTTTTTTTTATATAAGAGTCTAATTGTCATCTAGGCCATGCATCAAGCAAAGAAAAAACTAGGAAAATAATGTCATCTTAATGCACAAGCTAAACAAACATCACATATTTTATAAAGCTAGCGCAAAAGAATAAAAGGCCAATTGTGGTTGGGCACCACACAAACCAAAACAAATTGGGTAGAGCTCTACTCTTATACAACCAGTTACAAATGAATTACAAAAAAAAAGGATTCATGTTATGGGGGTCTTCTTCTTCTTCTTCTTTCTTCTTTCTTCTTCTTCTTCTTTCTTCTTTCTTCTTTTGGTTCCTTTTGGATGGTTGGAATGTGGTTTCTCAAAGGCTTCACATGGTACATAAGATGAGATCTTATGACCAATGCTCATCTAATCCCCATAATAATCATTCCAAAATCTAATTACAAAATTACATGAAAAGGAAAAAGTAAATCTAACTAAAACACCAAAATAGATTAGCTAAACAAACCATTCCCAAGCATGTATATATTGGACTTAGCACCCCACACACATAAACCAGTCTACGGCCTATTTTGGATTATGCTTAGGGGTATAAGTGACACAATAGAAAAAGCATTTATATTTTTTATTACTGGCCCTTAAGCACAATCCCCTGAAAATAGTAGACTAAAATCCTACCATTCATTCTACGCATACACCTAACATCAGTAAAATATTACATCACAAAATAAAGCAAACATCAAACCATGCACCCTAACATGCTAGAAGTGGTGACTTAAGTTTATGTCATGTAAGGTTTGTGTGGTATGGTTTAACTGGCTTTAAGGTTAGATTTTCTAAGTGTGAAAAGGTTCAACTTAGAAGGTGGTTTCATTTAAGTTGTTTAGTTGATTTGGTTGATTATTTTATTTCATGATTTGATTTGGTTTGAAGAACTTATTAATTACTAAGGTGTAAAGAGAGGAAAGAAGAGAACTTCTCTTTCCACCCTTAAGTAATTTCTAAGGTAGATTCATTAATGATTTTAGTTAGTGAATGTTTTATTATGTATTTTAATTAATCCTAAGTTTAGATTTTCTAAACAAACCCATTCAAAAGAAAGGCATTTTAAGATTAAGTAAAATTACTATTACAAAATACACATATTTTATTTCTTTCCCACATGTATAACATGCATATGAATGAATCTAAGCATATCTATACATACAAATGAATGTATTTAGCACACTTTAATGATGAATGCTAAGAGTTGCTTAAGAAAATTTGGAATATTTATGATGCATGATTTTTGTTAAGTAGAAAGTGATTCTTTTATCCATTTTCATATGCACATTTACAAATATGAAAGACATAAGTGAGTATGCCATTGTTAATACAGGGGTGTAAGGTACAAGACCTACTTAGGGCTACTTAAAACCTCATAACCCAGGTTGTCAGACTAATATACCACTTTTCTTAAATACATGTGCATGTACAAAAGAAATGGAAGAGAAATGCAAAGTTTATGTTTATTTGTTTATGACTTTTTATCCATTTTTCATATGCACATTTACAAGTATAAAGATATAATGAGTAAGGATTGTTATCAAGTGTAAGGTATTATGGACTTAAAACATAACTTTGTCAAACTAATATCACTTTTCTTAAATACATGTGCATAAAAAGAAGGAAGAGAATCATGCAAAAGTACAAATTTATATGTATGATGTAAACTCTTGAGTCATGATAGACTATATGAATAGATTTCAAACAAGTGTATGTCCATTTCAAATGGATATACACTTGAAATAATATTATGTTAAGAAAGAAAAATCACATAACACATTTTATATTCATGCTCATAAGTATTACATAGCATATTTCATTTGTAATGTTTGGTTTATAAGTTTTGAAAATAGTTTTGATTTAGTAATTATATTAGTCATTCATATCTTACTTTAGCCAAAATATGCAATTTGACATAAATTTTCATTTTAATTTTATTTTAAAGCATGAATGCATGATTTTCTTATGACATGCACATTTAGCATGCTAGGAAAGAAATAAAGTGATGAAAAGTAATTTCATTCACTCTAATTAATTCTAAAGATAATCTTAAAGTAAGATCATTTAAAGAGAATCAAAGTTATTTAAGAGACTTTCATTTTATTTTGAGTTTGATTTAAATTTAGGAAATGTGAGGTTTGCTGGTCCTAACCCATTCCACATGTGTGTATTTTATTTTAATTTTTTAGGTGATTAGATCAATTTTATGCTTTGGTTAGGTTAAGGTGTTAAGTTCATTAATTACCCTTACCTACATACCACTTAGCATATTTAATCAAATAATTATGAGCCAATGTATGACATAAAACCACAAGGAATTTAAATCAACAATGCACCTAAGAAAAAGGTAATGCAATTGCTCACAATTAATGATTAAGCTAAAGAGTTTAATTTAAGTACTTTCATAACCTTCCACACATGTGGGTTGTTGATTTCTTAAGCTACTTAGGTTATTGAACACCTAAGCATCTACCCAAGATAGATTAGGTGATTAAGTTCTGGAAAGTATTACAATTTTATGAAATTAATTAAGTATTTGGTGAATTAACCCTTAAATTTATTAAGGAAGAAAGGGGTTTAAGAATATTTTAAGGAAAGTATCCCAAATTATTTCTAAATCTTATATTCACTTAAGAAAACTTAATACTCAATCGAGGTTAGACCACTAATTATACCCAATTAAGCTTATTATATTAAGGGAGTGATTAAGAAATGAACTATTAATTCCTAATTAAGCCATCAATAAATCCCAAGAAAATTAGGGGGAGGCAGTCATCTCAATTATACAAAGTTTGGGATTAATCAGTAGAGTAATTAGAGCAAAATTATCAAAATAACATTTCTAATAAAATCCAAATCCAAAGAAAAGCATAATTCAAAACCCATTGAAATAATTTTTAGAATATTCTATGTTCAATTATCTATCGAATGCAATTTATTTCATATTTTTATAATTTTTTTAGGCTAAGATATAAATTTAGGAAGTTTCCATGATTAATTAGGTGACTTAATAACCTAATTAATTGTTTAATCCGTTAGTGCACGTGGGCGCACGCTTTCCATGTGTACGATGGGGTTTATTATCATATAGCATCGTGCAGCGGTGGTCTGCTTTCTCCTCACCATTCAATCAAGATGGGATGGCTAAGGTTAAACTGATTCTAAAAGGGATGTCGTGGATCCTCATTTGTATGATCATCCATCCAAAATGCGGATGGATGGCATAATCCACTATTTCCACTGTGAGAGGACATCAATCCATCTTCTAGGGGATGATCCGAGCTTGATTAAGTTTGGATTAATCCCAAAACTTACCCACACCATTTAAGCATAAAAGCAAACATCCAACAATTATATTTTGATTAAACTTCCACAAAGGACCAAACACATTGAAATTATGCCGATTTAATGGCTAACCTCGGGAGGCTATCATTTGCTCGATTCCCAGAAGCTTAGTCAGTGGAAGAAGCTTTGTTGAAGTTGAGGTGTTGAAATTGGGTGATCCTTCTAGAGGCCAACTCCACCTTGACTTGAGCTGTCTTGATCAGAGGACTCCTCCCTTGCCTTGGAACTTGGAAGGCTTGGGTGAGTTCGATGAGCTCATGCTTGCAGAGGAATTAGGGTGTTATGGAGTGTGGAGTAAGATGAAAATTCAATGGAGCTCCCCTATTTTTAGTTTGAGAAAATCCAAAAATGGATAAGTTGAAATCATTCTAGAAAGCTTAGGATCACTTGGTAATGGCTCCTCTAGCTTTCTATTACTCAATTGAATTGGGGATTGATGAAATGAATTTAAATTAGGGGGAGTATATCTCCCCCTTGAAGGATAGAATGGTCATGAAGGAGCTTGCCATTTTGATCCAATTGAGCTCCTTGAGTGGATTTGTTAGGTTGTTAGGAGTGTCCTTGCATACGGTTTAGGCCAGAAGAGGAGTGGGTGAGGTGGTCATGTGCACAAACAAGGTGGAGGGAGGATTCCTGCCACTTTCAAGAGGGTGGTGGATTTTGGGTTTGGTTGGGTTTGGTTGACAAACCCATGTCATGTGCACCATGTCCATTATTTGAGTGTGTGTCCATGAAAAGGTGACCAAATTCCAAGTGGTTTTGATTTTGGGTTACCCATGGCTAGGGTAAAATGGTCATTTGATCTTGATTTTAGTTTGACATGTTGATGTGTTTGAAAATGGGTTGGCCAAGTTTCATTGAATTTGGAGTTGGTTTGATATGATTTGGCTCATGTTGACCCATTTAGGTCAAAATGGGTCAACTTAAACAAGTTGACCAATTGGTCAAATTGGGTCAAACCAAGGGTTGGGTCAAGTTCATATGACCATTTGAAATATTTTGGTGGTTTTGGTTTGATTCAATTTGGTTTATATTTGGTTTGGTTCAATTGAGTTCATTTAGGTCAAATGGGTCAAGTTGACCAATTTGACTCATTTGACCTATTTGGGTTAGGTTAGGTTGGTTTAGGTTTTGGTCATCATGAAATGGATTGGTATCTTTGTTTTCAATTTGGTTTAGTTTGATTTTGGTCAATATGACCCTTTTAGGTCAAGTTGGGTTCATGGTCAATTGGGTTTGGGTTGGGTCTAGTTGGCCATTGAGGCTTTGGTCAAGTTCAATGATCATTTTGGAATGAACTTGACCCATTGGTTTCAATCAATTTGGCTTAGATCAAGTTTTGACATATTTTGACTTTTTTAGGTCAAGTTGGGTCAAGTCTTAGCCAATTGTTAGGCTCAAATATTGACTTGGTCAAGTTCAAACATTGATCATGAATGAGTTTTGATCAATGGTTTCAATCAATTTGGCCTATGGTAGATTTTGGCTATGTTAGGTTTCATTTTGGTTGAGTGTTGACTTGGTCAACCCTTAGGTTTGACTTGTTTGACCCAATTTGAGTGATTGATCATCTCATGATTGTTGATCATGATGAGGCTTAGATGGGCTTAGTTCAATCCAATTTGGTTAGGATTAGAATTTGACTCATAAGGATACTTTAGGTCACTTTGGATCAAGTGAGCCTAAGTGGGTCAAATGGCTTGGTCAAAGCTTGATTTAAGTTTGATTGAACTCACATATGGACTTATGATTGAAATATAAATCCATTTAACAATTTCAAGTTCAAAGGGTGAACATGAGTTTGACTTGGATTTGATTTTTTAATTGAGTTTTGGTTAAGTGATTGAAGTTTATGTTTATATTTAGATTCATGATTATAAGATTGATTGAATCATGAAAAAAAAATCAAGAGTCTAGCATGATTTTAATTGGATTTGGCTAAGTTCAAGAGTTTGACTTGAAAGGCTTAGGTTGAATTTTGAGTAGATTTGAGTTTAATTTTTGAAATTAGTTTTGTTGTTTGAATTTATATTTAATTTATATTTGTAAATATAAATGAGAATATAAATGGGTTATGAAAATTTCATGAATTTGAAGTGATTTGAACTTGATTTGAGCTAACTCCATGAGAGCAAAGGACTTAGGAAAAGATTTTTTGATTGAATTTTATTTGATTTTAGTTTGTTTGATTGATTTGAATTTATATTTCATTTATATATGTGAATATAAATGAGAATATAAATAGTTTGAGAAAATTTCATGAATTTGAATTGATTTGTAAGTCCATAAGAGAATCAAAGGACTTAGGAAAATTTTTAATTTGGATTTGATTTTGGGTTTATTTTTTGAATTATATTTCATTTATATATGTGAATATAAATGAGAATATAAATGGGTTTGAGAATTTCATGATTTGAATTGATTTCTAAGTCCATGAGAATCAAAGGACTTAATATTTGATCATGGATTTTGATTTGAGAATCATGGTTTCAATCATGGGTTGATTTATGATTTGAGAGAAATCATTGAATTGATTTGAGTTTGATTTGAAGATTTGATTTGAGTTTGACTTGAAGAAGAGTGAGGATTTGGTTCAAGCTATAGGGTAAACAAATTTCTAACACCCTAAGGCATGAATATTCCTATGGCTAACTCTTCTAAGTCTCTAGGGCTAGGTTGAGTGTCCACCTAATCACTAGATGTCTTAAGACTAAGGAAACTCTTAAAGTCTAAGAGAAATCCATGTCTAAGATGGAGGGTTGAGAGCTCATCTAAAAATGAGGTCAACAAAGGGGAGCCCAATAGGTGTGGTGTGTGACAAGGAACACACGTGTTGGTGTTGACCAAATGATCAACAACACCGATCACAAGCACTAAATGATCTACTCTAACCCAAGGTGTAGAAGGAATCCGAGCTTAGTGCAATGTGACTCTACTTATGTCAGGACATAGAGAGGAGGAATCCACTAGGGATAGAGTATGTGAACCTTCCACTAGGGAAGCGGTTCAAATCATCCAGGGGATGAGAGGTTTGATTTGATTTGAGTCTCTGAGAGAAATTTGATTTGTTTAATTAAGTTTACATGAGGAGTTGAATTTGTTTCAATTTGTTGTTTGTTTAATTGTGTTTTTTTATTCCAGAGGATAGAGAAGTGAACTCTCCTTTGGGAGTTCAAGTCATCCACAAGGAGGAGGTTGTGAAATTTGAGGGTTTAATTCTAGATCACTAGAGCTAGAAAGATTTGCATCTCATTGAGGAGCAAAAGATTTGATTTGATTATTTGATTATTTTATTTGTTTCATTGGATTTATTTTGAATTTGTTTGATGATTGAATTTGTTTTTTTAGATTTTATTTTGATGGACCATGGGTTTTGATGGACCTGAGTAGAGGGTGGCTATACCAATTTACCAATCAAAGGGAGTCTACCAAACACATAGTAGGACTAGCCAACCGGGAATGCCTTTGGTTATGCATGGTACTAGGAAGAAAGCATAGTAGACTTACATCCTCCAAAGTAGGACATTGGGGTGATCTAGCAAGGCAATCGAACTGACCTATATTGAGTGAATGCCTTTTGGGGACTTAAATCAACTCAAAGATAGTTAAGATTAATTTATTTTTTAGATTTGTTTATTTTGATGGATCTTGGTTTGGATGGATTGCTTGGTAGGGAGTATGGTGGCCTTGATAACTGATTTACCAATCCAAAGGGAGTAGTCTACCAACCACAAGGTAGAACTAACCATCCAGAGGGAGTGCCTTTCAGTGTGCAGTGGTCAAGTTAAGAAGAAAGCACGGGGACTCACATCTTCCAAAACAAGGAACCACTAGGGTGATCGGTTTCTTTGGGTAACAAATCTAACCAGACTTAGGGCTAACTATTCAGTGAATGCCGCTAAGGGACTTAGATCAGCTCAAAGATAGTCAAAGATTAATTTCCTTTTTAGATTTGTTTATTTTGATGGATTTGTTGGGTGATGGATCACAGAAGGAGCTTATATAACAGACCTATCTCATTCTTGAACCAAAGGGAATAGCTTCCTAGATGGGAGAACTATCCAACCAAGGAGTGCCTTTTGGTTTGCAATGATCAATTAAGGAAGAAAGCTGGGACTCACATCTTCCTACAAAGACCACTGGGGTGATCGGTTGCTTTGGGCAATCAAACGACTAGAGGCTGTTTATTTTGATCATGCTAGAAAGAATGCATCATTGTCTTACATCTTCAAAGTGGAATGATAGGTAACCTACTTGTGGAAATAGATTGAACGACCTAGGTGACTACGGTGTGTGTGACAGAGATTTATCTCAACTCAGTAGTCAGCAATTCTATGGGGAGTTCTTGACACCTAAAGATAGGATGCCTTGGGAAAAGGGGCCCTTTGGGGGCTTGAATTCCTAATTCACAAGTGAATTAATTTTTATTTGTTTGTTTATTTGGTTTTTTTTAATATGAACCTTGTTGGATTGTAAGGGATCAAAGCGAGAAGGAGCTTATATGTCACTAGACTATCTGATTCTTGAACAAGGAGAATCTGCATCTGAGAACAAATTCTCCAACCACAGGGGTGGCTACTAGGAAAAGGGGACTGTCCAATCCCAAAGTAACTTGGGTAGTGTCTAAATGGGGTCGCTAAGGATGTGATCCAAATAGAGCCTGAGGATGGGGCCGCAAGGGCTTGATCCAACACTGAGAAGATGACATGGCTAGTATATATCAAATAGGTGTGTCCCTTAAGGAGAAAGCCGGGGACTCACATCGCCAAGAGTGGTGTATCTCAGTGAGTCCTATTAACATAGCGAACATCAACCAACCTAAGGTGCTCGGTTTGCAACTAGGAAGAAAGCTTAGGGACTCACATCCTCTATAGAGATTCTTTGGGATAGTCTATCTTCTGACAGTGTCATCCGACCTAGGGTGACTCGAGTGAATGCCATTGGGACTTATATACTCAAATGTAGTCGAGGAAAGAGCCTCTGGGACTTATCCTAAACCAAATATACTCTAGTTAGATCATGATGGTTAGTTCAAGAAGAAAGCTCGAGGACTCACATCTTCTTAAATGAAATTAGCATGAGATAGCTTACTAGCTGGGATGTGAAGACTACCAAACTAATAAGGCATTTGTTGGTTTGCAATGGTCAAATTAGGAATAAAGCTTAGTGACTCACATCCTCCAACAAATGACATGGGTGATATAGCAGGTAGCATGTAGACCTAGAGCACTAATGAGTGAGTGCATGGGGCTTGCTCCCACATCAAAATAATCGAGATAAAAGATGTGTTTTATTTTGTATGCTTCTATCTTAAAAGGAATGAAAGATAATGTTGGGGACTCTTACACCTAACTCAATTGTTTGTCAAAATAGGATGCCTCTTGGGTTCTCACACTATTCTAATAGGGGGGAAATATGTTTGTGTTGTGAAAGAGGGATAGGATGCTTGGGGACTCTTACACCTACCCTAACACGTTATGGAGGATTCACAAGATAAATAAATAATGCTTCGAAAGAAGGGGAGATTTTGATGAAATGGAATCAAATTTTTATTGATTGATAGAATTATTTTCAAACATGATTTTTATGGGTAATATTTCTTCAAATAGAGCCCATTAATTGGAAGCATCGGGTGTTCCCCTTTACAATCAATGAGCTAATAAGATCCTCCTTGGTAGGCCTTCTCTATGACATAGGGCCTTCCCAAGTGGGTTCAAACTTGCCTCCCATCTTTTGATGGGCAATAATTGGTCTCCTTAGGACTAACACAAGTTCTCTTACTTAGAAAGACCTAAAGTGGACCAGCTTGTTGTGAGCTTGAATCATTTTGTAACTCGAGGTTCTAACATGCTGTGGTGACTCTCCTCCAAACCTTGAGCTCTTCTAACAACTTTTTCTCTAGTGATCTTGCTACCCAATGCTATCCTTTAGTGGGAGTTGAACTTCTAAAGGTAGCTTGAGACCCATACACTAAGAAAATGGGGTAGATTGAGTTGGTGGGTATGTGTGGTGTGGTAGGCCACAAGGCTTCAACCAACTCTTCTCCACTCTTATTATCATCAAGAGTCTTCTTTAGTATTTGGATGAGAGTTTTTGTTGAATGCTTACGCTAAGCCATTTGCTCAGGGTAGTAGATGGTGGAGTATCTCCAATCTATATGTCTTAGCAAAGCTATTGATCTTGGTGCTTTTGAATGTACCATTATCGATATAATTCATCGAGGCACCCAAACCTATATACAATATGGTTCTTGAAAAAAATTGAAGCACATCTTTGAGTGTGACCTCTCGTGGGATTGCCTCGCCCACTTAAAAAAGTAGTGGTGGCTAAGATGAATGATGCCCCTTGGAAGAAGGAGGATCGATAGGACCCACAATGTAATGGTACCCCAACACTCAAATGGCCATGAGGCCAATGTAGGTGTAGAATGTTGGGTGGTTGGTGGAGGACCACACCTAACAGATGGCATCTCTAGCTACATCCATGTAGTCATAATCAAAGGCCAGTAGTATCCTAGTCTCTTGATCTTCATCTTCATCTTTAGACTAGATTGATGTGCTCCGCATAGACTTAAATGTACCTCAATTACAATGCCATGGGCTTCGTGTTTATCTAAATAATGTAACCACATTTGGTCAAAGGACTGTTGATATAGGGTGTCATCAGCAAAAGCATAAGAGAAAGCTCTCTATTTCAACTGATGGGCTTGTGACTTTTCTTGAGGTAGTTTGCCAGTGTTCAAATAGTCTATGAACGGTTGGCTCCAATCCAGCTCCTTGTCCTATATGCAACGACAACCTCCCCTTCAAGAGAAAGTCTCTCGATGAGTTCAACATCAATAAGGGATAGACTTGTCTATTTTGGACCCTGATTAGAATGGACTCATCTTCTGGACATGCCAATTCTTTGGCAAGTTTGGTCAAAGCATCTCTTGTGTTCTCTGAGGAACCTTGTAGATGGTGACTTAGATTTGGGCCAATACTTCATGGTATACTCATGGTAATGATGAAGCTTGGGTTTGAGAACCTTGTAGGACCCTAATTTTGATGACCAACGAGAATCCCAAAGATGTTGATGCTCTTGACACAGTGATAGCTAACTCTGAATAATCAAAGCCTCATACTTGCTTCATTGTTGGTGCGGGGTTGGAAAGATAGTATGAGAATCTCATCACATCTGCGGAGTTAGGAACTATTCTACCCTACCTTTCAGGAAGAGTAGATCATGGTGCTTCCCCTTTATGAAAGAAGCACCATCAAAATACATCTCCCATCGGATTGTCAACCTCCCTAAGTTCATGATTTGTTCATCAGGGAGATTATCACTAAGCGGAGAATGAGCAAGAAGTGGGTGTTCTTCTATGAAATCTGCTAGTGCTTGTCCTTTTACCACACAGAGGGTACGATTGTGATATCAAACTATGAGAGGATCATGGATCATCATGCCAAACATTCGAATAGCATTGGTCGTGTCATGAGGTACTAAAGTGGATTGGTTATCAAGTTCACCTTATGAGAAAGCATATAGTGTCGTAGCTTTTGGGAGGCAAAGATCAAAGCTAGAAATGTTTCTCAATAGGTGGGTAGTTTGCTTCAGGAGATGATGGGCGAGGTAGTAGAGAGCACTCTCCTTCCTTCATCATTATCTTGGGCAGCAGAGAGTCATCCAATGTAGCGATGTAGAGGATGAGTGGCTGCGGATAGGGAGGCGGCTTCACCAAATCTTGATATCTTCAAAGGCATGCTGGCACTTGTCATCCCACTTGAACTTGGCATCCTTTTTGGCAAGTGTTGAGAATGGCTTGCATCTCCCGATAGGTTGGAAATAAAGCATCTTAGATATGCCAACCATCCTTGGAAAGATCTAAGTTGAGTTAAACTCTTAGGAGGTGGCATTTCTAAGATAGCTTTGATCTTTTCTAGATCTATTTCTATTCCCCGATGTTGGACAACAAAACCAAGGAATTTCCCTGAAGCTACTCCGAATGCACACTTTGAGGGTTCATTTTGAGGTTATATTATCTTAACCATTTGAAAACTACTCTCAAGTCAAAGAGGTGGTCTTCCTTTTTCTCTCTTGACTACTAGATCATCAATGTAGCACTCAACCTGATGATGAATGAGTTCATTGAAGATCTGAGTCATGGCCCATTGGTATGTAGCACCAACATTTTTAAGGCCAAAAGGCATGACCCTATAATAATAGATTTTGATCGGGGTTTGAAAAGCAGTGTTTCTTTCATCTTGACATCTTGATTTGGTTGTAGCGATGACCCATCCATGAAAGAATATGAGGCGATGTCCTTAATTTTGGTATAGGAAGAAACTCATCCTTAGGACATGCCTTATTTAAGTCCTAAAATGGCATATGAATTTGGCCATTCTTCTTCTTGGATGACACTAACGGTAGGTATTTTCTTCCGATGAAACCAACATGATCAATTTCTTGACTTTGAAATGACGTTGTTGATTTCTAATCGCATGCATCTAGGAGCTTGCTTGATAGGGTTAGCGCTAGGATCTATTGCTAGTTTGTGGACTATGAGAGATAATCAGGCATCTCTTCATAACTCCATGTAGTCTTAAACTCAATCAATAGCCTAAGTCATTGGTTTCTTCTTCATTCGAATGATGTATGTCGGTGGATTTTCTTCTATCGAGGTTGATTTCTTTAAGCTTATCAATTGTTGAATGGATCTCCTCTTCAAATTCTGGTGCATCTTTGATTTGGAGATCATCAGATCATCATCATAGATTTCTAAACACACATCCTCATAAGAGTTGGTTTGTGTGAAAAGAACCTATCATACTCAAATGATTGGTAACAACTAGCAATCATCATCATCATCGTGGACCCATTGTGAATCCTAGTCGATCTTGATTGTGCTTCCTCTGTATTGTTCCATAGCTTTTTCAAAATACTAACATGTGCTTGGACCATGTATGAGGAACCAAACCTTTCTATAAGATTATATGAACACAAGGTGAGTAAAATCAAAGGTAATTCCATTAATTCTTTAAATGAATCCTCCTCAAGTTCTACATCAACGACTTGAGGATGATGATCCAAAAGAATCTCTTGGCTTCATCATGGAAGACTTGGGCTTCCTTAACTACTAAACCTTCAACTTTTGAGATGAAAGTGAGGTTAGAGCTAAGGTTCCCAACTCTGCCTAATAGTTTACATAATTTGATTTTGAATACTTTGCTTTTCGAGGCCAGTCTTCATCCTTTATGCTGTCACCTCAATGAAACCCGAGAGGGGTTGGCTGTATAATAATCACATTAGACTCATCCTCTGAGCTGAATTCCAAGTCTATGTGAATAGTAGGGGTACTCTATGAACTGGAACATAACCTATTGGTGATGGCCAACCGAGTCTTCCACCTCACACGCCTCTATTTGCCTCTACCTCTTGGTGGAGGTTGAGTCATCTACCCACATGTCCATATGATGGAATGAAAGTGGGTGGAATGTGATATCTTTATTTCTTCTTCAATTCCCCTTTCTTGTTCACTTGGATTTTCATTTTTCTTTTCTTTTTCTTTTGCTTTTCTTTTTCTTCATTTTCTTTTTTCTTTTGTTTTAATTTTGTCCAAGTTCACAGAAAGGTGTTTTGAGGAAGATAGTAGGTCGCATCCTCATATATCTCAACCTCTAATTGAAAATGGCTTTTCATCTCCTTTGACATTACTCAATCCCATCCTTCACGAACTTGATGCAGCGATGGAGGAGGATGAATCATCTTATTGATGTATCCAAGGCCTCTTGAGCAAAGCGTGAATGAAGATAACACTATGGACCTAAAAGCCTCTCCTTGTTCATTGAATCCTCTCAACATCATCGATCTCCTGAGTGTGGAGATGTCGATCCTCAAATAGGCAAGGGTCTTTAGACTCATAATGTTCATCGATGCACTGAGAAACTCAGTTTGAATCTCATGTCATGTAATGTAGAGGGATTTGTGCTCCATGTCCCCAGTAGGTCTTCATATGTGAAAGTGATTCCCAGCTTCTTTGGAATAATGTGCCTCCTCCAATAGCGGTCAGCTAAGCATATCTCGGGATCAAGCCTTGATTAATGATCATCTCTTTGGATAAGACAAGGGCATCATATATGCTTAGCTTAGATGGAACTTTCTTAGATGAGAGAGGACATTGTAGTCCACCTTGGGTGATCCTCCATAAGCATATCCAAGGGTGGAGCATCTTGTGGAGGGCTTCTTGATCCTCTGCAATGACTTATTTCCCTATCTTGAGGTGCTTACAGGAGGTAGAACCTTGCCACTGGTTGACTTGGTGATCTCTTGTGGAGGGTAATGGAAGGTCTACCTTATGCTCACCCTACGCTTCTCCTATGGGACCCTCAAAATGGATGATTCCAAGTCTATCTCAAGTGAACCATAGTATTGAGTAGGAAAATCCAACTCACGTGAGAAAGAGGAAGATCAAAATTTATAGTATTTTTTGACTTGAAGAGTTATCATTAGAATAGATTTAGACAACCCATCAGTGACACAGATGTAATTCAAGCTAGCTTTATTCTTCAATTTCTTGGATTTGATAGGAGGTACAAAGTAGAAATCAAGTAAAGTAAGAGGGGTGGATTTGATGCCCTCATCCGTCGATACAAGATGTCTACTAGAAGAAGAAGAACTAGCTGAAGTAGAAGTAGTCACTGATGTGGTAGCTACAATGGTAGGCGGAGGCTGGACTCTATGGTTTGCTCTATCTGGGTCACATCTTCGTTCTCTTGCTACTTTGAGCTCCCCTTTCCCCAGTTGGCTTAGCAACTTGCAAACCTTCCTTGATGTTGGAGGTTTGAGCTCAAGCACCAAGGAAAGTTTCTTGATTTTATTTAGATCTTCTTAGAGGTTTGGATAAGGAGATATCCCAACCTTCTTTGGTTTTGAATAGATCACAAGTATCCCCAAGGATTACCCTAATGGAACTGGATGGTTGTTCCCATAAGGTATTCCTTTGGGATAATATCTCGATCTTGAAGCTATGTTCAAGCAGTCCTTAAATGTGAAGCAATCTTCCAAAACATGACTAGCAACATGGTGGTAGGGAAAAAATTAGGATCATGGCTTTTGCCCACTTCCTCTGTCTCCAGGTTGGGTAGCTAAAATTTGCTTCTTTAAGAGATTCTTAAAGATCTTCATTACCTCCCTCTTAAATGAATAAGGCTTGTTAAGTTTATCCAAAAGAGTAGGTGGACCATAGCTTACGGGTATGTGTACTGATGATGATGGCGAGGAGGAGGTGGGCCATGGAGGCTGTTGTGGCGGTGTAAGATTTACCGGTGGTGGTAGAGGAGGTGGAAAAAGGTTGTGGTCATGGTCTCTCTCTCAACTAGTTTCTTTCCCTATCTATCTATCATTGCTCGGTTTCTTCTCATATACCCTTACGCTTTGACTTGATTGGTCTTGAAGGCAATGTTTGGCTTCTCCTTGTAAACTAGCCACCTTGTTGATTAATTTCTCAAAGTTTTGATGGTGAAACCTTTAAGCATGAAGGCGGGCCATGGATATTCTTAGAAGAATCTCAATGGCATGATGTTGAGACAACTGGTTCATTTCATACTCAAATTATGCCATCCGAGAATGTAATCAATGAGGGACTCAGGGTGTTGTTGTGCTACAAGAGATCCTGTGTGACCCTTTGAGCTCCAGCAAACCTCTTGATAAAGAGTTGCTCCAACTCAGCAAAAGTCTTCACTGAACTATTGGGAAGTTCAGCATACCAGTCAAATGCTATACCTGCTAAGCTACTAATGAAGAGATGAAATAGTAAAGCATCATTGTCACCCTTGCAACAACTGCACAAAATGTGCAATATGCTTCCTCGGGTTCCCACCATCAAAACTCTTGAAGGAAGGTGGCACCAAACCCTTAGGATATTGGATTGCATCAAATTCCTTCAGGTAGGGTCTACCCTTTGGGCTGATGATCCTCCTCGGCTTGAGCCAATGCTTCTTCACCTCTTGCTCAACCATGGACTTGATATCTTTTCTTGTATGGAGGTACTATCACTACCTTCCTATACATGCGGTGCTACCTTGCTCTTGGAGGTAAAGTCTTGGGTGGGTCCAAGACATGCACCAACTTGGCGGACTAGTCTAGGAGAGATGAATTGTTGAGTGCTACAATAATAAGATACTGCTAATAGATCTTGAGCCTCTTCTCCATCTATCTATTTTTTTTATCTTCTTTATATTGCTAGAGGTGTTGGGTTGAGTAGGTTGTCTTCTGCTGACTCACACCTTCCATAGTCTGCTCAGGAGGGATCCGTGTCTACCATGCAAACCCCTAAATCTCCCAATAAATCATCTTCATTGGGATCAATTTCTCCTCATCGGACCAATCATATCCTAGGATCTCTTTCTTCTCCATGAGATAATGAGCTACTATATCATCTAGAGAATGATATGATCAGCATAAATGACTTTTGGATGGTGTGGATCACTATCATGTATTGAGAGGCAGGACCTCCCTTGGAGATTAACCCTGTGAGGCTATACTAGAAGAAATACACTCACTATCACGTATATGGGGTGACACTCTAGGAGGATCTATCATCATATGCTGGGCACTCTCCGCCCAACCTCCATCTATGTTGGTGGTGGTGGTGATAGGACGACCATGATGCTTCGGGGTCACCATTCCTTCCTCACACGGGTAAGGTCGAGAGAGCTCGACCTCACCACATAGTAGTGTAGATGGAATGGGATCTCATAGGGGATCACCAATGGGTCCTCTTCTCCCGATGTGGCCTTCATGGCCTTGGTGGCGGAGATGTTGAAACATGAATAGGTGATGGTGGGCGGGGGTAAAGCGGTGTGGTGGAGACACCACCGACTCTCTCGAATGCTCTCAGATGGTGGTCCCATAAGAATATTATTGTATGATCGGTAGCAATCGAAAATCAAGAAATGCAGTGCGCCGGCAACTCTCTCCCTGATAATGTGAGCGATGAGCCTCTGGCCCTCTCCTATCTAACACCTTCCCCAGCGGGGATCAGATCTCAAATCAAGCCCCCTTCAGTCTAGGCCACCTGATAATAGAACTAAAGCAGGCGTATGACCTCCTCCTTGGAGGTGGGCACGAATGGTGGAGGTGAAGTAGAGATCCTCTAGCATCCTCTCTGTATCCAGAGAGGATGGAATGGGTTCCTATAACCGGGGAAAACCATGAGCAACTCCTCACATGTGAGTACGCCTCCATCTCCCAAGATGTATGGTACACTTTATCATGTGGTTTTGTTCTCCTTGGGTCTTGGTAGGGAGTGAGTAAGAGCTAGACCCAACCTCAAAGCGGGGAGACAATCCACAGGATGGGAGCCTTCCTTTGAGGGGCTGAGTGGGTGCTAGCCCTCTTGGTAACAGGAACCAGGCGTGAGCACTATCACATGTCTTGACACTGTGGGAACCCCTTCCTCTTCTGAGGGAATGTGAATTCATGTCAATCAGATGACGCTTACCCGCGCCACTATCTAGTGAGGGAGTGCCCTCATGTAATCCTTGCCCCCTCAAAACCTCATCCAAATGGATGAGTGGGCATAGTAGAGCATGGAGGTTGGGTGATCCAGCCAGTCCATCCCATGAGGAAAGGTAAACACATACTTACGGCATCATGACTATCAACTGAAAAAAGTTGAGCGAAGTATGCAATGTTGAAAATAAACTTGAATGATTTGTTGATTTTGAATTTGAATTTAGAATTTGAACCTCAACATCTTGAAAGTGTTAAGTTAGTTCAAATGGATTTAGAAGAGATTTGATTGGAAGAGGAATTTTGAATATAGAATCCACTTTCAACAAATTTGGGTATGTTGAAAATGGGTTCAAATATTTTTTGGAGAGATGCTTCCATAGGTTCATATTTGAATTTTGATTTTTTTGATTTGAGGACCCTTATTTAACAAATTTGGTATGTTAAAGTAAAGGGTCAATTTGATTTTGATTTGAGATTTTGGAATTTCACTTAGCAAATTTGGGTATGCTAAGTGAGGTGTTTGAAAATAATTTCTTCTTTTTGTTTTCTTTGTTTGTGATTTTGAAAATGGAATTCATTTAGCAAATTTGGGTATGCTAAATGAAGAATCCAAGTGTGTTTTATTTTGAAATTTTTTTGAAAATAGGATCTTAGCAAATTTGAGTATGCTAAGAAAATCTAATGTGTTTCTTTTGTTTTGATTTTTATTTTGAAAATAGGATTCTTAGCAAATTTGGGTATGCTAAGGAAATCTAATGTGTTTCTTTTATTTTTTGATTTTGATTTTGAAAAATGGAGATTCACTTTTGCAAATTTGGTATGCTAATGAAGTTCCAATGTGTGTTTATTTATTTTGAAAATGGAGACTTCACTTTAGCAAATGTGGTATGCTAAAATGAAGTTTCAAAGTGTTTTGAAATTTTTTTTTGAAATGGAGATTTCACTTAGCAAATTTGTATGCTAAATGAAATTCCAAGATGTGTTTCAAATTTTTGGTTTTTTGGAGACTTCACTTTAGCAAATGGGGTATGCTAAAATGAAGTTCAAAGTGTTTTGAAAATTTTTTTTTGGAGATTTCACTTAGCAAATTTGGTATGCTAAATGAAATTAGTTTTCAAATTTTGTGTTTTTTTTTTTATGGAGACTTCACTTTAGCAAATGTGGTATGCTAAAATGAAGTTCAAATGTTTTGAAAAATTTTGTGAAATGGAGATTTCACTTAGCAAATTTATGCTAAATGAAATTCAAAATGTGTTTCAAATTTTTGTGTTTTTTTATTTTAAAATGAGACTTCACTTTAGCAAATGTGGTATGCTAAATGAAGTTCCAAAATTGTTTTAAAAATTTGTGTTTGTTGATTTTGAAAAGAGATTTCCATTTAACAAATTTGGGTATGTAAGATGGAAATCAATTATGTTTCATTTTTCAAAGATGTATTTTCATGTGTGATTATTTCTTTTTGAAAGAGGAAATCCCAACTTAACCATATATGGAATATGTTAAGTGGCATTTCAAAATAATGTCATTTTATTTGGAAATGAAATCTTCATTCAATAAATTTGGGTATATTGAATGGAGATGTTCATATGTGCTTTTTGAAAATTTATTTTTGATTTTGATTGAAAATGAAACCTCCATTCAATAAATGTGGGTATATTGAATGGAGAGGTTGCATATGTGTTTTTTTTTTGGAAAATTTGAAAATTCTAACATAATCTTCAAATTTTGTGCTTTTTTTAAAGTTTATGTTGAATTTTATTTTTGAAAATGAAGTCTTCAAAATGAATTGAGTGAAGAAGTTCATTTTGCTTTTAGAAAATTTATGATTGTTGGAATTTTATTTTTTTGATGATTTTGCATATAACAATCATGAAAATTAGATGAAGTGATTTAAGAAAATTTTTTTAAAAAATTTTATTATGTGCATTTTGAAAGAGTGCTTTTGAAAAGCAAGATTTTATGAAGGATTTATTTATCTTTATTATTTTAGAATGAACCTTTCCTTACCATAAAATGGTAAGGAGGAAGTCTTTAATATTTTTATTTTATTAAATTTTATTTTTTACCCATTGGGAACAATGGTTTTAAGACCAACACGGGTGAGGTCCTAAAACCTAAAGATGTTGGCTAGCTTAACAGGATGAAATAAGCTAAGTGCCAATGGAAGAAAGATAGTCTTGGATTCATACAGTACAAATACTATCGATGCTTGGATAAAAGATCATTTAGATGGAGAGGAACCATCCCTAGAGTAAGAATCTGGTGAAATATTTTTGAAAATCAATCTTTCTTCATCATACCTTCTTCTTTCTTGAAAGATGAAGAAAAGAAAGAAAGAAATATTCTTTTGATTGCTTTTTAGATAGACATAGAATCATGTCTTATTTGATCATATGAGGAGAAGGTACTATCTCGAAGATAGAAGTCACCACCTACAATGGACTAATCCCAAGGACTCTAAGGACATGGGTATGGATGATGTCAGATTTCTACTTTACATGAAAAGTAAAGCGGGGTTTATTTTAAATCGGTTCATTAATGTTCCCTATGGGGCAAGCCCCCAGTTAATTACATCTAAGGATTCCTTAGGAATACTCTTGATTAAGGTAAATGATCATTATCTCAAAGATTTCAATAGGTGGGACAATTGGTTTATTTTAGAGAAATCAAGTGGGATTGATCAAGAGAGGGAGTTCTTATGAAGCCAAATGAAAATAAGTAGGATGCTTAGATACTAGGAAGCCTAGTAAGCATCCCAAACTATCTATGGTTGGGCTTTACATTTTGAAATTGAATTAATTTGTTTGAGTTGAATTTTTATTAGAAATTTAGGGCTTATAATTTCATATAAGATTGTGAAAATGCAAGAGGTGAGGATTTATGCTTATGGCCCAGGAAGGGAAAATCAATCTCTAGGGAGCTTTGGAGGCCAAAAAAATATGACCTAAATCTAAGGTGAAAATGGGTATTTGGTTTGCCTCCATGAGGACAAACCACCACTTGGACTTACAACCCTGGGGTGGCCAGCCAACTAACTCCTCATGATTTTAAATTCATGTAGGCAAGTCATATGCTTTATGCAAGATAGCAAGGTTGTTATTATTTAGAAAGAGACTAAGTCCTTAAACTCCCTAAGAGACTAGATCATGTAAGGGCATGAAATGACCATCTGCAAATCATATTACATTTTATTTTTTTTTGGACAATCATTTGACGCTATAGGATTCATATGCCTAATGCATGAAAGTAAGATTATGGGCCAAAATCGAGAAGGAGGAGGTGTATTTCCACCATGGCTCTCTCGGTCAAGCCAAGTTCTCTGGCAAAGGTGGAAGCCTCCAATCAGAGTGAAAATAATATGCTTTATGCATGATGTTAAAAGAAATACTCATCATAAGGGTTGCTAATTCTTTTATCTTGATTTTAGCCTAAGCTTTAGGTGAGGTTATGAGTTATTTATTTTTAATTTTGAGTTGATTAATTTGGTAGAAGATTTATTTTTTTTAAGAGCCTAATCATCATCATATACATCAAGCAAGGAAGAAACTAGGAAAAGGATGCCATCTTAATGCACAAACAAACATCAATTTTATAAAGCTAGCAAAAGAATAAAAGGCCATTTTGGTGGACCCACAAACAAAATAAATTGGTAGAGCTCTACCCTTATACAACCGATTATGAATGAATTACAAAAAGAATTCATGTTATGGGGTCTTCATTCTTCTTTTCTTCTTTCTTTTCTTCTTTCTTCTTTCTTCTTTTGGTTCTTTTGGTTGGAATGGTTGGTTTAAGGCTTCACATGTACATAAGATGATCTTATGACCAATGCTCATAATCCCCCATAATCATTCAAAATCCTAATTATAAAATTACATGAAAAGGAAAAAGTAAATCTAACTAACTTGCAAAATAGAGATTAATTAAACAAACCATACATCCCAAGCATGTATATATATTGGACTTAGCACATGGGGTAAGTCCACACTATTTTTATTAGGGTATAAGCATACTTGCATAAAAAGTATTTATATTTTTATTAATGCCCTTAAGCACAATCCTAGATAATGATTAGACTAAATTGTCCATCACCATTCTACACATATACACCTAACATCTAGACTAAAACATACATAAAATAAAACATCAAACCATGCAAACCTAGCTAGAAGTGGTGACTTACTAATGTGTGTGCTTTAAAGGTTGTATGCTTAAATGGCTTTAATTTTAAGTGTGTTCAACTTAGATGGGTGGTTTCATTTAAGTTGTTTAGTTGATTTGGTTGATTTTTTTGTTTGATTTGATTTGGTTTGAATGAATCTATTAATTACTAAGTTGTAAAGAGGGAAAGAGAAGAGAACTTCTTTCCTTCCCACAGTAATTTCTAAGTGGATTCATTATAATTTTGTTTAGTGAATGTTTTATTATGTATTTTAATTAATCCTAAGTTTAGATTTTCCTAAACAAACCTATTCAAAAAAAGGCATTTTAAGATTAAGTAAAGTGAATTAATCAAAACACACACATTTATTTCTTTCCCAACATGTATAACATGAATGAATCTAAGCATATCTATACACATGCAAATGAAATATTTAGCACACTTTAATGATGAATGCTAATTACTTAAGAAATTTGGAATGCTTTATGATGCATGATTTTCATTAAGTAGAAAGAGAGGATTCTTTTATCCATTTTTCACATGCACATTTACAAATGTATGAAAGGATAAGTGAGTATGCCATTGTCAGCACCAGGGGTGTAAGGTACAAGACTTACTTTGGGCTACTTAAAACCTCAACCCAGGGTTGTCGGACTAATATACCACTTTCTTAAATACATGTGCATGTACAAAAGAAATGAATGGAAAGAAAATGCAAAAGTTTTTTTTTGTTATTGTTTATTTTGTTTATCCATTTTTATATGCAGTGTAAAATGCATAAGTGATATATAGCAAAGGTGGACAAGATGGATACTTAAAATTGTCATAATATACCACTTTTCAAATACTGTACAAAAGAAATGCATGGAAAGAATCATGCAAAAGTTTATATTTATTTGTTTGAAATTTATATGTGTGATATAATTCCTTCTTATATGACATAATTATAGAATAATTTATAAGTGTATGTCCATTCAAATGGATATACACTTTATTTATATAATGTTGATATAACACATTTTATATATTTATCATAAGTACTTATACATAGTATATTTCATTTGTAATTTGGTTTATAAGTTTTGAAAATATTTTATTTAGTAGTCATAATACATTCATATTTACTTTAGCCAAAACATGCAATTTGAAAATTTCATTTTAATTTGATTTTAAAGACATGAATGCATGATTTTCATATGACATACACATTTAGCATGTTAGAAAGAAATAAAGTGATGAAAGCATGTAACATTCACAATTAATTCTAAAGATAATCTTATGAAATAAGATATTTAAAGAAATCAAAAGTTGTTTAAGAGATTGATTTTATTTTGAATTTGATTTAATTTAGGAAATGTGAAAATGTTTGATGGTCTAACCCATTCCACATGTATTATTTTTAGTTTAATTTTATGATTAGATTTTTTATGCTTTGGTTAGGTTAAGGTATAGATTAAGTTACCCTTACCACCACCAACATATTTCAAATAATTATGAGCCAATGTATGACATAAAACCACAAGGAATTTAAATCGTAATGCACCTAGAAAGAAAAGGTACTAATGCAATTTGGCTCATAATTAATGATTAATTCATAACCCTTCCCACACATGTGAGTTGGTATGATTTTCTTAAGCTACTTGGGTTATTGAACACCTAAGCAACTACCCAAGATAGATTAATTAAGTTCTGGAAAGTTTTAAAATTTTATGAAATTAATTAATAATTAGTGATTAACCCTTAATTAATTGAAAGAAAGGGGTTTAAGGAATATCTTAAAAAAAATATCCCAAAATTATTCCTAAACCTCATATTCACTTAAAAAAACTTAATTAACTCAATCAGGGTTAAACCACTAATATACCCTTAATTAAGCTTAATTACATTAAGGGTGATTAAGGAATGAATTAGCAATTTCCTCTAATTTACCAATAAATCCCAAGAAAATTAGGGAGGAGTCATCCCACTAATTCACAAGAAGTTTGGGATTAATTGGAGATTAATTAGTATTAATTAAAATAACATTCAATAAAACCCAAATTCAAAAGCATTATTCAAAATCCATTGAAATTTTTTAGAATATTCTATGTTAATTATCTATCCAATGCAATTTATTTCATATTTTTTTTTTTCTAGGCTTAGATATGAATTTAGAAGTTTCCATGATTAATTAAGTAATTTAATAGCCAATTAAATGTTAATCCATCGTTCCATGTGGAGCCGCATGCTTTTCCATGCATGATGATTGATATTAAAGTTGTCACATCATAGCTCGGCGGTGCACTATGCTTTCTCCTCGTCGATCAAGATCGGATGGTTGGGTTAAAGCTGGGTTAAGGAAAATCATAGATCATGTGTTTAATCATCGTCCATCCAAAATGTTGGATGGCCATGATCCCCATTTTCCATGAGAGGACATGTCCATCTTCAGGGATGATCCAAGTCGATTGAGCTTGATTGAATCAAAACTTACCCACACCATAAGCATAAGCAAACATCCAATGGTAGATTTTCATGGGATTAAAATTCCCACAAGGACCAAACATATTGAAAGCTGATTTAATGGCTAACCTCACTGGAGGAGATCACTGATGCTCGATTCCCATGGAGAATCTTTTCCTAGTGGAGATGAAGCTTTGTTAAAGTTTGAGGTGTTGGGTGGATCCTAGCCAACTCCACCTTGACTTGAGCTTCTTGATCAAGAGCACTCCTCCTTGCCTTTGGAACTTGGGAAGGCTTGGGTGAGTTTGATCAAGTCCCAAGAGCTTGCAAGAGGTGAGCTTATTTGGGTGTGGAGTAAGTTGGAATTTCAATGAGCTCCCTTTTTTTTTTAAGAAAATCCAAAAATAAAGTTGAATCACTCTAGAGAAAGCTTGGGATCAGGATGGCTCTCAGCACTTTAATCTGATTTGAAATGAATTAGAGGGGAGTATATCTCCCCCAGAAGGATCGGAATGAAAGCTTATTTTGATCAATTGACTCCTTGGTTGGTTTGTTATTTAGAGGTGTCCTGCATTGATTTTGGCAGGAGAAGTGGGTGACTGGCCATGTGCTCAAACAAGGGAGGAGGATTCCATGTGGCCATTTCAAAGGGGTGGTCAATTTTGTTTGGGTTTGGTTTGGCTAAACCCATGGGTGTGCACCATATCCATTAGTGACCATTTGGTCCACTAAGAGGATGCCAAGTGTCCATGAAGGAATTGACCAAATTCGTGGTTTGATTTTGGGTTACCCTATGGCCTAGGGTAAAATGGTCATTTGACCTTTATTTTGGTTTGGTGTTTGAAAAAATGGGTTAGGCCAAGTTTCATTATTTGGAGTTGGTTTGATATGATTTGGCTCATGTTGACCCATTTAGGTCAAAATGGGTCAACTTGGGTCAAGTTGACCAATTGGTCAAATTGGGTCAAACCAAGGGTTGGGTCAAGTTCATATGACCATTTGAAATATTTTGGTGGCTTTGGTTTGATTCAATTTGGTTTTATATTTGGTTTTGGTTCAATTGAGTTCATTTAGGTCAAATGGGTCAAGTTGACCAATTTGACCCATTTGACCTATTTAGGTTAGGTCATGGGTTGGTTTAGGTTTCATTGGTCATATGAAATGGATTGGTATCTTTGTTTCCAATCAATTTTGGTTTAGTTTGATTTTGGCTCAATATGACCCTTTAGGTCAAGTTGGGTTCATGGTCAATTGGGCTAAGTTGGGTCTAGTTGGCCAATTGAGGCTTTGGTCAAGTTCAACAATTATTTTGGAATGAACTTGACCCATTGGTTTCAATCAATTTGGCTTAGATCAAGTTTTGACACATTTTGACTTTTTTGGGTCAAGTTGGGTCAACTTGGGTCAAGTGGCCCGGGGTTAGGCTCAAATGTTGACTTGGTCAAGTTCAAACATTGATCATGAATGAGTTTGATCAATGGTTTCAATTAATTTGGCTATGGTAAATTTTGGCTATATTAGGTTTGACCCAATTTGAGTGATTGATCATCTCATGATGATTGTTGATCATGATGAGAGGCTTAGGGGCTTAGTTCAATCCAATTTTGGATTAGAATTTGGCTCATAAGGTACTTTAGGTCACTTTGGTCAAGTGAGCCTAAGTGTCAAATGGCTTGGTCAAAGCTTGATTTGAGTTTGATTGAACTCACATATTGACTTTTGATTGAAATATAAATCCATTTGCAAGTGGTTTGAAGTCAAATGGTTTTTGATTCATTTGACAATTTCAAGTTCAAAGGGTGAACATGAGTTTGACTTGGGTTTGATTTTTTGAATTTAGTTTTGATAAGTGATTGAAGTTTGTATTTATATTTGGATTCATGATTGAAGATTGATTGAATCATGAAGAAAATCAAAGTTTTTTGATTTTGATTTGGCTAAGTTCAAGTTTGACTTGAAAGGCTTAGGTTGATTTGACTGAATTTGAGTTTGATTTTGGAATTGATTTTGGTTATTTGAATTTATATCATTTATATTTGTGAATATAAATGAGAATATAAATGTTATGAAAATTTCATGAATTTGAAGTGATTTGAACTTGATTTGAGCTAAGTCCATAGAGAATCAAAGGACTTAGGAAAGATTTGATTTTGATCATTTTTGAATTTGATTTTGGGTTTAGTTTGATTGATTTGAATTTATATTCATTTATATATGTGAATAAATGAGAATATAAATGGTGAAAATTCATGAGTTTGAATTGATTTTGGCTAAGTCCATAAGAGATCAAAGGACTTAGGAAGATTTATGATGGATTTTGGATTTAATTTTGGTTTAGTTTGATTGATTTGATTTACATTTCATATATATGTGAATATAAATGAGAATATAAATAGGTTTGAAAATTTGAGTTTGAATTGATTTTGGCTAAGTCCATAAGAATCAAAGGACTTTGGAAAATTTATGATCATAGATTTGGATTGTTTTGGTTTCAATCATGGGTTTCAATCATGGATTTCAATCATGTGGAATTGATTTATGATTTGAGAAAATCATTGAATTGATTCAGATTTTATTAGTTGATTGATATGAGTTTGGAGTTTGACTTGAAGAAGAGAGTGAGGAATTTGGTTCAAGCTATGGGGTAAGCAAACTTTAACACCCAGGCATGATCTATTCATGGATAACTCTTCTAAGTCTAGAGCTAGGTTGAGTGTCCACCTAATCACTAGATGTGTCTTAAGACTAAGAAACTCTTAAAATCTGAGAAATCCTAAGATGGAGGTTGAGAGCTCTTTCTAAAAATGAGGTCAACACACTTCTAGTGACTAGGTGAACACTTGACCTAACCCTTGGGACTTTGAAGAGTTAGCCATAAGAATAGGTTGTGCCTTAGGGACATAGAGGACACCTACCCAAAGCTAACCCAATTTCTCCCTTCTTTCAAACCAAACCTCAAATTCAAATTCAAATTCCAAAATATCAATTCAATGATTTAAACTCATCATTAAATTCAAATTCCACCCTTCCTAAGCCCTTTGATTTTAACCTATGGACAACTTAAAACCTCAAATCAACCCCAATCAATTGATTTTCTCAATTATCAAATTCAATCTCAAATAACCACAATCCAAATTCAAAATCAAATCCAACTTCCAAATGATTGAAACCCACTAAATCCAAATTCCAAAATTCTTCTTAAGCCATGAACCACCTTCATATAGTCAAATCTCAATCAAACCAACTCAAATTTGGTTGATTTCTTTTTTGTAAATCAATCATTCATTCATTTATATTCACAAATATAAATGAAATCAAATTCAAACCCTTCAAACCAAATCAAAATAAATCAAATTCAAAAAATTAGCCTTTTTTTTGACCTACATCCATCAAATTGGTCAAATTTGCTTCCAAATCACTCCAAACTCAAGTGATTTTCTCATAACCATTTATATCTTCATTTATATTCACAAATATAAATGAAATATAAATCCAAATGACAAAACCAAACCAAATCAAATCAAATTCTCAATTTTAGTCCTTTTAGCCAAACTTTTGAACTTGGCTAAATGACCCAAATCAAACTCAAAACTCATGAATTTCTTCATGATTCAATCATTCCTTCAATCATTGACCCAAATATAAACATAAATCATTATCAAACCAAACCCAAGTCAAATTGACCCTTTTGACTTGAAATTGTCATATGAACCAAAATCCATATATATCCAAATCACTTATAATTGGATTTATATTTCAACCTCAAACTCATTTATCAATATAACTAAACATGAATCAGGCCATGATCAAACCAACCAACCCATTTAAGCCCACTTGACCTAAAGTGACCTTTTTGAGCCAAGTTGTAATCTAACCCATTAGATTGAACTAATTTAAACCTTCAATCATGATCACAATTATCATAGAGTGATCAAACATTGAGGTCAAACAAGTCAAACCTAGCCTTTGACCATCAACATTCATCATTGATCAATTGCATTGAATTGGGCCAAACCAAGTCAAACTTAGCCTTTGACCAAGTTAACATTTAACCCAAATGAAACAAACTACCAAAATCCATATGCCAAATTGATAAAACCATTGACTCAAACCATTCATAATCAATGATTGAACATGACCAAACCCTCACTTGAGCCAAACCAAGATTAATTTTCCATTTGAGTTGACCCAAATTGGCCTAAAAGCCAAAATAGGTCAAATCATGATTTGATCCAAATTGATTGAACCAATGGCTCAAGTTCATTCCAAATCACTTATTAAACTTGACCAAAATTGAGCCCAAGTTGACCAATTGGTCAACTTGACCCAATTAGTTAACCTAAAGGGTCAAATTGGCCAAAATTCAAATTAAATCTAAATTAAACCAAACCAAAGCCTACAATCATTTTTAAATTGATTGAACTTGACACACACCAACCCAAATTGGTCAAATTGGTCAAATTGGTCAACTTGACCAATTTGACCCTTTTAAACCAAATGAGTCAAATCAAACCTAGGCCAAACCCAAATCAATTGAACCAAAACATCAAATCATCATTTGAACCTAACCCAAGCCTTGGTTTGAATTTGATTGGTCAACCAACCCAACTAGCCCAAATGAAACCCATTTTGACCATAAACCAAATCACCCAAAACCACTTTGGGGAACCTTGGTGGTGACCTAACACCCATTGGACCCTTGGTCAGCTAAACCAAAGTCCATGTGGGACCCAACCAAGGGATTAACCAAGGGACACCTCTCATTTTACATTGATCCTTTCCAAGTGGCAAAGTCCACTTTGTCTCCCATCCCAAATGGCCAAATGGCACTCAGACTTCTCCTCCCAACACACCCTAGCATCTACAATGGACCAAGAGAATAAAGCCATTCTCCCTCATGGTCAAACCATTGGATGCAAGAGGTCAATTCCACTCAATCCTCCATATCAGCCTTGAGACTCGCCCTGCCTCAGACACCTGGCAGCCACATGGCGGAACCCTCCAACAACTTGATGGTCATGGTGGAAATATGGGATGCATCCCGTCATCCATCATGACCAATTGAGGGTATCCCCCCCAATTTGAGCAAAAAATAGAATTGATACTTTCAAAGGCATTTTGAAATTGAGCTTCCCAAGTGATCCCAAGCCCTCCTCGATCATTCCCTTCCCCGAGCAAACAAAATAGACACCATCCCTTGATACTCCCTCTTCATCAATCAAATCTCAATTCTTCGATCAAGATCGAGAATGCTTAAGTGGGAGTTTGATAGAGCATTCCACAATAAATCAATAAAGCTTCTCAATAGCCTCGCCTCAACTGAAGCTACCTCAGATGACCATCCCAGACATTAGCTCCAATGAGGTGGTAAGCAAGCCCGTATAATGCCTTCTCCAAAAAAATTTTTTAATCTCATGTGAATTTGACCGTTGGATGTGTATCCCCCCTCCTTCCAAAGGTGTGGGATCGGTTTGATCCCAATCCAAGCTTGGGTGAGCTCGGATCGAACGGGGAAAGATGCGATGTTCATCTTTTCACTTCTGAATAAAAGATCATCCATTCCATGTGATTGGAATGGATGGACGTAGATCACAATAGATCCCACTATTTTCTCCATTAACCCATAGATCAAATCATGGTCATGATCTTAGATCGGACGGTCCAGAAAGCGTGATCGCGAGTCGATGTGGATGTGACTACTTAAATAGCCAATCATTCCCATGGAAAGCCGCATGTCGGTGGCTACCATGGGATTAAGGCTTAATTAGCTATTTTAATTAATTTTTAAGCTAAAACTTCTAAATTTATAACTAATTGTAGAAAAAATCCAAAAAAAAAAATTACAAACTTTGGCTCATTTCAAAGGTATTTCTAAGTAGAATCTAGAAAAATTATTATTAATTGATTTTGAATAGTAATTTTGGCTTAATTAAGATTTAATTAGAAATCAAATTAGCTTAATTATCCCTTAATTAAGCATCCAATTAATCTCAACTATAGATGTTTGGGGGGACCTCTGCCTCCCTATTTTTTGGATTTTATTGGTTGCTTAATTAGGAAAATCAAATGATTAATCCTTAATCACTCTCTTAATTTAATTAGTGATAATTAATGAATGAATGGTATTTTAATTAATTATTTAAGCCTAATTACCTCTGTTGAACTGTAAGGGAGCTTAGGGAGTGTGATTGGGATATTTTTCCTAATTTTCCTTCACTTTTTGGAATTTAATTAGTTAATGATTAATGAGATAAGTAATTGCTTAATTAATTAATTTCAAAACACAAATCAAAATTGAATGTTTGAAATGACTTAGGGATTGAGGATTGAGGCTTTGTCCTTGATCTCTCCCTAAATTAATTTCATCATTCTAATCAAAAATAATCAAAGAATTTTAATCAATTAATTAACAAGCTTGATTTAACTTAATCTAAAATCCACCTCACTTGCAACCTTTAATTGATCTTGGGTAGCTCCTTGGGTGTTCAATAACCCAAGGTGAGAGATAATGAAATTATGGTTAGCTCATGTGTGAAAACCATAAAAGTAGTTAAGTGAGATCCTTAGCTAATTAACTATTAATCATAAGCCAATTGCATTGGCCTTTCATTTCTTAGGAGCATTGAAAATTTACTTTTTCATGGTTGCATATCATATTGGCTTATTATTAATTAGTTAATTAACTTAAGGTGATATAGGTAAGGGTTAATTAATTTACTTAATTCATACCTAACCTAATTAAAACATAAAATCAACCTAAATATTT